>OX344812.1:10348159-11045659 GCA_947034925.1 Eudemis profundana
CGACATAAATTATCTTAGTAAGAATCGGTATCATATTCATCAATAGGTACAGTAAATAACAAAATAAAACAAAATCTATGAATGTGATAATAAACCTAATTATAAATACCTGCCTGTAAAATAAACACTTGAAAAAAAGGGAGAGATGTAGTGTCTACGTAATGTGTATTGACAGATTGGTAATATATATATTATATATATGTCGGATACTTCGCGTGATGAGTGACTGTCAGGTCAGGATGGGTTAGCTGCAGAATCCTCGCCGTTGAGGTATGGTGGTTAAAGAAGTGGATTCATGTCAGATCAAATCATTTATTCGTCTGATTCTTTTGGCCGCTTCGGTAAATGACATTCTGGTGAGAAGAAGGGCCGAAGAAACTCACCAGGTTCTCTTTTCAATCATCAGGCATTACAATAGTTGTTACAATATTATGGCGTAGGTACTCAAGAGAGCAAATAGACAATTACGTTACACAATATGATTCTTTTCACTATTAATCGACAGAATTACAATTATCAAGTAGCAACTTTAACTACTGGCAGACGAACTGACAGAATCGTAAGACAAGTGTTGTCGCCACGACAGTCAGAAAGAGAATCGACACTCTTGTCCAACGAGCCCGCCCACGTGCAACGCAACCGGTCGTTACGTCACACGGCGTTCGCGCCATTTTAAATCTACTTAGTACTACAGTAGTCAATTGACGATCTTAGATTTCTTGAATTATCGCTGCTGTCCCCGACACGGCCATCCTGCTGAGCACACGTCCTCGTGTGTCTATCCTGAAACAAGCAAAAAAAACAACACAGTACGCCATTCGGTCATTCCTGACAATAATCACCAGAGTGACAAAAAAATAAAAACCGACAAAATAATTTTATTTTCATTTCTCCGTAATAGTTATTTACGCTACAACTAAACACATAGCAAAGGTGACTATGAAAATAAAGTGGAATTTGTGGTTTATTATTTCTCAATATTTACAGTGGTACAAATCAACTTTTAACCAATTACCAATTGAATCATTACTTGGATATTTACGTGCACACATATGGTCTAAGACTTATGTACCAACAGCAATGATTAGCTAAGTAAGAGACTGGCAACCTGTTCGTGGCCTATGGCAATTAAGCCCACACAGCAAGTCACATGCTTGCTATTACGCGCATCCACCAAATGGATCGCCGTGCATCCCCCTGGACTACACTACGGTCTGCAGTAGACCCGACCTCCACTAGGGCTAGCCGCGCACCGCGCATCCACGGACTACTCAGAGCAGATACCGACTTCTAACGGACTACGGCTACGATCTAACCTCTAGTATAGTCGACCAACCGAACCAAGAACCATCTCTAACTAAGCAACTAATAAAAAATCATAAAACAATATTATTGTTTCAATTATTATCCCGATTTTCCTTTTCTACAGTAATGTCAATAGGTATTTGGCTTTCAGGCATTTTTCGAAGCCTATCGTGTGCGTACTTATAGGTGTATCTAGAGTTTAGTACTTTCAAAACAAAACACCACTTTGTGACATCAAATGGACCTTTGAATTTGGGGTGAACTTTATTTAGTTCCTTTCTTATTTACTAAATCAAAATAAAATTTAAAGTTAGAGTTCAAGTACCCATTACAAATTATAACCAAACATTTTTTTCAAAAACTAAAATATCAAGGTAAGTACCGCTTTTGTCCGGCAATTTCTGTAGTGTTACAACCATCCTTTTGATTACTCGACATAAAACCAACTCCGTAGTCCTATGCGATACATCCGATCACCACTGAGATCATTATGACTCCATAGGACATTTATCTTGATTACCAAATTTAAAAATCACACAAACTGTACTATACGGGAACTTACGAGTTACTAAAATTAACGGGTATTTGACTCAAGAGCATTTTTAGCACATCGCAATATTTTCAATCACTAGAATCCATAGAACCGCGCCTTTTCTCACATCAGTAAACTTTACATTACTTCCAAACATGAATGCGTAACTAGGAATTTGTAAAAACATTAAATTTAAAGGTAGTTGAAAACAACGGTTGACAACATTTATTTTCCTCTCAAGAAACGTAGTAGTGTTGATTCGATTTTATAACGGAGAAAACTATATCCGAAACAGCTCGAACATTTACAATATTGTAATTCGAACAATTGGCGGGTAGAACGTAAAAATAAGACTGTCATAAATAGCTACTTCGTGAAGTTGTTTGTTAACAGCTAGCTTTTTCATTGTTAATCTCAAATAGTAAACTTTAAAGTTGTACTGTCAATTTAAAAGTAAAGTTCGCTTTGTGAGAAAATACTCGGGCCAAGAATCGTTATAAAATGGGTACGACTCACCAGATCGTATTGGATTTCCACACACTCGCGAATCTTGCAGGTGTTGGTGCTTGTTGTTGACTAACGCGCCTGAAGCGCCGTTGCCGCCCATGTCACCTTGTAGTGGCGCATCCGTAGCTGGTGGTGTGTATTGATGAAGTCCAAAACGACGAATCTTCTTTTGCTCGCGAAATCAAACGATGATATTTGTTGTGGCTTCAAACCGTACTTCTTGAAGGATTCTTCATTGTTTGTGACTATATTTCACGGTGTTGACTGTTGTGCAGTGTAAGTGCCTCTTTTATTTTCGGAGATCACAATTAATAGTGTTGCGGTCAAAGTTTCTTCAGAGACTGCATTTAAACAAAACCGGCAGTGTTGGATATTCTGAATACATTAACGTAGGCTGTGCTGTAGTTGCTGGTTTTACTTTGAAGGTAATAAATTGTCTTCTTTTCTAGTAAAACCATTTTTGTTTTGTCACAATGATTCTACACGCAGTAAGTGCATCCGTTCGGTTGATTATCATTGACTCACATGTCTACTGTTGAGATCTAAGCATTTGCAAAGCATGTCTAATTCGCTAGACACAAAATCTCATAATTGCTTTTCACTGGATATTGACGAAGATGTGGAATGCCTCAAACACTGGAAATCATTCACATCCTGTGGGCGCTGATTACATCCCACTTCTGATGTCGGATACTTCGCGTGATGAGTGACTGTCAGGTCAGGATGGGTTAGCTGCAGAATCCTCGCCGTTGAGGTATGGTGGTTAAAGAAGTGGATTCATGTCAGATCAAATCATTTATTCGTCTGATTCTTTTGGCCGCTTCGGTAAATGACATTCTGGTGAGAAGAAGGGCCGAAGAAACTCACCAGGTTCTCTTTTCAATCATCAGGCATTACAATAGTTGTTACAATATTATGGCGTAGGTACTCAAGAGAGCAAATAGACAATTACGTTACACAATATGATTCTTTTCACTATTAATCGACAGAATTACAATTATCAAGTAGCAACTTTAACTACTGGCAGACGAACTGACAGAATCGTAAGACAAGTGTTGTCGCCACGACAGTCAGAAAGAGAATCGACACTCTTGTCCAACGAGCCCGCCCACGTGCAACGCAACCGGTCGTTACGTCACACGGCGTTCGCGCCATTTTAAATCTACTTAGTACTACAGTAGTCAATTGACGATCTTAGATTTCTTGAATTATCGCTGCTGTCCCCGACATATAAATAAATGTATACGGACGGTCGGTGGAAAGCTTCCAATGTCAGTGTCAGACTACACGTAGAGCAAGATGGTCGCTGTCAATCAACCGGCCCGGGTACGAATACAAACTGTGTTTCATTCCTTTATTCCTGATATCCTTAGTGCTGAACGCCACAAAATACACAGCTGATTTTTTACGGACCCTTGGGTGGTTTTTCATATACAGCCTGTAAATCTAATACGGGCGAATATTGAAACGGTGGTTAGCATAGGACCTAAGAAGCATATTTAGATAACTATTGCTAACATTCAAGTTGATAAACACGCTAGTTGACAGTTACTTTAAAAAAGCTCGTATCTCGTAATGTCATAACAAGCATGTATGCGGTACATTGCTGCTCGGTAAATTTTCAAAAATTAATTACGAGGTCACTGTTAAGTGTAATTTAAAAAATCATATTAATTAATGATAACACTACTAAACGCTATATCTGGTTTAATTGTTCACCCGTATTAGACTTAGGTACACGCTGTATATGTTTGTCAAAAAACAGGTCAATCTTCGAAAATATCGATGACTTTTAGTAATTCAGATAACGTAATTACCTTAGATATAATATATGTATACTTATGTCCTCGAAATTGCTAATGCAAAGCGATCGAAAGCTGAGTTTTTTTAAATACTTCGCCTTCGTAGCCTACATAATAACCCCCTTGAGCACAACTTTCAGCAAAATTAACAAAGTTGAGACCCGGCGCCCCGAGATCGCAGGTAGTATAAATCGTGATGAAATTTGAAAATAAAAATAGGCCCCGAGAGAATTTAGTATCTCGGTGGATTTATTGGTAGAGGCAATTTGAGTGTTTGCTCGCATGAGATAAAATTGCAATTTATTGCTGACCCGTGGCCTTGGCTGGTTTGATTTCATAGGGCGCAAAACGCTTTGTACTAGCATTTTCCCGTGACTTCGCCTGCGTTATTCCCGTTATCATCCCAAGGAAACTCCTTACCGGGATAATACGAGCAAGTATCCTTTTTTCCAATCCAGGAATTGATCTACTAGAATTGTATCTCAATCTATTCAATTGTTATCGCGTTATTTAGTAACAATCATCCAAATAGCTTTGCAAACATTGAGATTTATATTAGTATTATTTGGATAGTCGGATTATAGACTAAATACAGACCCAGAATTTCATTCGCGCTAATTTTCGACTTTATAATGCATATTCCCTTTCCTCGTTTCGCTCCTTGAAAATCATAACGGCATAAAACGAAAACTTACTAGAAGCCGATACATAGATACTTAAATATAGGTAGATAGAATATATCCATGACTTAAGAACACAATCATATTCTGCTCATCTCACAATTATATTTTGTTTTTACCAGGGATTTGGATGCGGGACATCTAGCTTCGTCACTTCCATTAGGCTAAACGTGTCTGAGGTGACAAAATACGTAACCAGCAAGCACAGACCACCTCCACGAGGAGGTAGTCTGTGCCAGCAAGAGAGTACTCTCTTTTTTGTGATGTTGGTTAAGAACGTTAAACGCAACAGATAAAACGATACCGTCAGTTCAACTAGCCTGTCTAAACTTCGTACTTAATTAATTTAGGGCACCACTAATTTAACGAGCTACCCTTTAACTCGCGGGAGGGCAGCTCAAGTTGGTCTGAAGTTTTCAATAGTGATGTTCGAAAATAACATTGTTCAACAAAATGTTGTAACAAGAAATGCGGTTACTAATTTTGAATTACCCACACTTACTTTTGAATAAAAAATAATGAAAAAAATATTTAATTCAGGGCAACCCATATAAAATGTACAAGTTAAGATACAACTGGTGAGCTGGCAGCTTCCTTGCACAGCGCTTTAGCATTTCGATCCAGCAGGCTTATGATGCTGCGCTTTGTCACGTGATAAATAAGTGATAAAGCATCCATCACTCTCACACACTATTTGGCAGAACGTGACGGATGCCTTATCACTTATTTATCACGCGACAAAGCTTAGCATCATAAGCCTACAGCGAGGAGACGCTCGCTATCTTCGGGACTGCGCCGCGAGGGCACCATTTTTTTTTACCGAGGGTTATGTGTTTGACCTGTATGTATGTGGGTGTATTTTCTCTGGCCACCAATATTTAAAAGATCTCACTAGACTGGCATTCGTTGGTTATTTGTTAGAACTTGACTGATTCTACATTGTAACCAAAAGTTCAATTCTAATAAGGCAGAATCTTCTCAGTATTCGCCAATACGTCATGACAGCGAAATTACGTTTTTGAAAATACACCCATGTATGTATGTAAGTATGAATGTATGTCCGATCCTATGTCCGCTCGTAACTACTCAACGGTACGTCCGATTTTGATAAATGATACATCATTAGATTCGTCTTAATGGTGCGAGTGTCACTGGGTATGAAGTTCGTTAAAATAAACAAAATTGCGGATTTCATGCAGTTTTAAAGTGCACCGTGGTCGGGGTTTTTTTTTAGTAAAAATGTGTTTTTTTACACTTTACATAAATCTGTATTTATTTTGTTATTTTTTCCCGACTACGGAGAAACCCAAAAGGATGGTTATTAAAGTTTGTATTCTTAGTTTCAATTAAATAATATATTTAATAGTATCCTATTTATGTAAATAACGTTACATTAATATGTAAATTGTAAAATCCAGTAAAATTTTATACAAAACTAATAACAAAATAAATTAAATTAAATTTAAATTCAAGTGTGCGACAAAAATAACATTAGTTCTTATAAGAACTAGTAGTTAACTTTGTTTTTATTATAATAATTAACCCTCAATTGGTATGTTTACAGTGTGGTAAAAAAAATCATCTGTCATCGATAGGCGACACTAGGAATTGGAGGGTTAAAAGTATAAAATTTACGTGGCCAGTTATGTAGGAAATATTGTTTTATACGTTAATATTATAATAGTAGTTTGTTGTACATAAATAATTAACAGAGTCGTTATTAGCAGGCAAAACTTTTGTGAGAAGAAAACGTGTCTTAAATAACTGGCCAAGAGCATGTCGGACCATGCTCAGTGTTGAGTTCCATAGCCGAAACTATAAGGTAAAAAATACGATGTTAAAAAAGTATAACAACAAAAGAGCGTATCTTTATAGCAATTACGTCCTTTTGTTGAGAAGCGCAGTTTATCGGCAATAACTGTCTGTCGGCTTTACCCGATGGGTGACTGGTAGTGAACGCCTTAAGGCATTAAGTCCGCCGATTGTACTTTTTTATTATTGTGCAATAAAGTTTAAATAAATAAATTAATAAATAAATAACTCAAAAACGGTTAATTCTATCTTGTTGAAAATAATTTTCGTGGAAAGTATTAATTAAGCGTTAGTACCTTCGTGACTTTTTTCATATTTTTCGGACACAAGTTTAGAAGATAGAGGGGGGGGGGGGGGACACAATTTACGCAACTTTTGGAGCGATTATTTCCAAATATATTCACTTAATCAAAAACATTACCTTGAAACCTTATAGTGTTTTTGAAAGAGCTGTCGAACTATATACCACACGTTGATATTTGCTGAAATTTTTTTTTTTAGCTTATCTAACATGTATGGAGTGCCCCCCCTAAAAATATTTATATTAGTTGTTTAACTACCAAACTAAGTAGCGGCTCATACAAGACACCTATATTCCAAATTTTATCAATATCCATCATGTAGTTTTTGAGTAAAATGCCTGTGACATACGGACAGACGGACAGACAGATAGACGGACGGACACGACGAAACTATAAGGGTTCCGTTTTTGCCATTTTGGCTACGGAATTCTAAAAAAGGTTAATCACAAATAAAGATAAGGTTACATCATGTTAGTACGTCTCGTTAGAGTTATCTTTTCTGCAAACTCTCCGAATTACAAGTGGGCTCTCATGAAAACCTCTTGACGTTCTCAAACTCAACTGACTCATCAAACCATTCCTGCGTTACTGATCCTAATAAATTAAATTACTCGACCAAACCTATCAGGCTATCGCTACCACATTTCCATTCAACACAACCACATACAGGCCTAAACTTTCTTAACTGGCTTAGTAACATTTTGTGGATGCATGTTTAAGAACTTAAGTACAAAGACAAACTAAAATTTACGTACCAACTATTCACTTAAGGAACTTGGGCCATTTAAGGGGATGTTATTGGAAGCACTTAATCTCCCTGTGGTCTGGTGATCCGTTAGCCATTAAATTGATTAAGAGGATGGTGATGATGGAAGACTACAAATCCGTTATGTTCTCATCAAACTTATCTGTTAAGTGGGGCGAAAATATATTGGAGAGTTATGGTCGGACATTGAATAAGCTTTTGTTCTTAAAATGTTTTCCGGGTGCTTGACAATGGGCTAGACGACAAAAAAAAACTGTTTAGTCCGTCAGTTAGATTCTTAAAAAATATTGTACACGTATTTTTTCTTTTGTGTGACAAACAAAAAATGACGAAGATAGAGTGCTTAGAAATTTCGAGTGACGTCACTCCTAGGTACAATTTTCACCTAGGAGTGACGTCACAAGCCCCCACTCCAGAAGTTTGATGATCTATAACTTTGTCGATTTTTAATATTTTGGTAAACCAAAAAATACGTGTCCCATATTTTTCCATAATCTAACTGACGGACTAAATAGAATAATATATTTTTAACCCAGTCGTCATCCCCATTTGCAGAGTTCTTAAAATATTTACTTAATGTATAGTGTGTTATAGACAAACGTAATATTCATTAGGTAGGTATATATGGTGTAATTTAGTAACCCAAAAGTATTTTTAAATACAATTTATAAATACAACGGCTAAAATTGTATTTACAATCGACTGATTCCGATAGTACAGAAGCAGATAATAGAAACAAAAATAATAAATCTGAATGGAAAGTTTGTGCCTATTAATTGATATATCAATATTCAATAGCTACTGGAGGCAACGTTGTTATTTAGTTTCTACATCTTGAGTGACAAGTGGAAACGTACTAAGTCTCATTCATAAGGCTTTACCTCTGTTCATCACAAAAGTTAGAGGTGATTCATTACTTGGATGAATAAAGAAATACATAATTATGGTATAAGAATAAGCATGGGTGAAAAAAAAGGAAAACAAAAAGGGAGATAAGTGAACACAACAAGATAGGTGAAAAGTATCAAATGACGCGCTGATTTTAATTAGATGATGATGCTATAAGAGTCGCAGGTATACATGGAAAAGGACAAAGATAGACTACAAAATATGTACCTAATGGTAATTATATAACACATAGATCTACAAAACCCATTAAATGTTTCCATTTTAGTGGGATCAGTACTTGCAAAAACGCAACTAATTCACCACAAGAAACATTCGAACTCCCAAACAATTCCGAAGTCCCTTATCGTTACAACACTGAAGTTGGCACACTAATAAATAATTTAATGTTAACTAGTCGAGAACTGATCGGGCGGGAGTTTCACTTTGAACCCAGTTCATTCGTAGTTATCAAAGTACTGTTTCAAACGAAACAAATTGCTTCGGCCAATTTGTATCGGAATTTATTTGACTGTTAACTTTTAGATGTTTATCAAATTTTATCGTTTTGGGGCTGCACTAGGGGTTACGGTGGCTTTTCTGTTTTGTTAAATTAAATTATCATTGTTATTAGCTTCATTAATTTCCAAATCATAAAACACAGAGAAATAAATATTAGTTAAACATATCATACATTCCTTTCAACCTTTGTCATGGCAATGCCCATCTCGCTAATTTTGACTCGACAGTTGTTTGATAAGTCGACATATGGCTTTCGGGCTCCATTGCCTAAGATGATCTTAATTTTAGTTCCCATAGAAAGAAAACTTTCGAAAGGAAGCTGTTTAACTAGTTAGGAGAGCTCGTTTCCAAACTAGGAAAATTTCGGTAATTTCTTATGGGGGATTTTCCAAAATGGAAACTTTCTGAAAATTCGTCTAAAAGTTTTTAGAAATTAAAAAAAATCCTACCTATTAGGAAATTTTCTGCAACATGCTCATCTGTACATCGAGCAGCGAAAGAAAATCGGCATAGTGGGCTTTTTTATTTAAAGTGCGTTCTTAACTGACAGTTAACAGGTCGTTACAGAACTGACGATTAGTGTCAAACTCCATACATTTCGTTACGGACTGACAGGATAGACGGTATTTGAACATAGCTTAAGTTTCGCCTAACCGTACATTTTAAAATAAAAATGCCCTAGTGAATGTGTGTATGATTGATAAAATTAATACTGAAATTATTTTGATACAGATAGGTACTGGAATATACCGGATACTTAATGATCTCAAACCAATGACCATTGAAAGGAATCAAAAGCCTAATAACGAAGTTAAGTAGGAAAATGTCGTATAAATGTGTAATTTTCGAGGGATCTCCAGAGGGCTTGCGTTCAAAGTCTTCTTTGAGGTAAATGATACTTTGCGTAATGAGATTTTACGTCCTTAAAACAATCAAGAGCTTTGAGAAATATTGGGTTTCTTTTTATCTGCTAACAACTAAATCATTGAAGGGCTTCCTATAAAACGATGGCTCTCTCAGCTTTTTTATTTTTTTTTTTTCTTATGGTAAGCTTTAATAAAAGTGGAGATGTATAAATAATTAAAAGTAGTGGTTGATCTTAGCGATTTAGATAGATATTTTGTCTATCATATCATATCATAAATTACAACCAGTAAAAAGCTAAACTGTTTTAGAAGTAGAAGTTAGAAGAAAATGTTATCCGCGAAAATTTTATTATTGAAATATGAATTGCAAACAATTTTAACATGTCGCTCGTTACTAAATATCGAACAATATGATAGTTGAGGACGACTCTAGTTTGTCTCTGAATAAAAAAAAACTGCGCCAAAAAATTTACCGCCATTTTTTTATTTGCGCTTTTTGAACACATCATTTTGTACTCATCAGTCTCATCACAATTGTATATAGATAAAGCAGTGTCGCTGCTTATCAAGAAAAACGACCCAATCCAAAATAATTCTGTGTTGAACTTTAAATTCTAACACTGAGTAGGAAGACTCAAAATAAATCTACTTTTCACTTGTTCTCGACAAGCAGCGTCGTGTGATCTTATTAAGTAACTCAACTTCGGCTCGTTTCGTAAAACCCGTGTTTCAAGGCCTCTCATTTGTTTTGTAAAAGCTGACCGGCGATGACTTCACAATAATTAGGTATGACCTCAGTTTGATTATACGACATTACATACAGACATATATAATCTGTTATTAATTGTTAATTAACAAAATAATTGAACAAAACGTCGACCGCAGGTTCAATTGGCGTAAGAGACATTGATGTACCAGTCCCTTACCCCAATTGAACCTACTATGAAATGTCAATGAAAATATTGTTACACAATGAACGCTAACTAATCTATGGATAAAATATATTGACTGTAAAAGCTTATTTATCTGAAATCAATAATTATATTAATATCCATAAATTACGTCATCGATTTTTGCCGATTTTGTACCCCCCCCCTACAATCATCCTATCGTCTTATTGTCGACCCCTCCTACGTCATATTACCATCATCCGCTGACCAGACCCCCCCTAATTTCAAATGACGTAATTTATGGATGGCCCCTAACGCGTGCTCTTTCTGGTCGCTGGTTGAGGCCCTTCGCGGGGACCTCAAGGTCGCGCGGGGAAATCCCGGAGTGAGCTATTCCTGCTTGCGCGTCGACTTTGAGAGTCACATATTGACATTAGACAATGTCATAGTCTTAACCAGCAATTAATCATGAAAAGGTTTCGAGCTAAATTGGACTCGATCAATAATTAATTGCTCAAGTCTCACCAACTAATTGCATAAATTGCCACTGAATATTGAAGAGCTCGAGTGGAAACAATTACCTCTTTGTTAACTAGATGGAGCTAATCTGTAACGTAATGACTTTAGTGCCTATTAGTTGATAATTCTATCGAAATTACTAAGTCACCCAATCCAGCGTAGAGGTATTCACGAGTGTGAAATATTATGTACCTACAAGGCTTTAGAAAATTATAGTAGTTCATGTGACTGTACATAATGCCTCATTAACTACAGTTAAAATACACTGCTCCACACACATAATTATAAATCCTCAAAGTGTTCGGGAACAATAAGTATGACCGCCAATGGAGCACCACCATTGCAGCGCCACAATTGGAGCGCCGCCATCGCCGACTACATTTTCATAATATGATAGATTATGAAAATATTGATTTTTCATACATTATCACAGATACCACACAGATAACACACTGATGTTACATTACTGGTTGCAATTATGATGGTCATTATATCGGTTTCCCAATGCATAATAGAGGATTTATGACATGGGCGTACATAATAGTACATTGTGTATCGAGGGCGGTAAGTAAGGAATTACAAACGAGTGTTTGTTATAAGCCCAAGGCGAAACCGAGGGCTTTAATAACACGAGTTTGTAATTCCTTTACCGCCCGTGGCACACACAATGTTTTTCATCACACTTGTGAGGAAATCTTAATAAAATAACCTTACTTTTCGACCCAGTATGACAAGAAAATATTAAAACAGATAGTGACATTTGTCACATATGTCCATAGACAATGCGAACGTCAAGTCACGTTCGGAAACCATAGCGGTAACGGCCATTTTAGTTGATCTTATATTTGCAAAATAATAAATAATTATTTAAACATTTAAGTAATGTTACCGAAATATGTGTTTACATGTATTTGCAATAACAGTTATCTTTAAATAAATATTTCAGTGATAAAAGTTAAAAAAGTAAGTTGGCGTTTCCTTTGAACATGACAAATAGGAGTAAAACAGAACCAGCGTTTCAAATTTAAAAAGAAAACCACTACGCCCTAGGGCGTCCTAGGGCGCCCTAGGGCGTAATAGGCCATTCACGGCCCGCAAAACCTACGTGTAATGACACCATTTTCGAGCAAGTGTGATGAAAAAATGTTTTTGATCGATACTGGCAATAGTACCTATCGTTAATATCAACCAACTGATTGAAGTGTGTACAAGTCAACCATTGAAATATTTGGTTTTTTTTTCGTGTAGAATACCTATAAAGTAGATGAAATGAATGCAAAGGCAAGTTAATTTTATTTGTCTCTTTAGTTTGATCAGTTAAAGTGCAGTGGAGTTTGCCGTGACTGTCGCGAGGTCTTTTCGTGGCCAACTTCTAGTTTGTTCTAGTAACATGAGGATGTTAAATTTCGTGAAGGAGGATGGTCTCTTAGGCAGACCTATGACGCGACGTAGGTAGTGTTCTCGCGCTGGATTTATAGCAGTGACGGGAGTAGGCGGCGTAGTGGTATAGGAGATCCACAGTCCACTTTTAATAAAGCCCGGCGCAAAGGTTTAATTAATAATCGGTAGGTTTCTAAGTACAACCCCTTTAAATAACGTTTACCTACTTTGTCGAATACCTAACAATACTTTTTGCCCCTTTCACCTAGGTAGGTACGCTTAAATTTTTTAATTAAATACTAGCCT
This sequence comes from Eudemis profundana, assembly GCA_947034925.1. Classification (NCBI taxonomy): domain Eukaryota; kingdom Metazoa; phylum Arthropoda; class Insecta; order Lepidoptera; family Tortricidae; genus Eudemis; species Eudemis profundana. The sequence goes on from OX344812.1 coordinate 10,361,234, forward strand.
TTTTACTGTTAAACTGAAAATTACTTTTTTATTGTACCTAAATAAATAGTTTTATCACTTTCTCACAAATACAAAGGTGAAAGTTAAAGGTAATGCTTCTTGTCTCAACTTAACAAATGTTTTAATTAACGTTTTTATTTAAAGTTATAAAAAAGCTTTATTACATGTCTTTAATTAGACACCTAGAAGATTAGTTACTGATTCGTTTTAGAATATTTCTAAGTGTAGATTACAAAAACAGCGTTAGGAAAGAAATGAAAAACGAGTAAGGCCAAAAAAAATTACCGAAACATTCGTGACATTTATGACGGTAAGAACTAATTCTTAAAAAACCCTTATTTTAAATTACCGATAAGACTCACCTGAATCACGGCCAAATCTATACATAAAAATAGTTCCGTGTCCAAGTCCCTCTGCCAGACGTGACAGGGTAACGTACAGCCTAAGTAGTGTTAAGGAAGGATTTTTCGAAATTCAGGGCTTGGAGGCCCTAAAGTCCTGAATGTCGTTAAGGCCATAAGGATTGGATCGGGGGATTAAAGTTTTGTCACAGAATAGAGTATGTACAATAGTCTTTCTCTCTCTAGACACGCTCACAGCATACGCTGAGCCTGAGCCTGTTGCCACAGTACCTACTTGTTTCATTAAGTTTAAGTTTAAACTATCTTTGATATTTAATACGATGTAATTGTTTGTGTTTCTTGTGGCAATAAATCATTTTTTATTTATTTATTTAGAGGTAACAAATCTGACTAAACCCCTCCGCGGGGCCCAAATTTGGCACTAGTAGCTGCGAGCCGAAATCGCGGATATAGTCACTCCTGGTTTTATATGAAAAAGTCTGAAATTGACGCAGACCATGTCACGGGGCGGTATCTACTACTGATATGAATAATTGAATCTGAATCGTGTAATCGCGTAGAAGTAAGGCTTTTAGTAACACAGAACTGAGTTGCAAAAGCGCCGTGTTGACTGGAAAGTTGGGAACTACCCGGTTTCATCTACTTTCTTCTTGGTGTAAACAAAAATGTTAAGTAGAACTCGGTGTCTGGATCCAGTTTATGTCAAATGTGCTAGATGAGAAATTATTGTTTGTGGAGTTCTAGATTTCTTTATCTTGACGGAGTTTTTTTTTTTTTCATTTAGCCTAAAGTATTTGTACAAATATTAAATATTCTTCAAATAAATTAAAAAAATATTGTATCCTTTGCAGGTAACACTACTGTGGCGAAACGAGGAAGATGTTACAAAAATGTAGTAAGGATTTTTAATTTATTTACACAGGAAGCCAATAAGAAAATTACCTTGCAATTTTTGAATTGGTACTTTGGAATTCTAGCGGTTCATAAATAATCGTTCAAATTACAATATGTAAATTGAGCCAATTTTTTTTTTTAGCATAAATCAGAAGTTAAACCAGAAGAAAAATAAGGCACAGCTAACGCTAATTTGTGACCCACCTAATGCCAAATCTCATACAGAAAATGTTTACCGTGGTTTATTTACAGTTTACAGGTCACTCGACCCTAATGCATTTTAAATATTCAAAGATTTTTTCTAGGAAATTGGCAACTGGGTCTGTATAAAATTATCGCGTTAAATCTTTGGTAGTTTAGTTTTTATAAAATAAGCAAACTAATTAAATAAAGTGGTTTCACGTCGTTCATATATCGCTTGACCCCGAATCTATTATACAAAATTACAACCCATTTTCCCTTTTATCCAGGAACTATCCAAAAATTCCTAAGCTTTGTACAGAAGTTATACAGGTCGGATTAGAGTTTCGTCATAATAAACTATTAAGATCAATACGTCAACTCGAGCAAGCATTAAAACATTCACACAATTATGCCTTATGGCATTAAGTTTGTACGATAAGTTTTCTTTTGTGCAATAAAGTTTAAATAAATAAATGTGGTCTAATAAATCCATGTAACTAAGAACATTTTGTTTTAAAGACCATTTCTTACTATAACTTATGATGTTAAGGTCATTTTTTCAATGCGGACGTGTTGCTCCAATGACACCACCAATGACTATTATTTTTGTAGTATGCCCAATCGTTGCCAATCCACTGTTCAGTGTTCTACTCACTCTCTCCCTTGCGGCCTAGCAAACGTCGAATAATACAAATACAAATAATTTATTTCTCAGATAACAAGATCCATTGCTGTTAGTTAATAATGTGCTTATTAAATATAAAATTTTGAATTTAATTATAAGAAGTATATACACATATAATAGTGTTTCCTTACAGCTAAATTTAAAGCAGTTTTACTCAACAAACATTTTGGATGCACATAATATCGAGCTGACCTGATGATGAAGCTGGAAGATGGTATTGTCTAAATTGCATAATATAAATCCACCTTATTTGGGCTCATTTGATTAGTTTTGACATGAAATTTAAGGTTATATAGAAAAAGTACAATTGGCGATAGAAAGCTTCTCTGCGATTTTTATTTTTTAACGGTAAACTATTCTTGTTTTTTTAGTATGCTTTGACTGTATAATTAAGAAAATATTGTAAAACTGATATCAATCACTATGAATAAAATGTACTTGTTTTTATCGAAAACAAAACTGTATAATATAAATCGTAAAAGAAAAAAAGGTATAAATCGACTATAAAAAAAATTGGCAGTCTAGCATATGGGCATATGCAAGACCATAGTTTTACTGATTCAGTTAGGCTTACTGTGACTAGTTTGGTATGTAGGTAGAAATTCCCGCGTCAGGGCTGATTGATCGATGGGGCTAGTTTGCTGTCCCGAAACTTTTTGTTTACGGCGAGGACAAGTGGCTTGTTAATTATGGAAAGTGACGATGGTGTTTACGGGTAAGGAGACTTAAGTAACTAGAGAACAAAGAATAATTAACTACCGTAGAAACCCCTAAAAATACTAATCATATTCATATTTGTAGACCACAATTTGTAAAACGTCCCAAATACGTCCCACTGCTGCTGGACAAGGGCATAATCTCAAAGATAAGAAATATTAGGCTGTAGTTCGCACGCTGGCCTAGTGCGAGTTGGAAACTTTATATTTAGAAATGCAGAAAAACTCGCCGCTTCGTCTAACCCAAAATAGTTGGTATTAGAATAGAATTTGTCCCTTTTTTATTTTTTATTCTTTAACTGATCCGTGATTGACCTCAGTAGTGCCTGATGGTAAGCGACTACGAGGCCGAAGACATTCCCCTAAATTATCTAAATCCTGGTTCCAACCAGGGATTGGAAAACCCGTTCGTTGGCTTAAGCCGTTCGTAAGGCTTAAGCCGTTCGTAAGGCTTAAGCCGTTCGAGTATTAATCGTTTGTTTGGGTCAACATCTGATTGAGTTAACTCATAAACTGGTTAAACCTTGCAATGAGTTAAGCCGAACCCTTTGAAGTTTTGAAGGGGTTTTTGAAGGGGTTTTCAAGAATTTTGGAAGGGGTTAATGCCGAGAGTAGCCGGCAATAGCTTAGCCTCGTCCAATGAAAATGAAACGAATTACTATGACGGTTAAGATCAATTTAGTTTGCGCTCCGTCCGGAACTACTTCCCAGTAAAGACTCTCACGGGGGTTTAGATTGGGGTTTTGGGTTAACTCGAACGATCGGCGTAGCTGTGTTTGTATTAAGCCGGTGATAAGCTTAAGGCGAGGCTAGACCAGAATCGGGCACGGAAGCCTAGTTTCCAAATCATTTTTAGAGCACTTATTTGACTCGTAACACATATACAATAATACATATATAATAACTGTAAAACATATATAATAATATTCAGAACTGTATTTAGGGCTTCCTCTCACTTAGAACACGATAGCGAACACTTCGCTCGATAGAAAAGTAGCGCGAAAACACTATAAAATAAAGTATTTTTTTCATTTTTTTCATTTTGTTCATTACCAGTTACCTTTTCTGACAAAATTAATACCTGACAATCATGATTTCACAGTCATGCAGGGCATCCTCTCATGTTTGGGTTGATAACGTATACTTTTATGTTAGAAATCGAAGATAATCTGCAATAATCTGCATTCCGCCCGACCCTAGTTGTATGTGAAATGCGAGCCAGGGCTACCGGGCCTTAACAGAATAAAAGTGTTTCTCAAAACCCGTTAAAAACCCGTCTTAAAACCCCGATAAAGGTTAGGGGTTCCGGTCCCTGGTTCCAACATTAGATCAGCTTGACGGGGCTCTTAGTAAGGTATTATACTTAAATAGATAGAAAACAGCCATGACTCAGGAACAAATACTCGTGCCCATCACACAAATATTTGCCCTTACCAGGATTTGAACCCGAGACCTCTAGCTTCGTAGGCGGTGTCACTCCCACTCAGCTAAACATGTCGAAACATGTCGGAGGTGACAACAGGGTGTTTACTCATTATTATAACTCACCCCTTCTCCATCTTGAGGTTCTTCACGACGTCACGGCGCGTCCGAAACGTCGAGGTAATAGCATGTTTTTACGCGATTAAGTCCCGTTTTGTTATAATAATGAGTGAACATCGTGAAAGTTTAAATCAATATTTAGGGTGTTTACTATTGGGCGGTAGCGTGTCGAGAATTATTAGGACGTTTACCTTATATCGGATAGCAATACCACAGATTAGAGAATATAAACAGATATTTCACTGTCACGCGTTTCCATAAAAAAAAACAAGAATTCCCACGCTCGCCTCGAAACAATAGACCCCACCACCACAGCCACAGCATGGTAAACTTCGCACAGTAGTACAGTAAGTTCTCGCGCCGTTCTCGGCTTCGGCCGGCATCAACGTCGTTTGCGTACTGCCAGGATAATTATATTGTGCCACTGTGACGTTTCGGTCGCCGGCGACCGGATCGGCTACGCCCACCGCGCGGGATGCCAAAATCGAGTGGAGTGCACCTGGCAGTACCTTGTATCGGATAGTAGTTAATCATTTGCAAATTTTGAAACGAAAAACTGGCATAGGAAGATTGCAAAAAAAAAGGATAGAAGTGTTTCATATTTCAAATCGGATCTTCTGCGTGTCCCAGTAAGTGTCCCAATATCTGCCATCTTAGTAACATCAGAGGTGACATCAGGGTGTCAATTATTGGGCACTAGCGTCTCAAACACTAGGACATTTATTTATAGTTTACAATTCTTTTTTATCAGTCATAATTTAATAAATATCATTAGGTATGGAAAGTAAATTTTTGGTCAGCCGTTATTAAAATTGATCCGCAAAAAAAAATAAGCAGTTAAATCATTTGGGCAGCATACAAAGATTTGGCTGGCAATAAATAAAATCGGGCAGCAACTCTTGTTCAGCAAACAGTTTAAAAACGGTTAACATTTTAACCAATATTAATCTGCTTTTTAACCGACTTCCAAAAGAAGGCCGGTTCTCTATTCGTCTGAATGTTTTTTTTTTTTTTATCATTTGGCTGCCTAATAAACAGTCGAGCTGCAAAATAATTACTTGGGTAGCAAGATTTTACAATTGGTCAGCAGAGAGTTTAATTGAGATATACAGGGTGTCACTGTGATATATACTGGGTGTCACTGTGATATATACAGGGTGTCACTGTGTTATATACAGGGTGTCACTGTGATAGATACAGGATGTCACTGTGATATATACAGGGTGTCACTGTGTTATATACAGGGTGTCACTGTAATGTATACAGGGTGTCACTGTGATAGATACAGGATGTCACTGTGATATATACAGGGTGTCACTGTGTTATATACAGGGTGTCACTGTAATGTATACAGGATGTTACTGTGATATATACAGAATGTCATTGTGATATATACAGGGTGCCATTGTGTTATATACAGGGTGTCACTGTAATGTATACAGGATGTTACTGTGATATATACAGAATGTCATTGTGATATATACAGGGTGCCATTGTGTTATATACAGGGTGTCACTGTGATAGATACAGGATGTCACTGTCAGCAGAGAAAACATGTCTGTAAGCAGTTTAATTGAGATATACAGGGTGTCACTGTGATATATACTGGGTGTCACTGTAATATATACAGGGTGTCACTGTGTTATATACAGGGTGTCACTGTAATGTATACAGGGTGTCACTGTGATAGATACAGGATGTCACTGTGATATATACAGGGTGTCACTGTGTTATATACAGGGTGTCACTGTAATGTATACAGGATGTTACTGTGATATATACAGAATGTCATTGTGATATATACAGGGTGCCATTGTGTTATATACAGGGTGTCACTGTAATGTATACAGGATGTTACTGTGATATATACAGAATGTCATTGTGATATATACAGGGTGCCATTGTGTTATATACAGGGTGTCACTGTGATAGATACAGGATGTCACTGTCAGCAGAGAAAACATGTCTGTAAGCAGTTTAATTGAGATATACAGGGTGTCACTGTGATATATACTGGGTGTCACTGTAATATATACAGGGTGTCACTGTGTTATATACAGGGTGTCACTGTAATGTATACAGGGTGTCACTCTAAAAACGAAACAGCTCCCAAAAATAGGTAGGTTAGGGTTATTTTTTTTTTGATGACCCTAAAACGAAACGGCTCCCAAAAATAGGTAGGTTAGGGTTATTTTTTTTGATGACCCTAAAAACGAAACGGCTCCCAAAATAGGTAGGTTAGGGTTATTTTATTTTGATGACCCTAAAAACGAAACGGCTCCCAAAAATAGGTAGGTTAGGGTTATTTTTTTTAATGGCCCTAAAAACGAAACGGCTCCCAAAAATAGGTAGGTTAGGGTTATTTTTTTTGATGACCCTAAAAACGAAACGGCTCCCAAAAATAGGTAGGTTAGGGTTATTTTTTTTAATGGCCTTAAAAACGAAACGGCTCCCAAAAATAGGTAGGTTAGGGTTATTTTTTTTAATGGCCTTAAAAACGAAACGGCTCCCAAAAATAGGTAGGTTAGGGTTATTTTTTTTGCTGACCCTAGAAAATAAATAATATAACTTCAAAACATTATGAGATGTATAAAAAATCGAAATACCAATTTTATATGAGCCCATCACAGTGACACCCTGTATACATTACAGTGACAACCTGTATATAACACAGTGACACTATGTATATATCACAGTGACACCCTGTATATATCACAGTGACACCCTGTATATATCACAGTGACACCTGCTACTTGACAGCTGACAATTACCGAATGACAAAATGCGCACACGATTGGCGGCAGAATAGTTGCGCCCAGTTAGGTTTTATTGCCCCCCTTTTTTTGATGAACAAAATGAAATATTTTGCTTACCTACTGATTGCTTACCAAAATTTGATTAACCGTAGATCGCTTAATGCAGCTCAAATATTTAATTTGCTGACCAAAATAATTTAGAGCAGATCAGTATATCATTAATTGCAGCCTGATTTATAAATGTTTGCTAACCATAAGTTGCTTACCAACTAGCTATTTTGGCTGACCAAATACATATTTCTGCTGACCAAAATATGAATATTTTGCTGATCGATTAAATGATACCCATTAGGTATTACATTTCAATGCAAAGCAATTACGTAGCCATATTGCTTTTGCTCTTTGTATTCAAGAAGAAACTGATAAAACATAAATAATATCGAGGCCAAAAAAATAAATAACGAAGCATTACTATTTGTTAGACTTGATATAAAAGTAAAAATGTTTTATTTTCAAACAAATAATAGATGGGTCGTTTTCAAAAAAAGATGTCCGTAGTCAGGCCGTAATTAAACAAAATGTTAATCTTGTTCCTTTGTGTAACGGAAGTTACCATACAATTAATATGGTTTACTTTCGTTACACAACGGGAAAAGTTAACACTCACTTTAATAAAGCCAACGGATATGCCAAATAGGCTTGATTGGTAGGTTCAAAAGTACATTAGGGGTCATCCATAAAGTACGTCACACTAATTTCGCGATTTTTTGACCCCTTCCCCGTCCTTGTCACAGTTGGTCACATTTGTAAGACCCCCTCCCCTCCCTAGTGTGACATCACATATTTTGCAATTTTCGTCTAGAAATTATTAAACTGAAACAGCAGGGCGATTCCGCTGGAGACGAACCTTGACATCAATTTGCAAGTCCCGATATTTGTTACTTTTTTTGATACCTTCGTGTAGAGTGAGGTCTTAAATTAATTGTCATGGACTTAACTTCATATTAAAGTTGTTAAAGCGCTTGAAAACCTTAGCATTCTAAGATTTAGGACCAACTGCGAATCACAGGATGTTGCACCCGCGATCATTTTAACAGTGAATAATTTATTGATAGTTTTTGTCTTTAATACTTTTTTTTATGTTTCTATAGTTAATTGTTTATTGTCTTTCAATATAAATAGGCAAAATATTTTAAATATTTGACAATTAAAAGAAATTTCTGTTTTTATACTATGATCCGGAGAGGTGGGCCGATTTGGTTACACCCGCAATAGCACTTTAACCCTCTCTTGTGGCTATTTTAACATTTATTTTAAATTTTTATACACAAATCTATAGAAAAGAGGTTAAAAAGTAATCCTTAAAATAATATTTTTATAAAAAATGTTTTTCGTTTTATTTGGAGGAGGCCTTGAATGAGTCAAAATGTTGCACCCGTTATAATGGAATCGCCCAGCAGTTCCAAAATTACTTTTATTTCCATTTAAATTATTTTTTTAATATAATCAATTTCAAATAAAAAATAACACAAATAATAAATTATTAATTATATTTTTGTCAAACCACAAATTGAGTAGGACATATTTTTAATTTTTTCGTAAATAGTTCGAATTTGGCATTTTAACACTTAGATTTTGAGATAAGACGTCACGAAACTTAAAACCTCTACCACCCCTTGTCATAAAATATCACACTTCGTCGACCCCATTCCTCCCCCTTAACGTTTGACGTATTTTATGGATAACCCCTGATTCCAATTTAATATTCTGTTTTATATTTATTTTGCCGTTTTTAGGGTTCCGTACCAAAATGGTAAAAAAGGAACCCTTATGGTGCGACTCTGTCTGTCTGTCTGTCTGTCTGTCTGTCCGTCTGTCACAGCAAGATATCTCAGGATCTACTGATGCTATCGACTTGAAATTTGGAATAGTGTTAAAAACTGCTAATCCGAGCCTATGGGACAGAAAAATAATCTTATACCTTTTTTACTTTTTTTTTAAAGGGGACCGAAATGGGATGTCATAAATCGAAAGTTGAGCTAATATATCATGTGGGATATCAAATGAAAGGGCTTAATATGTAGATTCCAAAACAGTTTTTATTTTTTTCCTTAGACATGTAGTTTTTGATTGAAGACAAAAACCGTTAAAAAAATACCGTTCCCCCCCTATTATCTCCGAAGATACTGAACAGAAAAATCTGCAATAATTACCGATTATTAATATTATCCTAAATATTACAGGAAAAATAAAATGGTTTTGCTAACTTGCAGCGTTTTTTAGAAATTCGCAAAAATCGTAAGACAACCTTATTTGCTCCTACTAAACTAACCGCGGCATATGTCGATGTATGGGCACAACAGTTTCACAAGAGCAAAGTTAAGTTTGTCTCACCATACAGTTTTTCTTGAATTATTCACGTATCTACTGACAAGTTTGTACGGAACCCTCGGTGCGCGAGTCCGACTCGCACTTGACCGGTTTTTTTATCTTCTTTTCTCTCTGTAAATGAGATAAACGTTCTAGTGTACACGTTTATGCCCAATACTGCCATCCTAGTGTAAAAGGCGACCTTTAACTATGGAAGTTCAAAGTAAAAAGTCACCTTTTAGACTAGGACGGCAGAATAGTTGACAACCTATTTTCACCTAAGATGGCAACTACTGGGATACTATGTCAGGCACTCGGACACGGGTATTATAATATAATTGGCGAATTGCATGCCTTAAAGGCCATTCTTTATAAGTTATTTAAGTAAAACAAAAGCGGATTTTTAGAACTGAATGATGGAACGTGAAGACACGATCTTCCTAGAAAAAGAAAAACAAGAAGAGGGACGTTAAAACATCTTCACAATGTGACTAATTTAGGATAGAGGTGGTGATCCACGCTCTGGATCGTATCTGGTGCAACAAATTTCGTTGGCGATACAGCGTGGCAACGCCGCCAGCGTCATGGGCACTTTTGAGCCAGCTACGATTCGTGGCGATCCTTTTTAACGTAAGCTGAAGTGACGAAGCCTGTTGCGGATTACTTTTGTTGGTAAGTGTGACGAAGCCTGTTGCCGATTTCAAGTTGTACCCACCTGACGAAGCCTGCGTTGCTGATTTAATCTTATGTGGTGGTCTTTTTTTTCTATTTATTATGTGACTAATTTTAGTGTAACAAGTGGAGATGTATGTGGTATGTGGTGGTCTTTTATTTTTTTTTATTTATTATGTGACTAATTTTAGTGCAACAAATGGAGACAGTCAACAGGCAAAACACGTAGGAGAGCGTACCAAAACCAACCAAAAATGATATCAATGATATTTCTATTGAAGTAAAATTATTAATATCGCATCTTAAAAGGCCCTTTGTCGATTGGCCCTTAAATTTTATCCAGTCCGAAGCTTGCAAAAGTTCTAACGAGTGGGTCTTTCTTGTTGCTAATTACTTCGGACCTTTCCTTATCATTACCAAGTTTTCACATTCAAAGTTTTTTTTGTCGGAAATATTTTCTCTTAAATACTTTGATTCGGTGCGGTATCTGTTTAAAAAAAAAATGTGTATCTTTTATGATTGCCGATGGTTTTAATGTAATTATGCGGTTCAAACTTTGTTTTTTTCTTACACAATAATTAAGTATTGTCCAAAACTTACGCAATGATTTATTTCGTCAGGACATTTATAACATTAAAATATACGTACTTTGCTTATATCAGCCAGATATATTGTAAATAAAGGAAAACTAAAACAAACCCTCGTTATGGTTTTTTACCAGGAAATAGCTAGGACAAAAATGACAAACTTATATTATTTTGTTTTCTATATAATGCCATTAAAATTTTTACTCTATAAATAATAATAAATATAGTTTTGAACATTGTATTGTAATAAGGTGGATTAATGAGATGTGTGCAAAAGATTCGGAATGAATAACAGAAAAGGAAAATCTAACAAGAAATACGTCCCCATTTAATATTTTTTTATAAGATTGTAACATTTTAAAGACAGCTTAAAAGTATCATGTTTAGGTACTAAACAGATTCTCAGTAAAAAGTCACCCCACTTTCAAAGCGGGCAAAAAGCCACGTTTTTTCCTAAAAAAATTAAGAGCTCATTACGTCAGCCAGAACCTTTTTAACTAATTAGCAAAATAAAAGTATACGTTACGCGAACACCCCAAACTTTCCCGAATGCATTTTGGTGTTAAACTTTTGACAAAATGTGAGTGCTCTTTTGAATAACACCGGAATATTTCGTCAACCGTATTTACCTGAGGGCTAACTAAGGCAAAGGTTAGAAATATGCTGTACACAGTCATTTTATCTACATAATAAGTTTAACCAAATATGTAAACGTATGCTTCACTGGGCTCTGCCACCTTATCCAATTAGTTAACTATTATTTATTTTTCATCACACTTGCTCGTAAAGGGTGTTATAACACGCGCGCTTATAGACCAACTCGAGCCGATTTACCTCCCGTGGGTTACAAATATCCATAACTCCCACGGGAGGAAAAACTGTATGAAAATCTATAACTCCCTCGGGAGTTATGAGTTTAGTTTTAAAAGTCGTACGTCATTTCAAACTAAGGAGGTTTCAAATCAGCCAAGGCTTATTTCACATCTTCAAAACTTGGCTACAAACCCAATTTTAGTGTGCATAAAACTTATATGGTATTTTACTATTATTTCAGTAGTTTTTGCAATTATTTTCATGCAATTAAATTAATTCAATTTAGTTAAAATTTTATTTTGGAATACGATATTGCCCATCAAGTTTAAAAACTAAACGCAGTTCTTAGCATTATCTTTGGAAGACTATATTGAAAAAGTTGACAGTTGAAGTTGTCTCTTAGTGGGTGCGTTTAGTTTATTTCATTTTTATGTCTTATTTTTTTTCCTCGCAAATGGGATGAAAAACATTGTGTGTATCACGGGCAGTAAGAAGATTACAAACTCGAGTCATTAAAAGCCTCCTAATAGACTCTCGTTAGTAATCCCCTTCTTACTACCCTCGGTGCACAATGTACTATTATTTTATTTAAAAAAAACTAAGTAAGTGGGAAAAGAGCAGACGAACCAACTGATCTAAAGCAGTCGTCGTCGCCCATGGACAAGGAGCGTACTTTGGTTGCCGATGACAGGCAAATGACGTCAACCTACATACAGGCTGATTTAGTTAAGGTATTACATTGATTTACCGTTACCGTAAATTACCGGTGTCATTTAAGCTATGAATTAATAATATTTTTTACTTTCATTGATTGGTGTCAATGGTAGAAAACATTTTGTAAGTATAAATGTATAAGTCTGTTTTTTTATTTATTTTAACGAAAAATTGGAAATTTTAATCGGATATGCGATTTGACATACTACTTATCCGAATGCGGTCCTTCTATATCTAAACGCGTTTCTGTTATATGAATTTTCCAATTTCCCGTTGCAATAAATAAGATAACATCTTGATTTATAAAACGGCTTCTACCACTGACACCAAACTAATAAAGGTAGTGATAAAATTAATTCATAGCTTTTACGATACCGGTAATTTCCGTCACTCATTTTCACGTCATCGGCACGAAAAGTATGGTCCCTGCTCATGGGTACATCTCTGCAACACCAAATATACGTTGACGACATGTGAGTGCTCTGTTTACTCGCTCCTTGAAGTGTTATAACCCCATATCAACGCTCCGGGAACACCTCAGGAGGGAGCTCGTTCCATACTTTGCCAACTCATGGCAAAAATGAGCGGTAATATTCGACGATCAACCGTCATTAACTTTGCAATCTGTATTTAAGAACAAAAAATATATACGGGCAGACAGGCGGACGGGCGGACGATTAGAAATATAATTTGTACGTAGTTCTAGAATTACCTGTTATAAGTGTACTTAATGCACAATGAAGATATTCCGAGCTGTACCGTGGAGGATACTTCGGTAGCAATTTCAATAACTCGGTATCGGATACAAGGCTCCTCTAGTAATCTCATTACTCGCCGTTCTATAGCCGCCATCTTGAATTTCCATACCTAGGTACACTAAGTGATATTAGACTACTATTGTAAGTGTTTGACTACTAGTGGTGTCCTAACTTCGTTCACGTGAATTTTACCAGAAAACTTAAAATCAAAACAACCAATTCAGGAAACACAACAACCAATTTGAGTGGTTTTGCGCTGCGATAGGACGGTCTTTATTTCAAAACGCACTGATAATTAATTTAAAATAAGAAGTTATAATATGCTAATCAGAAATGAAGACTGACTAATTATGATTGGCATTTTTTTTCTTCCCACGACAACATGACATGTACAGGTGTCCCTAAAACCAACTTTTATACGATCAGGGCTGATAGACCAGTTCATAAGAACCTAGATTAAGCAAATTTGACCTCAGTAAAAATCTCTTAGTTTTCGAGATATTGACGTTTTTGTAAAACTCGTGCTAAGTGATACCCTGACTCGGTGTTTTGAGTGTCATTGCTAAAATATCAAGTATTTTACAAATCTGTTTTTTGCTATGTGTGGCCAAATAACTATGCTATTGAACGTATTTTCTATTTTTGCTAATTTATTCATGCTGTGGACACAGTACAATAACAAAAAAAATTATTAGATTTTTTTCAAATTTCACCTCTGACTTCGAACTAGCGTGGTGAAAAAAAAATGTACCAACATAACCAGGTACTCAACGTAAAAAAATTGCGCATTTATTGTAGTTTCTAAAATGGTATAAAATTTACTAAACACTGTAATAATTTTTGAAATAATGATATTTTGTTACAAAATTAACTGTCTGCCGCCTTCATCTCATACGATCCGGTTGAACTAAGTTTGCACCTGGCGTGCTTGACATCACATACAAATTAGGTGCAAACTTCACGTAATCGTCAATATCTCGAAAACTAAGAAATTTTTATGAGGTCGATTTTACTCAGTCTCGTTTTTTATGAGCTGGTTTATCAGCCCTGTTCGCCATTTTGTAAAAGTCGCGAATTTTGATAGCCTGGATCAGTCTTTCGAATGTCATGACTTCAAATTTCAGTATTTTCTTAATCTGCTTTTTGTTAAACATTACTTAATAATTATGCTATGACACTCAAAACACCGAGTCAGGGTATCACTTAGCACGAGTTTTACAAAAACGTCAATATCTCGAAAACTAAGAGATTTTTACTGAGATCAAATTTGCTTAATCTAGGTTCTTATGAGCTGGTCTACCAGCCCTGATCGTATAAAAGTTGGTTTTAGGGACACCCTGTATATGGAAGTTTCGGTTTCGGTTCTGGTTTCGGCCGAAACTGAGATCAAAGCCATAATTTGGTTTCGGTTTCAGCCGTGAAAACTAGTTTCGGTCCGACACTACGTCTCTGCGTTATCAAAATTACAGTACAGTCATCTACATGTAAGTAAACTCAAGAAATTTGAATGTTTAGCAGGTTAACATAATTCTGAAATGCTTTTTAAGACTGTTAAGTTCAGTTTTCAAATACATTAATTTAACTTTTCGCAAGCATTACCTTTCCATACTACATAACACACCACTTATAAGCAAAAGTGTAACGTTTAATATTTTCAAATCACCCATGGTATATAACAACCAATAACGTTCGTCACCTTCAACCCGCGTTTATCTGTTGCTGGTAGTAACAGCTAATAGGACAAAGTCGGCTATATTCGATTGTGGTAAGAAAGAAATGCTATCTTCTTCTGTCGTTGCCATATGCCATGCAGTATTTTCAAAAGATGTTAAACAGTGACATACTCAGTAAATAAACATGCCATGCTGCAGCACAAATGTCATGTTAGCTATATTTACCGTTGCGATGAAAGATAACCAGTGATCGGCACCTACAGAGCAATAAGGGTTCAATAACCTCAATCATTATGCTTATGTGGTTATGCTCTGGAATTACGGGATTCGAGTTGTTGAAGCAGGATAACGGTTCTGATTTTAGTAAGTACATGAAATAAATTTGAATTACTGTACAAAACAGAGGCACGACTTAACATTTTAAGCTGAAATAAGAATATATTTTTTTTTACCACAAGAGTCATCTATTTACAATATTGAATGGAATATTTTTTTAATCAAGAACGCGGATTATACCTAATCATGTCCATAATTAATATTTCCCGCGGTGTTGCACCGTCCGTGCAGGTCACTGAAGATAACCCTTAGTATTATCGAATGTCATTAAGATGGGACATAATCATCAAATTTCTTGCCAGTACAAGCAAAAGTTTATATTCCGGGACTGTACCTTTTTCCTGGAAGTGCCACATATTCATAACAGTTTGGGAGTGTATGTAACGCAAACTTAGTGTAAATTTGCGTCGGGTACCTACTCTAGCTTGAAAGTGCACAAACATTGACACCTTCGAGCCAAATATATCTTCTGTGAAAGTTTAGTATTATTATGTTTTTCGAAAATTCATCCTGTAAGCGTATAGAAAATAGGGATAAACATTTATATACCGAGCTCTAAAGTTTTGCGTTCGATACATAAAGTGTAACTTGTTTATAAGCCTTCAAAGTTGGGTGGGAAAATCCATTTTAAAAGCATAAACACATTAAAAACTGTTAATACCATTGAATAAAATTGATGGTAGTTTTGTTATGAAATCATAAGGATAAACGCTAGTTTTAACATACGTAGCTGCAAGACAAATTCTTGATTTTCCCAGTCCAGTATGACCGAGTGACGTCACGTCACTATAATGCTAATACTATTTATGAGGCTTTTTATGGGAAAGTTTAAAAATGTGATTTTAACATTGTTGTGTCTCGGTGAATTTTTATTATATGGAAGTAGTTTTTTCACTAATATTTCTATTAATGAGAGGTATTTCCATAACATATCACAGAAAAAAGTTGTAAAATAGCCTATTGTGGGCTATTCTTCAGAAATATGTCTGCGACTCATTCATCTGTCTCCATACATTTGTATGAAAAAGGGCCAGATGAATGAGGTGACCGCAGACATATTTCTAAAGAATAGCCCTTGTAAACGTGCTTTCATTGGCTGTTACATGTTGTGCCACATTCAAGATATGTGTCACAGTCGTCTTGTGCCAGCTGTGAAGGGCCGACCGTACCTCGTTTTACCCGTCACTAACTTTATTTAGCCACTCGCTTGTTATTTTCCGTTCAACACTATTGCTATAGAAATAAGGGTGTTGAAAGGGTAGCAATAGCTACCAAACATTAGACCTAAAGTACTTATTTACGCTTAACTCGAGCTCTGCTAAATAACGCTACGAGTAAATATGACATTATATACAAGGTGGCAAAATCAAATGATACATGGAGGGCAATTTCTTTAAATAATGAGAGTAGACATTTCTACGCAAAAGAGATTTGGGTTTATTTTTGAAAAGAACAAAGTATTATCTAGATTAAAGGTGTGCGCCGCGCCGCCGCGCCGCCGCCGCCGACGATTTTTCCACGCCGCCGCCGCCGATGAAATTGACCGGCGTGAAATCGGCGTGACATTTTTTATGGCCATTTATATAGTACCAATGAATTCAAGTGATTTATTTAATTATATCCGTATTCATTTTAACACTAAATAAAGAAAATCGTTTTTTCCTATATTATGTTGACACCCCCTTTCTTCCGGCCGCGATCCCGGCTTTGACGGGGCGTATGCCGGGCACATTTACTCGCAGATGTCCCAATCTAGATAATATAGATTCTTGAAAATTCGTCATTAATCGGGGACCGAATCAGTAAAATTTGTCAAACAATTGATTAATAACACTGATTGAAAAGGTTATTGCTACTAATAATTTTCCATTAAGACACATACCATACCTATTAATCGAATAAATGTCATAAAAACCAACCTTTATAAGTGTTAAATTAAATGTCTTCAACCGCATAACAAATAAACATACTTGCTTTAATGCACAGCTTGCTCATTGTTCACGTGGCGTTAATTTTTTCCACCCTGTATACTCGGTCAACTCATGTTACCTTCACGAGGACTAATGTTCATGAATTATGGAATAAAGGTGTTCGCTATCACCTGGTTTCTAAGAAACTGCTAATATATCTCTAAAGCTATACATCTCTGTGTGTTTTTACGTATTGTTTTAGAAAGATTTATTTGGTGACAAGTCGTAGACAGTAGGTAGAAGTAGCATTGGGAAAAAACTTTTTTCCTGTCTTGGTTTGGTTTTAGCGAGCCGCACTAAATATTTATAGTATGGGAGGCACGGGCCAAATTTTCATCTTATTTCCTCATGAAAATGCTCTGTTTCTCCCTGGAGGAGGAAGATAAACTTGCAAAGATGCACGGAAAAATATCTGATAGCCACATGGGTAGTTTTTGGTTTAATCTATAGTTTTTTATGATGGTAATCTCGAGGTAACATTGCCGGAACAGTAGGGCGTCGTTAAGTACCTGTCAGACGGACATGAAGATGCAAAACTGGGCCCAAATTTACATAATAAGCACAAGGCTGATTCTTACAAATGTTGTAATACAGTCTCTAAATATACCTACCCTAAACAAAATGTCCGATCATTTGGACGTTGCGTTCGTCGCCAGACGAGGTCAAAATAAAGGTTTTCTACGAAGAATAACCACATTTTTACTAAAAAAAACCCGACCGCGGTGCACTTTGAAACAGCATAAAATCCGCCATTTTGTTTATTTTAACGAACTTCATACCCAGTGACACTTGCACCATCAAGACGAATCTAATGATGTATCATTTATCAAAATCGGATGTGCCGTTGAGTAGTTACGAGCGGACACAGGAACGGACATACATAATACATACATACATACAGGTCAAACACATAACCCTCCTTTGGGCTTCGCCGCAGTCGGGTAAAAAAAGTCCCATTTGATAATCGGGTTAGCCAGGTAGAACTATATTTCCTTGTAGAATGCTAGTTATCAAACTTGGTTACCTATCTACGGGGAACAAGTGCTGGTCTTTTTAGTATTTTCTTCCGCCACAGCGGGTGGAATATGCCTTACCTGAGAACGTCCTACTTTTGCCGAGCCGCGGTCTTCACTCCAGACAAGAACACATCTACCCGAACGCAATCCTGTCCAGGAAAGAAATATCTAATTACACAAAGTGACTTTGCTCTGATAAATCCACGGAGCCCGGTGCGCATCACCTGTGATTTAGGGCCCGCATTTATCAACCTTCCAGGTTCATGAATGATGCAGACCGTTTATTTTTCAATGTCGCCCGTGGAAAGGATTCTTTTTTAAACTTAATCAAAATGGAGGAAGTGTTAATATAGTTTCGTAATTGGTTTTGTTTGTTGCTATGACGTAAAAGTTACTTAATTAATTGGGATTTTTTACAACCAGGGCCCCGTTTGACGAAGCTACAAGTTACAATTTTACAAGTCTAAACTAGCAACATTGGTCAAATCAAACAATGGCGTTGCTGTATTAGACCAATGTTGCTAGTATGGACTTGTAAAATTGTAACTTGTAGCTCCGTGAAACGGGGCCTGTTGACAACTCGATGTAATTAAAGCAGCATTTTCTTGCCTTTTATTTAGATAACTAGCATTTACCCGCGGCTTTTTCGGCGGTATTCCCGTAACTATCCCAAGGGAACTCTATACTAGAATATAAAGTTCTGTTTCAATCCAGGACTTGGTCTAGTTGTATGCCAAAATTGCCAAATTTCATCTCAATCCATTCAGTTGTTCGCGTTATTTACTAACAAATATCCAAACATCTTCACAAACTTTCATATTACCTATAGTACCATTTACGTGTCAACTATAAGCAAAGAAATGAAATTGATCACTTCATTAACAAGTTATACCTACCGTGTCGTGAGAAAGGCTGAAATACTTGATGTTTTTGCGTTTAAGGTTCAAATTTGTATGAGGGAGCGGAGTCACAGAAAAAGACATGTTACTTCGATGCTGGTGTAATTGAGACTAACTTTTTGCTATACAACTACAATACATGAATGCATTAGACATACCGGCCGCCAAAACGAACAGTTTTCAACACGATTTGACTACTTGATAAAACATGCATTTTATTTACAATTAATTGTGAAGTGTAACTAATTCCGTAAACAAATGTTGATATTAAATACCTATTATGAATAAATACTTCACTTAAATGAATCACATTGCATGCATAATTATTTGTATCGCTCACAAACACTCCTACAGTCCTTTTACTCGTATTCGTGTTAAGTTATCAAATAATTCTTTAATATCATTCAGAATTTTTAGGGAGCAGTATTACTTTAGATAAAGGTCTTTTGAGCTCGTGGTCTCCTTTGCACTGAATCGTTACTACTCTAACGAGATTATCTGCTCCAGGATGGAGATTCTTGATTCTTCCTAGTAGCCATTTAGTAGGTGGCATAGCCTCATCCTTTATAATTACTAGATCTCCAATGCAAGGTGATGTAACAGCCACTTGCCATTTATATCTTTGTTGTAGTGTATTAAGATACTCTGTTTGCCATTGACGCCAGAAATTTTGCGTCATCTTCTGAATGAGTTGCCATCTAGTTAGCATGTTGACGTTTTTGTGCTCATAATTTATTTCTGGGACACCGACTAAGGGCTCACCTATTAAAAAATGGCCTGGTGTTAGAGGCACTCCTGTAGTTTTATCTATTTCGCAAAGAGGTCGAGAGTTTAGGCATGCTTCGACCTGTGCTAGCAATGTTGCCAACTCTTCATAAGTAAGCTTGGTGTCTTTGTTTACTCTGGTTAAATGTCGTTTTGCTGACTGGACGCCAGCCTCCCACAGACCACCATATGATGGCATTTTTGGGGGTATGAAATGCCACGTTGTCCCTTCAGTAGCAAGCAGTTCCGCCACTTCACTTGCCATATTATTTTTTCTACCTTCGAACATATATTTCAACTCTTTGGCAGCTCCTATAAAGTTAGTGCCGTTGTCGCTCCATATATGACTGCAATGGCCTCTGCGCGCGACAAATCTCTTAAAAGCAGCCAAGAAGGCTTGTGAAGTCAAATCAGTCACTGCTTCAAGATGAATAGCTCGCGTAGCCATGCATACGAACAAACAAATATATCCCTTAGTGGCATGGTATCCACGGCCTTTAGATGTTCTGATTAGCACGGGGCCCGCATAATCGACGCCGCTATTTATAAAGGGGCGGTTTTGGTTGACTCTTACTGCTGGCAGTTGTCCCATAAATTGGTTTTTAACCTTCGCCTTGTCAATAACACATGTCCTGCAATTGTGAATGCATTTTCTAACTGATGACTTTAATCCGATAACCCAATATTTGGTCTTCACATAAGTCATCATTAACTGAATCCAACCATGAAGTGTTCTAGTATGAGCTTCGTTAATAATCAATTTAGAAATGTGCTGATTGGAGGGAATAATAATCGGATGCTTGGTTCCTTCTGGTATTGAAGCATTCTGAAGTCGTCCTCCCACTCTTAACAATCCTTTCTCGTCTAAGAATGGTGCAAGTGTGATCAGAGAACTCCTTTTCTTTACTCGCCCATCTTTCTTTAAATCTTCTATGTCCTTTCCGTATACTAAGTTTTGATAGTATCTTATACATGCTTCCTCTACTTTTTCCAGTTCTATTGGTGTTAAATGTTTATTTTCTGTAGATTTTCCTTTATTTAGCATCCTTCTACAATATGCTAAAACTCTTTTCATTCTCGACATCGTCGAAAATCTTTCCCAAATTGGCTTTTCTTCCAGAACAGCGTGATTTGAATGTTTTAATTCTAGTTCTGTTTGTGTAATCTCAGTTTTCTCACGTTCAAATGTTTCTTCTCTCAGCCACTCTGGGCCTTGCCACCAAATGTCTTGAGTAGCTAAATCCTGTGCTTTGGAACCTCTCGTCGCTATATCAGCAGGATTTTCAGCAGATTGCACGTGTCTCCATCGGTCATTATCTATTAAGCGCGTTATTTCTGCTGTACGATTGGCTACAAACGTCTTCCAGCGATTAGGTTGGGATTGTAGCCATGAGAGAACTACCATTGAATCAGTCCAAACAAATATTTTATTTTTAGGAATTTGTAACAGCTCTGCTACGTCGTTGACTAGTTCTGCCAGTAATGCTGCAGCACACAGCTCTAGTCTTGGAACAGAGAGTTGTTTTAAGGGTGCAACTTTCGTTCGGGATGCAATCATCGATATATGCACGCCGTCATCTTTAACAACTCTAAGATAAGTCACTGCTGCATACGCTTGAATTGACGCATCTGCAAATCCATGTAATTGTACATCTTTATCGTCTTGTGTGGTTTTCAACCAGCGCGGTACTTTAATGTCTTGCAAGTGAATCAATTCTTCTCTATAGCTTATCCATTCATCTGTCAAGTTTGAAGGCAATTCATCGTCCCATCCCAAATTGCTAAGCCATAGTTTTTGTATTAAAACCTTCGCCGTGATAACTACTGGCGCTAGCCACCCAAACGGATCAAACAAGCGTGCAACATCAGAAAGAATTGATCTCTTTGTTACAGCATTTTTCATCTCTGGTAAGTGAACTGTTATCTCAAATGCGTCATCTTGTCTGTTCCATGTCAAACCCAGAATTTTAATAATCTTGTCTAGTTTTATCTCCATTTTATCTCTTGTGCTATCTTCTTCCTTTAAAAAATCTAAAACTTCATCTGAGTTACTAGCCCACTTTTGCATTTGAAATCCTCCTCTTTTTAATATTTCTTTTATGTCTTGACACATTTTCTTTGTTTTTTCTATGTTTTCGTTACCTATCATCAAATCATCCATGTAAAAAGACTTCTTTATCACAGGCGCAGTATCCGGAAACTCCTGCTCTTCATCGTCAGCTAGTTGATTTAATGTACGAACAGCAAAAAATGGTGCAGCAGCAGTACCAAATGTTACGGTTGTTAAATCGTAGCTCTCAAACTCATCTTGAGGATTATCTCGCCAGATGATACGTTGTAGAGGTGTATGTTCTTCTGCTATGTTAATCATCCTGTACATTTTAACAATATCTCCTACTACGCAAATCTTGTGTTTTCTCCAAACTGTAATTAAACTACGCAGATCTGGCTGTAACACTGGTCCGACCATCATGGCATCATTAAGCGAGTGGCCGCCTGATCCTTTCGCCGACGCGTCGTACACAACTCGTACTTTACTCGTCTCCTTGTCCTCTCGCACTACGGCAAGGTGAGGTAGATATATTGCCTTATCGCTGTTTTGCTGCTCCGATTTTCGTAAGTGACCCATGTCTTTGTATTCGTTTATCACTTTTGTGTACTCTGTTCTCAGTCTTTCACATTTCTCAAATTTTCTCTCAAGATGTTTGAATCGTCTTATAGCTTGTTGTTTCGTTTCTCCACAGAAGTCTACTGTCTCCTGAATACCTTGCTTTAATGGTAGTTGAACCGTATATCTTCCACTTTCATCTCTTTTAGTTGTATTTTTGTATATCTCTTCACATAATTCTTCTTCTTTTGTCATTATCTTCTTCTTAGTGTACAAGTCTGTCTCTATCTCCCAGAACCTCCGTAGTAAATCATTGTCTTCTGCAACCATTCTCGTTATGTGTAATGTGACGACATTGTGCTGGTCGTTGACATTTTCTATGTGTTTTTGACCTGAGAGTATCCATCCCAAACTTGTTTTCTGAGCCACTACTCCATCATCCATCTTCTTCAGCCCTTCTTCAATAATTTGACAGAAGACGTCGGCGCCGAGCAAAATGTCTATCTTGCCAGGTGTGTAGTAGGTCGGGTCAGCCAATTCTAATGTTTGGATGTCTTGATAATCCATCGAGACGTGTTTCGAGGGTAAACGTGTGGATATTGTCTTCAAAACATAAGCCGTTACTCGAACTGTCTTCTTGTTTCCAAATCTCGATGCAATTGTGAGGTCGACTAAGTGTTTAATATTGATTTGTGAACTTTCTCCCACTCCAGAGACTACGCCGTTGATATTGGTTCTTGCCAGACCCAATAGCTGAACTACTCTCTCTGATATAAACGAAGCCTCTGAGCCCTGGTCGATTAGAGCACGAAGTATGTGTGTATCACCATCCCTCGACTTGACTTCTACTTGTGCTGTAGCTAATAACACTTCACGACCGGGTTGTTGTTTCGAAAGGTGTGCAGTTGTTAATTTGGTTTCTGGTTCTGGTTGTGCTTGTGGTTGTGCGTCTTTTTCTTCATTTGTTTCTCTTATGTGATGTAAAAGAGAATGATGTCTTTTTCTACAGACTCGGCAGGATGTTTTTTGTTTACATCGCATTACACTGTGATATGGAACAAGACAGTTGTAACACAACCGGTTTTTTCTAACAAAATCCTGTCTATGCTCCACTGATAGTTTCGTAAATTCTTTACAGTTGAATATATAGTGATCGCCTTTACAATAGGTACATGTTAGCTGCGGAGATACGCTAGCGTGTGCAGATTGAAATGAACTGTCTTGTTCTTCTGTCGTGACGTGGAAAGACTTGTGCGTTTGTGACTTCTCTCTTGTAGGTGCCACGACTGCTGCGGCTAACTCCAGCGTTCGGAACTTGGCTTCAAGAAACTTTCTTAAATCGGCCCACTTGGGCAGCTCTTCACAATTATCTGTGTGCGCCGATTGCTCCCAGTCTTTTATCGACTCTGTGTCCAACTTCTGTCCCACCAGAAATATAATAATAGGATCCCAAGAGTCCGTTTTTACGTTTAAGTTGTTCAAACTATTGATACATTCCATAGTAGTATCAAGCAAATTCTTAATTTGTCCTGCAGACTGGGTTTGAATCTTTTTCATTCCAAACAATTTTCTTAAAAGAGAATTAACAATCATCTTCTTATTGCCGAAGCGATTTTTAAGTAGGTCCCACGCCTGTGTATAATTATTTTCCGTGACTTGTATATGCCGCAATAGTGTTTCAGCTTCGCCGGAGATACTTGTTTTTAAATAATGTAGCTTCTGAACGTTTGTAAGTTTTGTGTTGTGCACGAGGGCTGTGAATAAATCTTGATATGTGGGCCAATCTTCATATTTTCCCGAAAAAGTTGGCAGTTGGATTTTTGGTAGATTTACGAACGTTAATTGCCCGTCGTGTGCCGATGTTGACATATTACTCAGTTCTAATGATTTCTTTTCGACGTGCCATTTATTTAATAAATCAGTTAAATCCGCTTGTAAACAGAGATAAAGATCTTCCACTGTGTAGTAATCTTCGTTCAGAAAATACTGCAAATCTCCCCTATGTTCGCGCGGTGTGCAACTTAAAAGGTCATTGTGTGCTATTTTAAACATACTCCAGTAATCATCAATTAATTTTATTCTTTGTGTAACATAACCTTCCGTAAGTCTTTGTTTTGGGCACTTTTTTATATTTGCTTGCGTTTTTTGTAACATGCTAGCCACATCTTCCAACTTAGTTAATAATTGAGTTTGTTCCGGAGTTCTTGTTTGCGGCATTGTAATTATTTAACACTTATTTATTCACTTAAAAGTCAAGTCAATTAATATCACTTCACATCATAGTCAGTAGTCACGGTATAAATAGTTCTAGTTGTGAAAAACAGTTTAAATTCCACTTTTAAAATGCACTTCAATCTTCGTTATAAGTCAATAATTATTTAAAGTTCTTAGTTTTGCACGAAACGACGTAAACAACTCCGCTTATCAGTCAATGGAATGCAGTCCCTATTGTATTCGCCGGCCGGCCGCTTCATCGCTCCCGTACTTGATCCGGTTCGGTTTAGGACCATATGTTTTTGCGTTTAAGGTTCAAATTTGTATGAGGGAGCGGAGTCACAGAAAAAGACATGTTACTTCGATGCTGGTGTAATTGAGACTAACTTTTTGCTATACAACTACAATACATGAATGCATTAGACACTTGATTATCAAGAAACGAGTAAACAGGACTCTCAAAGATCGGCAACGGGCATAGGTAACACCCTCTGGTGTTGCAGATATCCATGGGAGACGTTGACTGCTTTCCATCAGGCAGCTCGACTGCTCGTATGCCACTTATAACATTAAAAAAAAAATTGTTCTTTTGTTTATTTTGCTATCTCGACAGATTTTTAAGAATGTTATACCTACATTTTGAGAAAGCTCTAAAAGGACTTGCGTTAGAAGCTGTGTAATGCCTCTTCAAATAATTTATTGCATAAAAAATATTTAAAAAATACATCAATCAAAACATAGTTTATTATTCGGATGAAAAACGACGCCCACGTTTCACGGTACGAAAAGAGAATGCCTAACTTCTACGCTTTCCTCTTCTCATAGTCCTCTTCAAATGTAGCGTAGTATTGACGTAGGAAACGCACTATACTCAAAAAAGACGTATGTGTGTAAGGAGTAGGTCCACTAAACTTTTTTGCTGCGTACAATGCTGCCACATTCCAAAGTCACGTAGCACGCTGCGCAGAGCACGCTAGATTACAAAGTTCGTTATACGAATTAGAACGCCGCGTTCGTTATTTCCAATATTTACAATTAGGTAGGACACACGGACGGTGCGGTTATTTATTAATTTATTTAAACTTTATTACAAAATAATAAAAAGTACAATCGGCGGACTTAATAACTTAAGGTATTCTCAATCATCGCGTAAAACAGAGACTTTAGTTGATGCAGGATTGTTTAAAGCCGAAACAACATTTGAAACACAAATACAACAGTAAAAAGTCGACACTTGAAATTTCCACAGAGTTTATGTTACTATTACCGCCTTAACAGCCAAATCAGATTTTGATAATGCTGTGATACGTAACTCACCATTGTATTTTTTTTCACTTTTTCTTATATCTTAACGACTTGGTCATGGTTTGTTTCGACTCATGATATCAGCGGCCAGTGGCAGCAGCGAGCGGTGACTATAGGTGGGAGCGAAAGGTCGAAATGCGGTTTCTCGCTCACACCACTCGCCGCTGCCGCTCACCACCGACACCGTACAATAGCAGTATTTTATTCCTACAAAAAGTACTTACATCGCGCGCGTGTATGTGTGCGTGCCGTGAACGGACGCACTACAAGCAAAGTTTTATGAATGTGTAAGAACACTCTGTACGGATCGCACTGTCTACGCCTCGACCTTGAATACGTATCACGCGCTCCTAAAAGGCCGAAGTTTGACTACTTATCTGTCTTTATACTTTGCCAACTACGTCGAGGCCAAACTGTGACTATGTGTAGCACTTATATTTACTCAGTATCTATGCTCCTCAGGTACTCAGTCAGAAAAGTAATAAACGGGCCCAATTACAAGTTTTTAATTAAATTTGTTCAGTAATTCAAAGCCGCCTCATGTTTTCACTTAACTTTGATTGGAATTTATTGCTTCTTTTTAAAGTAATAATAGACAATTTTGATACAATTATGCGGTTGAAACGAGAACATTAAACTGATATTGAACAAATTAAATTAACTGTTGATGATGTAACGAGTAGTTGATAATTATGTATTGAACAATAAATTGCAATAAAATGTGACGTTCCGCGGGTAAAGGTGCCTTATGGATATTGTCGCTTGCGTCGTATCCAACTCCGTTACTATAGGACAATATCCATAAGGTACCTTTATCCGCGGATTGTCACAAATATACTTTTACTTGTTGAACTATGGCCTTAATAACCTCCGGATGGATCTTGTGGGATATCGGAGAGGGATACCGAAAAGAGGTGGTGGAACGTCCTGGACTCATTTCAAGTCACGAGTCATACATTGTACTGGGACGAGTTGCGGAAGAAACACACAGAACACACACAAAACAGTAATAAAAATAGGTTATGTTATATTTTAAAATAGATTAGTAACAGTGGTGATGTAAAAAATCTTCTATCTAAGCAACAGTAGGTAAACAATGCAGTATCCAATGCAATATTTACTGTGGCGTCAGCATTCCTGGACACGGGTATAGAAACACGAGGCAACGGAGTCGGAATTAGTGCCCCGTCACGGGGTGCCAACTTAGTGGTTTTACCACTAAATTTAGGGAGGAAAAAACCAGCTAGGGGTTTTTTTAGGGGCTAAATATTTTTAGTGGTTTTTTAGGGTTTTTTTTTATACCGTGTTTGTGTGATATGGAAAAAGTGTACACGATGTGAGAAGCAACATACTATACTGGAAATGAAACGTTATCGATACCATAGTGTATCCCACTCTGTGTTGCTTGAACTCGCAAGTTCGACTGAGAAGGAAATACACGGCTGAACGCTCCGATTTACGCTACACAGTGATTTGTAACGTGGTTGCATACAAGAAAAATCGTAATCTTTCGTCGCTTTAAGGGCGGTTTAGACCATACTTTTGGCCGAGCCCCCTTGTCGGGTCGGTAGGCGTTAGGCCGGCATATATACGGAATTTTTACCCGGTTTCCTTACGAAATGACCCGTGTCTTTTATTTTTTATTTAGTGGGTTTTCCAAAACAATAGTAGGTACAGTTTTAGGGGTTTTTAAGTTGAGCTCTAGGGGTAAAAAAAAAATTGGAGTTGGCAACCCTGCGTCACGCGCATATAAACTAATATCGTTACGCCTGAGTCCGCGTCTTTGTAATACTGAACATTTGTGACTTTCTGTGAACTATCAATAGATTAGAACCCCGGTATTCGGACTTTCAATTACGGTACAAACGACTCACCCCACATATATGTAGCAGCATAGTATCTAAAATACATTTTAATATAACGACCGAGAGCGCGCTATTTATTTTCTCATCAAATAAATGATAGCAATAAACCAAATGTTTGTGAATCTGCCCGTCCGTGTGTCCCCAGACACTCGACAGTCATTCCGATTGTTAATTGCATTGGCGCCATTATTTTTTGCCCTTTTTTTTCTCGATTCATATATTTTCCATCAAACCAACGTTTTCATTGCAAAGCTTTTCCGTGCTACGTCATTATTAAAATGAACGAGTTTTAGTTTCGCGCGTTGATGAGGATGTAACTTTACTTTTAGCAATTAGTAAGATAAAGTTTTGTTATTTAGCAATTCCAATTTGATTTTTAATCATGTATATCATGTTGCTATGATATGAATATCATGAATTGCATTATGGTCTTTGCAGAATTGGTCTATCAGTAATATTCACATAAGTAACTAGTCTGTTACAAGATCTGAATGGGTCCGGTCGTCGGATCCGAACGACAGTTTTGCTAGAGAGAGTAGCTTCTGTACGTAGTACGAATACTTATTCTGTGACGATACGATATTTAAACTTAACACATATGTTTAATCTGAATCGCCGACAAGCGTTTCATCAACATTATCAATTTTGCGAAAGCATTTTTTCTGAAACCAATATTTTCTTAAAACAAACTTAATATAAATGGTTACCTTTCCAAAAGTCATGAAACTTTTGGAAAGGTAAGTTTGCGACGAAGAGTTTGTTGAAATGAAACTTTTGACGAATTGAAATCAACAACACGACAGGCATTCTTTCAAATATTCTATGTAACTGTACCTGATCCGAGTATTATATAAAATCTGTAGAGCGTGAAAGTTTAAAACAACATCCAGCACCAGAATATTGTTGCACCTTTGAGCAATTGTTTTTCACCAACCGATTAATTTGCCTCAATTTGCTCCGCCACGGTCTGATAGTTTTATATGGGGGTACTAAACTTAATGAGATTTTCCATTCGTCGCTTTTTCCAATTAATGGAGAATTCAATTACGAATTTAACACGTCCAATAACGGTATATCCGATTTCGACAGTTTACTGCAAATGTGCCTGTGCCGTGTTTTGGGCGCTTTATGCGTTGTCAGGGATAATATTTGCGTTAAACGTATTAAACGCGGTTTAATTGAATTTTAATTACAGCGGCAAGTGAATCGCACGGTTCTAGGCATGTTATTACACACCTTTAAACAGTCAGCGTGCTTTTTGGGAAAGTGTAAAGACAGACAAGTAGTCACCAGTGGCGTGGCGTAAAAAATATCCTTGGGCAAGCCGGTGCAGATTTGGCGTACATTTTCCTTAAGAGCTGTAGAATAAGGTGTTTAAATGCCTGATATTAGGCAAGCCGGTAGGAATAGAGTTATTTGGACGCCACGATACTGGTAGTTACTCTTCGGACGTTTAGGAGCGCGTGATACCTATTCAATAGTAATAATTATTTATTTATTTCAGGCATCAAAGGCCCATAGATAAATACCTTACAATCTAACATACATATCAAATAATCAGAGCTCGGAATAGGCTGTGCCTATTTACCTAAACTTCGAGGGAGAACGTAACTAAGAGTCGTTACAACCACCAAAAATAATTATTTATTTTTATTGAACTCGGGATTTCCCTGGTTTAATAATAATACATTATCCATATAAATTCACGCTCAGGGTTAGATTATTAATGAAATACAATTGTTTAATGCAGAAATTTTGAATGAAGTCGATTTTTGAGTTCTCAATATATCTTGTGTTTCATCAATAATTTAACCCCGGATGTGAATTTATGTACAGTATGTATTCTTATTAATCCCAGTAAATCCCGCGTTCAATAAAAATAAATAATTATTTTTGGTGGTTGTAACCACTCTTAGTTACGTCCTCCTGCGAAGTTTAGGTAAATAAGCACAGCGTATTCCGAGCTCTGCATATAATACAAAATAAACTTAACAACAAGGTCACATTTTACTGCGATGGATTCAAGGTCGAGGCGCTGAAGGTGCGACCCGTACTGGCGTATTCGTAAGAAAATGATCGTTCTTAAAAAAATATGTCCATAGTTAATAAACCAAGTGTTGACTTTTTCCTCTGTGTAAAGAAAAAAAACGACCCAAAACTTTGGTTGTAGTGCGTTCGTTTACGGCGCGCACACATACAAGTCGCGCGATGTACCTTTTGTAGGAAGAAAAATTACTGCTATTATACTGTGCTATGGCTATGTTCACGACTGCAGAACCACCTAGCGTCCATAACTAGAGCAGACTGTCAATCCCGAAGAAATTTTAAAGTAGCAAGCGTCCATAGGCTACGGTGGCTATTTACCATCAGGCAGGCCGTACCCTTCTTTGCCAACCATGTATCTTATAAAAAAAATAGACAAGCGTGAAGAAATGTCAAAATAACTATCTACAGTGGAACCTCGATAATTTGAATGGAATTCTAAACTCGAAATAAAATTCGGGTCCCTTCCCTTAACCCCCAAACCTCCATAACTCGAAATATTAGACCTCTACAAGTCGGATTTGCCGATTACTGCCTAGCCTAGACGACGCTTTAATACATTTTTTACCTACATAACTTGAAATACATAAACTGTACCTCTATATCTCGAAGTTTGTGACTACCTATGTAACTCGAAGTCAAAAAGTTCAGAAGCCTTTATCTCTCTACTAGTCGAATATGGGCCTATGAAAATTTCTTAAGGTTAAATACCTGTAAGTAAGTCGAAACTACGTTAACTCGATTAAGCGTTTCCCTAAAGTTTTGACGTATGAAAGTTTCACTGTACTGTACAACTAATTCTTGGAAAGGCAAGCCTAAGTAGTCGTACTTGTCAGTAATCATAATCACGTTCAGAATTATGGAGTATAAGACCATTCGAAAAATACCAAGCTCCGCAAGATAAGTGGAACAATACAGCACATATCTCCACAAATGCGAACAAAATATCGCTGAACGCGACACAATGGCAGTGCAAATAGCGGGGCGAACAAAGGTTACAATAATATGAACAATACGCGCTGCCACACTTAGCTAAGGAGTTGGGTTATCACTGTGCGTCATATTACTTATATAATAATATATCGCTCTCTTGTCTCCAATCTTATCCCATTATCTGGCGTCGGCTCTCCTTGTCAGACGTTTCCATTTAGACCTGCACTGTGCATTTTCAGTGTCCAAATTCCAAATAATTTAACAGAGATAGCAATCTTAATCAAGTAGTGGGAACCAAACTATAATAACAACACACATTTAATCTTGTACGTTTAGCACGTTTTCCCGACAAGACTACGCCCGGTTCGAATCTGGCCTTGATTATAGTAGGTCTGAATCAAGATTTCTATATAAAATCGTAGTATAGATTGTAGCGTTGCCACATTAAATTCTAAAAAGTAATCGATATAATATTTCCAGTAAATTACATTGGTTTGAACCAGCTTGGGACTAGCTGAAGAAATCAAGAGGTTAAAATTGTTAAATTAGTTTTCTTATCGGTTAAATCGTAACCGATAAGAAAACTAATTTAACAATTTTTCCAAGTCTCAGGTTGGATATGTGGACAAGACAAGACAATGGTATGTCAACGAAGTTGGAATGTGGGTGTAATCAGAGGTAGACAAAATGGGAATATGGATAAAGTGAATTCAAACGAATTACTGTGTGATGAGTAAATATTGCCGTTTTAAATTTGTATGAACATCAAACATTTTATTTAAGTAACTATTTTGAAGACTAAAGAATTTTCTTCGCCTCTGTTAAAATAATAGAGTTCATAAAAATATTTCAGCTTTAGACGAACTCTAGTTTTAAGTTCAGTTCATA
This sequence comes from Eudemis profundana, assembly GCA_947034925.1. NCBI lineage: Eukaryota > Metazoa > Arthropoda > Insecta > Lepidoptera > Tortricidae > Eudemis > Eudemis profundana. Next base: position 10,392,801 of record OX344812.1, read on the forward strand.
ATGTGCATTAGGCAGAGGGCACATCGGGGACTCTTTCAAACTTAGGCTTGTAGAGATGTGACAAGCACATTTTAGCTCATAAATTGTCACCTCATTTGAGAGCCCTTTTATGTTGCATATCACTCGTAGTAACTTTATGTAGTAAGAGACCCTGGCTTTTTTTGGATAATGCATAATCATTTTGGCAATATAGTCATCTGATGACGATAATAGCTAGTTTTTTATTTGTGTACAGGAGCATTTCATGAAAACATCTAGTTTTTGTCCCTTACGAAACGCTATGGTAGCTACCATAATAAAACTTATTATCTGCTAAGAAACACTAACTTAACCCTTTTTCTCGCAATGGTAAGTATACTCAACATCGAAAACAAAAAAATCCTGTCATGTTATTGTCAATTATTTTTACGATTTGTTTTAATAAAACAGTTATTTATATCCAAACCTATCCTTACCGTATCAATTAATAACTCAGGTGCAGGTATTTTGATTTTAAGAGGTAAAGTGAAGTGGAGACTACCACTAACCGCTAGACGCAAGTTCGAAATAAATTTGGAAAAAATATTATTTCTTATAATATTAATTTGACTACCAATGGTACAAGGTTTTGAAGATATCTGCTTGATATTTTTGTGTATTTATAACAAATTAGAAGAAAATCCAACATTCTACAGGGTTACGGATATGCATGTTGAGTATTCTCAACATTTCGCAACATTCTACAATCTACTCTAGACCAAACCTGTTGAGTATTCTCAACATTGCGAAGTTTAGGTTATAAATGATAATATTTGCAGCACAATAAAATGTTCACTATCACCGTACTAAAGCACCTTTTTTGTCATTCGATTTCGGTTTTTAAACTAACTGTACACATAGGTACAGGTCATATTTGCTAGGTGTGTTTCTTTTCGTTTACTTACTCGATGAAACGGGATTATATCGGTCAATTTAAGTTATGGTACTAAATATTGTCAGGAAATACTGATTCTTCTGACAGCAACAAAGATATACGAACAATTATGGCATAAACATAACACTGGCACTCTTTGGTATGAGCTCATAATCACGTTTCATGTCATCTTAGTTCAGACAATGAAGCTTGATCTGGCAATATTGTAGGAGTATAATATACCTTAACAGTTATATAGTCCATATATATAGATTAATTTATGTTATTTTTACCATCTGATTCTGCCATAAACTAAAGAAGTGAATTATTGATGTGTTTCTTACCAAAAAATATAAAAATCAAGGTAAAATTGACTCTAAATAGTCAAACAAAGTTGATAGACATATCAATAAACGAATAACTAACATTCGCAGCTTTATAGCAAAGTTTTGAGCATTCCAACAAGTAAAGTTTCTGTATATGGCTTGTTCAATAGATTTATAGATTTAAAACAACCAAAAATTTACAGTAATTTCTAATCATAATGATCTTAAGATCACTAAAATACTTTGTAAGCGTCTTCCAGTATTTCAGCAATATGCTACAGAAGAAAGTTGACAACTACTTAAACAAGAAGGAGACTGAGACAGTTCTGCGGATAATGATTTTCTTAATCATGATCCGCAGGACGGTCTCAGTCTGCAATGGAGGTTTTTAACATGGTTAATTAGTATAAACTACAATAATATGAGGCACGTTGCTAGACTGGGCTGATACAGACTTGAGGAGTTGAACTGGGGAAACGGGATTAGAGAGGTTGAAAACTAATCTGAAGAGGACATTTAGGGCAAGAAACCGTTGGGGAGAGTTCGTGATCATCAGAAACCATTGATAACGTTCATAGACACCTTTATTGCAAGGGTAGTGCTCAGTATCCTGTAATAAATGGCACAAAAAGAGGAGGAATCATTCAATAAACTTTTTATCAAAGTTATTTCCACAAAACATACATTGAAATTGTTTGTAGTGTGAAAGAAGTTAGTTATACTCTATTTACGACATTAATTAAATAAAATTATTTTAAAGAAAGTAGTATTTTTATATGAACTTAAATCCCTACAAAATGCGCAGTGTTGAGTATGCTCAACGTCTATTAAGTTAACTGAATTGTTCAATGTTGGACAATGTTGAGTATTCTCAACATATATTTTCTAAAAAGTTATTTATGTATGATTTTTTTTATTATTTTTCTCAGCCTCATGAGACCCCTAATTACGCATTTCAATGCCTAGAACAAAAGAAAATTAGAAAAAAATATCTTGAGCGTTAAAGGGTTAAAGCCAAGTTGTAATATTACTATACCGACATTCAGCTTCCAAATTTCACATGTCAAAGGTATTAAAAAGGTAGTGTCCCTTACGAAATGTTTTCGTGGAATGCTCCACAAAAGGAAGGCCTTTAACAAGTTTATGATTATATTTTAAACTTATTATGTGCCTAATAATAATCGTGGAATATTCCAACATGGATACCCAATTTAATTATAAGTGATATTTGAGCCAAGTAACTACAATTGAGGTAAAATACCTATAACAATTGGGGTACAATTTTATGAGTTAGTTGGCTCTAGTAGTTTCACGTACCTGGATCATTATGTTAATGCTAACAAGTTACTTTTATGTTTCCAAGTAGAAACAACTATAAACATTTGTTTTAATACTTTGGAATACTGATTCTTGTGCATTTTTCGTTTTATTTTCATGAGTTTAATTTATTTTGAATATACATTTATTATTACATGCCTTCTATACAAATAAACTTCTTTAAATAAAGTAAACTTAGATGAGTAAAGTTATTTTTATTGATGTAAACGTAATATTAAATTTTATCCTAGAATAAAATACTTGAGTTTGAATTTAAAAGGGATATTTGCCTCTGTCCAGTGATGGAAAGAAAGAAAAAGAAAGAAAATACATTTATTCATGACAGCACGAGATAAAAACAACAAAAAATATTACAAATTAAACTAAGATAAAAACAACAAAGAAATATTGTAAATTAAACTTAAGATACGCTGCCACAAAACGTCGAACTTAGAGCCAGCTCTGGTCTTCCGGTGGAACCAGCAGTGATGGCAATGATATTTGATGGTATGGGCTGTATATAAAATACGGACCTTTTTATTCAACTAGTATCAGACAAATATAATGTATAATTCAATTCATCTTATCGTACTGTCGATCTGTATGAAACAGGGATCGGAACCGGTATCGAATTACCGTTTTATTTCGTTGAAATACCGTTATTTTACTCCGTTCGTGCTACAACCGGTATTTTGATGGAACGGAACGGAATATTTCGGTGATCGCTAAGTGATGAAGAACGAAATGATAACGTTCCTGATGAGAATAAAAACCGGTATTCTCGACGAGCCGAGCTCGCCGAGGGGCTCGCAGGGGCGGTGACGATGTGCGCCGGCATTTACAAGGTCAAATTCCGTGTTTTGTAGCGCGTCGCATAACGCGATGTATTTATTTTCAATTTTTGTCGGGAAAGTTTAAATTCTGAGTGTTGAAGCGCGCACGCTCTTTATTATAATATTGTTTGTTTTGTGATATTAAGCTTTTAAAGATGATACATGGGCTATTTCAGAAAAAAATATTTGAGCCAAATATAGCTGTCCCATGACTTTAGAGTAATTTTTTTCTATTAAATATTGTTCTAAAGTATAATGTTTGTTTGTAAAAATGGTAAAGTAACTCATTTACTGTATAATTATGATGAATAATCCCTTTAAAACCTACTAAAAGTATTTTATTTGTCAGAAGAACCGAAGAAAAGGTGCCGATTTTTGGGTGTCCCACGTACACTTTGGTAACTTTGAGGCGAATCTTACGTATATCTGACTCCTTCTCGGCCTGAACATGGCTATTGTGTGAATCGATCATATTATCTTTTACCAATTTTGAAGCACATTTATTAACAGCTAGAGTAAAAAAATCATAAAATCACAATTTGTTTGCTGTCCTCCAAAACCAACGTGGTGGACATGTCCACTAACGAACGGCGTTTTTACCAAATAGACTACAAAAAATTACCAAAACAGTTGTGTTTCTATATAACTGGTGACCTTTTGAGCCTAATATAACCGTTACTTAGGTGTAAAATGTAAGTTTCGCTTCAAAAATGTGATGAGTTGGACGTGCGTTACGGTGTGCCAAAAATTTCTGTCCACTACGAACGGGATATACTGAAGGTAAGAAGCCACTTTGAGATTAACCGTTTATTAATTTAGACATATTCATAAGTGCGGTAACATGTAAAGAAGTTAGAAGTAGTAAATTGCAAGTAATCAAAGCACTATTTCAATGTATTTAACTACCGGCATATTTACGTCACGTCCACTACGCTACGTAATGTACTAGTGGAACAAAAAACGTGCCGTATGGACAGAAAAGTCATGGTTTACATGCCGCTGATTTTAAATTCATAGATTGCCGTCAAGGACCTAAAAATAAATATTTTATTTGGATTTTTGAAGAATGATTGATTTATTTTTGTTAAACTTTACCGAAATACTGAGGAAGAAGTTTTCTAAGCTATATAAGTAGATAAATATCATTTTGTAACTGGCTACAAATAATTTTAAAGGTGCAATAAATGGCCTTAAAAAATTACTTAAATTTTTGTAGGGTTTGTCGGATATTTAATTTGGATTTTTGAAGAATCATTGATTTATTTTTGTTAAACTTTACCGAAATACTTAGGAAGAAGTTTTCTAAGCTATATAAGTAGATAAATATCATTTTGTAACTGGCTACAAATAATTTTAAGGGTGCAATAAATGGCCTAAAGAATTACAGTGGATTTCATTTGTTACGACCTTGGTTGTAGCGACCCTTTAGCTATAGCGACGTTAAATCTAAGTCCCTTGAATTTAAAGCATACTTTAGTACAAAATTCATGTGGCTGTAGCGACTTCGGGTGTAACGCCGCATTCGGGTGTAGCGACTGTTTTTAATGAATCATTTGCAATAAATTCCTAGAAACCCCATGCAGATATTGCGTCCGGAGTCGGCCACCAAAGACACAAAGAGCTTTCTTCTCTTTTGTTTCCATCCACACAGATGGTCAACAACTGTGGCGACCTTTACTTTTTGTTTATAGATATTAGCTGGTCAGATAGGTAAGCGTGTACGTTTTGGAGTTTTTATGGTTCAGTAACAAAGTGATATCCTCGGTGGCAACTGTGTTTAGTAAACTGTTGAACAAGTGCGAGTATGGCTCCTAGACGCACATTCACTTTTAAAGAAAACATAAAGTTTCCCTTTCAACAATATCTACGATGTGGATAAACTGTGATAAAATATTGGAATGCTTTGAATCCAAATCGTTAAAATGAAGAAAAACCGCACGCAAACCGACGCATCAAGATGTCGAAAATGCCCTTTTAGTGTGCACATATGTGTTTGTATCTCTTGCTGTCTTAACCTTTGCGTGTAACGACTTCCGGATATAACAACGAACTAACAGCGGTTCCTACGTCGTCGTTATACCCGAAATCTTTGTAGGGTTTGACGGATATTTTATTTGGATTTTAGAATGTTTTTTTTTGTTTTTTGGGTTTATTCCCATTATTAGGAATAAAAACGACCCATGATTTATTTATTTGACATAAGGTACTTTTGGAGTCACTGGACATCAGTGGCGTGGCGTTGAAGAAATCCTTGGGCAAGCCGAAGTAGCTTTGGCTTCAATTTTCTTTAAGAGCACTAGAATTAAGTGCTGAACTGCCTAATATTAGGCAAGCCGATGGGAATCGAGTTCTATGGACGCCACGCCACTGCTGGACATGATTAGATTAGATTTAGATTAGATTTATTTATTTCATAATATAAAAATACAGTATAAATTACACAATGTCAATTTACATGATTTTATACTATGATCGTCAAAATAAAAATATAATATAAGTAATCACAATAAAAAATATACCATGTCAGAAACACAATCACAAAACAATCAAACTATTAAATAAACATCAAATCAAATTATATACTCGTATCTCCCAATAAGGATCGTCATCATCATAACTTTACATAAAAACAAAAAGGGAAAAGCAAATAATAGGAGAAAAACACAAAAAAACGATTTCACAATGTCACTACTGTTAGTAGTGCATGTAGTTAAGCTTGCTAGAAATAGATTTATATAAATTTTCTATTGAAATCTAGTATAGGGTTTTGAGCTATTTCCGACGCATGTAAACCTTTCATGTGGTTCCATTACGTGACGAATGGTTCCATTACGGCACGGTGTCCTACTGTGGCTGAGATTGATTTTTAAGAATGTATATGAATTATTAACTATTATTGATACTATTTGGATCTCATTTGATAGAATAATATGTGCCAATTGTGATAAATATAACTTTTGATAGTTTTTTCAGTATGTCTTAAGTTAAGATGATTGTTAAGCTATGATGAGAACCAAAACGTAACGTAATGGACATATTTTATTAAATAACTTTATTGTGACGCTTAGTGCAGCAAATGTTATTCATTTATAGAAAAGTATTATTGTGTTAAAATTCATTTAATAAAGACTGATTTGCAAACAACACTCTGAACTTTACTTAAAACAAACCTAAAGTTCGTCGCGTAATGGAACGTCAAAGCGGTAGTACTTAGGTTCAAAGTATGATATTTACCATATTAAGCAATTTATATTGAAACCAGTATGATTTTCAAAGAATGTAGAAGAAGGAGAATTTATTAAAAGCATTTCTAAGGAATATATATTTTTTTTTACGGGGTGGAAGTCCACTACGGCACGGACAAAAAATATGAAAAGGCCCACATAGTAATTCTTTAACTAGATTAATTATTTGCAGGTATTTCTATACTACCGAGTGACAAACAAGCATTCTGTCTACCTGACAGAACAAAATTAATGCAAAATTAAATAATACAAATAACGTTCTTCTTTTTGCAATATTTTTATAAAAAATTATTTATTTACATTAGACGTGGGAAGTTGAGGTACATTGAATAGTAAAAAAAATATATACAAATATAAACTATATGATTACACTAACCTAACCTAGACTAAAACTACATCATGTCCCCCATATTTTTATTGTATTTTAGGTATTTGAATTTAGGTAGTTTAATTTAGTTTTTAGGTTTATTTAGTTTTAGGAAATTTAAATTTTATCTTCTATGTATTTGTTAGTTTACTGTACTTTCTTTCAATAAAGAAGTCACTGTCAAAAAAAAAAACGTTCAATCAAACTGATTGATTGAGTCAGGCGTTACTTATATTATTACCGCGTTATTGATATTTTTGTTTAATTAACGTTCAAACTCTTCAAAGCAAAAGTCAGTCTAGGGACAAAGATGTAGTGTCTGATGCACTGGTATACCTACCTAATACATACTTATATTTAATTTGGATAAATTTAATGATTAGAGGCAAGTACATTTATTTCGTCTTGACGAGTACTCTGAACCGAAATAATATCCAGGTTCTGATGATGGAGCCGGAATGTGGCCATGGGAACTCCGTAATAAAACGTCGGAACCCCATCGTGTTTGAGCTCATTTATTTTGTCTTGACAAGTACTCTGAACCAGAATGATATCCAGGGTCTGATGATGGAGCCGGAAGGTGGGCATGGGAACTCCGTAATAAAACGTCGGAACCCCATCGTGTTTGGGCTCATTTGTTTTGTCTTGACGAGTACTCTGAATCGAAATGATATCTAGGGTCTGATGATGGAGCCGGAATGTGGCCATGGGAACTCCGTAATAAAACGACGGAACCCCATCGTGTTTGAGCTCATTTATTTTGTCTTGACGAGTACTCGGAACCAGAATGATATCCAGGGTCTGATGATGGAGCCGGAAGGTGGGCATGGGAACTCCGTAATAAAACGTCGGAACCCCATCGTGTTTGGGCTCATTTGTTTTGTCTTGACGAGTACTCTGAACCGAAATGATATCCAGGGTCTGATGATGGAGCCGGAAGGTGGGCATGGGAACTCCGTAATAAAGCGTCGGAACCCCATCGTGTTTGGGCTCATTTGTTTTGTCTTGACGAATACTCTGAACCGAAATGATATCCAGGGTCTGATGATGGAGCCGGAAGGTGGGCATGGGAACTCCGTAATAAAGCGTCGGAACCCCATCGTGTTTGGGCTCATTTGTTTTGTCTTGACGAGTACTCTAAAGTGAGATGATATCCAGGGTCTGATGATGGAGCCTAAACACGATGGGGTTCCGACATTTTATTACGGAGTTCCCATGGCCACCTTCCGGCTCCATCATCAGACCCTGGATATCATTTCGGTTCAGAGTATTCGTCAAGACAAAACAAATGAGCCCAAACACGATGGGGTTCCGACGTTTTATTACGGAGTTCCCTTGCCCACCTTCCGGCTCCATCATCAGACCCTGGATATCATTTCGGTTCAGAGTACTCGTCAAGACAAAACAAATGAGCCCAAACACGATGGGGTTCTGACGTTTTATTACGGAGTTCCCATGCCCACCTTCCGGCTCCATCATCAGACCCTGGATATCATTTCGGTTTAGAGTACTCGTCAAGACAAAACAAATGAGCCCAAACACGATGGGGTTCTGACGTTTTATTACGGAGTTCCCATGCCGACCTTCCGGCTCCATCATCAGACCCTGGATATCATTTCGGTTCAGAGTATTCGTCAAGACAAAACAAATGAGCCCAAACACGATGGGGTTCCGACGTTTTATTACGGAGTTCCCTTGCCCACCTTACGGCTCCATCATCAGACCCTAGATATCATTTCGGTTCAGAGTACTCGTCAAGACAAAACAAATGAGCCCAAAAACGATGGGGTTCTGACGTTTTATTACGGAGTTCCCATGCCCACCTTCCGGCTCCATCATCAGACCCTGGATATCATTTCGGTTTAGAGTACTCGTCAAGACAAAACAAATGAGCCCAAACACGATGGGGTTCTGACGTTTTATTACGGAGTTCCCATGCCCACCTTCCGGCTCCATCATCAGACCCTGGATATCATTTCGGTTCAGAGTACTCGTCAAGACAAAACAAATGAGCCCAAACACGACGGGGTTCTGACGTTTTATTACGGAGTTCCCTTGCCCACCTTCCGGCTCCATCATCAGACCCTGGATATCATTTCGGTTCAGAGTACTCGTCAAGACAAAACAAATGAGCCCAAACACGATGGGGTTCTGACGTTTTATTACGGAGTTCCCATGCCCACCTTCCGGCTCCATCATCAGACCCTGGATATCATTTCGGTTTAGAGTACTCGTCAAGACAAAACAAATGAGCCCAAACACGATGGGGTTCTGACGTTTTATTACGGAGTTCCCATGCCCACCTTCCGGCTCCATCATCAGACCCTGGATATCATTTCGGTTCAGAGTACTCGTCAAGACAAAACAAATGAGCCCAAACACGACGGGGTTCTGACGTTTTATTACGGAGTTCCCATGCCCACCTTCCGGCTCCATCATCAGACCCTGGATATCATTTCGGTTTAGAGTACTCGTCAAGACAAAACAAATGAGCCCAGACACGATGGGGTTCCGACGTTTTATTACGGAATTCCCATGCCGACCTTCCGGCTCCATCATCAGACCCTGGATATTATTTCGGTACAGAGTACTCGTCAAGACGAAACAAATGTACCTGCCTCTAATCATTAAATTTATCCAAATTAAATATAAGTATGTATTAGGTATAACAGTGCATCAGACACTACATCTTAGTCCCCAGACTGACCACCCATGTGTAATCTTTTGCTTTGAACAGTTTGAACGTTAATTTGTTCTATCAGGTCGACAGAATGCTTGTTTTTCACTCGGTAATATAAATTAAAATTATACCTACAAATAATTAAATACACTCACGAACAATGAATTCTGGTCATTTCCTATTATAATTGTCCTTAGAAAATGACCCGAATTAATTGACCGTGAGTGTAATTAATCTCGTTATATGTATACCATATACCAAATACATCGCGCTAGACACTTGCTAACTAAATTATCTACGAAAAATGGTTAATTGTCCGAAACTACTTTTATAATCCGAATGAATCCGTAACAAAACAACACAACAACCTAAGCAACGCACAAAAGCAAAAAATACAAAATCATTGTGCGCAGCATACCGAAAAACAAAATATCCTGCAGGCAAACTCAAGGTAAAATTAGAAATAGCAACTCGTTCTATCTTGTTACGCAACGAGAAAAACGTTTAATTTCGTTCCACAGAAACGGAACTTAGTAAAAAACGGTATCGCAAAAGAACAAAAACCAGAACCTTTCCGTTCTCGTGTCAATGAACAAAACCGGTATTCTACTCGGAACGGTTTCCGATCCCTGGTATGAAAGAAAAAAAAAACCGGTCAAGTGCGAGTCGGACTCGCGCACCGAGGGTTCCGTACAAACTCGTCAGTAGATACGTGAATAATTCAAGAAAAACTGTATGGTGGCACAAACTTAACTTTGCTCTTGTAAAACTGTTGTCCCCATATATCGACATATGCTGCGGTTAGTTTAGTAGGAGCAAATAAAGTTGTCTTACGATTTTTGCGAATTTCTAAAAAACACTGCAAGTTAGGAAAACCGTTTTATTTTTCCTGTAATATTTAGGATAATATTTATAATCGATAATTATTACAGATTTTTCTGTTCAGTAACTTCGGAGATAATAGGGGGGGAATGGTATTTTTTTCAACGTTTTTTGTCTTCAATCAAAAACTACATATCTAAGAAAAAAAATAAAAACGGTTTTGGAATCTACATATTAAGCCCTTTCATTTGATATCCCACTCGATATATTAGCTCAATTTTTGATTTTAGACATCCCATTTCGGTCCAGTTTAAAAAAAAGTAAAACAGGTATAAGATTTGTTTTCTGTCCTATGGGCTCGGATTAGCGGTTTTTAACACTATTCCAAATTTCAAGTCGATAGCATCAGTAGATCCTGAGATATCTTGCTGTGACAGACGGACAGACAGACAGACAGACAGACAGACAGACAGACAGACAGACAGACAGACAGACAGAGTCGCACCATAAGGGTTCCTTTTTTACCATTTTGGTACGGAACCCTAAAAATAGCATAAAAGCTCCTCATGTGCTCCGTCGCTCTCTACGTGTCAACCCGCCGACTGCCATTAAACATGGAACTGCATAAAGCTGGAAAGTTGGACAATTAAATTCTCAGCCGCGCTCGTTAAGGCAAAGACACGGGGGTTATGAACTGGTCTGATTTACTGGACGTATGCGGAACGTAACTAAGTTTGCTGGAACTAACTGTGGACTCGTGAGTGGGTGCAATGATTGTGAATGAGTGCTTTGTTGGGCATACAGGGTGGAGAAAAATATGGGCATTTTGAAGGCAGTTATGTTTATTTAAAAAACATGTGGCATAGTTTTTATAAAAAGAACAATTAAGCTAAAATTAGGGTCTGGGATCGATGAGATTTTTCCTTTTTGGTGTTGTATAACGATGCGACTGCCGTTTTTTATAACTCGCTTTCCTTTTCTTTTTACCATACTATAGCAAGTCAAAATAAATTAATGAATTTTAGCAGTATTAAATACTAGCATATACCCGCGGCTTCGCCTGCGTCATTATCCGAAACGAGCTTCCTACCGGCATATAAAGTAACGTTTCTATTTTCTTTAAATATGTTTTGCAGTAGTGCTAAAATTGTTTTTCCTATTTTCCTCCTAGTTTTTGTATTTTTTACCACAGTCTGGTTACCGATTTATATATTTTTATTATAGTGCTTAAGATGGATATTGGCTTTTTTGCTTCGCATCTTTTTTAGACGCGAATATTTTCAGTAAACTTAAATCACATTACTTTGATCTGTAGTTGTTGGTTTTGTAGCAAGGGCCGATACAGATGGACTGCAACCCAACTGCAACTCCCTACGATTTGTATGGGAACTGCAGTTGGGTTGCAGTCCGTCTGTATCGGCCCTAAAAGTCCTACGTCCAACGTACCTACCTATTCTGGTAAATTAACGGAAAGGAGAAAACAAAAACAAAGGTAAATTTTTAACTTATTCATTGTACATAATAATGCTCTGAAAGAGTATTCAAACCAATGTACATGAGTTATAACGTCCATAAGTGATATTTCCAAGAAAACTGCCCAAATTCTTCTATAAATAGCCACGGGCTGATTCGCGGTACGTGACCAAACTGAAGCATTCCTTTCCTACCCTCTTTACGTCGCTACCGGAATTTCTTATCAAATACTTCAACTGACTTTCATTTATTTTCAATCTTGTGGGAATTTCGTTTTGCAAGGCATCCTAGTTATAAAGTACCTACCTAGTTTAATTTCTGAACATCAGAATTTACCTAAGATTTTATACGCGTGTGCGTTAAAATTTAAGTTCAGATGACTCGCAGTGATATTGTTCTTATATCTTTAAATAATAACACAGCCACTGCAAAACATCCCAACTTTCCTCATGGAAATGAACTTGTACGTCATAAAACACAATATTCCGCATTTTCCAGGCCATAGTCGGTAAGCGCGCTCGAGTTCAAAATTATGATCCTAACGCGCCGTGTGACACCGCCTTAATCCCCTACTTTACGATCTTCTGCAGTACGCTGAATTGTATTATGCCGCAATACTAGAATACGGCTCGTGGTTTATACTACTTAACGATACTAATAACTTTGTTTTTTGAATTCTGGCGTAACAATCACCAAGTATCACCGAGGGGGGGGGGGGGGGGGGGGGGGGCGCAAAAATAGCCCAAATATGATCACATGATTTCTGGATGAGCCCTGACTCCGAGTCAGACTCGCGTTTGACCGGTTTTTATTCAAATATACACACACGGATTATTTGGTTTGTAAAACAAATCATTTACTGGTGTACCGCATTCTGAATTATTCAGCGTTCTCTCTGCCTTAAATGCACTGGGGTTCAAAATTATCATCCTAACACGCTGTGTGACACTGCCTTAATCCCTTGCTTTACGATGCTGCAACACATTCAGTTATATTGCTTTAAATATGTTGTAATACTACATAGAGCATGTCCTGGATTGAATCTGTGTCTTGCAATACAAGAACTTATAATAAATAAATAAAAACGAAACAAATATTATAACAATACAGTCCATAGTAACCTTGCAACTAATCTCAAAATGACTCTTCTTAAAAAATACATTCTGTATATTTTCAGCCTTTATCTGGACTTGGTGGTATAAAACATCCATTTTTTATTATCATAAGCAGATCAAAAATAGTATTCGCATTTTTATAATGCGTCTAACTCTTTCTATCAAAAGTGATGAGTGTAAGAGAGATACAGAGTTAGTTAGATAAAATATACGTGGTGTTTTATAAGTATATGACGATAAACACAACTAATAGATCCGCAGACCTCCTCAAAGTGTCATCTACATTGCGGAATAAATTCTGTTACTTCAACTAAAAAGCTCTGACAACTAAACGTAGCAGAAAATTCCACTATAAAGTGTAAATTTAGAGCCAATTCCACTCAAACTCTAGTAAAATTCCAAGCATATTCACTGAATTTTCCCACTTCAGTGTAACCGTACCTTTAGAGAGACTAAAAACAGCCATAAACTTCAGCCTTATTTCGGGTTCTCGTGATTTTTTTTAACTCATCATGGTTTTATTAGATGAGGTAGAAATGATAATCATATTTTACCTTCTTTATTTCTTTCCTCTTTTTGAGGCTGCTCTTTAACGATGTGTGTTTTGTTGCAGATACGCCGCTGGGACTAAGGGCTGGTTCACATTTTAAGAAATTTCAACGTAAGTTTAGCTTTTCATATGACGCTAAGTGACAATTTCACAACTGACACAACCTAATATCATGTAATTTGACAGTTTGTAACATTTGGACTGTATTTGAACCTCTCCTTAAGTATTTCCAGTATATATAAACACATCCTGTATAAACAGCAGGTTTATACAGGTTGTTTTTTAGGTATTCTTTAAAGGACAGTCGTTTTTGATTTTTTAAGAATGCATTTTTTATTATACCGTTTAGACCTACTAACGATATCTAGCTAGAAAATTTACTTATATACAAACTCTGTATATAACCTCTCCCTGTATACAAACATTACAATTTCCTCTTTTCTACAGAAACAAAACAATTTATTTCCCAAACCATTCCTCGTCTTATCTATCCGCATAAAGGAACCAGGTACCGTAATGAAATGAATAATGGAAACGTAACCTCATATCGAATTTAGCGATGCTCCTTGGGTATTGAATAAAAAATCGGGGGCGGCGTGTTGACGGCTCCTTATACGGTTATAGGAAATTGAGATAAAAAGTAGTTTTTCTGTGACGCTGCTAGTGACATCTAGTTTGAGGTCGAAGAACATCTTAACACATGTCTTTTAGTAGGCAATAGATGGCGCATTGATTCACAATTTCTAAAGTTGCGCTATTTAAATTTTTGCTCTGAATTTCCTTGTGTAAGTAGCTTGTTGCGAAACGTTTAAAAATTATTTAAATTTTTAACCCTTGTTCTTAGCTAACAATAATATTTTAATTCAATCTATTTTATTAATTCATTTAAAAATCAATTTATCTTTTTTATTGTAAATTAATATATTGCATATTTTTTAAGTAAAATAATCAGCAAATGTATTAAATATTAAATGTCGAGTCGCAGTAAGTATTTTAGCCTTGGCAACATTATGTATTCAAAACGGTCGGTTTCCAAAAAATACCTATCAATTGTCATTCTTACCTATTTATTCACGGCAACGGCTCGAACTTACTTTCTCTGTTTAAACTTCTATTTTGGATTACACCAGTTTAAAATTACAGTCCACATTTCATTCCACCACCATCGAAGATCCAGTTCCTGTAGTACTCAAGGGAGTAGCGGATTTTATTCATGGTCCATACGAAGCCTCCAAAGTGGAAGAGGACGGAACTGTGAGCTCGGACGGAGTCGGGCTTCTTCAACGGACTTCCTTCAATAAGCCGTCGTTGCAAGCAATTCAGATTGTCATCGGGTCGGATATATTCATCTGCGTGAGGTCACCAGTGCTGACATTCGTCGTATCCCAGAAGTCAGGATATACAACGGCGGGTGAACAAAGCCAGGACACACGGAGCGTTTCAATTTAGCAGCAAATCCACGTAACCAGCTAGTTACCATCCAATCCAACCCCGGGCAGCAATCGTGTTCAACAACCAGTATCCAGCGGGAATCAAGTCATTCAAGTTGAACTAACAGTCAAATTAGCAGAGAACAGAAGCAAGCACCAGATAAGGACAAAGGACATAATTTGTAAGACTGTTCCTATATTCCTTATTTCGGTATTCATTCCAATTCATAGTCATTTCACATCCATTTTATCCATTTCATCCATTAGTTCATTTGAAATCCATTATTCAGGCATTTTCTAATAGCCAAAAATTCATCCCGCATTAATTATTCACATATTCAGTATTCATATTTCATTGCAATCAACTGATCAGCAGCAGGACTTTCTGTAGTATTCATTAAGCAAGATTCATAACCTCAACAATTGTTTACAATAGAAAATTAACACATTCATATCATAATTTCACTTTGCATTTTATTAAAACATAACATTCACATTAAACCCATTTCACTAGCTAAGATTACTTCATTTTTAATCACTACTATACAGCACAAACATTGAATTTAACTTATTTTATAACAAAGTGCTTGTTTTCTCACAGGTAAACAAGATAACTGATTGCATAAGTGCATCATTGCAGTGGTCGCCGGGAATCGTAATAATTTTACTCCTAATAAAACCGAATAGCAAGCAAGTGCATCAACGTCGTTTCACGATCAAATATTAAAATTATTTTAGGAACTGTAATATTTGCCTATTGCTATTCCGGTTCATTAGGAAACGAATTAGAAACATATTGCACTAGTTCTTTTTAAATTAATTTACAAAATGTCGTCAGAACAAGATTTGAAAAAGCTTAAATACAAACGCGGTGCAATTAAAGGCAAACTTACTGCGTTTCAAAACTTCTTGCAAAAATTAGAATCAGAGCCACGTTTAAGTGAATTGCAAGTTGCAGAACTACAATTACGCTTCGATAAAATTGTACCTATATTCGATGAATTTGATACGTTACAGACTGACATCGAAATGCTGTCTGCGGCTGCGACTGCGAGCGGGGAGGATATCGGAGATGAGCGTCAGCTCTTCGAGGATGCCTACTACGCCAGCATGTCGTCCGCGCAAGTGTTGATTCAAAAACATTCTGCGAGGCGT
The DNA here is from genome assembly GCA_947034925.1 of Eudemis profundana. NCBI lineage: Eukaryota > Metazoa > Arthropoda > Insecta > Lepidoptera > Tortricidae > Eudemis > Eudemis profundana. The sequence goes on from OX344812.1 coordinate 10,409,006, forward strand.
AACTCCGGTGTCAATGAGTCTGAGGTGAGCTCTGCATCGACGATTGTAAGACCACACAATGCAAATTTTGTAAATTTACCAAAAATAGATTTGCCGCGATTTGAAGGTGGTTATCAAAATTGGCTAGCGTTTCGGGACACATACCTCTCTCTGATTCATAACAATGAATCCATAAATACAATCAACAAGTTCCACTACCTGCGTGCGTCACTTAAGGGCAGTGCCGCACTTATAGTTCAGAGTTTGGACTTAACCAATGACAATTACTCTGTTGCTTGGAAACTATTATCCGATAGGTACGATAATCCAAAATTATTGGTAACTAACCATGTTAATGCACTATTCAATGTCGAACCAATACATCGGGAGTCAAGTCAGGCTTTAAGGAATATTCTTGACGTCACAAATAAAAATTTACGCGCACTACAGTCCTTGGGTCAGCCTGTGGACAACTGGGACACACTTATTGTCCACATGATGGCAAATAAATTGGATTCTGTCACCACCAGGGAGTGGGAAGAGCGTCGTAATTCAGCGTCTACAGTGCCTTCTCTAGAGTTTTTTAAAACATTTCTTATGCAAAGGGCCGATTTTTTGGAAAGTCTTGAAGACATTAAACAAAATAAATTAAAGCATGATTCATCATCATCATCAGCACATGGTCATTCAAAACCAAAAAGCTTCGTTGCTTCTACTTCATTTGATGCTAGTCGTAGACATTCCTATTCACACCAGTGCCCCTTGTGCAAAAAGGCACATAATTTATACAACTGTTTCACATTTAGGAAACTCCCAGTAGAGGCACGCTTTAATAAGGCAAAATCGTTCAAAGTTTGTCTTAACTGTTTGTGTCATGGTCATACGGAATCTCAGTGTCGTTTGTCTCATTGTAAATATTGTAATAAAAAACACAATACACTTATTCACACAGAACCGATACAAGAGGCCGCACCTAAAGTCGACGTTCCGTTGAATATTGCAGTGGTTGCGGGCCAGTCAGTCAGCACTGCTACCACTAATCATGTTCTGCTATCTACAGCTTTGGTGAAAGTTGAAGATAGCAAAGGAAAATTGCAGACTGCACGTATTCTGCTGGACAATGGTAGCACCACAAATTTCATTACTCATGATTTATGTAGTAAGCTCAAGTTACGCACTTCGTCAATTAATTCAAAGGTGACTGGGATCAACAGTCACACATCCAACAGTTCTAAAGCATGCTCAATTCAAATTCATTCAGTTGACGGTAGCTTCAAAACAGACATTAATTGCTACGTCCTTTCAAACATCACAACTGCCATACCGTCAACGTACATACACATACAGGACATCCAGCTGCCTCATGGCGTCCAATTAGCGGACCCTACATTCAACAAACCAGCATGTATTGATATTCTGGTTGGTGCTGAGGTATTCTGGAGCATTTTAGGTTACAATCGCATTCAACTTGGTAAGAATCAGCCCACGTTGTATGAAACTAAGCTGGGTTGGCTGGTTTCAGGGGGTATAAGTCAACCTAAACCCAATCAGCCTACACCAATATGCATGTTCACGCTTGAGACACCATCAGATTCAAATGTAGACATATCTCGATTTTGGGAATTAGATACAGTTGCTCCCAAACATAAAATGACGTCAGAAGAAAACGCTTGTGAGGAACATTTTCTTAAAACAACTACCCGCGAAGCTGATGGTCGTTTTAAGGTTTCTATGCCGTTGAAGGAGTAGCCTGAAGTTTTGGGAGATTCATATCAACGTGCTTTAGCTACTTTTCTGTCAGTAGAGCGTAGGTTAGAAAGGAATCCTCTTTTAAAGGATCTTTATGTTGACTTTCTTGCGGAGTACGAAAATTTGGGTCATATGAGCAAAAGTTGGGACAATACCGATTCAGTGTCATGTCTTCTGCCTCATCATGGTGTTTTGAGGGACTCCAGCACTACGACAAAGCTGAGGGTAGTCTTCAATGGATCCGCTCCCACCACGTCCGGCAAGTCGTGCAACGACATCCAAAGAGTGGGGCCAACCATTCAAGACGACCTACAGTCTATACTCTTGCGTTTTCGTCAACACGATTTTGTAGTGACCGCTGACGTGGAAAAAATGTATCGTCAAATCCAGATTGAAGACTCGCAGCGGTCTCTACAAAAAATCTTATGGAGATCACATCCTTCAGAGCCAATTTCAATTTATAAATTAAACACGGTCACGTACGGAACGGCTTCTGCACCGTACTTGGCTACCAGATGTCTCACCCAGCTGGGATATGATTCAAATGACGAAAACGTCAAACATGCTATATGTCACGATTTTTACGTCGATGATTTTTTATCAGGCAGAGATACAATTGAAGAAACCATTTCACTGTGTCAGAACGTTACGCAGGTCTTAGAGTCTGCTCAATTCAATCTTCGAAAATGGCACTCAAACAATAAAGATATTTTACTTGCAATTTGTCAAGACCACGGTAATTCTAATACAGTAAATCTTAGCAACGACGAGTTGTCAAAGACTTTAGGCTTAAATTGGCAGTGTTTTCAAGACAAATTAACATTTTCGATCAATGTTAACCAACAAACTAAAATCAACAAACGGTATATTCTATCCACAATTGCCCAAGTGTTCGATCCACTTGGTCTTGTCTCTCCCTGTATAGTAGAGGCAAAGATTATTATGCAGCAGTTGTGGATCAGCAAATGTTCATGGGATGATGAAGTTCCCCAACCAATTAAGGATGCATGGGTTCATTTTGCACGCACATTACCATATTTAAACCATTTGTCAATACCAAGATGCATCAAATTACCCAGTCCCACTGAGGTCACGCTCCACATTTTCACGGATGCAAGTGAAAAGGCGTACGGTGCATGTATCTACGTACGCAGTGTTGCTAGTGATGGATCGGTCAGTATTCGTCTCTTGGCGTCTCAAAGTAAAATTGCTCCTATCAAGCCACAGACAACAATTCCACGTTTGGAGTTGAGCGGAGCGCTACTTGGGGCAAAATTATTTGCAAAGGTGATTACGTCACTCACCTTAAAATTCAGGGATTGCGTATTTTGGTCTGACTCAACCATTGTACTAGGATGGATTGCATCATCACCTTTACATCTCAAAACTTTCGTTCGTCACAGAGTGAGTGAAATTCAGGAACTTACTTCTGGTTTTCAGTGGTGCTATGTACCGTCCAAAGATAATCCTGCAGATCTGGTTTCCCGTGGTCTCAGTGCTGACCAGCTAGGTCAATCTTGTTTGTGGTGGTCGGGTCCTCAATTCATACAATTAGATAAATCACACTGGCCCAAAAACCCAAACCATAATTCAAAGGTTCATTTGCCTGAGATGGTTGAGAAATCTCTTGTTGTCCAAGACCATACACAAGATTTGTTTAACAAACTTATACACGATTCATCTAGTTTTACAAAATTAAACCGTACCATGGCTTACATATTTAGATTTATTAATAACTGTCGCAAAGAGAAAACAAAACAGCTTGGGATTCTTTCGACTTATGAACTTGAACAGTCAAGACGTTTTCTTTTACATAAAGCACAAGAAGACTCTTTTCCTAAAGAGTTAGAATTACTCACCGCAGGCAAACCGTTGCCTCGGAAATGCAACCTCAGAGCTCTCACTCCATTCCTTGGTGGCGACAAACTCATTCGCGTGGGGGGAAGACTGAGCAACTCGTTTTACGAGTATGATGTCAAGCATCCCGTGTTGCTCAGTTCGAAGCATCATCTATGCAAGTTGATATTCCGCTTATATCATATCATGTTTATGCATTCAGGTCCCCAGCTTCTCTTGGCAAGTACTAGGCATAAGTATTGGGCTATACGTGGACGAGATTTGGCCAAAAGTACAGTTCACAAATGCGTCAAATGCTCTCGATTCAGTGGCAAAACTGTACAGCCAGTGATGGGTAGTTTACCTAAGGAACGTGTTGAGTTGGAATACCCCTTTTTAGAGACTGGTGTCGACTACGCTGGGCCAATTATGATCTCCAACCGCAAAGGTAGAGGTAGTTCATTAATCAAGTCATACATTTGCGTATTTGTGTGTCTTGCAACTAAAGCAGTGCACCTTGAACTTGTCACAGATTTAACGAAAGAAGCTTACATTGCAGCCTTAAGCAGATTCATTGCACGCCGGGGTAAACCTCAGACAATATTTTCTGACAATTCGACCACATTCCAAGGTACTTCCAACGAATTTTCTAGAATTCTCAGTCAATCTTTTTCAACAGATGCAACAGAGGGCATCAAATTCTCATTCATTCCTGCGTACGCGCCACACTTCGGTGGATTGTGGGAGTCCGCTGTTAAATCAGTTAAACACCATCTTCGGAGGGTTCTTGATCAAACGCATATGACATACGAAGAGATGTCTACTCTGCTGACTCAGATTGAGGCAATTTTAAATTCAAGGCCTCTTACTCCACTTTCAGATGATCCAAATGACCTCTATCCTTTAACTCCTGCCCACTTCCTCATAGGACGGTCTATTAATTTTGCGCCTCACCCGCAGATCACAACATCCAGGATTACATCTCTTCAACGATGGAAACGAGTTGAGTTTCTCAAACAGCAGTTTTGGAATCGCTTCTCTAACGAGTATATTTTCTGGCTCCAGCAGAAAGCAAAGTGGCATACGTCTGCAGGAGAACTCAAGGAGGGAGTTCTCGTTATTGTCAAGGACAGGACTTTGCTACCCCTCCTTTGGCAGCTTGGTAGAGTCATCGCTGTCATCCCCGGAACTGACGGCGTAGCGCGCGTTGCGGACATCAGGACGAGGAAAGGCGTCATCCGCAGGGCCTTCAACAATATCTGCCCGCTCCCTGTGGGCAAGGATTGAAGACCAGGACTTCAAGGGCGGCAGCATGTTGCGAAACGTTTAAAAATTATTTAAATTTTTAACCCTTGTTCTTAGCTAACAATAATATTTTAATTCAATCTATTTTATTAATTCATTTAAAAATCAATTTATCTTTTTTATTGTAAATTAATATATTGCATATTTTTTAAGTAAAATAATCAGCAAATGTATTAAATATTAAATGTCGAGTCGCAGTAAGTATTTTAGCCTTGGCAACATTATGTATTCAAAACGGTCGGTTTCCAAAAAATACCTATCAATTGTCATTCTTACCTATTTATTCACGGCAACGGCTCGAACTTACTTTCTCTGTTTAAACTTCTATTTTGGATTACACCAGTTTAAAATTACAGTCCACATTTCATTCCACCACCATCGAAGATCCAGTTCCTGTAGTACTCAAGGGAGTAGCGGATTTTATTCAAGCTAATAATTGAAAGATGAATAATGTTTGAATTGCAATTAAAAGTCATTTTTTATGGTAACTATAATCGCAAAAAAAAGTTACAGAAAGTTTATCTCTTTTGCTCCTTAATTAGGCAGTGGCATATAAAAGTCGAAACTAAATGCAATTTTAGAATAATTTTTATCTAATTCAAACAATTTTGAATTCTGACTTTATTTAAAACAGACCTGAAATACTAAGCGTTCTCGAAGAGCTTGGGCATGGGCATTTATAAGTAAGGTTCGGTGAGAGATGATGTGAATTTAGCGGACTGTATATATTTAATAAAAACACTTATTTATTTTCCATAGTAAGTGCCCCCCAACTTAGCACTATTTGGAGTACAGAGAGAGTTGACCGTTCTCGCTGGTTGCTGAGATGAAATCTGACGATGGGCGGCGAGGCCGCCCTATTTATATCCGCGTGGGCGGGGTGGGGCGAGTGGTATTTCTCCTTCTACAAATCATGCGTGTTTGAGAGAGCAATATTGCGTTTATTCATTTATCAAAACATACAATACAATGTTTTTACATTACAAAGCAATTTCTTATTATTTTTAAGGGTACCTAAATGATACCAAAGTATTTTTCAAATATAATTCACAAAGACAATAAAGATAAAAATATAAAACACACGTATAAACATAATCAAACAGTAAAAAGGTACTTATAACTACACGATTCTTAGAATATTCTAATAGGATTCTCTCCTGTGTGATTGTTTACTAAAATACAGATTGATTGATTTAAACATCCATAATTAATGAAGTACGAATATATTTACAGGGTTTTTTCCGGCAAAGGTAACTTACTAAAATTCTAAGGGAGCGAAATACGAAAATACGTCAATTCTGAAATCTAATATATTTACAGTTGTAAGAAATTTACAGTTCATAGTTTAGAAATCTATTCCCTATCAAAATATTATCGATTCATAATGTATTGCGTTGTAAAAAAAATTAGTGTTTCCCAAGGGAATAGTAGTGAATGCACATTTTATTGCACACCGTCTTTCACACAAACACTTGCACGCTCTAAATAAATACATCTCAACTGGATTCCATTATACAAGGTGCTCGCGAGGAAACCGCATAATTTTGCCAGCGTATTCCTGATCATGTTTAGAAAAGAAAATGTCGTATAAAGTAAGGTGAACACAGATTAGTTTTCGAGTTTTTAATTATTTTAGATTTGTAACATCTCCAGTGTTAATCAACTTTATAGTTGCGATGTTGCTAGACCGACACACTACGGAAATTGTTGTTTAATGTGTAATGTCAAGTGTCTAATTTTTCACTTTGACATTTGACGCTAATCAATAAAGTTCCACATTAATGGATATGAAAATATCACTCATTTAATACAATCATGCCAGCTCATCCTAAAACATTGTGTTACTGGTGACCAAATAATAATTTATTTAATTTGTATGAAAAGTAAAAAAAAGTTAAAAATCATATTTCGACTTGTGTTCATATAATGCTATTTACGAGTGCTGGTAAATTTATGCGGGTTCCTCGCGAACACCCTGTATAACAGTCCACTGGAACGTCTAAAAAACATAAAGACTCGTTTTGAATCACAGAGAAAATAGCCTAAATCGACGAGTGTTTCAAAAGATTCCATATGTTTGTTATACTTACGTTTTATTTGTCCGAAAGTATTGTTAGCCCGAATTTTATTTCGCATACTTTTTATCTACCTTTATTGGAAACTATTTTGGAAAAACTTTTCTGTTAGTCACTTAAAATAGGTTAATGGGTAAGGTATTTATAACTAGCATTTTCCCGCGGCTTCGCCCGCGTTGTTCCCGTTATTGTCCCAAAGGAACTCTTTACCGGGATATAATGTATCCTATGTTTCAATCCAGGACTTGGTCTACTTGCATGCCAAATTTCAGCTTGATCCATCCAGTTGTTACCCCGTTATAAGGTAACAAACATCCAAACATCCAAACATCCAAACATCCAAATATCCAAACATCCAAACATCTTCACAAACTTTCGCATTTATAATATTAAGTGGGAGGGATTATTCTGAAAATTTAATGGTATCTGTAGAATAACAATTATGTGTAAAGAGACGTTCCCAGCCGTGAGCTCCTGAGGAGCTCTGGCCATATACGATGAGTAGATGTAACTGGTCGCTATTGCAGGGCCCGCTGCGGTGGATCTTGTCAAAAAGAAAAACAAAACCGGACAAGTCGGACTCACCCACCGAGGGTTACGTACAGTAGGTACATATATTAAATAAAGTACCCTATAAATTGTGATTCCTTTTGTAGTCTATTCTTTAGATTTAATTTAAACATGTTTAGATTTCAGTTTTTTCCTATACTTGAAGTATAAGACGGTATTACTTGCCAAATTTTAGGTAAACGGAAAGTACCCTTTGAATTTTGGTTTCCTTGTGAGTGTCGAAATTTACGTTTTTTGTGCGGCATAAACGGCCGTATCTTTTTTTAACGTTTTATACTTAGAAGTTCGTTTTTTCACAGTTTTAAGGGACCGTAGACCCGAGTATACGGTTTTATTTTTCGGTTTTGACGACCGCTTTAGCTTAGTTGGTAGTGACCCTGCCTACGAAGCACGAGGTCCTGGGTTCGAATCCCGGTAAGGGCATTTATTTGTGTGATGAGCACGAATATTTGTTCCTGAGTCATGGATGTTTTCTATGTATTTATGTATTTGTATCTATTAAATATATCGTCGTCTAGTATCCATAACACAAGCCTTATTGAGCTTACTATGGGGCTAGTTCGATTTGTGTAAGATTGTCCTCTAATATTTATTTATTTATGTTATTTATTTATTTTCAACTCGATACCTCCACGTGTTCCCGAGATAAAGGGTCTTGACAGATTTGACAACAAAGTGATCTTATAAGGGTTCCGTTTTTTCCTTTTGAGGTACGGAACTGTAAAAAAGAAAAAAATGCGTAAAGAGTGTTCAGGCAAATAGATTAATTCGACAAATACAATTACGCCGAAACGTTTAAGGCGTTTTCAAACCATTAATCATTCCACAAAAGCCTTCCTCACTGAATCGATGGATGACACGTGTAAATATTCAAAGCGTGTTAGCTGTCAAGTCGAACAAGACCAACAGTGATCTTGTCAAAATAAGATATTCACCTTGCCCGATGCGAGACATAATAAATAAAACATGCAGCTTTAATATTTGATTTCGACTTCGCACGCTTTTTAGACGTTCCCTCTGATGTCTAAATTCTCCAGAGATGTGGACTTTTTCAAGGAAGTTTTTCGAAGCATCCTACCCGAAACGTGGTTTCTGTGTAACGTGTTATATTTTATTTATAAAATTCTGGCACTACTTTAAACTTTCGTGTGAATGAAAATTTTAAAGAGAGATTTGTCGAGTGTTTATTTTCTCCCCATATTTTTTTCCACCCTGTATGTATGAAGTCACTAATGCTTTGGGGGTCAACAGGAAATCGTAAAGTTTTGGGTTTGATTCCCTGGCGGTTGCCAATTGCCATGTATAGTCACGATCTTTAATAATGTGACCCACCTAACCACGGCAAAATGTATACCCTAAGGTGATTCGAGCAGGGCCCGGAACCGGTATTTGAAAAAAATCCCGAAATAGCCCAATATTTTGAATTATTTTATGCTTTTTATGTGGGGCTCAGTCATGTATTTAAGTAATGATTTCGTATTATTAGATTGTCCGATTAAAAAATGAAATAATAAAGCAAAGAACGAAAAGAACGGAAAAAATACCGGTATTTTTGTATGGAGAAAATACCGGTATCCGAGCCCTGGATTCGAGTCGGTCGGTTTTCTATACAATTTTTTTTGTCATTGTTTGCTTCCACGGCATCAATTATGTTTGAAATGTGTCTTATTTTATAGCTGGATACAAAAAAAAGTTTTTTCATCACACTTGCTCGAAAATGGTGCATTACACGTAGGTTTTGCGGGCCGTAAATGAGCTATTACGCCCTAGGGCGTAATGGTTTTCTTTTTAAATTTGAAACGCTGGTTCTGTTTTACTCTTATTTGTCATGTTCAAAGGAAACGCCAACTTACTTTTTTAACTTTTATCACTGAAATATTTATTTAAAGAGAACTGGTATTGCAAATACATGTAAACACATATTTCTGTAACATTAATTAAATGTTTCAATAGTGTATTTCAGTATTTTGCAATTATAAAATCAACCGTTTTAGGTCTGTACCGCTATGGTTTCCGAACGTTGCGCATTGTCTATGGATATGTCACTAATGTCACTGTCAGTTTTACAATTTTATTTAGGTTAAGTAAGGTTAATTTTAATTAGATTTCCTCACAAGTGTGATGAAAAACATTGTGTGTGCCACGGGCGGTAAAGGAATTACAAACTCGTGTTATTAAAGCCCTCGGCTTCGCCTCGGCCTTGTAACAAACACTCGTTTGTAATTCCTTACCTACCGCCCTTGATACACAATGTACTATTCTGCCCTCCGGCCGACAAGCGTCACCTTGCCGATTTCAAGATGCCGCTTTCTGGCTCCGTCGAACAGAAAAATAGTATACAAACCTTGGCCAGTAAATAAGAAAGCCTCAGATCACATGTTTGTCGTCCTCGGCTTCGCCTCGGCCGACAATTCCATGAGATCTGAGGCATTTCTTACTCTACTGGCCTCGGTATGTAATGTACTATTGTTTTAATTTATGATAATAGATGGCGCTAACCTCAAAGGCTCCATTCCCATTGCACATTCATTCTCGTTTTCGAGACATCTCATGTCATTCCGCGCAGATAAAATGTATCAAGCTATAAAATAGGGATGTAACGATACATAATTTTGCCGATGCGATACCGATACCGATATTTGTAGTAAATTATCGGCGATACCAATACCGATACCGATATCTTAGCTAACTAATGAAATATGAACTTCAGATTTATTATTTGTATGTCCTTATTATACCTACCTAAAACTTGGCTGTATTTAACAGAGAGTCAACTTTGAAAAACCACACGACAGTATTGTTTCCTTTAAGTGAATCGTACAATCTGTAATCCGTGCCCCGCTATGTTCGTTACCTACCGCCTAGATAAGTAGATATAACGTGTCCGTCTGTACGTTACCGTCCTAGAACCGGCCGATAAGCGGAAGCTGTCACGTAAATGACGAAGCATTATTATGATTGTCCATTCACCGGGCAGCGCAAAAAGTCTGCAATGGCGGCGCGAAATGACGCGTTCCGGAGGGAATGTTCGGGTATTAACGTTACCTAATGTGGTCGGTGTTTGGCGGACAGACCGTGTGTAATACACGCTGAAGTTTATCTAGATATATGCGGCGAATTTGAAAACGTGAATGAAAATATATTTTATGCCACACCTGGCCGTAAAGAGGCTTTCTGGCCAAGTGTAGACATACAATTATGTACACAACACGGGAGGTAATAAAGAAAGCCCTCGATCGCATATTTGCGTCCCTCGCTTGCAGCTCGGGCCGCAAACATCTGCGATCTCGGCCTTTCTTTGTATTACCACCCTAGTTGTGTAATGTACTATTTCATCACACTTGCTCGAAAATGGTGTCATTACACGTAGGTTCTGCGGGCCGTAAATGGCCTATTACGCCCTAGGGCGTAATGGTTTTCTTTTTAAATTTGAAACGCTGGTTCTGTTTTACTCTTATTTGTCATGTTCAAAGGAAACGCCAATTTACTTTTTTAACTTTTATCACTGAAATATTTATTTAAAAGTAACTGTTATTGCAAATACATGTAAACACATATTATAACATTAATTAAATGTTTTAATAATGTATTTCTTTATTTTGCAACTATAAAATCAACTAAAATGGCCGTTACCGCTATGGTTTCCGAACGTGACTTGACATTCGCATTGTCTATGGACATATGTCACTGTCTGTTTTAATATTTTCTTGTCATACTGGGGCGATTAGTGAGGTTATATTATTAAGATTTCCTCACAAGTGTGATGAAAAACATTGTGTGTGCCACGGGCTTACTTAGCGCCCTAGATACACAATGTACTATTTCTAAGCCATACATGCATCCATTGTTAACTTTTACTTTGTGATTACCATTAGTGCCACAGAATAAGTATTAGTATTACGTACAGAAGCCTCTCTCTCTAACAAAACTATCGTTCGCGTCCGACGACCGGACGGAGCTGACCTCTCTCTATCGCATAACGCGTACTAACGCGTGCTCTTTCTGGTCGCTGGCAATTACCACCCATGAGTGCCGATATTTAATAATAATAACCGTGCAACTGAATCGCGGAGTGAGTCAGTCCTGCTAGTGCTCCGAGTTAATGGGTTATTCTTCAGAAATATGTCTGCGACTTATTCCTCTGTCTCCATAAATTTAGTATGAAAAAGGGCCAGAGGAATATACCGCAGACATATTTCTGAAGAATAACCCTAATAATAAGCGAATTTATCTGAAAACGTGCTTTCGATTCACCATTTAAAATGATCGTGGTATAAGTATGGTCATAGGTCGATTTGTGCCCAACTGTCCGAATCCATATGATAAATATTGGATTTGACTTTCCCATTTAAATACAATGAAAATGTATGGCCTTCCGAAAAAGTGGCCTGTTTTGAATGAACAAACTTTGAACAAAGCAAATGTTGTCTAATAAACATGGTAATTTTTTAAAGTTAGTCCGACTGTTTGTTGGTTCTCCAAACTTTATACATTTCGTTACCATTTATTACGATTTATGTGACTGCATGACTTGGACGAGTCGGGAATTCGTTCCAGAAAGTAAACAAATTTTGTGACATTGTTTATTATTGGGTCAACAAAATGGGTGGGTTGGCTTGAGTCAACAGAACCTTTAGATTTTGATTTTAATGTTAACTTTATCTGCTTTTCTACTCTTTTCTAACGTTGTAGTCACTCACTGGCAATAATATATGATGAATTGGGGCATGCGAAATCATCATTTCAGTCCACATTCACTCACTGCTGAGTAAAGGCATTTTGCATCCAAAATATCTGACACTATATTCTTATGAATGAATGAACTGAATGAATGTTTTTTTTTTGTTGCGTATTGATATTTGGGTTACATTACAGATGGAATACGCCTGCGGTGAAACTTCACCTTTGCAGGCGCACACGCATTTTTTTCATAAAATTAGAATAACCGGAATAATTATTACATTAATGTCATCTCAATTGTTTTATTATTGATCTCAATCATTTATTACATTTATTATACTAAAATCTATTTCAGCGACCAAAATTGTAGTCGTAGTATCTCGGTATTAAAATGCGACATAAAAATTTAATAAACAAACACAATAATTAACATTTTTAGAATATCATAATTCATTCAAATTATATTAGTAAGGTCGTGTCAGATATTTAAGCGTTTCACGTGTCACCGTATATTATTGCCGGAAAGTGTAAGAATATATATAATTGCCAGAAAAAGTACAGGAGTAGAAAATATATCTAAACACATTTGATAGGTACCGACCCTGGACTGGGGATACTTTGATACAAGGGGTAACATTTATCATCGATTATTAAACTACAATTCCATTGATTTTGAACGCGTTCATAAAGTATTTATACAGAGGTTGCCAGCCCTAATAACAAATTGACATGAATACATTCAGAAACCAACTTATTATAGTAGAAAAAATCGTTGATAAATGTTACCCCATGTATCAAAGCAAAACCCCAGTCCACGGTACTTGATTTTATAGAAAGCTTTTTTAAATGTTTTGGATGCGGATTGCCCTTATTAGTTTTTCTTAAGCCTGTGTGAGGCACTGCTTAGCAAAGGCCCTTGGATTTCTAAAATTCTTTATTTGATGACATCTCTTCTCCAGCCAATTGCTTATAAGAATGAGTCCAAGTCCTCTCGCCATCTTTTAGGTCTGTCTCATCTGCATCGTTTATCGTCGACACCCACTCAGTGGCTATATTAGCCCACCTTTCCGAGTGCATATGACAGACGCAACCAATCCCATCACAATTCAAACATTAGACAACATAAATTGCGTAGGTACTAATAAAAAGTATGCACAAAATCGGCAAACATTTTGATCCTTGTATTTCCTCTAAAGAGTTTACCATATTTTATTCGCATTTTGTTTTAAAATTCAATAAAAATGTGTAGCCAACAGAAACCAAGCCCCGTCTTATATAAAAAAATCAAATAAATAATCGTTAACTAAAACTTCTAGCTCTGGCGCGTCGTCCTTCCTATGCCCACGACACCTATTAAAAAAGCGTCGCGATATAAGAAAAACAGGCAACTTTCTGTTTTGCCTGTAAAGGTCGGCACGCTACTTGATTTATCGCTAGGTAACAAAACCTTAACATGATAAATTGCAGGCTTGTTAAGGAACGATTACGTCCTTGACTTAGCGGCAAATTTATCGCTTACCGCCTGTAATACGTTAAATATTGCTGACTTGCGGAATTTCTTGATAAATAATCTGATACATTTTTGGAAAAATTGCGGCGTATGGCTGTCGTATGAATTTGATCTGTGGTGCTGAGGTTTGATAGAAACCATTGTCTGTGGAGTTTTTACAGCCATAATTATGTACGATCAAGCGAGAAAGGCAAATATAGTTATCATTATTTATATGACGAGACCTATTTGCTACAGGAATGTCTATCAGCCATGGACGTTGGACTAAATTGTCGCTTGCAGTGTTTCAGGACCGATTCGACCTTCAAACCTTCAAGAAAAGAGGCCGGCAACGCACTTGTGACTCTTTTGGTGCTGCAGGTGTATGGGCGACGGTGATTGCTTACCATCAGGCGACCAGTCTGCTCGTTTGCCCCTATTTCTTAAAAAAAAAGTTCATCTTGACTCCTCCTGATTTCTGTGAAAAATTATGCTTAACTTTAACTAGCATTCATTACAACTTCCCATGTTAAAAAATGTTTGTATAAGTAGAGTTCGTATATTGGCCATCCGAGTATTTAACTACCTATCTCCCTATTGGCTTGAAAGCACTTGAAGGTGCTACCTGAAGGTGGTACTGTTATCTGTCTTTTACTTGGTCACGAACACTAATATAAGAACATACATAATATGAGTTCAGTGAAGTCTATACTCTATTCGCCATAACAGCACTAGTGTCGTTATAGTCACTTTACGTTATTGCTAGCAGCCACAGACTTCTAAATCTAGGTTAAACTTAGGTCAAGGATTAAGCGCTCAATTTTAACTTTACGGTAAAAATGCACAGCTACCAACTTAACAAACAATTAAATTCCTACGGTTTTTAAGAAAAACAAAACTATCCGAACTAAATTCATTGATGCCAACATAAAAAAAGTATTTTTAATTTAAGTATATTTTAAATTTAAAAAAAAAGTTTACCTACCCATACATACTGTCAATCAAACGTCATATTTGCCTTATTTCCAGGTTATGATTAATTTTGTATTTTATAATTTAAAACCTAGTCGTAGAAAAATTATCAATCTATTGTGTGGATTTCAGAGCGTGTCAACCGCCGTCATCACCAATCGCGAAATTTCGACGATTCTTTTTAAGAATGTGTCCTATTATTTTGATAAAATCCGATAGTAGTACTCACTTTTTTCATGTTTTGTACAATTTTTTTATTTTTTTTTTATTAATAATTATTTTTAAATTTTTAAAAAGATGTCATCATAATATCGAGGTTGGTGATGACGGTGGTTGAATCGCTGTGAAATCCACCCTATTACGGTCCTAAAGATACAGCCCTGTGGCAGACGGACATACAGACAGCGGAGGCTTAGTAATAGGGTTTTGTTGGCACCCTTTGGGTACGGAACCTTAAAAAACTAAAATTATAATGCGAAAGTTGTGATATGGGGGTGGAAATTTCTAAAGAGGCGCGATAATTAACACTACATGAAAGAAATCTAATACAACATATAAGGTGACTGTGTTGGTACTAATTGTAGTCAACTAGCGGTTTATAAAAGCGATTCACGATTTATTAGCAAAGATATCTCGTAGCAATAATAAACAAAGCAAAATCAAAAACAAATTTTTCATAATGAGTGTCGTAACCTGAATAAGGTCACCATTATTTAATTTTACATCTTCCTAATCCAATTTTCACAAAACAAGAACCATTTATTTTGCTATTCAAAAATGCAAACGAGCCTGTTTTCCCTATCAACCGATTAAAATTAAACAGGAAGTTATTACGAAAATTTCGAGGAAAAACATAAGAAAATGGCGGATTATTAAACAAGACGAAAAACGCAGGAGTTAGCCGGCGGAGGCGTGCCGAGAATGTTCCTATTAGAAAATTGGTAACACGGATCTACTCTCAAGATAGGATAGGGCTAATGTTGGCAGTGGTTACTGATAATTCAATGTGAATCCCGAATAAAGAAGCATGTATATGTTAGCTGCCTAGCCTTTTCAATAAACACACTCCTTATTTTAGGTTAGGTTTGTTAGTTAGCCTGTGTCCCTCAGTGCAGAAATAGAAGATGAAACAGTTTAACTGTACAATAGGCTATTTTACTTTATTCGAATTTTGTTGAAATTATATAAGATCCTGTTAAAATAAACAAAATAAAGAAATATGTTAAAGTTTAGAGTTGGATATGACGCAGCCAACTGGTTTATTAAACTATGACCCGCCAGCAGGTCGACGAAGCCTCGCTGCGCGGGGCTTCTATTTCTGCTCTGAGGGACACAAGCGGACTAACAAACCTAACCTAAAATAAGGAGTGTGTTTATTGAAAAGGCTAGGCAGCTAACCAAATAGCTAATTAAGCTAGTTGAAGGCGACAGATACATAAACTGTAACTTGTTTTATAAGCCTTCAAAGTAGGATGGGTAAAGTCTATTTTAAAAATATGAAAATATTAATAACTGATTATGTTTGATGGCAAATGCCATTGAATGGCCCATACAATTTATGGTAAGTTAGTTATGAAATCATTAGGCTAAATACTAATTTTAACATAGCTGCAGGACAAATTTTTAATTGATTGAAAGTAAGACCGAGTGACGTCACTCCGTTACTATGATATAGTATGGAGCGTTTTTTGGGAAAGTCTAAAAATATGATTTTAACATTGTTCTGTCTCGGTGAGTATTTATGATATTGAACTAGTTTTTTCACTAATATTTCCATTATTGAGAGGTCTTTCTTAAACACACCACAGAAAAAAGTGGTAAAATAGCCTATTGAAGGGATGTTTACAAAAACGACATGACTGACTAAAACTGGTTGACACATACTGTCATTAAAATGTTTCTCTATAGGTATCATTTTGTAAACATTCCTTTAATTATTGCAGTATCATTGAAAAGGCCGATTCTTTACATTTTTCATTAGACCTTCATGAAACAGCAACAACACAATTTTTAGATTCGGCAATCTATTATACAGTACTCCGGTGATATCAGTGACATTGACTTCGGTGGTATCATTAATGTCGAAGTTCAGAGAGATTTGCACGATATTTTCGAGTATTTGGTAGACAGCCTCGACGTCTACCAGATATCTCAAAACATCATACAAATCTCCCAAGACTTCATCATGAATGATGCCACTGAAATCACCAGAGAAATGCCCAGGGCGTAACGGTTCTTAAATCGAGGTAAGAGCCGGAAAAAATATCGAAAAAGAATAAAAAATTAGGGAAAAATGCCGCCTGTTATTTTGAGAAAAATCTTAGTAAAGGATCCCATTAATTAAATTTTGCGGTTTATTTCTTTACGGCTTCGAACCTGTTTTCAACAAATTGTTTTGTATAAAACCAGGTACTTAGGCCTGAATAATATCTCCATCGTGAAAACAAATGTAGAATATAATCACGCTTTCATGATAAACAAGGTCTTTCTAAATCATACTACTCAAAGGCGACTTATCGATACAGTAATAGCATAACAAACCCCTCTTCAAAGAATTAATTCCCAAAACCTAGACGAGCACTTAGGCTCCAATCAAGACCCGAACTGGCCCGAATAAACACGAACTGTCCCGAACCAAAAACCTTAATCAACATTTCGTAGCTTGCCGGCCGAAATCCTATTATGCAAATATGTCAAAGCTTGTATCGATCGCGGCTGATATTGGCCTTTGATTCGCAAACAAATGCCTTCTGTTTTTAAACGAGGGCGCGGGAAATGTCGAAAACGAGTGAAATTACTTTTCAATGGAAGTGAGAACGTATGTTTCAACGCGTAAGATCAAAGAAAGATTAACGCGTGTTTAAGCTGGTAAAGACTTGGTATAAGTAGTATTACTGTTGCTTTATTTATTCATGATATGAAAGATGAATACGATATAAACGGAACAAACCGCCGCATGGATCTTTAAAACTATGTAAGATTTCCGTATGTCTTACCTATATCCATTTTTCTACAACTTCTTCTTCTTCTTCATTGTGCCATAACCTAACGGATGTCGGCGATCATCAAGCGAAAGTCTTCTCTATGTTTCGCCTCTCTGCCAAGAGTGGTAGCGTCTGCAGGACCGGTCCAGTCCCTGATATTCTCCCACCATGATGTTCTCGGTCTTCCTCTACCTCTTTTTCCTTCTATTTTTCCCTCTATTATGGTTTTTAGTATTGCATATTTGATGTTTCTGTAGATATGTCCAAAATATGCCGTTTTCCTTCTTTTGATTGTCAGAAGAACTTCCATTTTCTACAACGAAGCTTTCAAAATATAAAAGTGGCCAAATCCACCGCTATATGTATAATAATTTGGCCAAAACAAACTTCATGCTTCAGGTTAGTAGGCACAAGTGTGGCATTACACGCCCCGTATTAATTTGGCTTGGCACTCCGCCATTTTCTCGAGTCATTTGTCTAACCCCGGTGCTTGGTCTATTACCTCTTACGTTTTATTCTCAAGCCGGCACCACATTACGCTTATGCGTTAGAGGATTAAAAGTGCTGATAGGCACAGTTGATAAAATATAGTTATTGAACAAAAATTTGCGTGTTTTATTTTGTTTTTCAATGGTCACTACAGGTGTAAACAAACGATATATTAGAGACTGGGTTATACATGAGGAGGTCATTCTGCATAAAAATTCACAAAACATGTCCCCGTAAGACCTCAGTAAAAAAATAAAAATCGCAGAATTTTACCAACTTAACTATAAATAATAATACATTTATACAGTTTCATTAATGAATAACAATACAATATTCATAAATAAAAAAAAGTGTTTCAATGGTAACACAGTGGTTATATTATGGTAACTAACTAACAGAGCTGTTGTGAAATTGAAGACTTATTAATAGCCCTATGATTTTGGATGTAAGTGAAAGGAAAATTGTATTATTATCGTCAGCACATTTTTTTTTATTTTAGTTTAAAATATAATAGTTTCAAGAGTTGTTTATTTTTGGAAAAAGGACAACAACAATTACAAAACTCAGCTTAACCGACTATGGTTTGAATAAAGAGCTCGACAAAGTGTAAACTATAATGAACTACTAAATGTTAACGATATATGCCATGCTCTCTCTCAACACCTTACACATACTCCGGCTCTAAGTAAAGTCGTGCGCCTGAAGTAACTTTGTTTATTGCTCAATGTACGCCCATAAATTTTGATAAAAAGCAATTTTGATGTTTGAAGATTTAGTTTCTGAAACCCATATTTGGGTAACGAGGCAGGTAACTCTGAAACTTTTTACGATTTTCTCATCATCGAGGTTTGTTTTAGACAAACTAGGCTAAAAGTAATTTCCTTTTAATTTTAATAGCTGTTTGAAAATGCTCGGGAACATTTCCTCATTTTGAGCTGGTACTAATGAAGAAATAACTTTGAATAAATACAGACACTATTAAGCCGTCATTTTAAACTAAAGAGGCGTTTATTGGAGACGTCCAGTGACAAAGTGAAGTCATATTTCCTTGTCAAAGTTTGTCAGCAGTTGAATGAGGGTTGCGGTGTATTAATCGCTATAATGTGTCCCTTTCATCAGCATGATTTGACAGGCAAAAAGTAAATTGTATTGCCCAATGCCGACAATGTTCTTATACTTTCACATTTGCAACCAAACGTGGCAAACAAGGGCTCAAGTGACCAAGGTTGCGTGTCTGTCTTCCAGGTCCGTTACCAATCCTCCTAAGGCCCAAAGCCAAATCTGTCAACCGCGGTCCTAAATACTAGTACTATTGTTTTTTGTAATGTTATCATTTGTGCTGTAAGGTACTAATCACAACAGGCATTCCTCGAAATTGAGACAATATTGCTCTAGTATGTCAATATTCGAACAAAAAATAACTAGAAGAAGGTCAAAAATAGCTAAACATTTCTAGTTTTATTACGTTATCGCAATATCATTGAAGCTTAAGATAATTGAAGAAATGGGAATAAGTAGGTTTAAACTTGCACCTCACGTTTGAGATCTTTCATGTTACCGATCCCATCTACCGCGTTTGATTTTCAATTTCATACTTTGCATTTCGTTTTGGCGGATGTGCACCGTGTGCATTTCGGCGTATTAGGATGATGGAGCGAGTTCTAATGGTAGGTACTAATACTAATATATTTGAAGTATTAGTACCATTTCTTTTTAATTTTAAAAGCGTCTTAGCTCACTTTTGTTCTTTTAATCAGCAGCTCTATTAATAGAAATGCAAGAATTCTAAGGAGATAAACGTATTTTATTTAGACACGCAAACTGGTATTTCTGACGGGTAAAATACATAATTACGAAGTGTCAATATTTCGAAAGGATAATCATTTTAAATATCATATTCCATCCATGTTGTGTTGAACAAATTTTTATTTCTACCGGAACATTAACCTTAGGCTTCTCAGTATACATTTATTTTCTTATTAGGGTGATTCTTATTTTGTCGAGTTTATTTAGTGGTTGGTTACTGGTATTTTCTCCAATCAAAAATACCGGTATTTTTACCCGTTTTTTCGTTCTTTGGTTTATTATTTCTTTTTTCTACTCCTGTACTTTTATCTGTCTTTTACTTGGTCACGAACACTAATATAAGAACATACATAATATGAGTTCAGAAAAGTCTATACTCTATTCCCCATAACAGCACTAGTGTCGTTATAGTCACATTACGATACTGCTAGCAGCCACAGACTTCTAAATCTAGGTTAAACTTAGGTCAAGGATTAAGCGCTCAATTCTAACTTTACGATAAAAATGCACAACTACCAACTTAACAAACAATTAAATTCCTACGATTTTTAAGAAAAACAAAACTTTCCGAATTAAATTCATTGATGCCAACATAAAAAAAGTATTTTAATTAACTTCACTTCGTGTCATTAGCCAGTATACATCATATTAAAAAAAAGTTTACCATAGACACAACTGTCAGTCAGTATGTTATATTTGCCTTGTTTGGGGGCTGTTTAAATAGGTTTGTGTTTTATATTTTAAAACCTAGTCGTAGAAAAAGTATTGTATGCAACGTTGTATAGTTAAGTCAAAAAACGTCTCTATTTCTCTCGCGCAATTCGCATTTTTTGAGCCTACTTATACAACTTTGAAGTTTGCCTGGACAGTTAGTATTTAATTAAAAACCGAAATGTATTTTTTTGCACCTACAAATAAATTGACAAATAAATAAATTGATTACATTTAGCTAATAAATCAATGCTACTGTTCGCAGTCAAGAAAACAATAGAATAAGAACAAAATTATGACCTTGTTTTGGTCAGGATTTCACTAAGTAGCGATCTCCAAAACTTGAATGAAAAAAACAAAAAAAAACAGGAAGCTTATTTTTGGCCTAGAATATAAGAAGAGGTGATGAAAGTATAAAAAAAATCGACAAATTAAGAATCACCCTACTAATAATTATAAATAAGAAAAAAAAACATTTCTTTCGTGTAACTAAAAGACACATATAGTATTAGTAGGTAAATAGAAGTAATTAATTCTAAGGCGTTAGTATTTATAATTACGGTATTAGAAATAAATTTATATATAATTTTTATATATAAAATAAATTCGTTGGTGACACTCACATGTGTGCTTTTTGTTATGGGCAGCCGTAACTACTCATACAAGTTACCGCCAACACGAACGCGGGCCTCCGGAGGCTGCCTCCGTCGGTCGTCGTTCGTGTTAGCGGTAACTTGTATGAGTAGTTACGGCTGCACATAACAAAAAGCACACATGTGAGTGTCACCAACGAAGTTGCCAAGCTATAGTAAACACACTAACATAGACATTAAATTTACTCGTCGATTTGTACAATTTACGAATCCCAAAATTATTCAAACCATCCCATCCTGTGTTGAACGCAACCTTATACGCTGAGCTAAAATTTAATAAGCGTTTCCTACACATCTCCGGTAGGCATAGTCTAAGATACGACCTAACATCGGCTTTCCCTCATCCTTTTTCTTAACGAATAGTAAGAGATAAAAAAATCGTTAAGGTTGATACCCCATATCCTGGTAACGCTGAATTTAATTTTCATCATGGCATTTAAGGTAATCGGTAATGTCGGTAATGGTATTTAAGGTAATCGTTATTAAAATAATACCTACTGCCAATTTTTAGAGAAAAATGATTGTCGACTTGATCGGAATACCGTTAACAATTTCATAAATTTTACATCTAAATCACGACTACCCTAAGTCCGTAACTTTTCCATGAACAACCCTGTGCCATTGTATTTACCTACTATAAAATTACCTACTTATCTTATTATATGTGTTGAGTTCAGAAAATGAAAATTAGGTCAATTACGTTTTGCTTACAGAAGTGCCAGTTCACGCACCCTTGCTAGGGTATAAGGACCCTACAGTTTGTCTGTTTTTCCTAACATACGACATTTGTTTCATTAAGTAAAAGGATGAGGGAAGGTCGCCCTTCAGCGGTCTCTTCTACTATCAGAATTAAAGGGAAATGTTCGTAAATTAAATGTTGAAATGTGAATTGTTGGATACCCGAGGCAGGAACTGAGCCTGTTTTCTGTGTCTCGCTCTGCTACACCTTCCTTAATTCCATTGTTGAAAAGACGTATGTTCCACCAAAATTGGAGAATATGTGACTTTTGGGTAGCTGGGCAGAAAAAAGCAACGTTGTGGTCAGTCCAGAGAAATCATTTATCTTGTGGTGTTAACGTTTTCTATAATAATGTTATGAATTTCTTCGCTTTTGACCTTCTAACAGCAGTGCTTCGGATTTTTGTTAGTAGCACAATTTATTTCTACTTAGAATTTTAGTTCAGACAAGTCTAAAATTTTAAACTTACTAAGAAACGTTCTTAATTTAAATATAAAAAAAGTTTACGCGATACATCTCTGTTTCAGCTAAGGCAAAATGCTTGCAACAATGCTTCTCAACCGATTCTCGTGAAAATTTGTGAGCAGGCTTAATAATTAGGTATATAAATTTTTTATCGATTCAATTTTTGGTTTTTTTTTTCAAAATTGCAGAGCCAAGGGTTAGTCAGACTCGCGAGGTCTACAGCTTTCAGGGACATTAGTTTTCAGCTACCTACAGTTCCTCAGTACAGTACAGTTCAGTCCTGTCCGAGACATATAATTTTTCAATTTTTCTCTTGTAATAAAATATTTAGAATTCGTTGGCAGTCGTTAATGCTAGATTAAAATCATGTTTGGGTGTAGCACATCGTTACTGAAGATTTCTCAATACGAATTGGGACCACAGTACCATGCATATGCGTTGTAAGGACTTAATGGTAGATGATGCTACATACGTCACTCAGGATGACGTCACAAATGAGGGGACTGGTTGAAAAATTGGATGACTTGGACATTGTTTCGGTAGCGTAGTTGGTAACGCGACTGTGTTTGGCCCGGATAGCCGAGGATATGCAGGTTCGAGTCCTGCCCGAGACATATAATTTTTCAATTTTTCTCTTCTCATAATATACCTACAGTTATTTATTTGTACATGAACCGCTATGGAAATAGATCAAAAAAAGACTTCGTACTACTCTATTTGACAACAAAATGCACGATTTACTATTAAAAGTACCCACGACGCTATATGTGTCTGAAACTGGTTAAAATGAGAGAAAACGCAAAAATACATCAAAATAATATTTGCCAAGCATTTTACCAAGCTTTTACCGTAACTTATATTCATCTTTTTCCGTAACATAATTTCTCCGTATACGGCCATTGAAGCTCACATAAGCGAAAAAGTGTTAAGAAGCTTCAAAAGCCAACTAGAGGGAAAATCCTTGCCACCATAAATCTAACTAATAAGAGAGGTTCCTTTATGTACGGACACATGTAAAAACCCCTTCAGCCATATTAAATATGGCGCCACAATAACGTAATATATTTTCTGAGTGTGAAAGGGCTGATGAAGAGCTTTTTAAGATGTTGGATTTATTTTAGTTATAATGTTTTACGGGATGATGTGGTTAAAATTGTCTTTAGAAAATTATTGTCAAACTTCTTCGGGCTTATAACGACAGCGCTTAAAGGGGTCATTCATTTATTACGTAAGACGATTTAGGGGGGGGGGGGGGTCAATCATTTGTCTTATTTTTTCTTACAGGGGGGGAGGGAGTTTTGATAGTTCTTAGGTAAGATTATAATGCGCAAAATAATCTTTAAAAAAGCGAAAGGTAAAATAATTTTTCCTTTAGATTCTTACGTAATAAATATTAAATAGAGGGGGAGGGGGTCAAAAACTGGCAAAAATCGTCTTACGTAATAAATGAATGGCCCCAATTAGTGCAATGGTTAAATAATAAAGCATATGTAACTTTCGATGCTCATCGCACGTGTCGTATTTGAACGTGCCGCATTATACTTATCAAGTTATCATAACACAAAAGTGTCACTGAATCGTAACAAACAGGTACGTAATTTATCTATTCTACTCTGATACCGTAAGGTCGGTGTACTTTCGCCCTGGGGGGTAACTTTGGCCATAGGGAAATTACGGCACATTGCCATGTGGTTGGTTTTAACTGGCCGTTCATGTTTTTATGTTTATTATTAGACCTTATAGATTTGAGTGATGTGATTTACAAGGTGTGCAAAGGTACCCTCCATTTGGACCTGACCTTACGGTATGCAAAATAGGCCTATCTTAAAACGAGTCTCAGTCGAGACTCCTGTGACGGCAGTATTATTTCCAAAACAAACTTACCCCATTAACATAAGACAGCAAAACTCAAACCGTAATTCACAATTTGATCCAAGCAAATTAGCACATAAGCCAGCATCGTAAATTATCTCACATTATTTCTGAACATGAGTATAGGTGTGAAAACTCCTAACTTTCTACAGAACATCGTAATTAACAGGATCAACAAACGTCTCCAGGGACGCACGTGTGGGTTTATGTTTACTTACCCTTTTGGTTTGTTTCTGTAAAATTTTCACACGAATTTAACCTACAGTCACCGCACGGGAATGTTACGCCACTTGCTACTGTTCTTAATTTAGCTGCGTTATGCGATTCGATATGAGTCGTGTGCCCGAAACACGCCTGATTTGCATTACACGGCTAAATTAAAGCAAGCAAGCAAGTGGCGTAAGATTCTCGTGAAGTGAATTTACAGGCAACACCTCGAGACTCAGAGGAGACTTCCAGATATCGACAGTGGTAAGGGTCTGTTGCTTTTTGATTGAGTTGGGATGGCAATGGAAGTACCTTCAACCCATCAAGGAAAATAGGCGCAGTATAAGAGATTAAGTTGCGGAAAACTAGACCGTTATAACCTATAACGTACGTAATAGTGGTAGTTGTCAGGAAGTATTGATAATTATGCATCTCTAAATAGAGTCTCTTTGGCACCATTTGGGTACAAGTACCCTAAAAAAGGTGTGTACTATAAAATCGGTCTTTTTAAAAACGGATGCCTAAATACTACACGTGGCTTTAGTAATGAAATTATTTCGTCAGTGGCAGTTGTCTGGTTCATTACATGTATAGAAATAAGCCTGTCCTCAAAAACTGAAATAAATTTTCTTTTTTTCTGTGTTCTTATATAAAAAAATCAACAAGAAAAAATACCTTTAGGATGCACTTGCTTTCCAAATGAACGAAAAATCAACTATCTGAACAAGATAAATAGTAAATAAAAACTGAAATTGGAACTGGGTGAATCAACTTTTCTTCGCTTTATGCAAAGATTGCTCTTTCTCCTTATTTGTTCACCTTTTGCATGTTTTAACATGATTTAAATGGAACAAGATCTTACATCTAGAGATAGATTGGGTAAAAATAAAAATAAAACTGTTTTTTAACAAATAGATAGGGTGACCCAGCGGATAACCCCTTATTTTCATACAAAAGTGGGGGACAGCTATATCCGCTGGGTCACTGCTTATATGGAGAAGGTGAAATTTTGTTGACAAAGAAAAGTTGATTCACCCAACTGCATTCGTAGACTGTATGTCAAAAATATATATTCAATTTTGTCCTTAATACAAAGGTATAAGAACAAAATGTATAGTACATTGTGCACCGAGGGTAGTAAGAAGGGTATTACTAACGAGAGTCTATTAGGAGCCCGACGCCGTAGGCGGAGGGCTTTAATGACTAGAGTTTGTAATCCCCTTACTGCCCGTGATACACACAATGCTTTTCATCATATTTGCGAGGAAAAAAAAGACAAAAATCAAATTATTTACTGTCAACTTTTTCAATATAGTCTTCCACAGATAATGCTAACCTTTACAAGCAAGTGTGATGAAATAGTACATTACACAACTAGGGTGGTAAAACAAAGAAAGGCCGAGATCGCAGATGTTTGCGGCCCGAGCTGCAAGCGAGGGACGTAAATATGCGATCGAGGGCTTTCTTTATTACCTCCCGTGTTGTGTACATAATTTTATATCTACACTTGGCCAGAAAGCGGCTTTATCCGTACGCGTAGCGTGCGAAAAAATTTTAATTTATAGCCAGGTGTGGCATAAAAGATATTTTTCCCGTATGCCCCACAAAGCTTCCAGATTAAAATTTTCGAAGTGTGGGTGGATGCAATTAACGGAAAAGTTTTAGATGCTCGGATGACGCCATGGAAATGTCGTGATAAAACTTTGATTAAGAAAGTTGATGGAAAAAAGTAAGGGAAATTTCCATTACTGTCACGTCATGAGATTAAATTATTGGCCTCAGCTCATGTGTTAATGATATGGCTGCCAAATGAATAACTTGCTTTTTATCATGTACAACATTCGTGTATTCATTTTTTCATATACATTATTATAAGGGACAGATAAATTAATCAGGGGGCACGGCAGTGCCCCCGCCAAGTCGAGCTAAACAAAGGCACGGCCGCACCATCCTTTTCTCGAATATCTTTTACACCAATTGAACCTACAGTCGACAATATAATCAACATTTTAAAAATAATAGACTTCAAACGAACCTATTTTAATAACAAATCGACTTTTCAAACTCTATTTGTATTATTTGTGCAATAAAGTTCATTACTTCATTAACAAAAAATAAATCGACGATTTACAATAAAAATTATCCAATGCCTGTGCCTAAATCGATTTCGATATTTTGCTTCTTGTTTTTTTAAGTCGGTTAAAAAAGACTAATTCTGTTTACCCCGTGACTTTGGACAGTTTTTGATACACTTCTTAGGTATGACGAGGTTAAGTCGCATACTATTCCGAGTTATACTTAAAAGTAAGGATTGTTTATAGAATAATATTTGATACATTAAAAAAATAAGAAATACACAGTTTTGTATTGGAAGCTAACCTCGTCCTCTTTATTTGATCGTTGTACGATACTTATCTACGATACATTAGCTATTGGTATTTCAACGCAATGTAGACACTTAAACCATATAATTAACTCGCTATCCCTACCATACCGAAATTCCAATACCGAACTAACCACATTATATGAAAATTAGAGGCAGAATCATATTATTATAATTAAAACGGAGCGCGGTACAGATTCTCAGACAAATTACATTGAAACACCACTTAAAACATTATTTACTCACCGTCTATTGGCCATGGAAAGCGTTATTAGCTGCGATTGGTTACAAAAAGGGACTGGAAGTATTAAATTGCGTACGGAAGGGGAAATACTGAGTATTTCACGGAACGAGTATTTCCCGGAGGCTGAAATGCTATTACGAATTCATGAAAGCCGCGTTTCTCAAACAAAATGTTTACTTGACATCGTCAGCTTATGATGCCAGGCTTTTTTCAGTTTCAGTCACTTTTCAGTACTTTGGAGGTCAGTTTGTCCCAATAGGTTGAGATTGGGCAGCTAAAAAAATACGTGTCTGTTATTTTAGACTACTCTCTTACATATATCAAAATAAATCAAATCGGAACTGGACAGTTCAGTACCTTTCCTTGTCAGTCTTTTGGAAATGGAAAAATGGTGGAGCCCTGGGGTTTGACAGACTCGAGAGGTCTACAGCTCACAGAACCACTAGTATTAGTACTCATAGTATTAATTTTTTCCCTGTTAATTTGAAGTGCCGTCCCATACTCAAGTTCCGCACAAGTACGATTAATGCCCCTAGGGAAGGGTTCCCAAATTTTATTAGCCATTAAATTTAATTCCGAGTCCACCATTGTTGCCGATTGAGTCGAGACGCTGATTCCAACTGTTTATTTTAACTTAACAAAGCAGAGCTATTTTAAAAGAACTTCCCATATTAAATTAACTTTGCAATCGTTCTGAACACGATAAATGGATGACAGTGAATGCTTTTTATACATGGTGTAAACTAGTAGGAGTATGACATGGAGCCTAAAACTATAATTATTTTCTTAAAAACATTTATTTATTTATTATTATAACTAGCCTAGAGTGTCCCACTGCTGAGTAAAGGTCTCCCTCTCCCCTATTTCCTTCAACTCTTCCCTGTTTATTATTGCTTTACTGTCTAGTCAGTCTTTAATGAAGACATCTATCTCATCCCGCCATCTTTTCCATGGCCGGCCACGGCGTCGCCTGGAGTTGGGCGGGTTCCACTTATTTATTATTTAAACTTTATTGGCTTGAAAACTTATCGTACAAATGGCGAACTTAATGCCATAAGGCATTCTCTACCAGTTCAACAAACAGTATATTATACGCACTAAAGTTAACTCGGTTCAAGGTGTCTATGCTAAAGTAGGGTAAATCACCTGATACTGATAATTTTCCAGTAACGGTCCAGTTTGTAACATTATAAACAAAGTTTTTAATACCACGATTAATGCAAATAAATATTCATTCATATTCATTCATTCATTCATTCAATATTTGTGCAATTTAAGTAAAACTCTCTCTGGAGCAAAATAAAACAAAATCATAGTCCAATATTATTAGCATTAGCATGTAAAAATGATAGCCATTAACTGAATGACATTTTGTCATGTGGCTAATTATTGACCACAATTGTTGCGTTTTATTGCAACAGTTACTGGCTTTCATCAATTGGTTTTTAAAAATTGATACCCATTGTTATCGTTATTATGGCAACGGAACTCCGTCAGGGATAAAAATATCCTATGTTCAATACATTCAATTTATAACAAACATCCAGACCTTCATTATCTTCACATATTTTCACATTTATAATATTTGGTATAGGTAGTTTCACGCTGTTGAACCTGCTATCGGTACGAAAAAAGAACAGTAATTTCAAAACCCGCTGTCATTACATGACAGTGTTGTTGTGTGCGTGGCTCAGCTCTCGTGAAACTACCTATAGGTAAGATAAGATACTTTTAGTAAAAGTGTTAAAATAATGACATCATTTTGTTTCGCGCATAGAAATCGAAACTTCTGTTTGTATCTATCTATATCTTAACACATCTTCTAAAGGCTCCGAAGGAGTAAAAGAGAAGTATAGATGGAATTAATTTGACGGAACTCACTGCCGGTAGTAACGTGATTAAATGCGAACCCTTTGTTAGTTACGGGCCACCTTGATTTAGTTTGCAAGGGGAACGTAGTGAAAGGTAAAGTTAATTGGCTTCGAAATCTGAACGTTTCTCAACTTTTTACAGAATATTGTGCGAAAATGTTGAGTTTTTGGCCCATAAAGGCGCATGTGTCTATTCATTAAAAGTGATATGTGTTACAGTGTATGAAATAATGCCTACATTTCATCTGCCACTCAACACAATGTGTTTAATTTAATGTAATGCAACTATAAGCTGATGTCATCAGCTTAGTCTTCTGACTGATCGCCGATAATCGAGAGAAAAAAAAATACTTTCACATGAAAATCACTTTTAACGTAAGTATATGAGCCTTGATTGGGCCAAGGGTACAGTGATATGCAGCGATCCTTGAGTCACTTATTGTCTATGTTCGTCATTTTGCCGCATAATATCACCAAGAGACTTCTGTTCATGCGTGACCAGATAATACTTGGCTAAATTACGAATTATGACATGTGATCGTGCACGCTTTAGTTTTCTTAGGAGATGACAACTATGATTTATTATGTTTTTTTATGTAATTTTCTTTTGGTGTGCAATAAAGTATGATTGTATTGTATTGTATTGTATTTATTACTGACCTAACCTTAAACGTG
Organism: Eudemis profundana; assembly: GCA_947034925.1. Lineage (NCBI taxonomy): Eukaryota > Metazoa > Arthropoda > Insecta > Lepidoptera > Tortricidae > Eudemis > Eudemis profundana. Next base: position 10,438,760 of record OX344812.1, read on the forward strand.
TCTCTTACGTTATTTATTTATTTATTAATACATGTTAACATGACATTACAGTAAAAAAACCAATGCGTCATGAAACGTAAAAATAAAATATCTATTGAGGCGACGAAACGGCGTGGCGTGGGTTATAGAGTCACCACTCGGGAATAGGTACGCAACTTGTCACTGTTCTTAATTCAGTTGGGTAATCATAATTTGTTAGCAGTCGGGTGCCCGAAAGTGGAGCATTCCACGAAATCATCTACTCTTTGTCCCGCACGAGATGATTATGACAGTTACCTTAATATATATAGAAATTTCTAAATTACATTATCAATTTAGAAACCAGGTTATAAAATATTGACATGCGAAAAATTTGTCTAGTTTTGACAGAAGTATGAAAAAAATGGCGTCTTGTGCGGGACATTTTGGTGGAATGCTCCAAGTACACCCGATTTACATTACGTACACGGCTAAATTAGGAAGAGTGGCAATTGGTGTAGCATTCCAGTGTGGTGATTGTACATAGCTAAAAGTGATTGTCCAAAGCGTTTAGTGCGCTGTCGTTCAAGCCCTGAAATTGATGTCCCGAGTTATGAAGCACGGCGAAGCGTACAACTCGGGCTATAGCCTCTTTCCACTAAATTTACTACTCTATTTATTTGTCATTTTCTCGAAAGTTTAAACTCTGTTTTGGTTATTAATCTTATAAATTAATTCCTATGATTGTAGTAAAACATGAAAAATAATGCTTCAAGCAACATTTCAGTGCCTTTTATCTTCACAATATGATGAATTATTTGTGAATTATTAGACTAAAAATCGATTCTGAGTTTAAATTTCGTGAAGATCGCAAAACGTCTTCATAGACCAAAGTATGTACTTTGAACCTGACAACACTTTAACAGAGCTAAATAATAGCGCCAGTGAACACTGATTTGTAAAATGAAATTCGTAATATCAAAATGTCTTTCCAAAAGCCTTCCTGATTCCAAGCACGAATTCTAAATCTCCGTTGACCTGCTTAAATCATCGATAACAACCGTTCGGTGCCGTAAACTCACAAAATAACCGACCCTTAATACCATCTTACAGTGACAAAGAGTCTAAAGGCATTATTAATAAAAAGGGACTTATGCCCCTGTTGTTTTAGACGGAAAAGCTCTGAAGCAGAATTCAATACGGCCCCGTTTACCTTTTTATTTTGATGGCGAGCTCAGGTGTTTAATTAGTGGAATGCTGGAATCTTCAGCATCAATTAGGAATTTAAGTGGTTCTTTTGATTAACACTTCAGCCAGCCTTCCAATTTTCCATGCAAAATAAACGTATGCGCCGCGTTCATTTTATAGAGAAAATTTTGTTAATCCATGGGCTAAAGAAAATAAGGACCGTCATATACGAGTATACCTACCATATTTGCCAGCGTCGTTCGCCTAATAAAATCTTTTTTTTTCACGTAAGCCTCAAAGGCTTTTTTCATCACACTTGCTCGAAAATGGTGTCATTACACGTAGATTTTGCGGGCCGTAAATGACCTATTACGCCCTAGGGCGTAATGGTTTTCTTTTTAAATTTGAAACGCTGGTTCTGTTTTACTCTTATTTGTCATGTTCAAAGAAAACGCCAACTTACTTTTTTAACTTATATTACTGAAATATTTATTTAAAGAGAACTGTTATTGCAAATATATGTAAACACATATTTCTGTAACATTAATTAAATGTTTAAATAGTGTATTTCTGTATTTTGCAAATATAAAATCAACCATTTTAAGTCTTTACCGCTATGGTTTCCGAACGTGACTTTGTCGTCTCGATATATGTCACTAATGTCACTGTCAGTTTTACAATTTTATTTAGGTTAAGTAAGGTTATTTTAATCAGATTTCCTCACAAGTGCGATGAAAAACATTGTGTGTGCCACGGGCGGTAAGGGAATTACAAACTCGTGTTATTAAAGCCCTCGGCTTCGCCTCGGCCTTGTAACAAACACTCATTTGTAATTCCTTACTTACCGCCCTTGATACACAATGTACTATTACAAGTCTGGTTCTGAGAGGAAAATTACCTTTTAGTGAAAAGAAGTAACAATGGTCCATACATTGTAGGTTACTTAATACAGCTGGACTAGCACAACTGGTCGCGACATCTATTGTCGTACGACTGAGCATGACTTTCTACTTTTGCACTAAGTATAGTGAACCTTATATTTTACCAATAAATGATTGAATTGAATTGAATGAAAAGGATAGATACATAGGTATCTATCCTTTTCATAATATCCTATTTAGAATTGCGTCACAGTAATGCTAAAGGCACAGAGGAATTTCTCCTTTCATTTCATACTATGTGGAGAAAACCACAGAACTACTCAAACTAATACAATTATTACATATTAAACCAATAAATTATACATAAATCATTACAGTTTTCTAATAAATTCGAAACGTTTTATTGAAAACAAAAATAGGTAGCACAAAAATAATGTGCCTGTGTCGCCTGGAGAGCTGTTCAAAATGCGGATGACGCATTTTTTTTTATTTATTCTTTCATTAAAACATTTATTTAACTTCTCCACAGCTTTGCCTATTCCATACTTCAACTTCTCCGCACACCTATTCTTAACTAACGAGCCCATAGTCCAATTAGCACGAGAATAATGCCAATCATAACTGCGATCTTATTACTTCTCTGGTAAATATACGTGTTAATTAGGAACAAGTAACGAGATAGTCTAACAATAGTTTACTCTACGTCCGTGACAAAAAGCACCGTCTTAGCAAAAAAGATAAACCAATGTTCCCGTTAGTTATTGACCACTAGTAGTTTACTGGTTTTAAATAAGGACTACGAGTTTGCGGCGCCTGCGGTAGAGACTTTGGGTCCCTGGTCAGCCGACATGAAAACCTTCATGAGGCTATCGCCGTGGCTGGTACATACCTCTCGCAAAGAATTGCCTTAGCTATTCAGAGTTAATGCCGCCAGCGCAATGGGTGCCGTGCCACAGACGGAACGGGGGGACGGAACTCGTACAGTTTTATAATGATGAATGTTATAATTCCGCGATTATTCGCGGAAACTAAAAAATACATTAGAAATTGCAGATTAATCCAAGTAATTTTTTATTTCTAAATCCAAGCTCTTTGAACGTAAAACATTAATGATTTGAAAGTAATAACATTTGTCAACGCAACCCAAATGACACTACCAGTAGAAAATGGTACCAAATTTATTATTATGATAAGTTCCAATACTTTGTAAGAGAGAGCTGTGAAATTAAGAAGAAAAACCGTTGCATTTCTCTAAGTAGGTTAAGTATGCTCTTATCTGCCAGGAATATTGCAAAAAGTCGGAAAGAAATCCTCAAAAGGTATTGCTTTTAGTTCATTATTGGAAAATGTACTGATGAAATGATACAGTATTTTACGAGAATGCTATTAGCGAAGTTATTTGTTTTGTTGTTTACTTTATATTAGTTTCATGATACTGTGCATTTATTTATACTGGATTAACATGCTGGATTGTTTTTTTTTCTGCAAAGATGGACAATTACTTATAATAATATGGTAATCCTTTCCCGTACACGAGACAATGGTGTCTCGGCCCTTTGGGAGGCGTGCGCGGAGCCGAAGCCAACGCGTAGAGGCCCTTTCGACAATTGAATGAGAGGCAAAGTGTACACCCAGCGGATGTTGTCCCTGCCCGTGTCATGGGACGCACGCAGAGACAGCCCCCGCCAAATGCAAGGACTATTGTTGATTGATGGAATCTAACTCTACTGGGCTATGGCGGTGGAAATATGGACTAAATTACTGGGTTATGGATTGAGACATGACGGCGCCTGTCAGGAAAAGTGTCTCATGGCTTTCGTGGCACTGACAGACTGTGACTTGCCCTCCGCTGATGGGCCCCTGTTAAATAAATAGCGACATTATGAGCAATGGCCTAGCTAGGGGCAACATATGGTAATTATTATTATAAACTAAATTTTAATATTTCAAATAGGTCTCCTTTCCTGCCTTTCTTAGGTTTCGATTACCTACTATATAAATAAATTACCTACCTATACAATTTGTATTCAAAAACTCTAACCCATACTGTTGTTACGCTATCACAATGTTTGTGTGGAATATTTGGCGTAAACACACGTAATTATTTACCATTAGGTACTTTAACAATATATTTACATAATATATGAAGATACTAATCTCTCTCAGACTATGCCCTTGATTGGGTCACTCATTCTAATTGGGTATTCAGCCGAACAGCAGAAAAAATCTTATCTAGGTATGTACTATATATAAGACCGCAACAGACTTACCATCCTACGCTACATACAAGTAGGCAGTGCGAGGCTGCATGAGGTCTACACTAAGTACTCCAGCCTATAGGGCAAACATTAGCCTCTAGCACAGAATAAGTAATAGTACTACTTACAAAAGTCTCTGTTTAACTGAATTTCGGATCAGACCACCGGATGGAATGTACCGGATCCGACTGTCTCTCGCTTAATGCGTGCTCTTCCTGGTCGCTGAGTAAGGGGCTTTTGCCCTAGTAGCCGAGTGAGAGAGTGAGCCACTCCTGCCTCTAGCATAATATTAACACACTACACCAATATAATAAGGATAATTTTCCTTTTATACGCCTTAAACCGCTTACAAAAGTCAGAGGCAGTAAACCCTCAAAAATATTTTATCACAACGGCATTCCTCCCAACAGAGTGCTCGAAAAATAAAGATAACAAACACAAATAAAATAAAAGCGGACGACTTAAGCACATCTGTACACACATTGTAGCCGAGCCTCCCTAAACGGAATAGTGGTAAAGTGTTGCCAACTTGTCTGCAAAAAGTTACTATTTTTGCTGTTTTTTGGAATGTTATCAAGGTTTTAAGTATTTTATGAGTTCGTTCGTAGACTACATGGAGTAAAAATAATTGTGTACCTAAATTACTTAAATATCTTGAACGTGCAGTAGCGAATTCAGGGGCAACGAACGGGTTCAAGTTCCCTCCTTCACCAAAAACATGAAATTTAATAACTACTATTCACACCTGGATATCTACCGACCTTGCAACAGTGCCGAAATAAAAGGAACTCATAAAACAAACATACATGGTACATATCCCAGTGTTAATAGTAATTATTATGTGAATGACCTAGATAGCTTAAAACATGAAATTTAGTGTGTTTTTGTGTGTTTTTGTTGGGCCAAGCCTCTCCCAAACCAAAATCCGCATCTGGATTTAGAGAAGATCACTTCAAATTAAACTAACATAAAGATCTGAATTGGCACTACCCACCTATAATTTTTTTAGTATTTTTTTTTATAAAAAACTGACCTGCGATTGACCTCAGTAGCGCCTGATCGTGAGCGACTACGAGGCAGAAGATGTAGCTCGCCGGTTCACTAGATGTCAAGCTAAATTGTATTTGTCAAACTGGGTGTGAGTTCCATTCCTTGGCAGTACGCATTAAAAACGTAAAAACAAAAGGATGAAGACACTCGCCACGCCTGGATGTCCGTTGATGAAACGGCGATGGTGGAATCAAGTCGTGTAACTCCTGCGCACACTCTCCAAAATGTATCCGATAGAAGACAGATAAGCTAGCGACCCTGCGATGATGCTCGAGGCACTTTCACCCCGTTCGATTTTATTTTGGAAGGGAAGAAAAAGAAGGTATGCGGTAACCAAGACGGTTCAGATTCAGATCATTTATTGACGCTTTTTTTGTTCAAGCCTGACAAACTTGCAACCCTTATTAGGCGTGGCAAAAGTCGAACCAGGTGGGGGCCGTTGCGTTCCCTGGGGTCGAACCAGGTCGCTGGAACCGGGACGGGACTGGTCGCCTTGGAATATTTACTGACGCATTTATTTGGATCGAGTGAAGAAAAAATCCGGTGTCGTGTCTTATCAAAATGTCGAAAAACTGGCATACAGAAGCCAAATTTGTAACCAAGGTACTAGATGATAAAATTTAGAATAGAATACGATTATTTCGTTTAGGTATTTCGTTATATGTTTAATGCTTGTAATAGCAATGTAGGTATAGCTTCCTATATCTACATATATGTATGTGCTTGCCAAATTTTAAGTTAATCGCATATCCATAACTAAAAATATCTCTTACATACATAAAATTAATAGAGAAGTAACTACCTACAGAAATAAAACTATCAACAAATAACAAAATCTTTAAAAGGGTGCAAAAGGTTAACGTGAAGAAATATCGGCTCCTGACTTAAAAATATAAAGGAATTATTAAAGAAATATCCTAATCTACCATTTTCGCGCAGCTGGCAACACTCAGCCTCCAACGGGATTCGGGTTAACGAGTTATATACCATTTTGCCTCCCGTTGACTTGATTAAAATACGACGGAACCGAGATGAGGTGCGATCATTGTGATTACGTCGCGTTTTTAAGATGAAAATGCCGTCTCAGAAGCGGGATGTGAATTAAAAATGTTTTAATAAAGGCTTTTGAATTGGATACGTTAGATACGAGTACGTGTGATGATGTTTTGTATGGATGCGTAGGTACTTTCCTATCGCGTATTGGCAAGAATAGGTGCAAGACATTTTTCTATCGATGATTTAGTGTTGGATTGGTTTAATTGAAAGTCGTGTACTTAACTTTCAATTAAACTAACATAAACTCATGAATTTGTACTACCTATAAAATTTTATTCTGGAAGAGAAGAAAGAAGGAAGGCGTGGTATAGTATGACCTAGACGGATCTACTTAGATCATCCCGTCCATCAGCCGTCTTCGAGTAATCAAGGAACAAACATTTTATTAAGATTCCGATCAAGTAAGTCAAAAGGAGGGTCTTTAAATTGGGTTAAAAATAACAAAAACTAAAGCCCAACAATGCAGCCCTAAAACCGTCTAGAATGTTAAGGACCCATTGTGCTAGTTTAGAACTACATAAGCCGCTAAGTTTAATGTGGGATACAATGACAGCCTTTCTGTCCTAAACAACTACGAACAACAAACAAGCTTGGGGCACAATAGGTTTTTAACGAAGATAATATGAGCCTAAAGTTAGTGATATTGTAGCGTAACAACGGAACGTATGTCCCAACTTGGTAGTCAAAGGACGGAGTTACAAAGAGGAATGTTGTTAGAAATACGCTATACTTATAGTACATTGTGCACCGAGGGTAGTAAGAAGGGGATTACTAACGAGAGTCTATTAGAAGCCCGACGCCGTAGGCGGAGGGCTTTTAATGACTCGAGTTTGTAATCTTCTTACTGCCCGTGATACACACAATGTTTTTCATCACATTTGCGAGGAAAAAAAATAAAACATAAAAATGAAATAAACTAAACGCACCCGCTAAGAGACAACTTCAACTGTCAACTTTTTCAATATAGTCTTCCACAGATAATGCTAAGAACTGCGTTTAGTTTTTAAACTTGACAGGCAATGTCGCCAGATTGTACCGATTTTCAAAATAAAATTTCAAACTAAATTAATTTAATTGCACTAAAATAATCGCAAAACTACGGAAATAATAGTAAAATATACCATATAAGTTTTATTTACACTAAAATTGATTTTGTAGCCAAGTTTTGAAGATGTGAAATAGCCTTGGCTGATTCGAAACCTCCTTAGTCTGAAATGACGTACGACTTTTAAAACTAAACTCATAACTCCCGAGGGAGTTATAGATTTTCATACAGTTTTTCCTCCCGTGGGAGTTATAGATATTTGTAACCCACGGGGGGTAAATCGGCTCGAGTTGGTCTATAAGCGCGCGTGTTATAACACCCTTTACGAGCAAGTGTGATGAAAATGATATTACAATACGCCACGAATGTATAACTCAATGATTGAGAACGGAAAGTAGCCATTATTTACAGTTTCGACGAAATACAAATCAGACATACGAAATGTCGCTTTGTTTTATCAACATCATCTGCGAACTGCTCAGTGTATGTGCTCTTCCCTTACTCGTAGTAATAGTATTAAGTACCTGGGTGTAATAGTCGACAGTAACTTACGTTGGAAGTTACATATTGAAGCGCTAACCTCCAAAATCCGAAAATTATTATTCATTTTCAAAAGCCTTAGGTCAGTAGTTGAAAAAGAGACATCAAAAATGGTTTACTTTGCATTGGTTCAATCACTCCTGTCTTACTGCATTGGCGTATGGGGAGGTGCCGGTAAAACTATTCTCCTGCAGGTGGAAAGGGCTCAGCGCGCAGTATTAAAAGTAATTCACAAAAAACCATTCAGATATCCAACTGTTGACCTTTATGCTGCGAGCAAAGTCCTAACAGTACGCAGTTTGTTTATTCGACAGATTACATTAAAGAAACACAAAACTCTGACATTTGACGTGGATTATGTAAAAAACAGGCGTCGAATTGACCATGTCTGTGTTGTTTATAATTTTCGTCTGGCCATTTCTCGCCGTCATTTCGACTATCTTAGCCCAAAGGTGTATAATAAAATAAATAGATTAATCAGCATATATGCACTAACCCATAGAGAATGTAAACACAAAATTACAACTTGGCTACTTTCGCTTACCTATAATGAGATAGAAGATTTGTTAGATTTCAAATAAAGATGACACACTTACTTACTTAACATACTACACACTTACACACACTAATGAGTTTACACATACATTCAGTACTTAAAACATTTATGTTCTTAGTTATAAAAATTCTATTGCATGTTAGAATTTTTGTTTTTTTTTTGTTTTTACTTCTGTAATTATAGTTTACTTAAGAAGGATATGTTGTAACTTGTCTTCATTTAATTGTTATGTAAATGTATATTGCCATGTTTTCCCGGGGTGAGAGCCTGGTGATCTGTAATACAGGCTCACGCCTAGTTCAGACACCAGTCTCTCACAAAGGACTACACAATTATTAAACGCAATACTGTATCTGTGAAATTGTAACACTGTATATCCTTTGTGAGCAGATAAATAAAATTTTTATTATTTATTTATTATTTATCAACTTTAGTTTTCCGATCTTTTGAGTTTTCTTAAGATCTGCAGTTTATAATAGTACATTACACAACTAGGGTGGTAATACAAAGAAAGCCCGAGATCGCAGATGTTTGCGTCCCGAGCTGCAAGCGAGGGACTTAAATATGCGATCGAGGGCTTTCTTTATTACCTCCCGTGTTGTGTACATCATCTTATGTCAACACTTGGCCAAAAAGCGGCTTTTTCCGTAGGCGCAGCGTGCGGAAAAAGCCATTTTATGGCCAGGTGTGGCATAAAACTCTTTAAAGGGAAAATGTAGAGGTGCTACCAAAGTCAATTAAATTTATTCAATAAGCAATATATAATTTGGTTCAAAATAAATATGCTAAAAACTAAAACTAAATTAAAATTCAATAAGCTAAAACTAAAATAAATCTAAAAACGGCCCTTGCGGCATGGTGCCGAAGGTGCTGGCAACATTTCCTCGCTGGATTATAAGGCTGATGCGTTGAGCCAGGAAGCTGCCAGCTCTTCGGCCCCTCGTGGTTTCTCTGAGTCTCTTCGATAACTCCTTGAAGAAACTTACAGCGCCACGGAATACAAAATAAATAACTTTTTTCTAAAGACCGACATCAAGGACGCCCGGAAGAACCGGTTAAGAAACTCGCGAGGTATATTTTTTTCAAAACAGTCTTACAATATTAACTTATATCATAACTTAATGACTACTACACAGTTTTTTTCGCACAGTAGCCACTTTAGGTTAAAAATTAATGATTACTCGTGCAGTACGTTATCGTTTCCAAATATCCCAGTCCATGACATAATCTTTTATTTTGTAGTAAGACTGAGCAATTAGTTTTCCTTTGACGATAGATTTAAATTTAGAGTCTGTGAGCTCTGTAGGTGTATAAATGAGAAAGCATCCGTTACGTTCTGACAAATAGTGTGAGAGTGACGGGTGCTTTATCATTTATTTATAGCGTGACAAAGCGTAGCATCATAAGCCATACAATTTAACACAATTTCCCAGGAATGAGTTTCTTGTTTTTGCCAGTCTGTAAATGAAACACCCCCAAGGACGCCAGCGGCCGAGAAAAAAGTCCGTGGCCGACCATGTTGTATGGCCCGCGTGAGATTTCCAAACACACAATGAACAAGCAACTAGAGAACTCCATGAAAACATCTACTTTTGGTCACTTACGTAACGCTAATAAAACTCATTAGCTGCTAACCAATATTCAGCTTCCTAATTCTATTCGTAAAAAGTTTTAAAAAGATAGTGATTAGCTTACGTAATGTTTCTATGAAATGCTTTAAATAAGCACTTATTAGTTTATAAGATTATTTATGCCACACCTGGCCATAAAGTGGCTTTTTCCGCACGCTGCGCGTACGGAAAAAGCCGCTTTCTGGCCAAGTGTAGACATAAAATGATGTACACAACACGGGAGGTAATAAAGAAAGCCCTCGACCGCATATTTACGTCCCTCGCTTGCAGCTCGGGCCGCAAACTTCTGCAATCTCGGCCTTTCTTTGTATTACCACCCTAGTTGTGTAATGTACTATTATCCACATCGTATTATTATATTATTTACAATATATGAGTTCATCATCATCATCATTTCAGCCAAAAGACGTCCACTGCTGGACATAGGCCTTCCCCAAGGATCTCCATGATTGTCGGCTTTGTGCTGCTATTATCCAGAGCTATGCTCGGGGTTTCTCTTCGAGATCGAATCAGGAACGAGGAGATCCGTAGAAGAACTAAGGTTACCGATATATATGAGTTGCTTTAGGCATTTTAATTCCAAACCATAGTAACATATTACTGAAACAGCTCCAGTAACTTCAAACTAAACAATAACATCAAACCTATTTCAGCCTAATCAAAGTTAATTCCGTAGTTAATTTTCATCACGTTGTAATGAAGCCCCCAGAATAACTTAACACTCAGTTGTGATCATTATAATTGCCAAACAGAGCAACGTGCTTTGTTTACCAATTAGTACAGAATTATAACGTATATAGTAATTTCATTATGAAAATGCAACCTATAGTGATTAAGAGAGTTTACATGCAGTTATCGACAATAATAATATGACCAAAGTTAATACTTATTGCGACTTTAATTAATAGGAGTTATCGGCATATCAATGTTTGGAATGACCCACTCACAGAAATATATCGACATAGAAGGTTATATATAGTTCGTCGATTTCTATGGGAACCAAGCGTGTAACGTTTTTCGCTTGGCGTCTGATGCCAAAAGTGTAATTTAGTGATTATAACATAAATTTTCCCATTTAATTTGGTGGTATTTGAACAATTTATTATACCATTATTATCAGATTTTCAAATGTGATAATAATATTGACGGCAACCGAAGTTTACGGCGTGCAAAATAGGTTGCCGCCACTCTCTTTTTAGCTCGCGAGGTACATGCACTTTTCGTTCTACCTCAATATATTTCTGTGGTCCCACTTCACTTTGTGAAAAGTCCATGTGCAGGTCGCTTGGATGTGTGGGTGGTATATATCTTATTTACTTCTGCTGTCACACAGCAAAACGTTAAATTATCCCTTGAGGACTAAATGGACTTAAGGACATTATAAAATAGTATAAAATGAATGTTTAGGTATCCGCATTATTAGTTGCGTAATGGTACAATCGGTCTTAAGGGCCCATTCAGGGTGGGCCGGCTAGCGACCTGGTTCGATCCTAGGGAACGAACGCCACGGCCGACCACCCGGTCATACGGTCGATCGCTATGCCCAATAAGGGTTGCGAGTTAGTCAGTCTTTTAAATAAAGTAAATTTTTGAAACAAAAAATAAAAACCGACTTCCAAAAACCTAAACTAAAAACCAAAAAATAATATGTTAATTACCCCAAAGAAATGGATAATCAACGATTCATATATACATATACAGATATTTATACTTTTTGACCTGTTATTTTTGAAGTTGGTGCCTGCCACGTAAACCTGGCTGTGTTGAGCTCCTTAGCTGGCACCGACTTCAAAAATAACAGGTCAAAAAGTATAAATATCTGTATATGTATATATGAATCGTTGATTATCCATTTCTTTGGGGTAATTAACATATTATTTTTTGGTTTTTGGAAGTCGGTTTTTATTTTTTGTTTCAAAAATTTACTTTATTTTTAAATTTTTAGTGGCGCTGAAAAAAAATTATTTTAACCAAATAGACTTAAGTCTATTTGGTTAAAAGAAAAAAATCCAAATCGGTCTAAACGTTTTCAAGTAACCGAGGAACAAGCCTACATAAAAATTGCTCTTTGTTTTGAAGTCGGTTAAGACTGGGAACTTATTTCTAATAAGAAATGCACGATAAAGTAAGAAAAATACCGAAATCGCATATGTGTGCCTATGATATTTGAAGAGTTCCCTCGATTTCTCCAAGATCCCATCATCAGATCCTGATGTGGTTGCAATGGGTCCACCTCGGAGGTAAACCCTTTTAAACAAAAAAAGAATTTTCCAAATAAGTTCAGCCGTCTTCAAGTAATCGGGGAAGAAACCTAGATACAAATTTACTCTTTGTTTTGAAGTCGGTTAACACTAAAAACTTGTTGCTAATAAGAGATGGACGAGAAATTACGAAAAATACCGAAATCGCTATATGTGTGGCTATAATATTTGAAGAGTTCCCTCGATTTCTCCAAGATTCCATCATCAGATCCTGACTTGGTTGCAATGGGACCACCTCGAAAGTCTACCCTTTCAAACAAAAAAGGAATTTTCCAAATCGGTCCAGCCGTCTTCAAGTAATCGGTGAACAAACACACAAAAAAAAAAAAAATAAATAAAAAAAAAAAACATACAGACGAATTGAGAACCGTCCTTCTTTTGGAAGTCGGTTAAAAAAAGTAAGGTCGTTTTTCCAATGCGCTCCTAATTCTGAAAAAATATCGGACAGCACTCTATTCTTATTTATTTATTTTATTTTATTTTATTTATTTGGGACATCAACAGCATTACAATTCAGAAATAGACGAGAATAGAAGTCTTATGATTAGTCTTTTCAGATACTTTTACTAGGCCGGTTAACATAATTTTTTTTGAAGCCTGACAAACTTGCAACCTTTACTTGGGGGTGGCGTTCCCTGTTGTCGAACCAGGTCGCTTTCCGGGCCACTTTGGGGTGGCCGGGGGGCACCTGGAGTCGAACCAGGTCACCAGTCCCAGTCCCCTTTAGAAAGAGGGTTGGACTAGGTGGTGGCTATAGCGCCTGGGGTCAAATCGCTAGGCCAGAGCCACTTTGAAGTTACGCTGATTGCTCAAAGTGAGCAGCGGACTAGCGGGAAGGTTGAAGCGGATCAACCTGTCCTTATGTGAATGTGTGAATCGAACTAAGGGAGTTTTAGGTGCCGGTTTGCTAAGCCTAGCCCAGCTAAGAAGACTCCGGTAAGAAACTTAGCTGAGTCCGAACAAGGTCGGAGTGAAGTTAAACCAGGACATTCGGGTCCTGGGGCAAGTCGGGACGCGGCCCTTGTGTGCTGTTGTCGCGAGTAGGTCGACCCCGCCGGCGGGGTCGACGCTGTGTGCGTCGGACTCCAACTGTAGTGGAAATAATAAGTACTCGTAATAGTAAGAATAAACATGCAACAACAAACAAGAAGCTTTTGTTGCTTTGTTATTACTATTTCGCGAAACACATTATATTAGCGACGGATTGTCGGCGGAGTTTTAAATTTGCCCTACAGGTATGTAGACACAAACTCTCAGGCAGGCTCGTTTCTGTAAGTGTCTATCAAAACAACACAAGACTAAGTTGAGATGGCACCGTTTAACATCCACTATTAACCCGAGTAGGCCCTTTGGTGATTACAGTTACTAGTTTTGGTTAAATGACGTCATTTGCTTAATTGTACACCCTAATTTGTTTTTAATGTATAGTGTAAGAGATTATTTTGGATCAGTGTTTGATTTGTGAGCAGCTTAGCAGGATCAAAGATTTTGCTATAAATATGTGACGTTCTGCGGGTAAAGGTATCTTATGGAAGTTGTCGCTTGCGTCGTATCCGACTCTGTTACTATAGGACATCAAGATAGAAGGACGCAAGCGCCTGTGTCCATAAGGTATCTTTATCCGCGGAATTTCACATATTATGACAAGAAGAATTTATGATAGTTGAAAATATAACTGGAGCTTATGATAAAACTAGTGGCACCGGTAGGCCTCGTGAGTCTCCCTGCTCCCATAGCTCCACCATCTTGAAAAAGATCCAAAACTGAATCGACAAAAAATATGTATTATAATTATTTGCTCATACTACAACTTGCTCATAAACACGAGAAACGGTTGAGAAATTCGACCTTGTACATGTACAGGTGAACAGCCGGACATCCGCCGGACAGACATACGAAAGCATTTTCGCCCAAGCTGAAACTCTTCGCTCGCATTTCCACTTTCTCGATTAACTAAAATTAAAAAGTTAGTCTCGGCCCCCTCGGCCGCCCATGGCGCAGGCAGCGTTCCCACACCCCGAGTGATGAATTGTAATATTTGAAATAATAGGCGTACCTACAAATGAACTGAGAACCGGGGCAAAGTATAAAAACAGACAAGTATTTTCTCTTCGGTCGTTTAGGAGCGCGAGTTATGTGTGTAGGGAGTGGCAGCAGCGGAGGAGGTAAATGATTAGAAGTCTGTACGATGGAATAGAATATATTGGTGCAAATACAATTAATGTCTTAAACTAAAGTGTCCAAACGAACTGATTTGGAAGTAACGATTGGCCACGAGCCATCGCGGCAGTCTGGTTTTATTGATCACTGATATTAGGTATTTCACAATCACTTAAAGCAACGGCGTTTCGATGTACTCCGTATGCAGATGACGCGGTGTGACGTAGGCCGACGCGGTGACGAGTCCTGACGTAGTGATGTGTGACGTCGCTCGTGACACGCGCGATACCTATTCAAGGTCGAGGCATACGGTGCGATCCGTACTGCAGCATCCTTACGCATTCTTTTGCTTGTAGTGCGTACGTTTACGGCGCGCATACATACAAACCGTGCCTTCGTGATGTACCTTTTGTAGGAAAAGAAATTACTGTTCTTTTACTGTAACCAGGATACGGAAGAGTGTAAGATGACTAGAGTCAGTTCTTTTTCATACCCCACGCATACCCATTTTTCAATTAAGTGTTACGTCTACAGTCATGATCTCATAATATTAAAATTTATTTGGCTAAAGGGTTATTCTTCAGAAATATGTCTGTGACTTATTCCTCTGTCTCCATACATTTAGTATGAAAAAGGGCCAGAGGACTAAGGTGACCGCAGACATATTTCTAACGAATAACCCTAAAGGTGAAGTTCAGGGCGAAATTTAGCTAGCTAAAACATCCGTCAGCATAAGTGTTTCTATAAATTACTCGATATTTGGTAAGTAAAATCCACCTCACATATAAAATTCAGTATAACTCTTATTTACAGACTTTTATTTAATTTTCCGTAATATCACCCATTTTACAAAGTCTCACGCTTCATGACAACGACCTGATTTTTTGAAATCTCTAATGTGCCTTGTTAGAGCGCCAGAGTGGGTGCTGATATGCAATTTAAAATAATAAAAGTGCAGTTTAACAGCGTCATGAAAATTACGATTGAAACATCCCCCCCGTTTTGAAAGGTACTAAACCTAAGACTACAAAGCTACTAAAGGTCCCTACGCCAACAGATTGTAATTTGCTTTAGTTTTGGCCAAAATGTGATCGTCTAGGTAGAACTACTACGCAGTGATGAGTCAGTAATCCATAGTCTTTTCGGTCTAGTGTGGTTTGAAGAGCCTTGGAAAACCCTGTGGTCTAATTAAGTCTATACTACAATTTAGCCGAAACTATAGTTAATTCTACGGCGAGCTACAAAAACTAGATGAAAAATTGTTCTAACTTTAAAACACAAATTGTTTTAAAGTAGAACGTCCCCGACCGTTTGCTGGGTACAATACGGGCCGGTTAGTGCTTATTTTATGACTAGACGTTTGTTTCTGTTTTTCTACAATCAAGGAGGCATTTATTCAGCCGATTCTCGTACCTAAGACCCTGTTTATCTAACTTTTGCAATATCTAGCCCGTATTTATTTGGATGGGGAATAGCCTTTTAATGAAACATAAGCCAAGTAATTCGAGCTATGATGGACCTACCATGGTCTCTTTTATCCGAGAAATAATTATGTCTGAATCGCCAAATATTCATCGACAAAAGGCCAAATAACTAGCTTGGCTTTAACAACACTAAACTAAATAGCCTCACGTATTTCCACAGCGAATACACAATTCCTTGGCTTTTACAAAGTGTTAGATGAGATTGGATGAGCTACTGTTACAGTGTCTACCCTATCCATGAACTAAGAAAATAGAGAGACTTTTATCCCCTCCGCACCTAGGCACCCGAGATTATTGCTCATTTCGGCAACCATAACTTTCTGCTAAAAGGTTCTTGACCAACACAAAGGAGGGGCTCTCCTCTGCTTCAGACGTGTTAATAATTAGATGGCCTGTGAACCTCTTGAGTTCAGCTCGTTGCTCAGTGTGAAAGATCCCTGGATTTGCTCTGACGTGTCAAGAGGGGCCGGCCGTTATTGTTACCGGATTCCCTGCCTCGACTTATTTTGCGAGTACACAAAAGTCAGACTACCAACAATCCTTCTCTCCAAAATCAGAGCTTCAATTTTTGTTACTCTGTAAGTACCGAAATGGTCAACACTCCCTGATGTCCGTGTGGTACAAAAGAGAATTCCCTAAATTTTATTACAATTCGGTGATGATCCTAACAATAGGTGCAATTACCTTGATTTTGTTTGATTCCAAAATCAATCTAAATATTTAATACTTCAGTCTCTGATAGTTACATTAGAATTCAATGAAACGTCAAATAACCTAGCACTTACGGTTCCGAGTACTATGAGACACTGACAGTGTTGCCAGATCTTGATCTCTAATATGCTTAAAGGGTAGACACCAGATTATTATTAATCTACTCTTAATGACAAACTAGTAACTACTGATAATAACTAAATCCAAGTTTCACCTGTAGTTTAGAATCCAACCTCTCAATCGCCTGTCACCGTGTGCGACGTTCACCTGCCCTAGTAACCTGTTTCGCTAAACTAAACTAATTCGATTAACCAGGTTTGTATGTACTAGATGCTCAGGCATCAAAAACCTCCCAGCCCATACAAAAGCAAGAAATTCCTTAAAATCACAGCACATACCTTAATCCACCGATTATTTCTTACAGGAAGAAAGATGATTATCACGCGAGTTATGCCTAATCGTTGGACCAGGCGATCCAGGTCCCTCTGCTTCCTCTGAATAAGCCGCATTGGACGTGGCTTCCTGACGAATCCCCCTAGATAAAGTCAAGTAACTTACCAGTTAGTATCCTTTGATACTTTACTGTTTTGTTCTGGATCCGCTTTGGTATCCGCAACTGAGGCTCGGAGATCGCAGCCTCGTGGAGCTCGCCAACCGCAGCCGTAGCTCGCAGCCCGCGAAGCACGCTGACTGAGATCCGTAGCGCGTACGCTGATTGAAGCCCGTTACTCGTAACTTCTTGATGCGCGCTGATTGTAGTCCGTCGTTCGTAACTTCGTGGTGTACGCTGATTGAAGCCCGTCGCTCGTATCTTCGCACAACGTGACTGCCCGGACGCCAACTCTGTTGCTAGTTTAGGCCTCCTCTGAAGGCCCGCGGCCTTTCTGTTCCGTAGCCTGTGTCTTCGGAATGTTGCGCCCCGTCGGTTAGGGTTTAAGTCCCCGAACGATTGAACAGCGCTACGCCGTACCACTAACTAAATATTACGCCCACGAGGATTAGAAATTAATTCTCCCAGCGTTACCCCGTATACTGTTTTATAGAGATGTTGTCTCGTCGGCGATTCGAGATCCAGTCCCCTACCTTGCCGCGAGTCGGCTTTATATACCTTCCCCTTGAGGAACAAATGACGATCAATAAATTCTTTTGTTTCAGCCAAAGAAAAATGTGACCCACTTTTAACTCGCGAAATCTGTATAGAATACACAATACCCGATTTCCTGCTATTTATGAAACTAACTGCTTCCCAGTCCATTTACAATAATCACTCTGCTGATAAAAATTCCACAAAGTCAACGGAAGCCTGACTTTCCTGCCAGATGAACGAATTACCTCAGTTTGGACCAAAGCCCCTCTAACATTATCCCAAATTTGAAGGCTGTCACATTTAAGTAGCAACATTCTGACATTTTTTCCGATTTCTTCATGTAAATAAAAATATGTTAATAACTTCTCAAATACTAGAGTTTTTCACCTTGTTTTTGAGTTTCCTGAATCCTGGGACCCTAAGGAATGATTTCATGAGAAAATCTCACCTAGACACGCGTTTCCCAGCTGTTATGAGACCCATGTTTTTTACGGTAAATCGCAAAACTTTGAATGCTTATAATTCCTAAAATACCTCATATCTTTACATTGTTTTTGATTTTCTTACTTCGCTAGACCGTATTAACGTTACTTTAACAAGAATTATCCCTAGAAATCCGCCCGTCATTGATTTTTCAAGACAACTTTTACGGTAGTAAAATTTCAAAATGCAAAAGCCTAGTTCTTCTCAAATATCTTAGATTCTTTCTTTGTTTTTGATTTATCCATGTCTTCAGAACTCAGGGTTAACAAAATAATGGAAATCCACCACTGAAACATAGTTTCCATTGGACCAAAGGAGCACTTCAAATTATGGAAAATTAAGTAGTCAATTCTTTCTATTGACATGAATTCCAATGCTGAGATAGCATTAAATGGGTCCAAATAATTATGTTTTACATATCCTCGGATGAATAGTCTCAAGATTTGCCTTTGAAATACCTTTTCTTTTGAAATAAAAATTTTAACCTCTAACAAAAATAGTTACACTAAATACTACTATTTCCACATGAATTATTATTGAAATTCACAGCCCCGCCTTTCCTCCTGAATGAATCCTAAACTTTAGACCCAATTTTAACCCCTGTAACCATTTCTCTTATCTCTTATTTTCAACAGATGTCTCAGCCGACCATCGATGAAATCAGTACTTTTGTTTGAACAAGTTCCTTTCTGCAAGCCCTGAAAAATAACTAACACACAGTATTAATATAAAAGCAGTAATGGACCTAGAAGCCAATTTTGACCAGCTGGCCTTGACAAGTCTTACGAATAAAGGATTTTGTTCCCCGCTAAGCTCAAGTAAGCATTTTATTCTTACTCTCGTTTTATCATCCAACCATACCTAGTATGGGCTGAGAAGTGTAATAAAAGGTATCCTTTTACCCCAATCAAAGAGAACTAGCAATTGCCCCCACCCTTCTCAGTAGTTATGGTTCTATAAAGCAAGTCTCTATGTGCGTTTTGATTCCAACAAGAAAGCTCATGGCTTCGGTTCGTTACAGAGTTCTTCCTGTCCCTTGCTCAATGCGCAGAGTAATCTATAGATTCGCGTAGCATTAGCAACCCCCTTAAATAAAACACAGTTTCCCGAAGCCTTACCCCAGTAGTGTATGTGGTGAATTTTTACCCAGGTACTCAATGAAACCAGCTCCACTCTCCGGCAAGGCGCCCAGATCTTTCGAAATGATAAGGAATTGTCATTCACCTCAGATTTCCAATTTAAGCCAGGATGGATTTTGTGAGAATCCAGAGTCCTGCGACTCCGATCCGCGAGATACCCCGAATGTTGCAGCTCTTTCGTCTGACTTACGTACTCTAGGCCTTTATTTACCTTTGGTATCCAACAGCATCTTCCCAATAAACCGGAAATCATGATTACAGCCCTTCCTGATGGCGCTCCGACCCTTCTCTTTTCATTCACCCAGACCGGTATGCCCGCCTGCCAAAATCGCGGCCCTAGCTTCACTTTTCTTGGTGCATGTATCCTGTATTCTTCCTAATTCAGCTCTACAGTACTTCGCCGGACTTACTGCTCCGTGACCTTCACACTCAACATAAACTATTCGAACTGCGAAAATGCAGTTTTGGTCTCCAGTAACCAAGCGTTTCAGTGAACTGGTATTCGGAAGCAGGGGTGTGTAAATAGTTCGGTTGTCAGCTTCTTGACGGTACTAATGTTACCTTTGACTAGGCCTGACAACGGCAATCTCTAAAACCTAGCATCTATAGCCATAGATAACACTCTTTTGTATAAAGACTGAAGCAAGCCCCCAGGAAACTGTTTGTCATGTACTCAGCCCAGCTCAGTCGTTGCAATCCTTGTTGTCGCTCTTTATATCCCACACACTTCACACTCCACTCAAAATCACAATCAAAGCCATGGCCATGGTCTCAAACTTTAGTCTCTTAGGCACTCTTTCAACCTCCTTTCAACTCTATGACATTTATTGTCTACCATTCTTCCTCAGATCACCGAGTCACTCGATTGCGTCCAACTTGCTAGACCGTTTCTGTACATGACCTGTCCCAATCGCCTAACCTTCCCTACACGAAGAATAGAAAATATTAAAATAAAATTAAATTTATCCAACTGGACTGATACCCCTTTTTTTTAACACACCCCGTCTAACCCCTTTTATTTAAAAAACAGTACTAGAAACCCTGCTCAACGAGCCCAAGGGACAGAAAAATAATCTTTAAAATGCAGCCTACGGTACTACTACTCAATTTTAGAACTACTTTAAACTGACTAGTTTCTTACTCATAAGAAATTCTGTTCCTATTTCGCAGCCTCACTCCACGCCACACACAGTTGCTGCGAAATTCTACCATGAAATATATATATTACACAACCCCTGCGGTCTCCCTTTATGCAACGCCTTCCTTCAGTAAGCAAGTTGAAATGTAACTTGATCAATCTCTTTCCTTTCAGTATATATATCCTGTAAAAAAGATGCTAACCATGTGTGGTGTCGCCGCCACACACTGCACACAATAAAACTCTTCCGCTTACTCTATATATTTCAAGCTATCCATCTCCTGTCCTTTGCAATTCCTCACTACAAATACCCTGGAATAACACCTGCCGATTCATATCATTCAGTGAAGATTTCTCCAGCAGAACCTATAGCCATAACGATCTGCTATAACCAACTTAATTACATGTTTATTTTACCTTAAAATTGAATCTCATTCCTTAGCACTATATACCTATTATTTCTTATTAATTTTTCCTTTTTACACGGTGAGTTACGCGGAAAAATACGCATGCTGTACGTTTTGAACCGAAACACGTACGATCCTGTTTACCTGACGTTCCGCGGAGCTCCTAACATGGCCATGCAACATTTACATGATGTACTAAAGTAAAAGGTTTAATACTGAAATAAGTGTCTCTTCTTGTTCGCATTTACCACTTCCAAAACCTCTAAAGCGTGCTGCGGTGACGTCTCACATAGAGCGAATTGATCTGGCGTAAACCCAAGGTAATAAATTGGTGACAAATAAAATTTGAGTTAAACTCTTTAAACGAAAGATCTGTTTGATCATTTCAATATAAGTAATAACAAATCCTACCGGAGTGTCTAAATAAGATAATCCGATTTTTAACAATCTAACAGAAACAAACTAATTATTTCAAAAATCAATTTCGATTTCATTCGTTATAAACTAACGACTAACTCGCGTTACGCTACGCACGTTTTAAGAAATGTACGCGATGACGTCTCCGCTGCACACCACTAAAGTGCGAACGGTCTCACTTCCAGACGACCGAGACACAACACAAACAATCACGAGCAGAGTGAGACATTTTAATTTATTTATAATGTATAACACGAACGCGCTTCCAATGTTACACGGAATTAGGCCGGCTTGACCAATAAACAAGCAAATTCAAAAATATACATGAATTTATTGTAATTTTTTTAAATTAATAAATTTTATCGATAAAAAATTTCCCCGCACTAATTCGAAGATGTGCCATATATTTCCCGCAAAAGAATCAACAGGCCAATAATCAGCGCTTTTACGGCGTTCTATTTCCAACTTTATTATCCCAGTAAATTTTGCTCAAACAGTAAGGTCTAGAATTAACTTTTTACGAAATCGAAACCCAGCCCTGAGATTAAGCCCAGCTTTAACAATTTTGACTTTCCGTCATAGTATAAAATTGTCGGACTGCAAAGTTTGTCAAAACGCGCGGTCAAAATGCCAGAGAATCGTCCAACACTGTTGATTGGCTGATTACATTGAATCAAAAGTTTTATCGATAAAATTCTCACTTCCTTAGACGTTAAAATTTTTCTCTTTACAATATCTCGTAATCTACCTCCGCGCAACATATTTCGCTACCCTATTGTATAATAGAATTGTTCCATCACCACACCGTAAGATAAGTACTAATACTTTGTACAGAGAACGCTCTGTCCAATAACCCACGTACGAGATACAAAAAACCGCGCCGAAACCTACCCACTTGCTCCAATCTACAACGTGCGCTCCCTCCGTTCGTCAGGACCACCGCTAGGGCTGACACAAGTGGAATAATGTAAAGCGAACTTACGCCCAATTTCAAGCTACCGTTAAAAATGGCTGCGCTCGCACTTGATCGCCGCGCGCGCTGGTATATAGATAAATAGCTACGCATAAATATATCGTTCGGCCACGGCCGGCCCTGACGCCCGCGCGCCAATCGCATCCTGCTTGTTCACGAACTCGAGTCGAGTCAGGCGAGTGCAACGCTACCACCGGTGCGTGCGGTACTAGTGTCACGAAAGTCATTTCTAACTCGAATGAAAATTCGATACGTGAAAAGTGTGTTCAATGTTCATTATGTAAAGCCTATGGTATGTTGTAATCATCTTGTCGAATGGTCTCGTTACAAGACCATTACAATAATTATTTTAGTTTGAATTCCTAATAAATTAGAGGCAGTTAAAACAAATACTCGCATGCCGCTATATATCCGTTTCTACACACGTCAAACATACATACATATAATACAGGTCAACCCCATAACCCTCCTTGACTACATAGAATAATCGCACAGTGTCGGCGCAGCCCTGAGCTTGTCTAACGCTTTAGGCAAGAAATAATAATGTTTACTAGAACACGGTGTGAGACACGTTTGAACTCGCATTCATTACAAGTCAGTACTCTCATACTGTAACTCGTACTAGACCCATCGAAACTAAATATGCTATAATTCTAGGCTTTACCGAGCCGTAAAAGGCTACTTCTAACTGAATATATGTATGGGTTTCTGTTTTATATCTTTGACGCAATCTAGAAATATTTTTTAATAATAAAGCAACACACTACCGGTTTCGAAATACGCGTGTGTGACTTTATTTCAAAAACCAGCATTAGCAGTTAAAAACCGATCAAGTCGATACAACGTAAAAAGGATTACAATAAATTGTCAATAAAATTGTCACTAAAAATTAAACCTCAATCCGACAGTACAACCTGACGCAATCTGATCAAATCTCAAGTATACACGATCAAAATTTATATTGCACAATATACTTGACACAAACCATCAGTAAATTTGGCTTTTATTCAGCTAAAATAATTATTGCATACTGTTAGTCATTTTCATAATAGGATAATAACAAACTACCATGGCAACGAGCCATAGAAATATACCTCAACACTTAAAAAAGTCTAGTGTCAAACATATGGTGCAATATTCACTCTTGGAGGCATTTTCCCAACCAGCAACTCTACCGCTATGCTTGTCTATGACGGATATTTTACACGCGGAGTTTAATTTTCATGTCGTGCGTTTTATTTTACAAAGTATTAATTTCTTCGAATTTCAAAAAATAATGTTAAACAACAAATCATAATATGATAAATTGCAAATTTTCAAAACCATATACCATCTAGTTTCTAAATCGGCGGGAAAACGTCTCTGACCTGTCTCTTCACGTGACATTGACTGACAGCTTGTTTGCCAAATCAAACCACTGACCACGCTAACGGCTGCCTATATGTAGTATTATCGATTTAATAAATTGATTTAAGTGAAAGATTATCTCTTGTGGCTGTCGTTTACAGTGAAAATAAACATAATTGTTGGAGGGTCAACGCGATTTCATCAAAGCTTCGCCCGCTCGGCTTTTTATGATGTTAATAAAACCAGCCAAATCACAAATGGCTCGGCAGTGTAACGGCAATGTTTACTTTACAATTTTGGTTTTATACGGAAATTCTACAAGGAAAGGTAAGTGCCTACGCACTATTGGCTTTTTTAAAAGCTAATTCTATAACTGTTGCCGTGAATATTACTTTGTTCTAAGTACCTTTTACGTGGTTATGATAAATGCGTTAATGAAACATCCAGCGATGAAAACGACGACGGAACCAAACTGTTTCCCTCGTTATCTTGCAACATGCTTATAAATTCCGTGTATCTTTCAAACAAATCCAACTCCATAATACGACTTTACCCGTATCATCGAATTCCAATTAGTAAATCATATTTCCAACTTTTCTAGTATATATATTTTCAGTCTGAGTGAAGAAAATTATTACTTTCCGATTCGCATTTCGTAATAATAATAAATAATAATAATAATAAATAATAAATATACGGGGACAATCTTACACATATCGAACTAGTCCCATAGTAAGCTCAATAAGGCTTGTGTTATGGATACTAGACGACGATATATTTAATAGATACATACATACAAATACTTAAATCTTAAATACATAGAAAACAGCCATGACTCAGGAACAAATATTCGTGCTCATCACACAAATAAATGCCCTTACCGGGATTCGAACCCAGGACCTCTTGCTTCATAGGCAGGGTCACTACCAACTAAGCTAAAGCGGTCGTCAAAATCGGTCAAATAAAGCGGTCGTAATGTAGTATAATAATGCGAAAAGTGCATTGTATTTAATCTTATGAAAATGTCAACCAGAGTTCCGCAAGGATGATACTAAATCCTAATGGAAATCCGGGTTGTTCGAAAGATACATGTACTATCAAAGTCCGGCTACCCCTGTCCCAAAGTCGAATAGTTTTAGCCCGCTTGGTTATATTTTCAAGGTGGAATCCTTGTTTGGCGGAAAATAACTGATATTTATAATCCACCTGTCCCAAACTATAATGTATCAAGTAACCAGATAGAAGCCGTCATTTCTGCAACATACTTACTTTTCTTATCATTTCAGTTACGAATAAACTATCTACTATTAAAAGGATGCAGATTACTACCGCTACAATGAATTAGCTCCCCGGTATGGTACCTTGTGTGCAAGTTTCTAGAATATAATCAACTTGTAAGTATACATATTTATTTATTTTTTTAAAAGCTCTTATTAATAATAATAAAATTTCCAATTTCAATTGCTAATAATCTAGCGTGGTTTGGTGGCAGACTAACTTTATCACACAAGATTCCTTTCCCTTGTGCGGTGAGCTTTATTTAAACTAGGTTTGATTTTTTTTTTCAGCCCAGCCAGCCCCTGTACTGCCTGCTATGTACTGCAGACTACTGCTTTGGCAATGATCATAGATGCCAAGGCTATACTGCAGAGCCCAGCCGAGAAGTGAATGGCAAATTATAAGAAAATACTAACGGTAAGCTTTTGCTCTATACTAAAAACTCCCAATGTTTATGCCTCGACGCCATGGCGTGCCAAAATCAAGAACACCGTGTACTTTATTTATACTCATGCATATACGTGGGTATCATTTAAACAATTATTTTAATCGAACTGGAATAAAATGCCCAAGTGAAGCATTAAACTTGTAACAGTGCCACGGCCGAAGAGATTTGAAGCCCCTGCTTTATACTAGGCTTGTCTTAAAGTCAAGATTAAATAAAAACCATTCATCTCTTGGCTCGGCCTACTTCCCTGGCCGCTTGAACTACTATAAACAAATCACTTTCTGCTACCTACCTGCGAAATATAAGACTTAATTTGTTGAGTATTAAGGCCCGTAACTCAATCCATAACTAATTTGGCAAGTCTTAATAAATTTTCTCTGTTTTCAGGGAAGCTGTTTGAGAGTCTAAGCCTACTATCTACGATGCCCCACGACACCAACCTTCTGTGCAACATAAGACCGAGACCTCCCCTACTGAAGATTAATTTTAATGCCTTTAGTCGAGTGTGATTGTCCGATCTCAGGAATCTGGTACCTTATTAACAAAACTTTAGCTAACTGAGACTTTTTCCTTCCCGAGATCCAACATCACTCTACGACCGCTTATTTTTAGTTCGGTTCAACCATTCTTGTGCCTGGCTTTTTTACGCTACCCTTAATACTTATACCGCGCTGACAAACAGTTATAGATACTCGCAACACGTGAATGGTTAAACTGTGCCAAGTAAAATTAAGTACGTCCGGTCTATAACACCTAGTAATCAGAGACAGGCAATGTTCTCAATTCCAAAACGTATGTGCCTAAGATGATTGATTTTAATAGAACGCTAGTCACATTCAACTAGTTAAACATTAAATGGTTCATCTAACAAATAGTTTGCCAAGTACAATTCTTTTCCCTGAATAATTTGCAGCTTAACCAACTGTAAGCCGTAATAACAAATCGCTCTAGTTTCATGAACATTGCCTATCCCTGACCGGTGTGAATGTGTTTTTTTATAAGGTAAACAGGGGCAATTCAACTAACTTACACATATTACCGACCTCTGGAGTCGAAAACTGATGACAATAGAGGGAACCTTCTCAACATTATTTGAAGAAAGAATATGATATATATATTTTTTTTCCCATTTTGGAACACTCTGAAACCTTTACTGGATAGACTTTTGATAAGAATCGTTTCCCCTCCACTGTCAGCAGCGATCCAGAGCTCCCAGCTCTAGTAAACGTGGTGCTGTTAAAAAGGACCTCCTTTCTAATGGATGTCTCAATAAAATAAATCCCATACTTTGTTGTATTCACTAGTTTAATCTCTTTCTCTTAATATAGGCCCTTTTCAACAACGCCATCGAATTATTTTTATATGAAATAATGTTTCTATATATTAAGTGCGTACAGCCTGCCCCAAGGGCGGCCGGACACTTCACAATAGTTTAGCCAACCTAGGTCTCTACTATAGCTTGTCCATGAATAAAAGATCTCAGCATAAATATGTACAACAATCATGGTGGTTTTAATTCAAAGATCCAGAATCTCTCTGTTTCTACCCTGGTCTACTTCCAAGAAGTCTGTTAAGAAAATTCCTAGTTAAATATAGAATTCGTACCGCGCCTACGAAAGGTAATCACATTCTTTAAACCTAGTTATGTAATTCTTAAAAATCAATCCGAGATGACTGGCGAATAGTAGTCAGTCATCTTCCAATGGTTTAAAATGTAAATAAATAATTGTTCCCTTGAATGAGTAAACGCGGGCGAGCGGAATTCTAGAACTACCTCTAATGGTTCAGATGTACTCGTTCACTAGAAGCGAATAACCATGAATAATCGTGTCGAATTCTATCTGGTATAAAAAATTTCGCAAGTTTATTAATTATGAGAATTTGCACGAAGAAGGTGCTGCCAACTGGTGTCGCAACCGTAACCGAATTTCAAAATACTTCCCCTAGCAGTTCAAGCAATAAATGATCAATAAGAATGAATAAACGCAGGTGAGCAACATATTCGTGTTATCTTCCGCCTAGTATCAGAATTTTTTGCGAATTTATTAATTATAGACTCGGGAAATGTGCACGACGAAGGTGCTGCCAACTGGTGCCGCCAAACCAAACGTCTACTGACTCATGCTGAGGCCACACTCCTTCGAATTTATTTATTTTTTTACTATTGCATTGGCTGCTACTAACGTCAGTGATGACATCTCTTTATATTTTTTTTTTTAATACTGACAACCTCAAACCTCTGACAATTTAAACTGTCAGACGCGAACAACTGCCATTGGTCCATCAATGACAGCCCTTGATGCTCAGTGTTGCCACCCATATTTCGTGCACGTTCCCCAAAGTCGCTAAAATAGATTGAAATAGCATCCGACAAGCATATTAAGAACCCTTCACCTGACTTTGGCGCAACCAGGTGACATTCCATAGTAACAAGCAAATCAATGGAATTTTTCCTGTTCAGTTAAATTAAAGAAACAAGTCCTTTTGGCAATAGTTAGTATCTCAAGGAAATTCAAACACGGGCAAACAATTACTAGGAAACTTAATTCCAGGGCATTTAAATAAATTCAACCGGTTTTCAGTAGTAAGGAATTGCTTAGACCTACTTAAACATGATGTCTTTATCTAATGGTAAAACATTTGTTAAAATATCAATAAGGTAAATTATTTCAACTAATTGAAACTATGTACCAAAAAATTTACACGCTTTGGTTCCCAGCTTAAATACGCTTGACAACCAATTGAAATATAGCACCAGTATGTTTTCTGGTGACTTACCTGGTTGAAACTTACTTACTTGAGGAAGACGCCGCTAATGTACGTAGTCTTTTTTTATAAAATATTTTAAAGAAAACGCATTACAAAAATTCAACCAATCAGACCGCATAACCCGTTTGATATTTGACGATTATATTGGTAGATGTAAGAAGTTGGATTCCAACCACATTTGAACATAAAATAACTGTCGTGATAACGTTAATATCGTAAATCGTCCGGTAAACTCTTATTCATTGGCAGTAGGACGTAAATTGAAGTTTTGCTTATCAAAACCACATTAAATGTTTCTCCTACAAACCCACCTGTCCCCATGAAGAAAACTCTACGCGTTAAGAACTACTGACCCCTATACTGCCCGCCTGTTATGCCCACAGCCAAATAAAACCCTAATAATTTTTTTTTTTTTTTTTTTTACGAATGAAAGGCATTTACAAGCAAGCTGCGAAGGGGCAAGAGAACTACTAAACTACTATACACAAAACCTGCGCAAGGCCAAGGCTCCCCAAGATTCACAAAAGCCTATCCATTCCGCGGCAGCAATTTTGATCTGGAAATACCAGATCATTTTTCTAAAGCAAATCACAATACTAATCCACATCAAACACTGCACCAGTACCTAATCCTGGTCATCGGCTGATCAATTCTGAAACATCCCCCCCGTTTTGAAAGGTACTAAACCTAAGACTACAAAGCTACTAAAGGTCCCTACGCCAACAGATTGTAATTTGCTTTAGTTTTGGCCAAAATGTGATCGTCTAGGTAGAACTACTACGCAGTGATGAGTCAGTAATCCATAGTCTTTTCGGTCTAGTGTGGTTTGAAGAGCCTTGGAAAACCCTGTGGTCTAATTAAGTCTATACTACAATTTAGCCGAAACTATAGTTAATTCTACGGCGAGCTACAAAAACTAGATGAAAAATTGTTCTAACTTTAAAACACAAATTGTTTTAAAGTAGAACGTCCCCGACCGTTTGCTGGGTACAATACGGGCCGGTTAGTGCTTATTTTATGACTAGACGTTTGTTTCTGTTTTTCTACAATCAAGGAGGCATTTATTCAGCCGATTCTCGTACCTAAGACCCTGTTTATCTAAGTTTTGCAATATCTAGCCCGTATTTATTTGGATGGGGAATAGCCTTTTAATGAAACATAAGCCAAGTAATTCGAGCTATGATGGACCTACCATGGTCTCTTTTATCCGAGAAATAATTATGTCTGAATCGCCAAATATTCATCGACAAAAGGCCAAATAACTAGCTTGGCTTTAACAACACTAAACTAAATAGCCTCACGTATTTCCACAGCGAATACACAATTCCTTGGCTTTTACAAAGTGTTAGATGAGATTGGATGAGCTACTGTTACAGTGTCTACCCTATCCATGAACTAAGAAAATAGAGAGACTTTTATCCCCTCCGCACCTAGGCACCCGAGATTATTGCTCATTTCGGCAACCATAACTTTCTGCTAAAAGGTTCTTGACCAACACAAAGGAGGGGCTCTCCTCTGCTTCAGACGTGTTAATAATTAGATGGCCTGTGAACCTCTTGAGTTCAGCTCGTTGCTCAGTGTGAAAGATCCCTGGATTTGCTCTGACGTGTCAAGAGGGGCCGGCCGTTATTGTTACCGGATTCCCTGCCTCGACTTATTTTGCGAGTACACAAAAGTCAGACTACCAACAATCCTTCTCTCCAAAATCAGAGCTTCAATTTTTGTTACTCTGTAAGTACCGAAATGGTCAACACTCCCTGATGTCCGTGTGGTACAAAAGAGAATTCCCTAAATTTTATTACAATTCGGTGATGATCCTAACAATAGGTGCAATTACCTTGATTTTGTTTGATTCCAAAATCAATCTAAATATTTAATACTTCAGTCTCTGATAGTTACATTAGAATTCAATGAAACGTCAAATAACCTAGCACTTACGGTTCCGAGTACTATGAGACACTGACAGTGTTGCCAGATCTTGATCTCTAATATGCTTAAAGGGTAGACACCAGATTATTATTAATCTACTCTTAATGACAAACTAGTAACTACTGATAATAACTAAATCCAAGTTTCACCTGTAGTTTAGAATCCAACCTCTCAATCGCCTGTCACCGTGTGCGACGTTCACCTGCCCTAGTAACCTGTTTCGCTAAACTAAACTAATTCGATTAACCAGGTTTGTATGTACTAGATGCTCAGGCATCAAAAACCTCCCAGCCCATACAAAAGCAAGAAATTCCTTAAAATCACAGCACATACCTTAATCCACCGATTATTTCTTACAGGAAGAAAGATGATTATCACGCGAGTTATGCCTAATCGTTGGACCAGGCGATCCAGGTCCCTCTGCTTCCTCTGAATAAGCCGCATTGGACGTGGCTTCCTGACGAATCCCCCTAGATAAAGTCAAGTAACTTACCAGTTAGTATCCTTTGATACTTTACTGTTTTGTTCTGGATCCGCTTTGGTATCCGCAACTGAGGCTCGGAGATCGCAGCCTCGTGGAGCTCGCCAACCGCAGCCGTAGCTCGCAGCCCGCGAAGCACGCTGACTGAGATCCGTAGCGCGTACGCTGATTGAAGCCCGTTACTCGTAACTTCTTGATGCGCGCTGATTGTAGTCCGTCGTTCGTAACTTCGTGGTGTACGCTGATTGAAGCCCGTCGCTCGTATCTTCGCACAACGTGACTGCCCGGACGCCAACTCTGTTGCTAGTTTAGGCCTCCTCTGAAGGCCCGCGGCCTTTCTGTTCCGTAGCCTGTGTCTTCGGAATGTTGCGCCCCGTCGGTTAGGGTTTAAGTCCCCGAACGATTGAACAGCGCTACGCCGTACCACTAACTAAATATTACGCCCACGAGGATTAGAAATTAATTCTCCCAGCGTTACCCCGTATACTGTTTTATAGAGATGTTGTCTCGTCGGCGATTCGAGATCCAGTCCCCTACCTTGCCGCGAGTCGGCTTTATATACCTTCCCCTTGAGGAACAAATGACGATCAATAAATTCTTTTGTTTCAGCCAAAGAAAAATGTGACCCACTTTTAACTCGCGAAATCTGTATAGAATACACAATACCCGATTTCCTGCTATTTATGAAACTAACTGCTTCCCAGTCCATTTACAATAATCACTCTGCTGATAAAAATTCCACAAAGTCAACGGAAGCCTGACTTTCCTGCCAGATGAACGAATTACCTCAGTTTGGACCAAAGCCCCTCTAACATTATCCCAAATTTGAAGGCTGTCACATTTAAGTAGCAACATTCTGACATTTTTTCCGATTTCTTCATGTAAATAAAAATATGTTAATAACTTCTCAAATACTAGAGTTTTTCACCTTGTTTTTGAGTTTCCTGAATCCTGGGACCCTAAGGAATGATTTCATGAGAAAATCTCACCTAGACACGCGTTTCCCAGCTGTTATGAGACCCATGTTTTTTACGGTAAATCGCAAAACTTTGAATGCTTATAATTCCTAAAATACCTCATATCTTTACATTGTTTTTGATTTTCTTACTTCGCTAGACCGTATTAACGTTACTTTAACAAGAATTATCCCTAGAAATCCGCCCGTCATTGATTTTTCAAGACAACTTTTACGGTAGTAAAATTTCAAAATGCAAAAGCCTAGTTCTTCTCAAATATCTTAGATTCTTTCTTTGTTTTTGATTTATCCATGTCTTCAGAACTCAGGGTTAACAAAATAATGGAAATCCACCACTGAAACATAGTTTCCATTGGACCAAAGGAGCACTTCAAATTATGGAAAATTAAGTAGTCAATTCTTTCTATTGACATGAATTCCAATGCTGAGATAGCATTAAATGGGTCCAAATAATTATGTTTTACATATCCTCGGATGAATAGTCTCAAGATTTGCCTTTGAAATACCTTTTCTTTTGAAATAAAAATTTTAACCTCTAACAAAAATAGTTACACTAAATACTACTATTTCCACATGAATTATTATTGAAATTCACAGCCCCGCCTTTCCTCCTGAATGAATCCTAAACTTTAGACCCAATTTTAACCCCTGTAACCATTTCTCTTATCTCTTATTTTCAACAGATGTCTCAGCCGACCATCGATGAAATCAGTACTTTTGTTTGAACAAGTTCCTTTCTGCAAGCCCTGAAAAATAACTAACACACAGTATTAATATAAAAGCAGTAATGGACCTAGAAGCCAATTTTGACCAGCTGGCCTTGACAAGTCTTACGAATAAAGGATTTTGTTCCCCGCTAAGCTCAAGTAAGCATTTTATTCTTACTCTCGTTTTATCATCCAACCATACCTAGTATGGGCTGAGAAGTGTAATAAAAGGTATCCTTTTACCCCAATCAAAGAGAACTAGCAATTGCCCCCACCCTTCTCAGTAGTTATGGTTCTATAAAGCAAGTCTCTATGTGCGTTTTGATTCCAACAAGAAAGCTCATGGCTTCGGTTCGTTACACGATCATTCCTCAGACGCGGCTGTCGTCTGAAAAGTTTGAAAATTTTAGCGAAACTTGTTTGGTTTAAAGAGAATTTAGCGATTTTATGATTAAAAGTTTAAGAAAAAAATATATGTTTATGGCTAAAAAAACGGTTTTTCCCACTTTGCGTTAGCTAAGCTTAAGAAAACTTAATATCACAGAAAAGTGACTAAATTTTGGAATTACACTAAACATCTTCTAAGTCTTGGTAAACTTTATAATATCTTAAGTTTTAAAGTGATGCATAATTCCAAACTTTGGCGAAACTCAGGCGCTTATAGACAAAATATTTTACCTCCATAGTACTTTATAACATTAGAACCCTTTAGAATTTGCATTTATTACACATTAGAATTTCGAAACGCATAATTAAGCAAGCACAGACGGGCGGGTAAACACGCGCGGTTTTCATAAATGACAGGTTTGCATTTAATTTCGTCGTTTATTTTCTTAGCCAGTTCAAGTGCGGTAATAGAATGCATCCTTATGCAAAACTCTCGGCTCCTGGGATTATGTTCTTGCATACGTTTGAGCGCAATTTTAGCGACGGTAAGTATGAAATTAATTTTGTGCTTTGAATAATTTGCATATTTTTGCAAGAGTGAGTTGCCACGGGATATTTTAATAACAGAGGTGGTAGTGTTAATACGCGCTCTAGAATATTTATTTTTACTTAATATTACCTAACTGGAAACATATAGAAACGCTGAAAGTTAAATAATTTAATTTTTGAGAGCACTCCTAGGATATATTCAGATTTTTTCAAAGGTTCCAGCGCCTTTTTTCAGAAAACGCTATTTTTTCTCCTTCAGAGAACCATAGATTTCAGTTTTTATATTAATTACGTCATAATTACCTCAATTTATTTATTATTTGATTGTATTAGTCTGTGTTTTGTTGGTGTGTCAATAAATAAATAAATAATAATAATAGCATCGCTAGTTTTAAAGTTCAAAGTAACACCGTTCGCTAACAGTCTCCCCGCTAACGAAACGCGAGCCTCTAGTTCAAAATATCTGGGTCTTCCATGTTGAATGATTCATGCTGCAAATAATCATGCTAGGTACTACTTTACTTACAAACCATTTAGTTCCTATTACTAAATATTTTATATAAGAAATGTAAATTTAAATGCCCTTCCTCCCACACCTTAATTTTCTTACCTTAAAATGAAATAACTTGAAGGTGGCTTGGGACAACAAATGTTTAAACTGAGAAGAGCTGACAAAACTTTGCGTTGTAACTTTCTTTCAAGCAGACTTCAATTAAGGATGATTTGAAAGTTGTCAGGATGCTCGCGATAAACAACAGAAGAGAAGAAAACTAGGTCATACTCGTACATAGCAGCTACGATTTTTACAAAGAATTTCGTGGGACCTCAAATATCAGAACCATGTTTTTCTACGCACAAATTTAGCCCTAGGTGACCCTAAAGTATCTGGTGAAAATTGTTTTGTTTGTACTTTGTTCTTGAAGCTCTGAGCTGCTGTATGAATTAGGAACCTGGTAAGGCCGGAGCCTTCGTGCAAAACGATTGAAATTGTGACCAAATATTTCAATTCTATTTCTTAATTCATAAAACATAGTAATACAATCAATGCAATAGTGGTACAATCGAAGACACTGCTAACTGACCACTTGTCACTCTTATTACAATGTATTAAGGTCTACTGTTGGTCACTTTACTGTGTCTTCGTTTGTACAGCAGTTTTAAAAGTACCTTGCCTTCAATTTACATACCAAACTAGCATTAACGTTTGTTAGTGAAAAACATCCAAACCTCCTTACATCTTTACAAACTTTCGCGCCAATAATATTTGTAGGATTCAATACATTAGTTATACATTATAGATGAATTATCGAGAGCTTGGAATTGTATTTGTAGTGGTTGTACCGTTCGCATGAAAAGGAGAATAATTTAAGTATATCTCTTAATTTAATTAATAGTTAGAATTTGACACTGACATTACTTTGGTGTTTACTTCTTCAATATATAACAAACCTCTTTTGATGCTGATACAGGAAAATAGAAAATTCAAATATAGAATGCATGTAAACAGACAATACCACTACATATGCAATTCCGCGCCGTCGGTAATTTATCTTTACCTATTGAGTAGTTTATCTCTATTCGTATGAGAACTGCATCTCGGTTGCACGCTGGCTGCAGTTTCTATACAATTTGCACTTGGACTGCAGTCCATCTGCATCGACCCTAACTGTTGAATCCGACTTGGTAGTTAACTCGCGTAACCTATTACTAGGATTGAGTTACATTAGTGGTAGCCATCTGATGTTACGATTTCTCAATTGATTGAGGTTTTAGCCAGGGTTGCCAGGCTAGTTGGGTGCAAAAATATTATTAAATCATAAATATGTAAACCCGTAGAGACAAAATACTCGGTGAAACAAAAAACAATAATTAATTATGGTTTATTAAATTATTTTTGTTTTTAGTTACTTGTATGTTCTCTGTTAAATAATATTGCAACTAAAACTATTACGAACGTAGTACACAAAAAACGCGGCAAAACAATTTTTTGATTATAATTTAACACAAAATAAGATAGTTACCTATTATCAGTGTTAGTTGATTTGTTTCCAACGCTCGCTTATATTGGAGTTCGAAAAACCGCTCGTTTGCGCCGCGCGTTTATTCACTAAGTCGCGAGAATTTAGTCAGGGCAGGGTTGCCACATCATTTGGGGTTTTAATCCCACCTGCCTCGAAATTACGGGATTAACACTATGTGTTGCCATCGCATTAATTTTGGGTAGTACCTATTTCATGGCGGAAACTATCATTTTCTGTAATATCACAATTTTGATGATGCAATCTAGTTTGTACAAAGGTAAAATGGTTTTAGAGGCTTCTTACTTTTAAGTCCATTGCTGGTCATAGGCCTTCTTACAGAGCCTAATCTTTATCGGGATCGGAGACGTTTGAAGAGCAGCAGTTTTGATCAAATTTCACAAAAAACATGATTATAATTTATACCTAAGGTTCAAGTTCGATGAAATAGTTAAACAACTAGAAAGAAAATGAAAATTCAGTCCTATTTTTAGGGTTCCGTACCAAAATGGTAAAAAAGGAACCCTTATGGTGCGACTCTGTCTGTCTGTCTGTCTGTCTGTCTGTCTGTCTGTCTGTCTGTCTGTCTGTCCGTCTGTCACAGCAAGATATCTCAGGATCTACTGATGCTATCGACTTGAAATTTGGAATAGTGTTAAGAGCCGCTAATCCGAGCTTATGGGGTGTAAAAAAAATCTTGTAACTTTTTTACTTTTTTTTTAAAGGGGTCCGTAATGAGACTTTGAAAATTGAAAGTAGGGCTATTATATCGAGTGGGGTATCAAATGAAAGGGCTTGATTTATAGATTAATGCGCTATTTATGTATTTTTTTTTAAAATAAGTAGTTTTTGATTTATGGCGAAAAACGTTAAAAAAAATACCATTCCCCCCCTATTATCTTCGAAGTTACTGAACAGAAAAATCTGTAATAATTACCAATTATTAATGTCGTCTTATATATTACAGGAAAAATATAACGGTTTTCCTAACTTGAACCGTTTTTGAGAAATTTGCAAAAATCTTAACACATACTTATTTGCTCCTACTAAACTAATCGCCGTATAGTTTTTCTTGGAAAGTAAATTTTTGGTCAGCCGTTATTAAAATTGATCCGCAAAAAAAAATAAGCAGTTAAATCATTTGGGCAGCATACAAAGATTTGGCTGGCAATAAATAAAATTGGGCAGCAACTCTTGTTCAGCAAACAGTTTAAAAACGGTTAACATTTTAACCAATATTAATCTGCTTTTTTTATCATTTGGCTGCCTAATAAACAGTCGAGCTGCAAAATAATTACTTGGGTAGCAAGATTTTACAATTGGTCAGCAGAGAGTTTAATTGAGATATACAGGGTGTCACTGTGATATATACTGGGTGTCACTGTGATATATACAGGGTGTCACTGTGTTATATACAGGGTGTCACTGTGATAGATACAGGATGTCACTGTGATATATACAGGGTGTCACTGTGTTATATACAGGGTGTCACTGTAATGTATACAGGGTGTCACTGTGATAGATACAGGATGTCACTGTGATATATACAGGGTGTCACTGTGTTATATGTATACAGGGTGTCACTGTAATGTATACAGGATGTTACTGTGATATATACAGAATGTCATTGTGATATATACAGGGTGCCATTGTGTTATATACAGGGTGTCACTGTGATAGATACAGGATGTCACTGTCAGCAGAGAAAACATGTCTGTAAGCAGTTTAATTGAAATATACAGGGTGTCACTGTGATATATACAGGGTGTCACTATGTTATATACAGGGTGTCACTGTGATAGATACAGGATGTCACTGTGATATATACAGGGTGTCACTGTGTTATATACAGGGTGTCACTGTAATGTATACAGGGTGTCACTCTAAAAACGAAACAGCTCCCAAAAATAGGTAGGTTAGGGTTTTTTTTTTTTTGATGACCCTAAAACGAAACGGCTCCCAAAAATAGGTAGGTTAGGGTTATTTTTTTTGATGACCCTAAAAACGAAATGGCTCCCAAAAATAGGTAGGTTAGGGTTATTTTCTTTTTGATGACCCTAAAAACGAAACGGCTCTCAAAAACAGGTAAGTTAGGGTTATTTTTTTTGCTGACCCTAAAAACGAAACGATACACGTTGTGAATAAATAATATAACTCCTAAACATTATGAGATGTATAAAAAATCGAAATACCAATTTTATATGAGCCCATCACAGTGACACCCTGTATACATTACAGTGACACCCTGTATATAACACAGTGACACTATGTATATATCACAGTGACACCCTGTATATATCACAGTGACATCCTGTCCTGTATCTATCACAGTGACACCCTGTATATATCACAGTATCACTCTGTACCTATCACAGTGACACCCTGTATATATCACAGTTACATCCTGTATCTATCACAGTTACACCCTGTATATAACACAGTGACACCCTGTATATATCACAGTGACACCCTGTATATATCACAGTTGACACCTGCTACTTGACAGCTGACAATTACCGAATGACAAAATGCGCACACGATTGGCGGCAGAATAGTTGCGCCCAGTTAGATTTTATTGCCCCCTTTTTTTTGATGAACAAAATGAAATATTTTGCTTACCTACTGATTGCTTACCAAAATTTGATTTACCGTAGATCGCTTAATGCAGCTCAAATATTTAATTTGCTGACCAAAATAATTTAGAGCAGATCAGTATATCATTAATTGCAGCCTGATTTATAAATGTTTGCTTACCATAAGTTGCTTACCAACTAGCTATTTTGGCTGACCAAATACATATTTCTGCTGACCAAAATATGAATATTTTGCTGATCGATTAAATGATACCCGTTTTTCTTGAACTATTCATGTATCTACTTATGAGTTTGTACGGAACCCTCGGTGCGCGAGTCCGACTCGCACTTGGCCGGTTTTTTAGTTTTAAGTTCACTTCATCATTTTTAACTGAATATTATGTAATTTTTGAACATATTGGTCAAGGGAATAATAGGGCAAAAGTGTTGCAATATGCTTGTTTCTGATTATTTATATTATCTCTATACATTCTATGTTAATGGTCATTATAACTATACACTTATTAGTTATTATATTCCATGTATAGATGAAAAACGGCAACATTTTTCATTGTCTTACCCTCAGAAATATATAATTTCGTCAGTTTGTATGGGAACCAAGCGTGTAAGATATTGTGGTTTAACGTCAAAAGTGTAATTTAGTGATGGAAAACACACATTTTCCGCTTCATTTGGTGGTATTTGAACAATTAATACCATTATTATCAGATTTTTAAATTTGATAATAATGCTGACTGCGACTGAAGCTGACGGCGAGCAAGAAGGTTCCCCTTTTTTTAACACCCGAGGTACAAACCTCGTGTGTTCATACGTTTTGAGACAATTTTTTGAAATGCCCAAAAAAATAAATTTTGAACTAGCGGCTTCATAAAAACTTTTTAAATTTTAAATTTAAACGTTGTCAATTAGAAAAAAAATTGGTTCGGGTGTTATTTTTCGGTGAATGGATATTGAAATATGATCTAAAGGTAATATATTTAGGTATTATCTAAAGGGCCTACGGTCGAAGAAAAGTCTACTACTTAAACGATCGTTTAAGAAAATTAAGGCTCGCGTGATGTCAACAGTTGCTATGGAGGCAAGATCCCAAAAAGCATTTGTTTACCAACGAAAAAATCTTTAATCAACTAAAGCAATTCGTGCCTCTATTGACGAATGACCACCATTTTGAATGATTTATATTTTATTTTTACCGTAAAATATTATTTTTCTTCTGTCTAAATTTCGTTTAAACACGTTAAAGAGTGTTCGAGAAAAAATGATTTTGTTCGTCTCAAAACTTCTGAACATACGAGGTACTATATTTTCTTTTATCTCGATATATTTCTGTGGTAAACCAATTAAAATTCCTTTTACCTTATATGTCGTGATTTTATTGCTAATCCCGCGCACGTAAACCCCTTAATATTCAAACTGCGTAACATTATTAAAAGCTCTCACACCAAAGCATTACCAGGAAAAATAACCTAAAAAGCTCGCTTACATCTAATGCGTTAGAACGACACGCGCTTAAAAGCTCTATTTGTCATGTAAAAAGCTTTAGGTCGTTACGACCGTTATTGGCCAATATTGGTTACAAATAACTGACCAAACATTGGCGTAGATATGGCATGTTTACGATGAAAAGTAACGATTCGCCGGTCGGTGAGTTTGTCAAAAGATAGTTATGTTATTTTTATGCAAAATAGATGAGGAGTTATGGTAACCGTTTAGGTTTTGCGCTTACGTGATCATAAGTGATCCCATTACATCACTGCAGAGGCCGAGCGAAAGCGAGGTCAGATAATTACGCTGCTGGCAATCCCTTTTCACGCCGAGGCATGTATTGTGCTTTTTCTCAGATATGCAATGAAATAAACTAAAAACACTCCAAAAAATCAAACTTTATTTTCTACAGACACTAAAAGTAAAGTAGACAAAATATAGAATTACAGAAATAATCAATTTCCTTTCCAAAAACTGTTTCAGTGTACATTTTTACCGCAAATATTTAGATGAAATATTTTAAATGTGTATTCGTGTCGTTAAATTTGTAATTTAAAATTATTAGAAATTGTTTATAGTGTGTTATTTGTTATGTCCATGTCATTTTTTTATAAATAAAACTGCTAAATATAGCAAACAGCGTTTATTGTTTTTTTAATGGCTGAACGCCGTGATGCTGTGTCACAAATAAATGTGGAATGGAAATAAAGAAAAAAACATCTTGCAGGCCTATGTTGTATGAAATTCCCTTAAAGGCCTCTCGTCTAGCCGCACCGGAAACGAGGTACTTTGCGGCCTATTATAAGGCACGTAATGTCAATATTTCATTGCTTGTTTGAGAAAAATAATAAGTCATAGTGTATTGTTTGTTCATCATCATCATATCAGCCGAAAAACGTCCACTGGAAAACCGAACAACTCAAATCACCTTAATCGCTCTAGTCTAGACAACTAGGACTGTATAAATTTGTGTATTTTAGGCGACATTGAGTGACATTTCCATTTCGCGGTGTGCTATCTAGAATACCAATGTAACCACTGTCAGGTGCACTTCACTCGATTTTGGCCTCGCGCGCGGTGGGCGTAGCCAATTCGGTTGCCGGCGACCAAAGTCACAGTCACAGGCGGTCACAGTTTCACAATATAATTATCGTGACATACGCAAACGCCGTTGATGCCGGCCGAACGCCGCTAGCGAAAACTATTCGAGAACGTATTAAACTATGCAAAGTTTCCAAGCTGTGGCTGTAGCGGTGGGAATTCCCACGCTCGTGTCAACACAATAGGGTTCGGCACGAGCGTGGGAATTCTAGCTTTTTGTATGGCAACGCGGAACACTGAAATATCTGTTTATATCTCTAATCGGTGGCACTGCTCTAAAGTAGCGAGATGGGATGAAAATGTCGTTTAAGATCACGAATCCATTTGAGCACCTACTATTTGTAGGCACCATATGCTTAAGGTAATTCGAGTCGGTCGGTTCTCTGTACAAACGAAAAGAGGGTCAGCGTTCGCTTCCACGATTTCCATAATGGTTGGAATGTATTTCATTTTATAGTTTAATACATTTTGTCTCCGCAAAACAACACGGGAAGGTTCAAAAAAATTAAATCAACGTGCAATCAGCCGTTTGAAGTCGGCGCTATCTACTAGTCTTTGGCATTATTTGAACGCTGACGGATTTTGCTAAAATCATATATCTTTTTGGTTTTTTGAGCAATTTCATACTGTTTGCACAGACTAAATAGACACAGAATATTTAATTTTTTTTGTGTCTTCTTATTGATTAATTTAATGTTTTATTTATTTATTTTTTATTGTTTTAAACCTGACGTAATTTTTATTGGTATTTTATTTTCTCTTGACATTGCATTGTAAAAATATTCGACATACTGAATTTATTGCTTTGACATTGTATTACCTAGGGTGACCTAGATCATATACAACATATATTTAGATTAGATATTAGATATTTTTTCCAATTGACATTTTTGATTTGAATTTTGTATTGTAATTTATTTTGTAATTATTTTATTTTATTAAGACGATCTTTTTGTGAATTCGTTTTAGTTTTAATATCTAAAACACTATGTAATTTCCAACAAGAAATAAATGAATCTAATCTAAATGTAGGTATCACACTATTATGTAAAACAAAACTAGTTTTAAATAATATATTTGATTGATCTTCTTTTTTGTATGGAATACTGATCGACTCAAATCACTTTAATATTGAAGGAAATTTCCATACAAGCCTATTAATTACCTTCTTTGTTCACTTTTTTAAGGAGCAGGGAAGCAACAAAATTCAAAATTAAAAGGGTCAAATGTGTGATATTGTATCAAAGAGCAGCAACCTTATAATAACGAGAAAAAAGGGCTCTCAAAGATCGGCAACGTATAGACTGCTTTCCATCAGGCAGCTCGTCTGCTCGTTTGCCACTTATTACTTAAAAAAAGTGGGATGGTGATTCGACGATCATTATTCCAACAGTGACCGACTCCAACGACTGTCGTTGCGGCTAACGGGCTTATTCTTCTGAATACGGCGCGCGTAGTCAGGAGGTTCCTCTCTTTGCAGCCCTAACCACCGGTAGCTTGGGCCCCGCCGCGCGAGCGGATTTTTATAATGTGTTTATATTTTGTATGCGCATATTGTATTTTACTTTTTATATATTGTAAAAAATCTAATCTAAGAAAATAAAGACATACGAATAATAATAATAAAGTGGTACCTTTGCCTCAGAACGACACAAATACATTGCAATGTTCATCGATTCTTGGCTACCCTTTCTCCCGTTTTAAACGAACGGTGCGCCATATTCGGCAAAAAGCACAATTTTATCAATCCCGATAAGAATATGAAGGCCCAATGTGTTATCTTAGGACATTACGGAACAAATCGATGGGGCAGCGTGGACCCACAAAACTGGCACGAATAGGTACGGTTATACTTCCCTTTTTTGCACATTGGGCTCATATTGGGATGGAATATGATGTCTATTCAAGGTTCTGGAACGACAATCGAGACATCTGGTTAAGTAATACTTAATCTTTAAAGTAACTAACTAAGTCTGAAATCTGCATAAAAATGTATACTTATAATAAAATTGAGGCAATATGTTTGCTACATTAAATATTTTTCCAAAAAAGTAATTGGGGTGTGAAAACTGTAAACAAATAGTTTTCTAAAAAAATTGTCTTATTGATTATGCGCGCATCACGCAATAACTACGCAATTTCTATAAAAATGTAGTGTGGGAGGACAGGTAGCTTGTGCACCCGATTATAATAACAAAGGATACTTTTTATCTGACTATAACAAAGCAAAAAAGATAAATTTAACTTATTTTACCTCTACCAAGGAAGTTGCTAGCGCGTCTTTTAATATAAAATATTTAGCCTTTTTTAATACTCCTCTGAAACTATTTTATATGAGTGTGTTATGAGATTGACCCCGTTATTTTACCAAATAAATATGAATATGATATAATATAATAAACAATGACATAGATCGCACGTATATGTGGCCCGACAGCTATAGTAGTCACCTTTAGGGTCCTAAGTACGCGATATGGGGCTTTCACTATTACAATTCATGGTGTGTACTTAATGTACCATAAGAAACAAAACAGTCGTCATTATTTGTATCATTTTGCTTTGAATTATAATGTTCTGATGGCGAGATATTTAGGAAAGTCAAAAAATATAAAACTTCGCTAAGTTTCATGTCTCATTGTATTTGTTCTAAAACACTCAATGCCCACCAGTCTTTCCATTAAACTGTATCGCAACAAAATCTCTTCGAATAAAGAGAAACTAACGAAAAAGAGCAAGTCCAATAAATTCTTTGGTCTCGTCCTAGTGGCAAGGACAGTTCTCATGGGCACACTTGCAAGTTCTATATCAGGGATGTTGCAAATATCCGCATCCGCATCTGTATGAAACTTCTGCATTAATTTGAGAATCTACTGCCGCAACAGAACGATCAATCATTCAATCAATCAGCCAAAGTTTATTTGTATTACACGGGTAATAACAATACTAGTGCAGTGATGTTAGATTTTTTTACGGTGTACTATGTTTTGCTCAACGGCGTACAAAAACGTAGACTTAATTTTAACTAACCTTAACTATCATGCTTAATAGCAATGTTTCAAGCAAGGTATAGTTTTTAGCGTTCTTTAAAAAAAATCAACTTCAAAAAATACGATGCAGAGCTTATTTAATGATCTGTGCAATTTACTGCAAGAACGACGATAGCTATTACATGTGTGGGCATGTCAATTGTCATTGTAGTATTTATTTTCATCGATTGGCTAATAATGAGTGTTATTTGACGCACCGTACGCGTAACAAGATTGGAGTAAAAAAAATAATTTGTATTATTTCCTTACACGATTTAAACTTTACTGCACGATAAAAAAAAATATTACGGACTTGAAGGCATTCTTCACCATTCAACTATAAGTTAAAACAGTGACTTCAGTTGATAATTATCTCTTTCATTAGTAAAATTTACCATCATCCGTATTCGCGCCCGCGGATGTGCGTTCTAAAACATCCGCAATATTCCTGTTCTATACACATCCCTATTCCTCCCTATTGATTTATTCCCCTCCTCGAACTAAGTTTTATGTGATTCCTAACACTAAAGTTGGGTATTTAGGGGGATTAAATCCTTGTCACGTGTTGTATTGAGGATAAAAATGAGAGTGAAACTGGGAAAGGGTCATTCGTAATAGCAATACAGATATCTAAAACAATATGTTTTCTGGATTTGAAAGGTCAAAACGTGCTACCTACTTGAACTGTTATTTTTAGCTAGCATTTACTTGCAGCTTCGCCTGCGTCCTGTCACTATACCAAGGGATCTATTAATCGGCATTAAAATTCAGTGTCCTCGTGTTTTTAATCCAGGACTTGGTCTACTTGTATGCCAAAAAAAAAAGTTTATTCCAATCCATTCAGTTCCTCCCGCGTTATTAAGTAACAAACATCCTATCAACTAAGTATCCAAATATATTCACAAACTTTCACATTATTAATATTAGTAGGAACAATAACTGTATTTCTTTCATAATTATGTTTTTTTTTCTGGAAGATTGTTAAGGAAGAGGTTTAAGAAGAAAGCTATCTAAAATCTACTTGATAGATAGATAGATAGATTTCTTTATTTCACAATATAAAATACATTATAAATTACATATGTCAATTTACATAATAAATAAATAGAGTGGTAAATAGAATACTAGATAACCT
This sequence comes from Eudemis profundana, assembly GCA_947034925.1. Taxonomy (NCBI): domain Eukaryota; kingdom Metazoa; phylum Arthropoda; class Insecta; order Lepidoptera; family Tortricidae; genus Eudemis; species Eudemis profundana. The sequence goes on from OX344812.1 coordinate 10,483,413, forward strand.
AGAGTTAATAAGTGCATCACAATCTTTATAATTTATCGGAAAAAATGATAATGGGAAATCGTATTTACGAGAATAACGTTTCCAAATATTATAAATATAAGGAAAAATTATGAAATGCCTTATCTTATGACAACTGTTTCTTAAATCACGCGATGATGACTTACTTAAATTAAACTATTTAAATATATTTACCTATATAATTATCTACCTTGCGATTACGATCCCTCAAAAGGGGCTTAAATATTGTGTAGGAAAAGAATATAAAAATAAACAATATTTAAAAATAAGTTCCTTGCCTGTTGCCATTGATATAATATTAAAATTAGAAATAAAAAAACGGTGACAATAGATATCCCTGTAACTCTTTCCCCGTACATAAAAGTGCAAAAGCAAATAGCATGAGTTCCAATCACAGAGCAAGGCTTATCAAACGGGTGCGGAAATCGAATGGAACGTAAAAAGCTATACGGACATGATAGCAGCTAACGGCTACTGTTGCGTCAGTGGTGAAGCTATTGATCGAAGCACAATAGAACTGCAACCATACGTATAATAAAACAATACATTGTTCTAAAGGCTGGAAAGTAAGTAACAGATGGACGAGTCAGTTCGAGGGCCGAGCAAGGAGAAACCTTCTTCGAGGAGGATTTTTTAATTTGACAAAAAATATGGTTTAGAACACTAACGTAGATCGTGACTTATTAATACAGGTGAACTTGTTTGCGTATTTATAACAGTAACCTGTTAATGCAAGATTATAATGATTAATATTATTGCGCGGCAATTCGCTGGAACTTTTCCGCTCACTGGTGCGTTTTGTCCACAGATATGAGAATAATCTGTTTCTCTAAATTCAGTCGTAAACTTGCATTAGGTATTAGTGTTCCGTACGTGTGAGTCAATATTTTTACTAACATTGGACAATTAAACAAAAAAATGTTTTAAAACACTATCGTTAGATTGAATCCGGCTGTCGATTTGCAAAATTTCCCCAATGCACTGCCAAAACCGCATCAGAAAGTCGACGCGGGATCATAGTTGGGAATAAGCCCAACGACCGGTCCCAATACATGACGCGGCAAATGCATTCAACGAATCTGCATGAAAAATGGAAATTGATCCGCAAGGAAAAACGAGACCGCATTTGCGACACAAATACAGCCGCTGCTTCGACCCGAAACCGGGTATAGGACATTACACAACTAGGTTGGTAAAGGTCCCGTGTTGTGTACGTCCTTTTATGTTGACACTTGGCCAGAAAGCGGCTGTTTCCGTACGCATAGCGTGCGGTAAAAGCCACTTTATGGCCAGGTGTGGCATAAAAGAACATTTCTATACGGACATAATTGTGTATTTTTGGTTTTGTAAATGTTTTAATTCTGTTGTTATTCTTAAGGAAAATGGAAGTTATCTCAGTCATTCAATGTTTTTCGATCTACTGGTTTCCTGTGCATTACGAGGTTGTAAGGATTTGTTTCTCGCATCTAATGGAAAGACAATACACACACCAACTTTATTCATTGAGGACTTGATTAGAATGAATAAAAAATATTTTATACTATTAAATATTGTGACCAAAAGAGTACAAAATTAAATTAATTTCATATACTTAAGCGTTTTCAATAATTGTGTATGACCGAAAACTAAAAATAAAGAGACGCATTGACCACCGCAAACAATCAGTCACGATATATTATTGTTATAGACTTGCGTTTCGATACTTAAATACCTAATGTTATGATAGTTAATTAGCAATATATTTTAATGTTTTTTATCGTAAATGTAATGGTAAACTTAACCTTTGTATGTAATTTTATAGAATAAGTAAATTACTGTGCCCTAACAGGGTCCATGTCTATGAACTTATGTATTAAACTTAATATCTTATTTTTAAGACATGATTTTGACGCAATATGAATGTGAATATTTCATAAACATTAATTGATTTTTGATCTTCGAGCAAAGTATTCAATGAAAAAATTAATATAGTCCCCTCCCCAGTAACGGTCCTGCACCAAGTCAAACCAAGTAGACTCTGTTTTACCTAGCGGTTGACTTATAAAGAATATCTTAAAGATTAAGTCCACCTGATGTACTTTTCATTATTGTGCAATAAAGTTTAAATAAGTAAATACTTAGATACCAGGTTCTGATCTGGAACAAACAAGAACGGTTTCAACCGGGCAAAACAAGAGGTATGCTAAACCTTTGCGCTTGTCGGCTCGCTCTAAGCCTTCATAATGGGGTTTGGTTTTGCGTTTCGAATTGAAAGATTATTGATGGATTTAAGTTTTACCGAAGAACCTACATGTAAGGGTGAGGGTTTATTTTTAGAAAAGCTCATTATTTTATGCTACGCGCTTCTTTGTAAATAAATGATTTTTATGTATGATATCATTTCCATTCCGCATTTCTTTTTAATGTCGATATTCTGAGTTTATATTTAAAAAGTGCGGTCACACCGCTGCTTAAAATACGCTGACGCACCGTAGACGCATCAACGTGACTCACGCGTCATTTTTTTATCGCCAAATTAGTGCTTAAAATACGCAATATTCATGTATCATGAATGCGTATGTATTGTTTTTTAGACCCAGCGAAAATAGTCCTTAATTAACTTTAAGAAATACAATACCCCACCAGTTTTATTACTCTGGTCGACTTTCTTTTTACCAAATTACTGTGATTTTATGACCAAGCGTGCCATTAAGTAAAAATAACAAATTATATTGTACCTATTTAGGAATTTCGATGTGGATAACATAAAAACCACGTAAAAGGCACGTTAAGGCCGAAAAAAAACTATAAATACTATCCATGATTGCCTCATAAATTCCATCCTCCTATTTATTGACACAAAGCAAACGAGTATCTATAAATCACATTATATAGTGCTGCTTTAGCGGTAATATATAGGGCAGTACTTAATCTCTGGTTAAATGTATCGAACCGATCGGAATAGCTTCTGGCTTCCCTGGAACAAATGGCTTGTGAAAGGGTTCCGGTTACCTACTGATAGAAACAAATAACAGGCAAATGGGGTGCCCGTACTAGGTAATTTGTGGTAACAGGTGTTTTGTACGTAGAAATACTAGGTAGGATCGGACCGCGTCCTCGAATTGTCGTGACATATGTGGTGCTTCGAAAAGGACTGTTTCGTAGGAAACAACGAATGTAGGTTGTATAAGTGTTATTAGTAAGTGCTAGTGGTAATAGCAACTGAAACGATCTTAAAGTATTAGATTTCAATGAGTGTTACATGCAACTCATATCAACTGGAGTTAACTCTAGTCGATATTAAGTGTCAGCTTTTATTTTAAGATTTTTGCTGCAAAAGATAACGAAAAATGTTGTCAACCTCGGTCGTAAGTGGCATTTTTATGCTCGCTATGCGGAGAAGAAATCCTACTTCCTGGCTAAGGGAAGACGTAGTTATACGGCCACGGGCGGTAATAAAGAAAGATCGCATATTTATGGCTTTCATCTACAGCTCGGGTCACAAACATCTGCGATACTGGACGTTTTACATTTTGCCGCCCTTAATATTTCATACGAGTATAGATAAGACGCATTTTTAGAGAAAAGTAAGACGCATTTTTAATACCTAACATTATGCATTGCTGACTAATTAAAAAAAACTGTTTGCATTAACAGGAAGAAATAACAATTTTATCCTTGAATAATCTAAAGTAGGTCGGTCGGTTTCGATGGCAAAAAGCGGATATGTAGTAACAGCCAAGGGTTTCCTTTGGCGGTTACTACATTTCCGCTTTTTGCCATCGATATGCAAACAATTTTTTTTTCATCACACTTGCTCGAAAATGGTGTCATTACACGTAGGTTCTGCGGGCCGTAAATGGCTTATTACGTCCTAGGGCGTAATGGTTTTCTTTTTAAATTTGAAACGCTGGTTCTGTTTCACTCTTATTTGTCATGTTCAAAGGAAACGCCAACTTACTTTTTTAACTTTTATCACTGAAATATTTATTTAAAGATAACTGTTATTGCAAATACATGTAAACACATATTTCGGTAACATTAATTAAATGTTTAAATAATGTATTTCTTTATTTTGCAAATATAAAATGCCGCTTACCGCTATGGTTTCCGAACGTGACTTGACTTCGCATTGTCTACGGACTTAAATGTCACTAATGTCACTGTCTGTTTTAATATTTTCTTGTCATACTGGGGCGATTAGTAAGGTTATATTATTAAGATTTCCTCACAAGTGTGATGAAAAACATTGTGTGTGCCACGGGCGGTAAAGGAATTACAAACTCGTGTTATTAAAGCCCTCGGTTTCACCTCGGGCTTATAACAAACACTCGTTTGCAATTCCTTACTTACCGCCCTAGATACACAATGTACTATTTGGTACCAACTGGCACAAAGTGACATCGTTTACCTGAAAAAAGCAGGCATATTTACTTTAGATTTTTTTAAATTATATAATGTTTGAAGTCTGCTTATTATTTAAATTACTTTTTATTTCTTTATTTAATTACTTTCAGTGGGTACTAAATGAATTGTGCTGTTAAGCCAACGACATGTTTTCCGAGTGACTGATACACACTTAACCCTCTATCTCAAAAACTAGTAAACCGATTTTAATGAAACTTAGACAGTTCTCTAAGTTGGACAGACACTTTTTTTGTCACCCGGAGAAATGCATAAAACTGCAAATCACTACGTAACTAAGGGCATCGGGGGTGACAGCCTGATGTTACGCATTGGACAGACACCTAGTCCAACCAAAATAGTTATTGCAATCCGACCTATATTTTTTGAGATACAGGTACATACACTTGAAGCTGGTAGAGACTGACATATATAAAAAACTGTGCAATCCTGTCAATATAACATAGTACATACGGGTCGAATTGATAACCTCTTTTTTTGGAATCAGTTAAAAAGATGATATAAATCTTCCTTTTGCTAAATTTGTAAATCGACATGAAAATCACTTTCTCTTAAAATACTTGCTTCAGAAATACTCATGTAAAAGCGTGAGTGTCATTTGATCATGCTCGACGATATCGGATATCTCCGGATGTACCCGGGGCTTTCGGGGTATCGGGAAATGATCGAATATTAGAAAGCCATGGCCTCGCCTTCGCTACGCTTACATAAGAAAATCTTGGCCGCTTGGGCAACATTTTATGCGTTTAGTTTCTCAGGTTTAGGGTGTACTTTGACCGGTTTTAACTATAGGTGTACAGTACGCAATTTTACATCTTTTTTCTGTGCTATGTTATAAAAAGACCTCTCAATAATATAAATATTAGTGAGAAAATTACTTTTACTCGTATATCATAAGAAACCACTGTATGCTAAAATCTCATTTTTAAAATTTCCCAAAAAACGCTTCATAAGCTCTTACTAAATCATACTTGTTGTGACGTCACACGTTTATACTTTGTATGAGGAAATCAAGAATTGCTCGTGCAGCTATATTAAAACTTGCGTTTATCATAACGGTTTCATAACAAAGTTACCATACATTTTATGGGCTGTTCAATGGCATTAACAATTTTTTAATATTTTTAATATGGACTTTCCCAACCAACTTGGAAGGGTTATAAAACAAGTTACACTTTAGGTATCGAACTCAAAACTTCAACATATTTCCTTATTTTGCTTATTTTAACAAGTGAGTTAGCACGAATGGTGTCGACTAGTCATCGTTGCCCTCTCTCCGCACCTCACGCAAACCTACTGATGTTTCAATGGAAAGTGCTAAAATTGTGAACCTTTCACTTGGAAAAAATCGGTAATTTTGCAAAGTTACCAATAGAAAGATTTCCACAATAGAAACCCTCTTAAAATTGTTGTAAAAGTTTCCAGAAGCTTCTGAGAATTTTTCCAACTTTTCGGATCCTTATGCAACTAGCACATCTTATGCATACCTCTATAGTATAGATTTTATCCCCTGAAGTGGGCTAATGCTGTTAAAGAATACAATACCATTGAGAGGTTAACCGCAAATTAGGATAACGAGAATATAGTTTCAGAAAAGTATAACTGCCTTGATGAACTTTCAACGGATTATCGGTTCTATGACCGTAATGATAAGGCGGTAAATGCTTTAAAACAAAATAATAATAATGCGTTTTGCTTTTACTGACTTAACAGGTAGCCAGGTAGGCCGGGCCGGGTAGTACTCGTGTTGTGTGCGTGCAGTAAAAGCAAAACGCATTATTATTATTTTTTCTTTTAAAGCATTTACCGCCTTATCATTACGGACATAGAACCGATAATCCGTTGAAAGTTCATAGTATCTCTAAGTCTTTTCTCTACGGAATACGCACTTGCAGACCGTCGGGCGAATGTGAAATGCCAAACAAATTAAGGTCGCAGTATTCTATAACTGCATTTACACTTTACTGTCTAGTAAATAGAATCTATAATCTAATAATCTTTCAAGGCAGTTAAACTTTTCTGAAACTATATTCTCGTTATCCTAATCTGCGGTTAACCTCTCAATGGTATTGTATTCTTTAACAGCATTAGCCCACTTCAGGGGATAAAATCTATAAGTAGATACATATTATACCTATTGCAAATAGGATTAACAATTTTCAACTCACCAGTTGTGGCTTTAATTGATAGTAATAAATTGCTTTTGTTTATGCATATTGCAAAGTGATCTTTTAAAGTGTCAGTTCTTTAAAACCCCAATTTCTAGTAGCAACCACCTTGGTTTAAAGTAGTGTAAGTGTAAAAATGAAAGCCCACATTATTGCTTTCTAAAAAAACATGTTGCGTTTCTTTGTTGGATTACACTTTTTTCTAAAAATATCCTGTCTATCCAACGATTTTACAGCTTTCTTCGTAAACATGGCTATGAAATGACGGCGTTACCCTGCAAAAAAAAACATCAAAACAGTCCCATAAAAAACCCGCACTTAACCAACGTTCAATTTAAATGATGGGTTTAGAAAAAATGCACCTTATTTACCAGGTAAAACATGTTGAAAATAAAGTAGAGCGTCCATTGTCGTATCAAGACAATATGCTTCATTTTGAGCAGGTCTTTCTTCATGTTATATTCATAGAAAGCTCTGGAATGGAACGGTTTCCGAGGCAACAGGTTCGTTAGTCTTTAGTTGCTTGGGAGGTAATTATTCGGGTTAAAATCAATGGACTTTTATTTAATTTTGAGCGGTCGGTAACGAAGCTTTAAATTGCATTTTGGTCGTTTTGTTTTGGGATACAGTTGCGTAGTGAAATATTTTTTTATTTTAATGTCGTTGTTGCTTGTCAATGCTATTGCTATTCAATGGCTCCAATAGAGGGATAGTACGCTTATTTAGGGACACGTGCCATGAAAACGTATGATAATACTTATAAGAATGACCCTAAAAATATTTAATGATAGTTATTATATTAGATATAGGAGAAAATTTCTTATTGATACTGAAAAATATGCGCTCAATCACACAAAAAATATAAGCGAACAGTAAGACCTGAAAAAACTAGAATAAAAGAAATTCTATATTAGGGTCCTTGAAAGCTTTTTACATTACATTCTGTATGAATGCTCAGCGATCCATTACCCAGTTTTCCTCGTCATTTACAGCAATATTTCACTGCGATCGGTTAAGGAATCCGTCTGGCGATTACGTAACTTTGACACCCGCCATTTGTAATTGTCGCCCTTCGATGACAGCTGGAGAAATCGGCGTTTCCGTAGCGAGGAACTGATTCTGTGATTTTGGTACGTAATGTTACAGTGCACACCTATTGTTCGGTAAATCATCAACAGCCTATCTTAGTCCAGATGGATTACTGATATCTATTCTATTACCTCAACGTTTCGGACGTGCCGTGACATCCATGGTCGCGATGGGACTGGCGAGGCGGGTGTCAATATCTTCTAGCGACGCGGGTTTTTGAACTACCCGTACTTGGTCTTGATTATCACTTTACATATTAGGGTTGTCAGTGTCACTCGTCCGACACACAATACTCACAACACCAGGCGATTTGCCGAAAGACACATGATGACGTTTACACGTGCTGATGACTGTATTCCACGACGATGAAAGCTTAAAACCGTCTTCCCGGCTGAAATTGCGGTTGAAAGTAGAGGTAATAGCATGTTTTACGCGATTAAGTCCCGTTTTGTTATAATAATGAGTGAAAATCGTGAAATTTAAATAAAATCAATATATTCTATTCTATACATGTAATAAAATAGTAACAACTATGTTTTAACGCGCATCACGCAAAAACCATCGAAATGATTTCCATGTTTGGTATAAAGGTAGATTATAACCCCGGTTAACACATAGAGTACTTTTTACCCAACTACGGTGAATATTTTACCTCCACAATAGAAGTTGCAGGCGTTCTAGAGGATGGAAAAATATTGATTTTCCAAAATACACTTCCTACGAAATATTTCGCAGAAAAACTTGTAGTCGAATGATCATCTCCTACTTAGAATATTCTATATGTATAATTTTTATCCAGCATACTTTATGATTCTGCTAGCAGAAAAACAGGTTAGGTTAGAACTGTAACCTCAACATTTGTACAGATCTTTTTGAGCAAAGTAGGTAGTAGGTAGGTACTCGGTAGGAATACTCGTACCTATATGCGAATGTAATTCTGCCAAGATATTTTTGTCAAATGCCATTATGCAATACAAATGTATCATGAAAACCTTCATGCGAAAAATTAGTAATGTAATACAGATATACGGTTGTGGTTAGGATAACATAATTTCCAAAGAGAAACTACAGTTACTCTTGCTGTCATAGTGACCTTGTGACCTGATTTCTTTGTTTAATGCTATTTAGCATTTTATTTTTACCCGACTGCGGCGAAGCCCAAAGGAGGGTTATGTGTTTGACCTGTATGTATGTATGTATGTCCGTTCCTGTGTCCGCTCGTAACTACTCAACGGCACATCCGATTTTGATAAATGATACATCATTAGATTCGTCTTGATGGTGCGAGTGTCACTGGGTATGAAGTTCGTTAAAATAAACAAAATGGCGGAAGTGCACCGCGGTCGGGTTTTTTCTAGTAAAAATGTGGTTATTAAAGTAAAAATGAGTTTGCGCATGAGTGGATGATTAAAAGGAGAATCAAATGGCAATTAATGGGAATAAAAAAATACAATGGGTTTGCGTTTGAATTTGGTTTCACCTGATGGAAAGTGGGGACTCGAGTCCCACTGAAGACGGATCTGGATCTCGTTGGGTTTTTTAACGGTAATTGGGGAATTCCAAAATAATGTCGGGCACGTGACGCCATTTTTTTCATACTTCCAACAAAGTTAGGAAATACATTTTTGGTATGTCAATATTTTATAACTTGGTTTCTGAATTGAAAATGTCATTTAGGACTTTTTATTTGTTTTTAAGGTAGCTACCATAGCCGTCATGTGCCCGACAAAGTAGACGTTTTCGTGGAATGCCCCAATTTCAGAAATGCGTTATACCTGTTCCCGTCTTTTCCGACGATTAAAACAAACAATCATATCATATCATCATTTATTCATACGGAAGGTACACGTCAGTTTGCTTACAACTATTAAAATTATTCTACAACTAATTCAGTCACTTAGTTTTAATTCCAATTTATTTATATTATTCATGTTAACTATTTCACATAATATTACATAAGTTTACCAATTATAATCGAATAATTTTATTTTTTGTCACAAGTTAAAAATTCTTGGTAACTATAGAAGGACTGTTCAACAAGCCACTTTCAATCAACTAGTTACTATGATTACAACTGTGGTTCGTTTCACGAAGCTCCGAGTTACAACTTACAGTTTTTCTAAACTCGCAGTATTGGTCAAAAACAACACCATTGCTTAGTTTGACCAATGTTGCTAGTTTATACTTGCAAAATTGTTACTTCGTGAAACAGGCCACAGGTGGGACGGACGTGTAAATGCAATTTCCCGACGTTCAAAAAACAAGTGAAGCACTGTGACAACTGGCCATAGATTGTGTTGTTCCAGCCCTTCAACATTGTTATACCAGGTGTTGCCTGTACTAGGAGCAAATAATTAAAACGTAGATTGTACTCCTCAAACTGAACAACATTTGTTCAGCTACATTTAAGAATAACTTATGTTTTCATTCTTAGTACACTTTAAAGTTTATTTGAAACCACAATGTATTGCGATGTTTCTTATGTCTGTAGCGTGACAAGCGACGTCAATTAGACTGATGTTAACGTACATTGAAAATACTATTTAATTTGTATGAAAAAGATAAAATCTAAAGATTACATAATTTTTAAAAGTTGTCGAACGAAAGTTTTATTGCTTGATGAGTAGAATCTACGTTTTAATTATTTGCTCCTGTTACAGGCAACACCCGGTATACAAGTTGGCGCTATTTATAAATAGCGAGTACTTGTGAAACAGTTTTAACTGAACAAAATATTACACACAGACACTAATGTGAGTTGGAAGGGTGCCAGGTTCGATTCCGGCACGCTATTTCTTTTTGATCCACAGTTGTAAGTTATAATCGGGTGAAATTGCCGAAATATAAGTTGGGAGCCCGAATTGAAACATAAATTGTAGTAAAAGAAATGCTGCGATCTCTACCACATAATCCTGTATTTTTAGGGTTCCGTACCCAAAGGTTGCCAACGGAACTCTATTACTCGGCTGTCCATCTGTACGTCTGCCACAGAGCTGTATCGTTTGAACCTTAACCGTTGTTTGAAATTTTCTCAGAACTTATATTTTCATTGCCGCTATTAACAACGAATAAAATTTAAAATAATGTGCAGTGCAAGAATAGCGTTTTTTGCGTTATTTGCTCGACCGTGGTACGGAACCCTTCGTGTGCGAATCCAATTCGGTTTTTAAACAGTTTTATTTTGCTAGCCCTAATTATGTTTGATTCTTGACAGCTTTTTTAACTACTTCTGCTAAACAGATTCTCATAAAACTTTGCGCACATTTTGAGTGTTCTTCACAATACAAAATTATGAAAATTTTGAATTCTTTGTGGGTCTGATAAAACTGTTGAACTTTTTTTTCTATTATAATAAAACAACTTAAAGGGATTAAATCCCGACATTTAAAACGCATTTTTAAAACGTGCCAGCACATAACATAAATTTATTCATAAAGCTGCATTGACATTTATGATGAAATTTTTATTCGAAACAAAAAAAAATATCGAAAAGCTACTGATGAAAGAGACTTGTTCATATATTTTGTTTCAATTTTAATCAACTGAACTGTACTTCCCGATGGTTATCAAATGAAACTACAGCGTAACTTTTTGACGGTTCTATCGGCTTAAAACAATCCAGCATTCACAACTTTAATTTTTCGATAATGACCTTATTTTTACTAGAATAGAGTTCATTTTTGAAAGGAAGAATATAGAATTAGCATGTAACGACTGAATAGCTTTGTCAAAATGTTTTCATCAAACTATTTTAGCAAAACATTTCCGCTGCAGGATTTGAAATTTCGTGACAAAATTTAAAACTTATTCGAATATTTTTATCGTTCGCGTGATGTATCAATGTAAAATAAATTACATTGTATTTGACAATCTAAAAACTATATCTAACTACTAGTAAACTAAAATTAACTTTAAATTAAAATATAATTCCATCAAAAACATTACATGTAAATAGATGCAATCTCGCAATGCAGTTCTTCTACAACAAAAAAGTTTTTTCATCACACTTGCTCGAAAATGGTGTCATTACACGTAGGTTCTGCGGGCCGTAAATGGCCTATTACGCGCTAGGGCGTAATGGTTTTCTTTTTAAATTTGAAACGCTGGTTCTGTTTCACTCTTATTTGTCATGTTCAAAGGAAACGGCAACTTACTTTTTTAACTTTTATCACTGAAATATTCATTTAAAGATAACTGTAATTACAAATACATATAAACACATATTTCGGTAACATTAATTACATGTTTAAATAATGTATTTCTTTATTTTGCAAATATAAAATCAACTAAAATGGCCGTTACCGCTATGGTTTCCGAACGTGACTTGACGTTCGCATTGTCTATGGACATATGTGACAAATGTCACTGTCTGTTTTAATATTTTCTTGTCATACTGGGTCGAAAAGCAAGGTTATTTTATTAAGATTTCCTCACAAGTGTGATGAAAAACATTGTGTGTGCCACGGGCGGTAAAGGAATTACAAACTCGTGTTATTAAAGCCCTCGGTTTCACCTCGGGCTTATAACAAACACTCGTTTGTAATTCCTTACTTACCGCCCTAGATACACAATGTACTATTAGATGTAATGTTAAACCAAGTCAGTACCCTGTGTCCACGGAGCTCGATTTCCACCGATTTGCCTATTATTTACCCGTGAAGGATTATTTTTCTTTATTTTGACGTAGTTCTTAAACTACACGTTTAAATTGAATGTTATTGAGAATATATTTAAATCTTATTATGCCTAAACCTAACGAAACATCTAATCAGACCTTCAAACGTCGACTGAGAAACTTTTTGTTAGATAAGGCATTATACTCTGTTAGTGAATTTATGGACATAAAACCTGTATTTATTATTTAATTAGCTGTTGTATCTTAATAACATAGACTGACGATCCACTATTGGGGACAATCTAGTACTTTTTGAACTGTATTTTGCTTAATTATTTGTAGACATTGTATTGTATTTAAATTGTAGGATAGACTGACGATCCATTATTGGGGACAATATAGTACTTAATTCATTCTATTTTGCTTAATTTATTTTGTGGACATTGTATTTAATTTGATTGTTATTAATTTGAATTATAATTATTTTTGCTTCTGACGATCATAATACGCATTCATATAAATTGTCATGTATAATTTATCATGTAATTTTGTATTATGAAATAAATAAATCTATCTATCTATCCTATATCTCAAGAAACTAAGGGTTCTAGCTTTAGCCAGCACAAAATTACGGGAGGCAGAAAATGGCCTGAATGGCTTCGAGAAAAAGATGGTACGGCCGTGCCTTTGTTTCGCTCGACTTGGGGGGGCTCTGCCGAACCCCCAGATGCTTACTTGTACATTCCTTGCTCTTGTTGTACACATTCTGCAAAACTGGATGAGACACGTTTGACGCCCTTGTCTTACGCACGTCGTGAGATAAATACGACATGCTAGTTTGAGTCGGTCTCGCTGAGTGTGTACAGCAGGGGTAATGGATGCCTAAAATACATTTATATAATCATTGAATTTTACTTACCCTTACTTACTTAACTTCAAATATATTGATTACTTACGTCTGTTTTTACTAAAGGACGACATACATACCATCATGATCATACTTATCATCATCATAGGCCGAAAATAGTCGGTCACCACCATAACTGGTCCGCAGCCAGTAGATTTCGGCGACCAGTAGGACAGGGTCATCAGTCCACCTTGTAGAGGTTTACCCACATTTATGTATAGATAGGTACTTAAAAAGATGGATAATTTTCAAGACTCAGTAACAACCTCTTCGTGCTCATTACACACATTTATCCTTACCAGGCTTTGAACCCGGGACCTATAGCTTCATAAATAGTATTTCTCCCTCTAGACCATAGGTTCCCAAACTTTTTTGACTTGCCGCCCACTTAGGCATTATAAAAAACTTTCAGCGCCCCCCACGACAAAAAACAACCACATAGGTATGTTTTTTTTTATTTGTACTGTAGTTGAATTTTTATTTTCAAAAGCGATATTTTCATAAGCGCCCCCTGGATAGCACCGACGCCCCTTAATTTCTTCCAAGGCCTCTATCGCCCCCCTGGGAATCCCTAGCACCCACTGGGGGGCGGTAGGGACCACTTTGGAAACCTATGCTCTAGACTAAACGTGTCGTCAGTAATGTCGGCTAAAACGTTTTAATTTCACATTAATTGTTTTTAATATTCTGCAAAAATCTTGGCATAATACCAAATGGGCGTTCAAAATACTGAAATTTGATATCTTCAACTTGGCAAACCGCGGAAGATGCAGAAAAATAGCCTGATTTTCTTTTTAATCTCGGTTTTATGCTAATAAAACGAAAAAGCTTAATATCGTTTTACATTTTATAATAGATATATACGACTAAAGGCTATATCTACAGGAGGATATAGCCTTTTTCAGTTTTGGAGTCAAAGGCTCTGATCGATCTACCTTCTTTCGTAGTATGTACAACATACAAAACTGTTCCGTGAAAATGGTATAGCAAACATGTGCATGGTACGTGATGATACTGAGTACATTAATCGGCTAGCTAATTAGTTATGTGTCCTGATATTTTTACATAGTTTATCAATTGGCTTATGAAAAATTTTTGGACACATATTTTTTCTCTAGACAGTTAAGCAAAAAATTATGAAAATATAGCCTGTTAAAGTTACGCGTGACGTCACGATGTGCTACAATTTTTAGCGTCAGCGTCACGAGCCCCCACTTCCCAATTTTGACGCGTTTAATTAGTTTTATAAGGGCCTTATCACACTTGCGATTTGCAGGCTAGTTTCCATACAAAACCAGTCGCGGCGAGTTCACCGCAAGCGAAATTGGTATGGAACTTCGCTTCTAGCTCGCCCGCAGCTCGCTCGCAAATTGCAAGTGTGATAACGCTCTTATTAACTAACTTACAGCTACGAGATATCTATCTTGCTCTCTCTCTCGCACTCCCTTCCATTCTATCATCAGTTTCGCTATATTCCTGTCGCGAACAAATCGCATTCAGAATGTGCCGCGAGCGGGAAGTTGATGTGCGCAGTCGCGCGCAGAACGGGAGAGTGCAGGCGACATAATTTGTCGCCGATTACGAACTGTTAATACCTAGTTCTCGTGTCATATTATGTTAGGAACGAATTTGACGGGAATATCGTGAATTACCCTACTGCGCTAACTTAACCGATTCGTTGCGGATGGCACGACAGGCGACTCATGAAGGTTGGTGTGCGGCGTCATTGCGCACTGAAAGGGTTAATGGGATAGGACACTGCTTTGCTCTTTAATAAACTGCGAGTCGAACTGGCACCAAGCGCATAGCATAATATGCGCTTGGTGCCAGCATATGTAGATAAGGTTCAGTTTCAAGCAAATTTGTTAGAAATTGAAACCTTATCTACATGTGCTACTTACGCAGTATTGCACTATCCCCGACGAATATTAGTAATCATTTTTCTTCCTACAAAAGGTACATCGCGCGCTTAGAATGTGTACGCGCCGTGTACGAACGCACTACAAGCAAATATTTAAGATAGTGAAAGAATGCTCCAGTATGGATCGCGCTCACACACACGCGCGATCGTGCGTCTGTGTGCTAAGGGTTCCGTACCGCTTATCATCGTGCTTTTGTCTTTTTTCGAGGTACTTTTTGAGCATGATCCCAGATTGAGCAGGTCTGGTTATTACCGACCCCGGGACCTTACGATCTCGAGTGCTCTCTTATCGTACCACTATCACATTAAAAGGTACAATTATGTATGATGAATATCATCACTAGATCTGAAGATTAAAAAAATGAATATACAAACTGTGGCATTTACACCTCGTAAATATATATGGTCTTGCTACATGCTATAAACCATAATCCTAGGTTAACGGTAAGTACAATTACTTATGCTAATACAATAACAATAAATTCAACTTTATCAAACAAGGTATCATCGGACCGATAAACAGATGACTGACATAAGTAATTTTACTAGGGCTTATAATATTAAATCACTCTAAATGCTTAATCGCTAGCCTTAAACATAAGCGTTAAATCCACTTAAACTATATTAGAGATCCAATATACATTATAGGAAACTAGACTGGACACATCTGTTGCAGAATCAATATTCAATGCACTGGATTAGTTTCGAAGTGGATTCCGCGCTGTGGTAACCTAATAGGCAAGAACACTTGGCTTGATCGTGCCATCGTTTCACTGAAGAGCTATCAAACGACCAAATCATACATTTAGGTAAGTATTGCCAAAACGTGCGTTTTAGTACGGTTTTCCGTCTTTAACAACACAACACATTAGCGTGTACGAGTAATAGGCTATTTTAATTTTTTTTCTGTACTATAATACAATATAATAGACGTACAGTTTAGCACCTAAAAGCGTGCTAAAACGCACGTTTGGCAACACTTATTAATTAATTTAGGTTCTAATTAGTCTTCTTAGTGATAATGTTATAGACCCATATCTATTAAAATTGTTACGTATTACAATAATAATTGTTAGATTGTAATCTCATAGTTATAAACTATTTTAATACCTACACTGCAAGCGCTGCTGGGGCACTCCATGAAAATATCGGCCTAGTGTCCGTAGTTCGGTGATTTTAGTCCGGTTCATATATATTTGTTTAAACCGGACTAAAATCACCGAACTACTGAAACTAGGCCAAAATATCTATTTTTGTCGCTTAAGTACGTAATAAGTCCGATAGCTACCCTCATAAAATGTATTTGTTGCAAAGAAATACTATCAATCTTAAAGCCAAGTAATAATATTACCATACCGATATTCAGATTCTTAACTTTACTTTTCAAATATATTAAAAAGGTAGTTCGCTTAGGTACATAACGTTTCCGTGGAATGCTCCTGCTATATGTACGCTTTAAAAACAACTTAAGTTTATCAAAAAATACTTTTTGTTTGAAAGTTTAGTTAAATTTTGCAAGTTTTCGAAAGCAGATTAAAATATTAGTAATTTGTATTGACTACGGGCACTTGCCTGTCGATGCTAATAACGCTCCCACGGCACTTACCCTATTCTGGGAGCATTATGAGT
This sequence comes from Eudemis profundana, assembly GCA_947034925.1. Classification (NCBI taxonomy): domain Eukaryota; kingdom Metazoa; phylum Arthropoda; class Insecta; order Lepidoptera; family Tortricidae; genus Eudemis; species Eudemis profundana. Next base: position 10,500,164 of record OX344812.1, read on the forward strand.
CTGTTGCCTCGGCTCTTTAAAAACTGAAACCTAAAAACAAGTCAATGCTGACTTGGAAATCGTCTAGCACAATTACGTTACTGACTCGTTTATTTTTATTAGGCAAATCATAATTAGTGTAACAAAGGAACGAATATTTTCATTCAGAAGTCGGTATATTATTTCCAGCTAAGCGTTCTCCATTCCAGCTGGGGCCAAGATTCTTTCGTATGTCTGTCGGTCCGGTTGTCCGGCTATTTTCTTACAGGTCGCATTTCTCAAGCGATTTTCGAGAAATTTCGTGAGCTTCGATAATTCTAAATAGATCTTTTTGTCGATTGAGTTTTTTAGATTTATTTCAAAATGGCGTTGACTGTGACATGGGGGTTGCCAGACTTGCGAGGTTTACAGCTCACAGAGCCACTAGTGAATAATATTTTCCAAATGTACGTAATAGTAAATATTACGCAGTAGGAGTACAAAGCCATAAATCACCTATTCAGAGATACGTCTATCGAACGTAGCGACAAGTAATAGGGGCGTATTTTACCTTCCATCCCAACGAAACAGTAAACAAATTGAAATCAGTAAGATAGGGGAATAAGATATAGCTGTTAAATTGAATTGAGACTGAGATGGTCAAATCTACAATAAAAAACACACGTGACACACGTGAGTTAAATTAAGATAACTGATCCATTTTCAAAAAAAGATGTCCGTAGTTAGGGCTTTATTAAACAATGTGTTAACTTTTTCCTTTGTGTAACGAATGTTAACCATATAAACGGCATGTTAACTTTCGTTACACAAAGGAAAAAATTAAAACTTTGTTTAATTAAGCCCTAATTACGGACATCTTTTTTTTTTGAAAATTACTCAACTATAATCTACACAGAGTCTGTCACAAAATATGCAGATTTTGATGACAATGTCGTAATTGTTTTAAAGAATCGATCAGACAAAAGTCGTAATCGAAATGTATGGAAAATTTAAAATTTAGTTTTAAGGTCTATTTAGTTTTAGATATTTTTAATCGTATCATTATTTTATCCCTTTTTATTGTGAACTAAAAACCTTTTATCACTTTTTATTGTGTACTAAAAAACTTTTATCACTTGGCATTATGAACCCGATTTAAAACGACCTATAATTAGAACATTACTAGTATTTAATATTACTTTTTGTAAATACTTTAGACAAGTTTAAACAAAACGTGCTTACTTAATCGGGAATACATATTGCTAATTTTTCTTACATCCTCTATTTCTCTATTACTCAACAATCTCATTCACCACAAGGAACGTTCAACTACAAGATCAACCATCAACTCAAGTTAATAATACGAGGGTGGTATGATAAGTAATGAGCCTTGAATCAATGCGGTATGGCTGAACATTAAAAATGTCATTGCCTACAGCCGCCATCTTGGACGCGGGAAAATTGAAAGTTTCAAATGATTCCGTCAATTAATTCATGAATTATAGCTTTTTAAACAGTATAAGTGGCATTTTTTGTGTAAAATGGAAAAAGAACAATATCGATCAGTGATTCGCTTTCTGTTTTTGAAGGGTAAAACGCGTGATGAAATAAAAAATGAGTTAGATAGCGTGTATGGCGATGTTTCACCTTCGATTGCCACAATTAAGCGGTGGTATAACGAGTTCAGAAATGGAAGAACATCTGTGTTTGATGAGGCCCGCCCAGGACGTCCAAATGAAGTTACCACGGAGGAAACCATCAATAAAGTCCGTGATATGTTGATGAACGATCGTAGACTGAAGTTGAGGGAGGTAGCTGAGGTATGTGGCTTATCACTGGAGCGTGTACAAAATATCGTTCATAAACATTTGGGCATGAGGAAGTTATCGGCCCGATGGGTACCGCGTTTGCTAACTGAAGAAAACAAGCAGAATCGTGTGGCTACTTCCAAAGAGTGTTTGGCAATATTAAAACGTAATCCGAAGGACTTCTTTATGCGTTACGTTACCGTGGACGAAACGTGGATCCACCACTATACTCCCGAAACAAAACAACAATCGAAGCAATGGACTTGTCCGGGCGAAAGTGCTCCAAAGAAAGCAAAAACGGTTCCGTCGGCCGGGAAGGTGATGGCGACCGTTTTTTGGGATTCCCAAGGAATTATCCACATAGACTATTTAGCGAAGGGAAAAACGATCACGGGGCAATATTACTCTGATTTATTGTCTCGATTTGATGAAGAATTAAAGAAAAAACGGCCCCGTTTAGCCCGCAAAAAAGTGCTGTTTCACCAGGATAATGCTCCGGCCCATTCATCGCACATCGTCAAGGCCAAACTGGACCAATTGGGTTACAAAATACTGCCGCACGCTCCTTATTCCCCGGATTTGGCTCCGTGTGATTTCTTCCTGTTCCCAAACATGAAATCTTGGCTCGGAGGCAAACGCTTCATGTCAAATGAAGAGGTCATAGAGGCCACGGATGAGTATTTTGCAGAGTTTCCGAAGACATATTTTTTGGAGGGCTTAAAGAAGTTGGAGACGCGTTGGGAAAAGTGCAAAAACTTGAAAGGGGACTACGTTGAAAAATAAAAATAAAAAAATAATAAAAAAACAAATGTTCATGGGTATGCTCACTACTTATCATACCACCCTCGTATAAGGGGGCCTAGCTGCAGTGCAGTACATATGTAAATCGTCCAATGCATGCTTTATAGCGTCGTTTTCGCCACTGTCATGCGCAGTACCGAATAATAGGTTCTATCTTCTTAATAATATAACGGCCATTATCAGAGGCTACTCTTCTAAAGTAATAAGAGTTTTTCATTACCTACATTTTTCGTTTTATTTGGATTTTACAAGTGATAGCCCAAAAAGACGTTTCACATCAAAAGTGAACTTAATAATTATCATTACAATTTTAGTCTGTGTACTGTGCACTCGTTCTCAGATGATTAGCAATTAAATTCACCGAACGATAGGACTCGACCTAACCTAATACCAAATGAAACTGATCACACAACGGACCACGCCATTTTCCATCTAGCTCACACTTAACTCGAACAAAAAGGACAGTAGCCACTACAAAGCGAATGTGATCCGAATAGCCTCTAGTTTTGTAACGATCTGATTGAAAGGCCCGATTTGGTTTTGAAATGGCGACATTCTAGTTTGCGCCGATTTTGCGCTTACCTTTCGATCGTTATCGAGATTGGGTTGATTCTGCTCTTTTTGCCGCTTTTTCCTCTGATTTATTTTTCAACTATCCGTTTGCGTTGATTGATTTAGTCTTGTTTGGGTTTTTAGCTTTAGATTTTGTACGACTAGATTTTGCAACATTGTAGTGCAAATAATACAAATTAAGCAATAACAAAAATAGAGTCACCATGGGGACCATTAAATGCATTTAGTACTTAATTACATTGCAAGATATAATTATGAAGTAATCATCACTGCTACCGAAAGGTTGTTTGGAAGAGATAGAGCTTCTTTAGCGATAAAACCGCTTGTTTTCCTTAATGGTTTTATAATATCTTGTACAATAAGAAGTATATATAAGATTACAAATCGAAGTGGTTAGAAGATGCTCTCCCAGACCATTCCTGTGTTGAAAGGATAGACAGACAAAGAAAAAGATCATAGAGCAACTTTTTTGAACAGATCTCTAGAAAGAGAGACACATAATTTGGTGTCCTGAATAGAGCGAAGCGGTACTTCACTCCTGGGCAAAGACTGTTGTACTCACAAGTGGTATTGAACCCTTAAGTCTAAGGAGAGACTTCGCCTCCTTATGTGTGTTCTACCGCTTGTATAATGGGCTGTGTTCTGAGGAATTGTTTGACATGATGCCTACGGTCACCTTCTCTACCACCGCACCGCTCGCCATAGGCAGGGTATTCATTCACACACGTTGGAACCAAAATGGTCACGCACCGTGCGGTTCCAAAGAAATTTCCTACCGCGCACAATCCGAATGTGGAATGAGCTCCCTGCCGCGGTTTTCCCGGAAGGCTACAGTATGGAGTTCTTCAAGAGGGGAGTGAATAGGTTCTTAAAGGGTCGGCAACGCGCACGTAATGCCCCTGGTGTTGCAAGCGTCCATAGGCTGCGGTGACTGCTTACCATCAGGCAGGCCGTACGCTTGTTTGCCACCCTAGTTGTATAAAAAAAAACATAATAACATTCTATAAATTTTAAGATGACAATTTCAGATTAAAGCATGTCATAAAAATTCTATATAAAGAACTCTTTCATCTATTATTCCCACGAACACAGTTTCAAAATTAATTTCCCAAAATCTGGGACGTAATGAAAATGAACTCTAATACTAATTTCATTCATTATAGTTGATGAAATGGAATTAGGCTCAAAATGAGGAGCGGATTGTCCACGGCTTGGAATAGTTTTAAAAATTAACGAGCCCCGAATTTTTGGGTGACTCATGCGCTAATCTCACCCTGCGGAGCGATTTAGCTAAATTCGGGTTCTGAAGAAATTTAATAGAAGAAAGTGCGTAATCTCTCTAATTTCGAAATGGGAGTTTGGATCGAAGTTTCGTCTTGAGCCTTGAGTGTAAAACAAATCACAATAGTGCCTAATTGCTCAGTTATAAACTAGAAACTCTAAATGTTTTTTTTTTTTATCAATTCTTTCCAGAGCTTGGCCAGGCAATAACGGCTCTGGATTGAAGAGGAAAATAGAACTAAATTCTTACTCTTTTCTTTCGACTATGTGTGTCCGAGTCTGGTCAGAGGTTTCGAATAGGTATGTACTCTGGATCGGATGGTAAGTAAACTCAATTTTCTGCCCTCCGGCCGGATAGCGTCACCATGCCGGCCGCTGCGTTAAACGAAGATGCCGCTTTCTGGCTCGCACAGAAAATTAGTATACAAACCTTGCCCAGTAAATATACTTTACTGGCCTCGGTATGTAATATACTATTTCTACAACTCGGAGTCAAGAAAAATCTTTACAGCGCGATGTGCGATTTCTTTGAGGCAAGTGAGCAGCGCCGCGAACGAAGTTGCGGGCAGCTTCTGGTTTTAATAAATCTACCTGAATGCAGAACAAGAAAAGTTCTGGGGTATGGCTCAATCTTTGGAATCTCGAAATTAAAAAATTACGCATCGAGGTTTCTTTTACGTCTCTGGGAAAAAAAAAGCACGAATTGCTTGGATTGAATCAGGTGTTACTTTGCGGAAATCTAGGTTAATTAATAATAAAATATTGTGTACGAGCACACTCGACATTTTAACATTAAGCTTACGATGCACCCGCGCGTGCGTCATCATATCGTTTACTTATGTTATTTTATTATTTTAGTGCAATAAAGCTTCTCAACGGGGTCGGTCACATCTTTTACTTAACATTCCGTCCCTATCAACATAACAACCCAACATAACATACAACCTTCGTACATGTAGGGTGTGGTATACTACTGTACCCTACAATATTGCTTTGCTAATCAGCGATACGATAACGTGTTAGTCAAATAAGTGCTAGCTCGTTACAATTACTTGCGTATTTAAAAAAAAAAACAAGCAAATAAATTTAAGAAACCACCACCAAAAATATGAAACTCGACACGTGTTTCGCCTCTCTACGAGGTATCTTCAGTAGATCTGGGGATGCTGACCTACCGGCGTCCGTTGATGGAAAAACTTTAAAGCAATATTTTTGTTTTAATTAAAAGCAAAGTCAAAGTCAAAGTTTTTTATTTGCTAGAATTATGGTACAATGAAGGTGATAAATATTTCTGTACAACCAGCATAATTCACCATTACTATGGCATGCAAAATTTAAAATGTTAATTAACAAACAAACTTAATGAATTTAAAATAAATCTTATTATAGCATAGTTATTATATAACATAACATGGCCCAAACTCAATTATTTATAATTTACATTTTTAGAATCATTGGTCATTCAACATAGGTATTATTTTAAGAAGTGTCAGTGATAAAAATTAGAAAAATAATAGGAAATAATTAATCACATAAATAAAAATTCAGTGAAATTACATTACATATCCTTGTCAAAAAACTCATTCATCACACAGCACGAATGTTTTCAAATTTTTCGCTCAACCTAATTCACAGAAGAAAGCTAGTCGACACGTTAACGATGCTATTAGGTAATTTAACCACTTTGAATATGAAATATGCGTACCGATTGAACTCGAACTATTTCTGCCTAATTTCGAAGGTAATTACTTCGTGTCCCTGTAATCAAAATTTGATAGCGGTTCTCTAATACCTTAATACCAACGTGCAACAGCTCCGCGATAATATATGCAAATACCGTGTACATTACACAGAATTTATCAGTAAAACATTTCTCTCTATTCCCATTAAGTGGGTTACGGACCGGTAACAGTTTACTAATGGTTCACATAAAAGTTTGCGTCACATTTTTGTACTCCATTATGTATGACATTTTTCAGAAAAAAAAATAGGCAGAATTATTAAGTATAAGTATTTGTATCTATTAAATATATCGTCGTCTAGTATCCATAACACAAGCCTTATTGAGCTTACTATGGGGCTAGTTCGATTTGTGTAAGATTGTCCCCTAATATTTATTTATTATAATTTGTACATTTTTCCATGCCATTCGCTACTATTTTGGCAAATATTCATTTTGGAGATGCAGTTCTAACTTAACCTAACCTTCTTTAATCTATGTATCTGCTAGCAAAAACAAAATTAGCTATGCCATAATACAGGTAAAGTACTTAGGTGTGATTTTTGTGCCTAGTATTAATTCATACACATGATTATTCCACTAAAAATATGTCTACGAAATATTTTATTCGAAGTGTATTTCGGAATCCTCTTTAGGTCACTGAGCCAATGAAGGCAGTTGCGTTATTATGTCAGGTGAGGGTAACCGACCGTTAACCAATTGCAAGCCTTCTTAGGCATTAGGCCAAAAATCCAGTGTTCATTTTAATGACACTTAAAGGTGTATTTAACACCAGTAAACGCTTATTAAAAGGAGCTATTGAAGATAAGATTAGCTTGCTATAGCATTTTAATTTATATGAACCAAAAAAACACGGAAAACATATAAATCCTCACAATTACTAAGAAACACTAAGAGTTTTATTTTACCTGGAACAAATTACTACGCATACTCATGTGGCTTTATGAGAAAGAACACAAATGTTTACTGTCTAAATTATAACATATACCGTGATATATATCGTGATATATCGTGATAAAATAACAACGTTACATTAGCCAAAAATATATGATTGGCTTGGATAAAGTCGCAGAGAGGGCGCTAGTTATGTGGGTGTATTTTCGCTGGCGTAATTTCTCTGGCCACCAATATTTAAAAGATTCCTCCTCACTGGACTGGCATTCGTTGGTTACTTGTTAGAACTTGACTGATTCTACATTATAACCAAAAGTCCAATTCTAATAAGGCAGAATCTTCTCAGTATTCGCCAATATGTCATGACAGCGAAATTACGTTTTTGAAAATACACCCATGTATGACTGACCATCTAGTATTAGATCCTTTTTTGAGTAATGCATTAGATCCTTTTTTGAGTAATGCAGGCAGTTTAAATTAAAAGGAGGAAATATGACGTTGACGGATGGATTGTCAGTCTTCTTTAGAAAATCTAAGCAATTGTGCCTATCTCTGTGAATTTATCGTGTAACTTATTTTATTATCAACGCGACATTTAGAGTGTGTAAAGAAAGGCATGAAGAGCAATACACCAGTTCTCAAACTGGTGCGGATACTGAATTATTGGACCATACCACTAAGGTGACCAAAGGTGATCCGGAACCCAAAGGTAATGGTTTTAGGCCTTCCTCGGCATATAATGTATTTACTGAGTATTAAGATTGACTGTGGTCGTATTCAGACGAACCTTGGAACTCGTGTTAATCCGCTACACGTAGCGTAAAATTATTCTAACAACTAGAATGCTAAATAAGAACCTACGCTCATAATTACTGGGCTCGGGTTAGGAAACAGCCGGCAAACAAGAGATTTTTCACTCCGTAATACGGTAGGCGAGATTTTAAGCTGTGTATTTTAAAAACGGCGCAGAATATTAAGGAGTAGGTAAGACACAGTTTACAGTAAATTCGTGTCGAGAATTAAACGGTAATATGAGGTTGAGAAATCATTTTGAAATGAAATATAATAAAATAAGTATGGAATTAACTATAAATTAAACCTAAAAAACTAAGACTAAAGTGTATATTACAAAATATATTTCATTTTAAGTCGTTGTGATTTTTTATGTGTCTGTACCCCGTTTGGTCCCGTTTAATCAGACTCGGTGGACAGGTAGGTCTGTTTAGAGATCCAGGGCCCCTAGGCACTTAGTATTTTGAAATTAAAAAGCGAACTACTTAATTAATTGTTGTTTTGTCATTTTCATAGTCATAAAATCATCAGCATCTAACTATGACGCCATAGCTGACGTTTTTATGGGGTGTTTCCAACGCTCTGTAACACTTCACACACACACTTGCGATTTGCGAGCGAAATGCGGGCGAGATAGAAGCGAAGTTCCATACAAATGTCGCTCGCGGCGAACTCATCGAGAGTTTGCCGCGACTGGTTTTGTATGAAACTCGCCCGCAATTCGCCCGCAAATCGCAAGTGGATAAGGCCCTTATAGTTAGCCAAATGTAGGTGGCATACATATTTATTCCTCACAAATAGCAAATTTATTATCATAAAAAAAAACAAGGCAACATACTATAATAATAAAAAAGTAGGAAGTAATGTCAGTCCAAACAGCTTAGGTACCAAAAATGTTTACCAACACTAATTCGACTCGCCCCTTCGGAATTTTAAGCGACACTAGAAAACCAGTGACCGTACATCCCTAATACCTACTTAGTTTATCCATGTAGATTTATACTGCACACGGAACCACCGTCCCTCGAATAATGATTCTTAATCCTACGTAATACGGTTCAGATTGGACTTGTACAAAATAGGCCTTGTAATGAAGGCTCTGGTACACGTCCGAGAATGATAAAGTGTACTCTAGTTGGGAGAATGTAGGAAAATATTCCAGTAGAATTAGAAGGAATGTGTGAAATCGGGCCAAGTGACTTGAGCTGGGTGTAAATCTTGGAAGGGTTAGCGCCTAACACGTACTCGCAGAGGGCGTTGTATTGCTAAAGCTGTAGAATCCAACTCGATTAGACATTTCTTTGTACATGTTCTGATACGTTAGCAGTTTTCTTACATATTTTTTGAGTATTTTCGTTTTGAAACCAGTCACTCAAATGTAATTTAGGTTTACTACTAATATAGGTATTTATTTACGTTGCCATTTATCACTTTATTTGTGAAAAAAGGCAGAAAGGAATAGCTTTATTGAGTATTATCGTTAAAAACGGAAACAAACAAAAAAATATTATTTTAGGTACATTAAAATTAAACTCACTAAAAAAATTGTTTCCTTATACCTAGGAGGTACATACCTAAAAATGCATGTTGTGGCTTATTGAAAAACGAGAAGATTGGCTAAGAAATATCATACAGAATCGTAGGTGTAGTTCCTCAATTAATAATTTTCAAGCTAGAAACAGCAAATAAGGGAAATTTAATCACGATAAACTTTGTATCCCATTTTAGTCTTTCCTAGGCCATTCTAAGTATGTGTGCAATAACTATCAACCTTGTGAAACTAGGGTCGAAAGCGCCATTTATAAAAATTATGTGTACACTTTTTCGTGACCCGCTGTACACGAGCCGCGGCTGTCAGGCCTTTGTAAGACCGTGATAAGAAACAATGTTTGTGCTGTATTAAAGAAACCCACGGTTCAGGAATTTGGGTCGCCCGTTTCGGTCGCCTCGTTTTATCGCTGATTCTGATTATGATTATTAAACGTACGCCGTTTTGAGACGATATAAGTACTAGGGCATGCTCCCGGTACTGAGTTTGTATGGCGAGAACCGGGAATTCCCGGTTCCGGTACTGTATTTGTATGGAAATCCAGTACCGGGAGCAGTACCCTAATAAGTACTTTGTTTAATGATGACCTCAGTGAGTTTTGGTTCAAGTAACATTTCGTACACTCTTAAGAAGCTACGTATAGTAATTAATTAGTTAAAAAATGCTGTGCGTACATTTACTTCTCAAGCTAACAAACGCATATATTAAAAGAAAACATAACGCTTTTATCTTGTAAAAAATGTGATAATAATGTTCGAGATATTTCATCTAATTATTGCTATTCCGTAAATTTAGGATAAGTCTTGACTTAATGCTAATCATTTTCTTTAGAAGTTCTATAAACCGTAATTTTATCAGGCAAGGGTACATAGTAGCTAACGAAATTGACGCGGGCCACACTTTATTAATAATTGGTGATGTTAATAAATGGTGATTTTATACAATTCTGAATATACCAAATATACATACAAAATAGCTAGGGAGGCTCGCCAGCCGCAAATGAGGCTTATATAAAGGATCCTATGTTTCAGTCCGAGACGTAGTCTACTCGTGCTTATATGCCAATCCACTCTTTTTTTACCGTGTTATTTAGTAAAAAATATCCAATCATCTTCACAAACTCACATTTATTATATTATTAGGTTAGAATAGGATCACATCACTGCAAGTCTGAATTTACTGCAGAAATGAAATATAAGTGCAATGAAATAAAACAATATTTTATCGATACTCTTCTCGCCGTAAGTGCTGCTGCTAAAACAACTGAACACGACCAAGACATCGTCGGTTTGAGAGACTAGAATTTTCTCGAATTTTCGAGCATTTTGCAAAGACTCGAGTCCCGTCCCCGGGGTGACTACATCGCTGGATTTCCAACAAGCCATATTCGATAGAACATTCGAATACATATGAATAGCCTGAATACGATATTAGGCAATGTTTTGTTTTACGTGTTGCTGTAACTGAAAAGAATTCTTTTTTGTGATATTTTTTGTAGTTTTGAAAGGCAAATTAGGGTTGGCCATTATAATCCTGTGGTAACAGGGTAAAAAACATAGAATGTTACTTTGTTTTTACTCCACACTAACGTACATATGACCGTCGTGCCTAAACTAGGCACGATAAATAATCTTTTTACGGTAGCCGCAAAATTGTACAAACTACATATTTTTTACACAACTATGATAGCAAACATGCGTACGGCTTGCTTGATGGTAGCAGTCACCACCAGTGCGCTTTGCTGACCCTTTAAAAGATTTTTCGCGCCCATCTCAAAGAATCCTTTATAGACTTTCTTTTAATAAAAAAATAACCTGTGTTTAAAATAACCCTTTTGTGTGGGCACTTATTTCCTTTACGGATAAGATTAGAAGGAAGTACCTAAGTAGGTAACTCGTGATTCTGCGAGAAAAAAAAACCACAAAGTTACCTAATTGTAACAAAATGCCCTTTACTTAGTCTTAATGCGTAAAACAAGCTAGTCAAACGATCAATATACTTAACGCTTCCAAAGTCGTGAAGCAGAATGCCACGGTCGTATTTATTAATTTGAACTTCGACATAATGTCAAATTATTTACGAGATGGACTCAAGGGCTGTTATAATTCAGCTATTATCATTTATGAACTGTTGAAACGCAAAAGCTCTTGTTTCTCGGGTATTTCATCTGGAATTCAATGTAATTGCTATAAATTTCCGCCTTTAACCTTTGGAGAATGAAATCAATTGTTTTGCCAAAGCAACGCGGAATAAATGATTGTGTCTGGAGCTTTTAATTTATTTATGGCGCGATTGGAAGGAAATGTTTAGGTTTTGTCAAGTTGTAATAAAGTTGGTTCATCATCATCATCATCATTTCAGCCCACATTCTCCCATTGCTGAGTAAAGGCCTCTTCGCTTTCATGCTACTGTGCCCTGAAATCGGTTGCAAGTTTGAAATAGTATTTTATACAACAGTTGTATAAGTGGGTTCAAAAAATGCGAATTGCGTGAGTTGCGATACGAGCCGCGAACGCGGCGAGTATCGCAAATAGAGACGCAATGAGCGTTTTTTGACTTAATTATACAACGTTGCATACAATACTTTTTCTACGACTAGGTTTTAAATTATAAAATACAAAATTAATCATAACCTGGAAACAAGGCAAATATGACGTTTGACTGACAGTATGTGTCTATGGTAAACTTTTTTTTTTAATTTAAAATGTACTTATTAAAAATACTTTTTTTATGTTGGCATCAATGAATTTAGTTCGGAAAGTTTTGTTTTTCTTAAAAACCGTAGGAATTTAATTGTTTGTTAAGTTGGTAGTTGTGCATTTTTACCGTAAAGTTAAAATTGAGCGCTTAATCCTTGACCTAAGTTTAACCTAGATTTAGAAGTCTGTGGCTGCTAGCAATAACGTAAAGTGACTATAACGACACTAGTGCTGTTATGGGGAATAGAGTATAGACTTTTCTGAACTCATATTATGTATGTTCTTATATTAGTGTTCGTGACCAAGTAAAAGATAGATAACAGTACAGGAGTAGAAAAATGAATTTATGCCACACCTGGCCATAAAGTGGCTTTTACCGCACGCTACGCGTACGGTAAAAGCCGCTTTCTAGCCAAGTGTAGACATAAAATGGTGTACACAACACGGGAAGTAATAATCAAAGCCCTCGATCGCATATTTACGTCCCTCGATTGCAGCTCGGGCCGCAAACATCTCGGGCTTTCTTTGTATTACCACCCTAGTTGTGTAACGTACTATAAAAAGCATACTAATACTTAACAGGAACCTTTTTTAGCTTCAATAATACTTAGTATAAATACACACTTTTTTTCAGGTAAAAAAATAACGTCCGTTTTACAATCACAACTTTTTATTAATCAGTTTAAATGAGTGTCTCAGTGCTGGGTTGTCTGTGTTGTTTGTCTGTTCTGGCCAGTTATTAAGGAACGCGTCCAGGTCCTCCCGCCATCTCCGTTTGAGCCTGCCTCGTTTGCGTTGTTTATCTTGCAGTGGAGTGGCGTAAAATATATCCTTGGGCAAGCCGGTGCAGATTTGGCGTGCATTTTTCTTAAGAACAGTAGAATAACGTGCTCAAATGCCTGATATTAGGCAAGCCGGTAGGAATTGAGTTCTTTGGACGCCACGCTATCTTGTGACACTTGGTGGTAACACAAGCCCTTTTTGAGTGCATGTGAAATTTGCAACAAAAAGCGTAATGTGACAAGATTTGTCTTACGTCAGGTAAAAATGTTTACTTAATATTCGTAAGTATCATGAGTTTCTTTTAATTTACATGCTTCATCATTTCTAGTATGGGACACCATCTGCGTGGATACTCTCGCGCCATCGCATCTTCCGGGCTCCAGAACAAAGGCTGGCAGCTGGCTCAGCAGAAGACCTCAAACGCCGCAAATATGGAACCTCGGTAGTAGCTACATATTTGAGGCGTTTGGGGTCGAGACGCTGGGACCCTGGGGACCTAGTGCGCGCCGGCTTTTTAAGGATCTGTCGGAGCGTCTAGTGGAGGCCACCAGTGACCAGAGGGCTGGCCAGTATTTCGCTCAGCGAATTTGCATTGCCTTCCACTGGCAGCGATTTGGAGCAAATTTATTCCCTTTAGTTTGTATTTCATTTATAGTTTTAGTTCTTATTGTTATTGTTTTATTTAAATTTTATTGTTTACTAAATAAATTAATAAACTCATCATTTCTAAATTGAGCGAATATTTCTGCATATCAAATAATGCTTACCTACATATCTCTTCATCGGCACAAGACCGACCTTTCTGGCATCCTTTGGACGAGGCCTATGTCCAGCAGTGTTGATGACGCCAGTATTAGGTACTATAAAAATGTGATATGCAAGTTTTTCAATTAGCTTACGTACAATTTCTTAGAAAACGTTTTTAACAGTAGCCGTATTTAAGTATGTACCTATTTAGAAATGAAAATAATAAGTTTGGCAAATAATAGTTACCAATTTCAACTAAGAAAATACCTTAAAAAAAAGAACGACCTCTTGAACCACGTGAATTCAAGTCCAGGAAATTAACTGTCTAAAACAATTCATCTTTTCATCTACATCCACAAACATTTGGCAACCAGCTATTCTGGTTGATGATAAATACTTGAAATTTGTAAGAAACGAAAGGAATATGAAAGGTTTCTCATTTAGCCGGAAATTAATAAGCTTGCAATATCCGTTCATCCTTCTTATATCGATGTAAAAGAGCCTACTGTTCGGAGTAAATTAAAATATCGCTTGTACTTTTTTAGATACCTTTTGTGAGGAAATACGATTTTGAATGAAAAGAAAATTGAAAATAACTCTTCTTTCTTATCATAGTAAAAACTGGAAAAACAGAGACATACCTTATGAAAACCCGTTAAAACATATGAAACATAAATAATTGGGGGATATGTGTGTTAATCGTATGTTTGATAATTTTCAATTTCAATCAAATAAAGAGGGGTATGTAATATGTACCTTTAACTCCCTTAAACCCTCCTTAATAACCCCCAGCAAATGTAAGCTATTCCTATAGCTTTCATCGGTGTACGTTAGATTCCGTTTTCGGCAGATTCCATGGAGGTCGGATTCCGATTTCGGCAGATTCCATGGAGGTCAGATTCCGATTTCGTCAGGTGCCACATACGTCTGATTCCGATTTCGACAGATTCCTTATAGGTCAGATTGCATTTTCGTCAGATTCCTAGTAGGTCAGATTCCGAGGTGGTCAGTTTCCTAGTAGGTCAGATTTCGAATACGTCAGTTTCCTATTTGGTCAGTTATTATAGCGTCAGATTTAAATATCTCTAGATTTTTGGCTGTGATGATGTCAAAAATGGCGTGCATTTCACACTACAAGACGGCAGACGTCATTTCAGATCACGTCACTAATCAGCGCCCCCGTAAACCTAGAGATATTTAAATCTGACGAAATAAAAACTGACCAAATAGGAAATTGACCTACTCGGAATCTGAAGAAAGAAGAAACTGACGTATTCGAAACCTGACCTACTAGGAATCTGACGAAAATGCAATTTGACCTATTAGGAATCTGTCGAAATCGGAATCAGACATATGTGGCACCTGACGAAATCGGAATCTGACCTCCATGGAATCTGCCGAAAACGGAATCTGACCTACATGTCATCTGACGAAATCGGAATCTGACGTACACCGCCGAAAGCTTCCTATATTTCCTGGAAGGCTACAGTGTGGAGTTCTTCAAGAGGGGAGTGAATAGGTTTTTCAAGGGTCGACAACACGCACGTAATGTCCCTGGTGTTGACTGCATACCATCAAGCAGGCCGTATCGTTGTGTGCCACACTAGTTGTATAAAAAAAAACGACAATATTGTCGATACCGCCATATGCCTGGGCACATTAAAAAAGAGCCTTGTGAGACTAGACTAGATAATTAAACATACATATTACCTATAACATGAAATAAAGTATAAAAGCAGCCAGTATTGCATTCCAGATGACTTTTCCTGCAACAATTAAATTTAGCACGCAATCTATGCTGTAATGGGTCCAAGACGAGCAAACGGTAATTCAGAGTGATCCGGCACGGTCAACAGGTCGGACGGCGGTAAATATTTCAATTCAATACGTTTATTTCGGAATTAATCCATATTTGGTTAGTTACATTAAGACATATCACTAGGTTAGTACTACACTACTTACATTAATTAATTATCTACGAGCAGTACATGGAGTTTATTCCAGTAATATCGAAAGGGGTCATCTTCTCGCCCTGCCACAGTTTCCAGGAGGCTGTTGGAGCTACTGCCGAGACGCCGCAGCAGAGACGCGTACGTCTCTTTGAAACGAGCTAAAGGCTTGGGGTTTCCATGTCGTGTTCGTCTGTTCGCTTGTGATGTAAAAATTGGTTTGACGTTTTGGACTTTTTTGTCTGGCCATGATAGCGTTTTGTGTGACTAGGTAATAAAATATACGTTCTATAATATTATCATGGAATGAATTTTAGGTGCAGTGTCAAGTCAAAGCAATGAAACAATTGCTAGATTTTCCTATATCTATTTACTTAAGCACACAATCTACGCTCCAATGGGTCCAAGATGAGGAAATACCGGTAATTCTGGGTAGGCAGGTCCGATCAACAGGCGTACGAAGTAGCCTACAGAGTAATGTTCGTTTTTGATGTGGTGTAAGGTACGTCAGAGTGCTCGACAACATCCCAAAAGTCGCTATTTTGAATATTAAGTCATTAGCAATACGGCCATTCTCACGAAGTATGACTGCGTCTAATTACCGCTTCTCCATACATTTAGTATGAAAACAGCGTCGCGGTAATTAGGTGACCGCAGACATACTTTGTGAGAATGGCCGAATAGAGGTCATAGCAGGGTGTCGACTACTAGGCATTAGCGTGTCGATCACTAGTGTAGTGGGATTTATTGGACGTTTACCTTATCACCTAAAACGGCATTCAGACAACTACTATCCAACTACATAATAATGTGTTTGTAAAGATATTTGGATGTTTGTTACTATTTAACGCAGTATCAATTTGGCATAGGTACAAGTAAACCAAGTTCTGGATTTAAACGTAGGATACTTGGATGTAGTTAAGAGGAAAGGATCCAATCCACAAGACAGGTTTATATGGAATTGCATACAAAATTGTGTTGTGGATTGGATCCTTTTCGCTTGACTACGTAAGAGACTAACAAGTAACAAAATAACAAGGTAAGGCGTGACCTTGGTATATTAATGTCCATTACGTGAATGAAACTGCGGGTTTGTGCTAGTTTATAATAAAATACAGGTGAAAAATATTAATTCTGCTCCAAAAAAAAAAAGATTTTTGTAACAGGCGTGGCGTGGATATGGTAGCAGTGCCAAGGAAGGATTTTCAGGCATTAAGGCATTATTCAATACTTAAAAAAATATTTTTATTGTGTCGGAGGCATAACGCACACGATACGAAGACTGGGCAAGAAGATAATTAGTGTTCGTCTATTTTATAACGTCGTAATTTGGTAAAATAACAGTCTTAATTGTCTCTATTACACTGGTTTTAATTCCGGAATTTGAAGTACATGAATTCCGGAACTGTAACATCGGAAAAATCGGCTGGAATTCCGGGATTTCCGAATTCCGGAATTCCGGAATGCAAGCCCTAGTAGCAGAGTGCGCTGGCCCTTAAAAATCGGTTTTACTTTCAACGGAACGTCGGGATGCGTAGCGTGTGGTTCAGCAAAAATGCCTTGTTACGTAGTCAATAAAAGGCTGCAAGAATTACAATACGAAAATAAACATGGGATGAATAGATTTTTAGGGCCAGCGCGCTAGTGCTTGTGGTGGCCGGATCCGTATATAAGTCAATGACCAAATATGTAACAAATAAACATCACGAAGCTCGCAATCCATCTCATTGCTCACTTCACAACATCCCCTCGCAATACGCTTCATATTTTACGAGCACTTGTTTATGTCAACAAATTTACATACAATACAAGTATCACAACAAAGCTGTCAGCCTCCAATCGGGATTGTCGGATTTACTGACACGAGGCAGCCCTAACTCCAATAACTTATGGGAATGATTTATGGTGGCCGCGGGCATCGAATTTTACGTACGAATAAACACCTTACGAACCCGTATGTCCCTTAGGGTTGGCAAAAGGTGGAATTTTGGTTTGGTATTTGATTTTGCATGTAGTAGAGGCGAGCAGGTGTGGAATACTGGTCGCGATTCGCAATGCATTGATGCGATATCTGTTCTTATTAGGTACTTACATTTTATATTATAAGTAATAAAAAATCCTGGAGGAGATAAAATGAAAAATAAGAGGTAGGTCTAGTATTTTCCCGCGGCTTCACCTGCATTATTCCAGATATTATCCCTTACTGAATAAAAAAGTATCTGCTGTTGCAATCCCGGACTTGATCAGTTTAATATATTTCATCTCAATCCATCCAATTGTTAACACGTTCGCGGACAGACATTCTATAGCATTCGAATTTTGAGTAACTTTTGTGACACGCATTCTATAGCAGTCTTGATTTGAGGTTTTTTCCTGAGCGCAAATGCTAAAGAATGCGCTTTGCCATAGTAAATACTAGTAGATCTATCTTTACTGTCACTTTTTCTCTAGTCCAGATGCGTTTACTGTCATATTACATGCTTTTCGCACACAAACAAGCTAAACATGTATTGCCGGCTATCGTACCCCCCTCTCATGCACACAGATGCTATAGCAGTCGCGGTTGTATGAAAGTTTGCTTGATCAACCGGCGAGTGCGCCGCTGAGTAGTCTACGGTGATGTTGGTGAAT
The DNA here is from genome assembly GCA_947034925.1 of Eudemis profundana. Taxonomy (NCBI): domain Eukaryota; kingdom Metazoa; phylum Arthropoda; class Insecta; order Lepidoptera; family Tortricidae; genus Eudemis; species Eudemis profundana. Next base: position 10,518,370 of record OX344812.1, read on the forward strand.
TTCGAGCTACCGAGCCTTTTCGAAGCATTATTTCCATCATCATAAGTAACATTTATTCGATGGTTTTCTAGCATAATATGATGTGTTGCAATGACTAGGCTTATTTACTAACTGTTTATTGCCCTATAACTAGTGTTAATGGTGGCAAGGATTTAAAACGCAGGCATGAATGATGATAGCTATTTTTTGATAAACTAATACAGTAATAATAATTTTAGGTAGTAATCTATTGAATTATATAATTGTTCGTTCTCTGTTCTACTGCTTGCATCGTAATGGGTGTATGGGTTGCTCTGTGTAATAAAAGTGTTTTCAATTTGGTTTAGATTTACTTCGCCTTTAGACATTCCTCGTCGTGACGAGAGCCCGTTCATGTGCTGCGAAACGAATCAGCCTTATCATCACCCTCTTCACCTCGAAGCGAGCAAGTTAATTCAGCACAAAATGCGCTAACTTTTTCGCCGCAAACGAAGCCTTCCCTTTTGCCACCAATTGAGCCAGCTACTGCGCCATTAGCCGATCCTGACTTTCACTTAGCTGTGCCAGTTGATTTGCCACCAAGCGACTTTTTTCCTTCATCTCCAAACCTGTCAGCATTGTCGCCGCAATCAGTACAAAGCGACGAGCAGCTTCACCTATCAAGCTTGAAAGGTCAAATTCCATCCATAAATGATACTCCATGGGAAGAGACTGGGTGGATTTTAGAGCGTCTCAACCGCCGTCATCACCAATCCCGATATTATGATGACATATTTTTAAAAATAACATATTTTTTGATTAAAACATGAAAAAAAATGTGATAAAATATAGCATCCGTGTCACATTGTTACATACTATAGTACAACAAATCAGACGGAGCTGCTATAGCAGGCAACTTATAGCATTCGTTGTCATAATATATCACAAGCTAACTAAACCATGTGACAGAACTGCTATAGCAGTTATATGCTATAGCATTTGCTGTCACATAACGTGGTATAACAAAGTATCATATTTGACGTCGCTGGTATAGCATTCGACTTACATAGCATTCACTGTCACATATAAACAGTACACAATGGCACAACTGTGACGAACCTGCTGTAACAGTTCCAAAAATTCCATACAAAATGTTTGTGTCAAACAGGTGTGACTTACTGTCCGCGAACGTGTTAACGAATTATTTAGTAACTAACACCCAAACAAATAATATTAAGTTTAATAGGATATGAAGTAGGATAGGATACGATTGGAACAATTGATACAAATATTATTTTTATAACACTCTGCAACTCACAATTTACATACATATGTATTAGATTAGCACTCAACTACGTATAAATTATAAAAGGAGTTATATCCTGATTTGCTAAGCTCAAACGATTTTAGCATTCTAGGTTAAGTTAGGAACTAATTTACACAATGCGGGTTCTATTGTTATCTAAATCATTATTAACTTCGTTAATGCGATTATAGTTGGGAGTTTGGCACGCTTATTACCTTGTGTGGCTTACGTTATGTACTCTTATGTGAAAATAGGTCGGTTTAATAATTAAGCTTATGAAAACGTTATTCCCCAAGTTTGTACCTACCTACTCTTATACACTAACCTGATCTTTTTGAACAGAAATTTCCTTTCACAGTAGTGTAATTCAAAACTTTGTTGTCAATCCCATATACTATTTGACCAGTAAATTAGTAAAAACAGTTCTTAATAGGTGGTCAAATTATGTCGGTACGTTAGTTGCTTCAATTTTGACGGACCACAGCGGTATGAACTCCGATCAGGAACTGTTATTTCAGGGTTATATGTTAATATATTTTTATATGTTCACGGTTCATATTATATTAGGGACAAGGTTGACGATAAAGTTATTAATTGCCTTACTAGTGTTTTGTCAACATAATCGAACACAAACATACGAATACAAAGCTGACATTATCACATTACCCAAAGAAACAAAGGTCCCTGGCTTATTATAGTTTATTAGAATTAAGTTACTTTCAACATCCACAGTCTAAATTATTTATTATACAAGTATTCGCATAGACATCGAAACGTTCCGGCCTTTTAGAAAAACGGTAATTTCTTTTGACAGCCCTATTTCTCCTATAATATGTTCCAAATCTAACATCTTTCTTTATATTCCTTGACAAAGGTAAATTTTGCCGTCGAAGGATTTTCGTATTTTAAATATATCATCCAACTTTTGTCCTTAGTTTGGACATTCTTCAAAGTTTCTCCGTGATATCTGGCTTTCTGATAATATTATCTCCTAAACGTTTAGGTAAGCTTTGAGCACGGGTCTCAAGAGGTCGCCTGGAGGAGATGCCAAACAGGAGGTGTGACCTGAATAGTTTGAAGTAATTTAACTTGTGAAATACCATTTATTTACACTATAATACAGAGTGGGATTTCATGTTACAGTTTTACTATGGCTCAATAAAACTAGGTATTTATGTTCTTCTTGAGAGTGAATTTGCTTACGTCACGGTAAAGTTGCGATTGTATGATATGCTTAAATATGTTAATTAAGCGGTACTCAAATCAACATATTTGCGATTACACATTTTTAATAAAACTTATTTAAACCAGATATTAATGCAAAAATTAAAATAACACGTTAACTGAGGTTTTCTTGCTACGAGCGACGCCATGATATCTGACGACACGGCAGTGCCCTCGCCAAGTCAAGCAAAACAAAGCTCGGCCGTACCATCCTTTTCTCGAAGCCATTCAGGCCATTTTCAGCCTCCTGTAATTTTGTGCTGGCTAAAGCTAGAACCCTGAATTTTCACATACATAGGGGATAATATGGAAAAGGTGTGTCTCGTAACACAGTTCTTCTACCACAAAACAGTTTTGAGATCGAATGTTTAAACAAGTCAGTCTTGCCATTTTAGTCAAGTACCAGGAGGATTCTTTATCTGTGAACTATAAAATGTGTTCTTCCACGGTTAAATAATAAGCAAGTCGGTGGAGCCCCCCGGTACCTACTGACTAAAATGGCAAGACTGACTTGGTTAAACATAATATCTCTAAAATTTATGGTGTAGAAGAACTACGTTGCGAGACTTGCACCTTTTTACCCGACTGCGGCGAAGCCCAAAGGAGGGTAATGTGTTTGACCTGTATGTATGTATGTCCGTTCCTGTGTCCGCTCGTAACTACTCAACGGCACAACCGATTTTGATAAATGATACATAATCATGGATTCGTCTTGATGGCGCGAGTGTCACTGGGTATGAAGTTCGTTAAAATAAACAAAATGGCGGATTTTATGCACTTTTAAAGTGCATCGCGGTCGGGTTTTTTTTTATAAAAATATTTAGTTATTACTTGTAATGTTTTTGACGGGTTTGGTTCTTAAATGAGTGGGTATACATGGTTCTCAAACGCTGGTAATGTATAGGTAGCTTCTTTGGTATTGCATGATGTCCAAGGACGACGATAACTAATTTTCATTGGGTGGCTCGTCTATTTGTTGGTCACTTATAGAGTTATAACATTTCTGACATTAACATATTATAATTTCTTTCTATTTTTATTTTTATAACATATAAAAAGGTGGCGTTAATTCTTTTTATTCGAATGGTACACCATTATAAGTACTGAAAAACTGCCAGCGTAAAGCGATTTATCTGTAGTAGCATGCATTAATATCAACATCAACAATGACAACATGGCTTTGTAAATATTAAGTTTTGGGTATACGAATGGAAAACTCTAGGGACTTCCTGCCAATAGTTAATTTATGTTTCATCACACTTGCTCGTAAAGGGTGTTATGACACGTGGGCTTGTAGAACAGCTAGAGCCGATGCCGATGACTCCCAAGGGAGGAAAAACAGTATGAAAATCTATAAATGCCGAGGGAGTTATAAGTTTACTTTTAAAATATAGAACCTACCTCTACGTCATATTAGACTAAGGAAGTTTCAAATCAGCCAATAAATCGCGTGGTGGTATTTACTTTTATGCCACACCTGGCCATAAAGTAGCTTTTTCCGCATGCTGCGCGTGCTACGCTACGCTTTCTGGCCAAGTGTAGACATAAAATGATGTACACAACACGGGAGGTAATAAAGAAAGTCCTGTATGCTGTAGGCCCTGCCTTTCTTTTTATTACCAGCCTAGTTGTGTAATGTACTATTTTATTACTAAATTTCCCGTCATCCTTAGTGTAGTTCTACCAGCGTTTCAACCGCTCTCCCTACCCCGATCGCATTTTTGACTATTTCCCCGAAAGCTCGGATTACCTTTTCGGTTATTTTGTAAAACACCAGCAGTCAAATTTAAAAGTAGCTATCTATTCGACATGCGCAATTAAAATTGCGCATGTCGAATTACATACTACAATTATCGGTAATTTTGATGCTGACTGCGTCTCCAGAAAATAACAGAAAATGGTAATCTGGGCCTATATGGAAACAGTCAAAATACGACCAGGAAAGTGCGCTTGAAACGCTAGTGGAACTACCCCTTATTGCGTCGAAGTCCGTTCGTTCACTTGACTCCAGTCAGACGCAGTGCTCTGTAACAGAATATTGAATATCCACCCCGATCGGGTAAACTTCAAGACGTATCAAATGTAATGGATTTCTTCGAGAGAAATTGTTTTTCAGAGGCGTATAGCCTTCTGTTACGCAAGGCTTGTCTTTAGATTCAACTAGATACGGCCCCGTGACATCGTTTGCGTTAGTTTTAAATATTTTAAATTTTTTATCCCCAATCCATCCATTATTTCAACCCTTTATTTAGCGGTAGCGTTTCGAAAATTTATTTCGTAGTATACACCTCTACGTCTTCTAAAGACCAGGGGTTTCAAATTTTATCCCGCCATCTGTAGTAATTTATGCTGAAAATTGTCGGTCTGTGCCTGCACGTAGACGACGACGCGCGTCTGTGTGAGTGAACGCCATACTCTGGCATGCTCGCGCATGCTCAAATCCTTGCCTGTGGTGCGTCCGTACACGGCGCGCACACATGCGCGCTCCCGATGTACCTTTTCTAGGAAGAAAAACTACTTTATACCGTGGTCATGATTTGTTTAAGAGGAAACAGGAGGGCAGTTTTTCCATACAAACGTAGTCCCCTGTTTCCTCCCTGGATAATGCCAGTAGAGCAATAATTTTTTGTCCAAAAATCTATGGCTACTATTGATATGTTCCTATGTTTTCCTTTTTACGATAAATTGATTCTCAAAAGAGATATTAACCTTCAAAAACCTAAAAAAAATGCCAGATTTTCCGCTGTGTTCACACACCCAGAAAACAAATTTGACTAGATTATTAAAAAAAAGGAAAACATAGGAACACGGCCAAAGCTTTTCTTTAATGTTTAATGAAAAAATTAGTTAAATAGGTTAAGTTTTGGGGAAGAAATCAGGGGACTACGAAACGTTGTTTTCATGAAATATTAAAAGGTATTTTCGGTCCAAGCTGCAGTTGTCTCTATCGCGCTCTGCGCGGGAGAGGCGGGCAGTGCGGGACAGCGACACATTTTACAAATACCTAATTTTCAATTCTCTCCACCTTACTGTTTCCTCTTAATTCTCATTTTCATTTACTTTATATATTCTTTAATCGATTCTTAGGTACTATTTGGCGTGTAACGCAATTTACAATATGATTTCAAGTAGATGGTTATTAAAATGATCAAATCCAAGGCGCGTTCGTTTGGTGTAGAAAAATAACTAAGTTAAACAAACCGGTCGGTGTTCTAACACGGCAAACCCTGAAAACTGTTCTATACAAACATTAAAATGGAAGGTAACTCTCGTTAAATTCCAAATTTCTCGGCATTTATAGTCCTAATTGAAAAATTATGTGTCCAAGCCAACCCCAAAAACCGGCTGGTTTTATGTTCCGGAAAATTTCCGCCTGCAAAGGAGCCAGGTAATATTTTATGCGGAAAGTGATAGGTGGCCAAATATGTGATGTAGGTCAGAGGGATATGGCTTGGAAACGGATAGTTTTAGGCTCAAGTGGAATTAGTAAAATTATGCGAAGGAAAAAGATTGGGTGGGATATGTTTTTAGATAGAGTTATAACCGAGTCGGACTTATAGTATTGGACGTTACAAATAGATTTTCAGGATTAAAAATCGATTAATCTCGGGCTTCATCAATGACGAGCTTTAGACATGATAGGAGAGCAAATCCATAAGTGCTTTTTTTTATGTAGTATAATACACATTTATATATTTTTTGTGGTTATTGTATACCTACCAAATAAATACTCTTTATTTTTTTCATTTGTAACATTACACAATACAATAATATGTAATGGGTGTCAGTGGAGTGGCGTTGAAGAAATCCTTGGGCAAGCCGGAGCAGCTCTAGCTTCAATTTTCTTTAAGAGCACTAGAATTAAGTGCTGTACTGCCTAATATTAGGCAAGCCGATGGGAATCGAGTTCTACGGACGCCACGCCACTGATGGGTGTTTGGTTAACGTCGCCGGAAGTCAACGGAGGCGTACGACCGTTTGTTAAGAAAGTCTTTGGGGAAGACCTATGTTCAGGAGTTGCTCCCCTCCCTAAAAAACGTTCAGGTTTGCTATGTGCGAACGTAGATTTTATCCTACATATACATACAGTCAGACACAGCGATTCTTGAACCATTTGTTATTTATCGTAATTTTAGCTGTGTGTTAACGTTACTATAGTCACGTAAAACCAGGATTCGAAACCGGTACTTTGCAAAAACCCCGGAATAGCCCAATATTTTGGATTATTTTATGCTTTTTATGTAGGGCTCTAGTCGATATAGTATTTTATGCAACAGTTGTATAAGTGGGTTCAAAAAATGCGAATTGCGTGAGTTGCGATACGAGCCGCGAATGCGGCGAGTATCGCAAATAGAGGCGCAATGAGCGTTTTTTGACTTAATTATACAACGTTGCATACAATACTTTTTCTACGACTAGGTTTTAAATTATTGAAATACGAAACCATAACCCGGAAACAAGGCAAATATGACGTTTGACTGACAGTATGTGTCTATGGTAAACTTTTTTTTATTTAAAATATACTTAAATTAAAAATACTTTTTTTGTGTTGGCATCAATGAATTTAGTTCGAAAAGTTTTGTTTTTCTTAAAAACCGTAGGAATTTAATTGTTCGTTAAGTTGGTAGTTGTGCATTTTTACCGTAAAGTTAAAATTGAGCGCTTAATCCTTGACCTAAGTTTAACCTATATTTAGAAGTCTGTGGCTGCTAGCAATAACGTAAAGTGACTATAACGGCACTAGTGCTGTTATGGGGAATAGAGTATAGACTTCTCTGAACTCATATTATGTATGTTCTTATATTAGTGTTCGTGACCAAGTAAAAGACAGATAACAGTACAGGAGTAGAAAAATGTATTTATGTCATGATTTCGTTTTATTAGATTGTTCGATTAAAAAATGAATTAATAAACCAAAAAATGAAAAGAACGGAAAAAATACCGTTATTTTTGTATGGAGTAAATACCGATATCCGGCCCGACGCCTGCGTAAAACAATATTTACATGGTTAAATTATGCGGCTAAATTACGAACATTGACAAAGCGACTCACTACTCAAGTGACTATTTCTGCTCACCACAGATACGTGTTTCTAATAGTTAGTAGACCGTCGTTTGGTAACTCGGACCACTTGGGACCTCGTAGTCATCCTAGATTATATTATACACTGTAGAGTGCTAACTTAATCAACGGGGGTTATTATTTACGAGTCCTTTGCTCGATGAGAATTCCGCGCATACATTCTACCCCCAAACTGCTCAAATTCTTTCATAATTATTACTCTTTTATGATGTCTCAAGTCGGATAATGATCTCACGTTTCCTGTTTTGTTACATTGCCTGCTTATGAAATTGACTAATTATAATAAGTTCCATCACGTAAACCTATGTATTATATTTATTTATTGTTTACTTTGAAATGCAAATAGACATTAAAATTGAGCATGAAATAATTTTTCCAGTTTTTTATTTTTATTTTTTTATTTAATTGTGGGTTGGACCCCTTCCAGTCAAACAATCATCGTTGTCCACGGATATCTTTAATACCAGAGAGTTTGCCTATATGTTGCCGACCTATCATTGCTATATTTTAAAAACAAAATGAAGAAGTTTTAAAAGTTATCAATGTAATCAGATCTAACGCTATACACAATCTAATACATCGAAAACAACTTTATCCATGCAAGTGCTCTTGTGTGCTGCAATTTCACATTCGGGATTAATATGGTCGTACTTAACACCTTCGTTGACTGAACTACGCCTAACCACAATCCATGGCACTTAGTAACAAGAAACATTAAACACGTTTGCGGGATGGGACTCTCAGACTATCTGAAACTTGAAGCAAAAAATCGAATAAACTTTCTAACAGTAAACATTTACTCGATTTTTTGCTCACAGAAAGCTTAAACTTGGCTTAGAGGCTTACGGATATATCAAAGCTTTGATCTCAGTGACGTTTACCTTCAGTATAAAATGGTATTGAGATGCTTCCTTTTTCTTTTGTGCTTATTTCTTAAGAGCGAGGAACCACCTCTGATATAACCTTTTTGTTTACCAAACAGACATACGAAGGGTACACGGAAAGAATATGTCTAGTTAATGATGAGGTTTTAATCTCGAATAGGCTACTTTCCTGACAGATCAAATCAGTTACTCTTTATGAAGTGTCAAAACACTCAGATAGTATGAAGTTTGTATGGAATAAAAGTGAAATGACGTCATTTTACTCAAACATCAAATCATCTTCTTATTTATAGGTTTTCATCTTTTAAAAATCGCTTAAAACGCTAAATAGGTAAAATAGTTCATTTTTGCAATTTTTTTAATTTAATTTATATTGACTACAGGCAAATACCCTATTGTAGAGGTTGCAATGCACTATAACTTACCTACCACTTGATTTCAGCTAAATACATAAAATAAGTAAAATGATATATATATATTTTTTTCTCTTTTAAAGTAGGTAATGGTTATCATAGTAATGTTCCCGATGACTAACTTTCAAACCTCTATAACTCAAAAAGTTACTTAGGTGACTAGACAATGTTCCTTCCGTGTACCCTTTATATTAAAAAAAATCCTCTTCTTGCAACAGTCATTATTAACCTTCAAAACAAGTATCCCAGATAGTTTGTACTACGGGATCATTTTGTGAAAATATTTTCCTTATCTTTTATCCCTCTTGTGAATAGCTTCTTATGAAAAAGTGATTTTACCTTTACTGGATTTACCTGAGACAAAAATTGGAAGTCTTGCCACTATTAAGGCGAAGAACACACTGAAATCGCCAGTCGCGGCGTGACGCCGCGATTTTTTCCGTGTAGCTGCGCATAGTAGCTGCGATTCGCGGCGACACGCCCGCGAGTCGCTGCGAGTCGCCGCGATTTACGCGCCTACGCGCGAGTCGTGACTTCAGTGTGCGCCACCCCGCGATTTTTCTATACAAATCGATGATTCTACATACAAAGTTGAAAATCGCTGAGTCGCGTGTAGCCGCGTTTCGCGCTGCAGTGTGAGATCCGCCTAATACTGAGATTTCCCAAGTTACAGACGAAATGTAGCTATAAAAGGAACGACATTTTAACCATGATAGATGTCGTGAAAGTGAATGATGACCGTCTTTTTTGTATAGAGAACCTGACTCTGTTATAGTCATTAGACCGGCGGTTTTAAAACGTTTAATATATAGCACACAAAGTAATTCTGGTCAAATTAACAATAGTGTTGTAATGAGTGAAGGCAGTTAATTCAAAATTAGCAATCGCCCAATTTTTATTACGTAATTACAAACTTGTGGATCAGTATTACACAAACTCGTAAAATCAGTTTTCCTTGATATTGCGTAGCGGATAACCCGCGATTATCTAATAATAGACCCTTGCTTCGTGTTCCTTTCTTTCTCTTTTTTCTTCTTTTTTGAAAAGAGAAACTGGTGAGTTTCTTCTGGCGCTTCTTCTCGCCAGAATGTCATTTGCCGAAGCGCCAAAAGAATCAGACATGTGAAAGAGCCTTTGAGGCCTACTTGCAGAAATAAATTATTTCATTTGGACAGTAAAACTATCTTTAATTTTTATTTCTAAACTTTACGCTACTAAAACTAACCATCAGCCACAAGCGGTTAATTAATGCATATTGTAGGTATAAATACCAAGTGTCACAATTACCCTACCGAATCTCAATTTGTGCCACACAGTCCCAGAGGTTCCGAACCATCAAATTGCACTCCAAGCCTTATATTTTATGCATATTAGCGTCCCTTAGAGGCGTACAATTAACCTGATCAAATTTTCAGCAAGGAACAGTCCTGTTAAGTGCAGTCGGACGTTCGGTGCTTTTACGAGATTGTTACGTGAATGTACTGCCCTCTTTATGACGAGTGCAGTATTTTTGTTAAAATTTATACATATTGACATATTGATTAAATAACTCAATTTTGACAAAAATACGAGTTACTGCACTCTTCATAATACACTGCCCAGTGTAGGAACTGACAGGTTTTGGGAAGACATCTTTGATTCTGTTATTCTTCTTTTACTGGCACTATACTTGGCCGTATTTGCCGAATATTCGTGTTGCATCTTTTTTCGTTCCATGCCGCAGAAAAGAGATGCAACAGGAATATTTGGCAAATACGGCCAAGTGTAGTGCCAGCATTTTTATGTTGGTATTTTGTTATCTGTTCTCGGGTGCCTGCTGTTTTGTCGAGAAACGTTACATCAAATGTTTAATCTAACTAAACTTTCATTTCTTCAATACATTTTTTCTCTGAAACCGTAAATACTCTGTGATTTCTGAAAATGTCATCATAATGTAACTAATGGGATTGGATTTGTTTGTTTTATATCAACAACAACAACAAAAAAATACTTTCAATAAAATGATACGTCAATGAAATGAAAATTTCGATGAAATATTTGTCCGCTGCCGTTCCCTTCAGAAAAGCCAAGGACAGGAACGGATGGCGAAAGATAGTGAAGACCTCGATGAAAGTCTTTCAAACAGGACACGACCTCCAGCAATGAAAAGAACGACGAAGAAGATTTGTCAGCTGTTTAAGGGTAAACCAAATTCTCATATTATATACGCATCAGAAGTTTAATTATTTAGTAGTAGTAGTTGAAGTGCGTAAAAATCGGCTTAAAATAACCGGCCAAGACGCAGCCGTCAATTTAAAGGCGTAAGTTAAAAGAGACTGAAATGAGAGATGTCTTTTTTACACTAATTACATACTTGTCAAAGCGTGACGGGTGCTTTATTATTTAGGCATTTCTCCAGAAATATGTCTGCTACTCATTCATCTGTCTTCTTACATTTAGTATGAAAAAGGGCCAGATGAATGAAGTGACCGTAGACATATTTCTGGACAAATGCCCATTTATTTATCGTGCGATAAAGTTTACCATTATACGCTTACTGAACTAGTCCAATCCGAATATTAGTTTTAATTTCATATCGTGACGTCCCTTTTGCTCTCATGTTGTGAAATATTTGAATGAGCGGAACGGCAAAATACGAACTTCGAACGAAAACGTTTTGAGTAAATGGCCTGACGCGCTCAGGAATTTACAAATTAGAAATGTCTAAGTACTGCACGATAAGAAAATAGGAAGTTATTTTTTGTCAACATTTCAGGTACAAAAATAAGCCTTAAAAATTTAATCAGTCACTTTTACAAAAACATAATATTTTTTTATATTAAAAGTATAGCTAAGCACAAAACCGTACAAAAAATAGTATTGGAAAATTTAATATTTCAGCAATATTTGGTTAAAACATGTCATTCCCGTGGCTAGACTAACGTTATCAAGTGTCAACCCACATTCGCAAATTAAATTTATTCCACGTACGAAATTCTGGACCGCCCGTTTTATTAAAATAATATGGGACTTACATAACAGAGAATATTATATTATATTGTAGTGTTTCTACCTAAAATTTTAAAGAATCTCAATATTTCCAGCAAATATATATCGGTCGAACACGATTAATATAATCTTGAAACGACATTCTTGTATTATTTTAAGTATCTTATGGAATTTTCGCAAACCTCAAACAGACTCTTAACGTCATTTTATGTATCTTAGATAGTGAAGTTTTTTTATTATTTTTGATGATAATTGATTTCCACAATCATCGTGTTTATAACAACTGTAACAACTTTTCTAAAATAATCCACCTCTAAAAAAACTACGAACTACCTCCTAAAATCTAATTTTTGTCGTGATCCCTATTGCTATTAAATATAATACCTGTCTCAGTGTCTGTTTGTCTGTACTCTAATCTTACAAGTAAAATTTGTCCCAGTTTTCGGTTTCCGATTGAGCTGAAATGTATATATGTTTAAATTTAACATCAACGTAAAATAATTATGACATGGAACTGCTCTATTGGCGGAACTACATAAGTAACATAATATATACCTAGTAAGTTTTGACTTATTGGATTGCTTTTGACATGCAGTTAGCAATTCTGCAAAAAAACGGTTTAGCCCGCAGTTGCAAAACTTGTTTGCAGAATTTTCGACAGTAACTTACCTGTATATTACGTTTTCACTTAATTTGGCGATAAAGACACGATAAAACGTGAATATTCATTTTATAACTAGCTGTCCAGGCGAACTTCGTTCCACCTAAGAGTTTTTAATGTTTTAGTAGTTATTCTATTATTCGGGGCAGAGACAAACAAAAAAATCAAAAATTATAAAAATAGGTTCACCCGTTCTCGTGTTATAAATGGTGTAACTAACACGACTTTTTTTATGTATTTAAAATATAATATAGATACAGATTACAGCCTAACACATGAGTTTAGATTGAAAAACAACGTTACCTCACATGAATGTATAAGTTTCCAAAACGGCTACAATATTCAGATGAAATTCAGCTAGAGAATGCTGAAACTAGTTAGGCAAAGACAGTCAAAGGAAGTTCATCACTATGCAGGTTGCACCCGGTACCTGCCTCTGGAATCTACCTGTGAATTGGTGAATGTGTGTGCCTGGTAGTGACTACTAAAGAAGTATTCGATGCTTCTATAGTTGAAACAGAAAAAGCTTTAGAAAAGAAAACTTAGAAATAACAAGCGCGTTTGTTACCTAAGACCCAAACTGATCTAAGTGAAATTTAGTTTGACCCATGTTTTTTTGTATAGAGGGTGGGTTCTGAAAGGGTTGAGACCGGATATCTCAAATGTTTACCAAAGTAGACTATATCATTTTATTGCCTCCTTACCTCGGTTCCTAATGTATTCTAGATATGTTTACGACGAAGTTAAAAATGTGAAAACACGAATTTTGCTGTTTGATCAGACAATACGTATAAAGTGTGTAAATAAAACTCATACAGATTTCAAATAAGATCTTTCATGAGGACAGTACGACGATATTTACCGGCGCGAATACATAATATCACTATGTGTTCATCGTAACATTCAAGTAATATAAGAATAGTATTACGTGCCTATAGAGGTCCAGCAAGAAAATAAGCTGTAATATTACATTACACAACTAGGGTGGTAATACAAAGAAAGGCCGAGATCTCAGATGTTTGCGGCACGAGCTGCAAGCGAGGGACGTAAATATGCGATCGAGGGTTTTCTTTATTACCTCCCGTGTTGTGTACAGCATTTATGTCTACACTTGGCCAGAAAGCGGCTTTTTCCGTACGCGCAGCGTGCGGAAAAAGTCACTTTATGGCCAGGTGTGGCGTAATAGTAGTTTATGAGACTGTACATAATGCCTTATTGTCTACAGCACAGAATAAGTAATAGTACTTTCTACAGAACTCGCACTGTCTAACAAAACCCACGTTCGAGTCACAAAAATGCGCCGAATCCGACCTTCTCGCTTTAACTCATAACGCGCGATCTTTCTGATCGCCACGCCCATCGCTAGGGTTGTCAACAAAAATAAACTTCTTATTGCAGATTGTCTTTCATGTTAAATTACAGGTAGTTATAACGTTAATAATGGCATTTGATTTTATACATGGTCGAAATAATATGAAGTAAATATACGATCGAGGGCTTTCTTTATTACCTCCCGTGTTGTGTACATCATTTTATGTCTACACATGGCCAGGTGTGGCATAAAAACCTTTAACATTATGATGTCCACAGGAAAGCCGTTTAACTTGTACAAACAGCAACACACTTAACTGCCCATTAAAGACAGAGCAGAGAGAAAATAATAACGATTGAAAGAGATATATATATTTGTATTATGTCAACTTCAAATCAAATAACGTTTGCGTATGTGTAATGTGCCTTTGAGCTTTGTCATTGTAGTTGTTTGGGCAAAGTTTTTTTTTCCATACTGTAAATAAAGGTTTCATTTCAACAAGACAGGTGAATTTGTCAAAATTATGATTTAGCTTTCAGACGAACGTTGGGATGAAATAAACTAATTATATTGCTAATGCTTTTATTGGTGCTTCATATTTTTGATATGATGCACCAATATAATTTAATTTATATTTATTATTCATTCATTATTTTCCACGAATTCAATAATATGGCATTAATGTCAATAATGACGTTGGATCAGCCATAAAAGAAAAATTATTGTTTCAAAACTCTTTTGAATAATAGCCAATTTATACTCATAAACACACGCACACATGCATAACACGACGCCTTCAAGTGTGATTCTCTTTCTTGCAGTATTTCCCATTTTTGAAGTGTATAGTTAACTGTGTTGCTGTTTGTACTGTATTTACAGCGTGGAAGTCCAATACGAGCAAACAATTAAACCAGATATAGCGTTTAGTAGTGTTTTCATTAATTAATATGATTTTTAGGGTTCCGTAGCCAAAATGGCAAAAAGGGAACCCTTATAGTTTCGTCATGTCCGTCCGTCTGTCTGTCTGTCTGTCTGTCCGTATGTCACAGGCATTTTACTCAGAAACTACATGATGGATATTGATGAAATTTGGAATATAGGTGTCTTGTATGAGCCGCTACTTAGTTTGGTAGTTAAATAATTAAAATAAATATTTTTAGGGGGGGCACTCCATACATGTTACAGACTCTAAAAAATTTTTTTTTCAGAAAATATCAACGTGTGGTACATAGTTCGACAGCTCTTTCAAAAACATTTTAAGGTTTTTAAGTAATGTTTTTGATTAAGGGAATACCTTTGGAAATAATCGCTCCGAAAGTTGTGAAAATTGTGTCCCCCCCCCTCTATCTTCTAAACCGTGTGTCCGAAAAATATGAAAAAAATCACGAAGGTAACGCTTAATTAATGCTTTCAACGAAAATTATTTTCAACAAGATCGAATGTACCGTTTTTGAGTTATTGCCGATAAACTGCACTTCTCAACAAAAGGACGTAATTGCTATGAAGATACGCTCTTTTGTTGTTGTACTTTTTTTTTACATCGTATTTTTTACCTTATAGTTACGGCTATGGAACCCTACACTGAGCATGGTCCGACATGCTCTTGGCCAGTTATTTAAATTACATTCAATAGTGACCTCGTAATTAATTTTTGAAAATTTACCGAGCAGCAATGTACCGCATACATGCTTGTAATAGCATTGCGAGATACGAGCTTTTTTAAAGAAACTGTCAACTAGCGTGTTTGTCAACTTGAATGTGTTGCGTTACATTGCGGGCCGAATTATTTTGTATGGTAAATATTTTCATTGTAATTTTAAGTAAAAGTTATCTAAATATACTTCTTAGTTCCTATGCTGACCACCGTTTCAATATTCACCCGTATTGGATTTCCACGCTGTATAATAAAATCTGCATGTTCCGACCCAAGGTTCCGATTTGATTTTAGCCAACCGTAAGAATCTTAGCACCGTGATGATATAGACTATAATCACGACCCTGAGATAACTTCGCAGGCTGAAACTCAGATATATCAATGTAAAAAAGGCTTAAGAGGGTAGAAATTTCCATGTGATACGACTTTCTTAATACAAATACAGAACCCTGGCTTAATATCAATTTGTACTTCAAGGCTTCTGTTCATTAAGCACACGTTTTTACTCCATTAGGGGCGCGCGAAGACTACAGATCACCTAATTTTAGCCTGATATAGCCGGGTAGTTTCGAGAAATGGAGACAAAAAGTATTTTTCTTTCAAATTATGGAAGTTTTGGGTACTTTTTGCTTAGTTTCAAGAACGTTATCAGTTGTAATAAATAACAAAGTATGGAACCCGAAAAGTGTCTCCGGGCATTCTTCAGTGTCTGTGACCAGAATTTAATAACGATATTTTATAAGTATGAAAGTATTTTTTCATCACACTTGCTCGAAAATGGTGTTGTTACACGTAGGTTCTGCGGGCCAAATGACCTATTATGTCCTAGAGTGTAATGGTTTTTAGGGTTCCGTACCAAAATGGTAAAAAAGGAACCCTTATGGTGCGACTCTGTCTGTCTGTCTGTCTGTCTGTCTGTCTGTCCGTCTGTCACAGCAAGATATCTCAGGATCTACTGATGCTATCGACTCGAAATTTGGAATAGTGTTAAAAACCGCTAACCCAAGCCTATGGAACAGAAAAAAAATCCTATACCTTTTTTACTTTTTTTTTAAAGGGGACCGAAATGGGATGTCCAAAATCAAAAGTTGAGCTAATATATCGAGTGGGATATCAAATGAAAGGGCTTAATATAAAGATTTCAAAACAGTTTTTATTTTTTTTATTAGACGTGTAGTTTTTGATTTAAGACCAAAAACGTTTAAAAAAATACCATTCCCCCCCTATTATCTCCGAAGTTACTGAACAGAAAAATCTGTAATAATTACCGATTATTAATATTATCCTAAATATGACAGGAAAAATAAAATGGTTTTCCTAACTTGCAGCGTTTTTTAGAAATTCGCAAAAATCGTAAGACAACCTTATTTGCTCCTACTAAACTAACCGCGGCATATGTCGATGTATGGGGACAACAGTTTTACAAGAGCAAAGTTAAGTTTGTCCTACCATAAATTTTTTCTTGAATTATTCAGATATCTACTGACGATTTTGTACGGAACCCTCGGTGCGCGAGTCCGACTCGCACTTGACCGGTTTTTTTTTTTAATTTGAATACCCTGGTTCTGTTTTACTCTTATTTGTCATGTTCAAAGGAAACGCCAACTTACTTTTTTAACTTTTATCACTGAAATATTTATTTAAAGAGAACTGTTAATGCAAAAACATACAAACACATATTTCGGTAACATAAATTAAATGTTTAAATAGTGTATTTCAGTATTTTGCAAATATAAAATCAACTAAAACGGCCGTTAAACCGCTATGGTTTCCGAACGTAACTTGACATTCGCATTATCTATGAATATATGGCACTTGGGGTTTTTTATCCTACTGGGTGGATTAGTAAGCTAATTTATTTAGATTTCCTCACAAGTGTGATGAAAAACATTGTGTATGCCACGGGCGGTAAAGGAATTACAAACTCGTGTTATTAAAGCCCTTGGCTTCGGCTCTGGCTTCTAACAAACACTCGTTTGTAACTCCTTACTTACCGCCCTAGATACACAATGTACTATTTACTCCACCACAGTTTAATTTACAATGGAGTAAAATTACTTCCGTACTTCTCATATAAAAATTATTTTATGTATCTGTACGAAGTATGTACAGATACAGTACATTACAGTACTATACATACCTATTATTTTATCTATATGTAATAGGTATGTGTTGAACTGTGACCTGTGTGATCGATATGCGTACAAGACTGGTTTATAAAAAGATCACCCATTTAGGTCATTCAGCTTCGTTTTAAGAAGAAGGAAGAGGCATTGAACAAACTCTGGAAAAAGCAAAGCAAACAAAGCAGTATTTTAACGAGACTTGGATTGCAAAACCAAGCTAAGGTCCGGGGAACTTTCACGTGATATTTGAATAACAAGGGAAACCTTTTTTCTTTGTCGCCCCATTTTCAACTACTGTTTAATCGCGTCTGTGGACGAGTGGGCATCTTCTCTGAAAAAAAGTTTGTGCTATTTTGAGATCCACTTAACGTTTTTTTTTAATACAATGACAGCATTTCTCGAAAATATAAGGTACTTGGCGAGTTGTCGAAACTAAGGAGCATTTTTTGTAAGGCAGTTCTTTTGTGATTGAAAAATATAAATATTTTTTCAACCATTATTCTTTAATATCTAGCCAGGCGGGCTAGAAGAAACATTAAAAGACGAGTATACCTACTACAATAATAAGGTTGTGTTAGGACAGACAGAACATCCGCTGGGTGTACACGTTTGCCTTTGAAAAAAAAAGGACCTCTACTCGTTGGCTTCGCCTCCACGCATACGCCTCCCAAAGGTCCGGAACACCATTGTTCCGTGAACGGGTAATACTATTTTCAATACTTTTAAACAAAATAAAATATACTAGTTACTATTTATCAATTAAAGTATAATTTTTATTGGAACAACGATATAACATTTTAAGTACTAAACTAAGATTAACCTAACCTAAACCTAATTCCAATATATGGGCTCGCCTAGGTCGGTGCCCCGCGGAAGGGTGCCCATAAGGCCAGCTACGTTCCCTCATTGAATTGCAATTCCTACTAGTTACTACTTTTACTTTTCTTAATACTAGTTACTGTACTTGTCATATCATTAACATATCTCAGTTTAATGAAAAATGACAGTCAAAATCTCATTTAATAAAACCAGCTAGTAAAAACTTCAAATCCCCAAAATCCACGCCAACCCAGATCGCTTGCGGAACACCTATTTCCAAATCGACATGCAAAGAGGCCAGGCCAACTCACTGAATAAATAATCCAAATCTGAATTTGTAAAACCCCTATGTGAATCCGTAACATGGCGTGACGTGACGTGACTTGCAATGCTCACAACAAAAGCACAGATTAAATAACTCAAAGCAGTTGCCCGACTCCATACAAACGTTCTAAATGACATTCACACATACGCGTGCCGCTACAAAGCTGGGGTGGGGCGTGGCGATGGTATTATTTCCGCAATGAGGACGCAAAGATCTCAACAGCTTACATTCCTTTTTTCGCATAACTTTGCCTAATTTCGTGCAACTAATAGTGAATTGGCATGAGATAGTCACACACACTTACCTATTCTAAAACATTTAAATCAAATGAAAAACATTTCGGATTCTGACGGATATGCAGACTGGGATGTAGTATAACGCTGGCACTTATTTATTTTATCATACGGCATTTAAAATAAAGACCTGCATTCATGCTCGGGACCGCTGGAAGACCTGCTGCACCTAACGCCCAACGCAACTGCGTGGTTTACCACCCTAAATGTGGACGTTAACACTAAAAAATAAGAGTAACATCCCTGATATTGCAGAGTTTAAGTAACATTAAGATTCACTTACAAGCTATATATTATCAGCCAATTAACGCCCTTTGCTAGACATGGGCCTCTCTCAAATACCATCATCGTATTTAGGGAGCTACTTAACATCTTTTCGTCCCAAATCCCGCAGTGTATCAAGACGAAAAGTCTTTGACGAGTGTGTGTTGCAAATGATGACATACGGCACCGAGACGTGGTCGTTTACAATGAGCCTCATAAGAAGGCTCAAGGTCACTCAAAGGGCAATGGAAAGAGCTATGCTCGGCGTTTCTCTCCGAGATCGACTCAGAAACGAGGATATCCGTAGAACAACTCTAGGGTTACCGAGATAGTTCAACGGATTGCAAACCTTAAGTGGCAATGGACGGGGTACATTGCTCGCAGAACCGATGGCCGTTAGGGGATTAAAGTTCTGGAGTGGCGACCATATGCTGAAAGAAGAAGCTTTGGCAGGCCTACCACAAGGTAGACTGACGATCTAGTGAAAATCACGGAAAACCGCTGGATGCGAGCAGCACAATCCCGATAGGGTGGAGATTCTTGGGGAAGGCCTATGTCCAGCAGTGGACGTCTTTCAGCTGATATGATGATGATGATTGAGGGATATGGCAGACAGTTTGGCGACCACAGTTATTATGTACTGCTGCCCGACGTCCTGTTCATCTCTTAGCCACCTTACCACACCCTCGATATAAGTTGTGGTATAATTCTAAGCCGATACACGGCAGGCTATATGTACTGTGACAGCGGCGTGTTACGCCACAAATCTCAGTGACATCGACACGTCGCCCATGTTTCATGTCGGCCTCAAAGGCTATCGTCAGTCTTTGATTTAGGCTACGTCAGGAGATACTGGTCGTAACATGATTAGTATTTGAAGCTACCACACTGACTCATGTTTGTTTATTTGATTTGGGGACTTAACGCAATGTTTGATGTAGCCTTCACTTTTTATATTGCGTTTTTTTTTACAGAAAAACCTATTTAATATTGTCTTCAGTTACGGCTCGGATTGTGGTTATTTGTTTCGGTATTTAAAAGAGAAAATTCATTTCTGAAAAGTGTTTTTCCCATTTTTAATTGGTGAAGTATGTTAGTTACGGTAGTATTATTTTATCCTGAATATTTTTTACAGCAGAATATGACGTTCGTTATAGTGAAAATCGGGTGAATATTGATTTCGGATTTCACTCCCTATCTATTCACTGATAGGTATTTTTTTTAAATAAAAGTGTATTAACGCTTTTCAAGCCCAAAATATATTTTTTTATTATAGACACTTGATGACTTATACTTGCATTGCAGATACAATACATTTTTTGCACTAAAAAATATATTTAACCCGCAGTTCAAGCTATAAATTTCATCATATTGACAACTTCGGTAAACAAATAAAAGTTGTCTTAATGTATTCGTTCTAGTGTTTGACACCCTAGTACCCAATAGTTGACATTGCTGTGCTGTTAACTTTAATACAAATGAGATAAGATTCAAGATGACAACTACTGGGACAGTGTCAATTACTCTGTCATCTACCTTAGTAACTTAAAAAAATATTACCTATCAACAACCTTTGACTTTTCATCCATATCTATCAACGTCAAGCTTAAATGGCTCTTGTCCTACACTTGACAGTCAAATGACTGTATTCCGGTAACTTAAGTGCTGTGAATATAACTTGTCTCGAGTAGGTTTCCGGCTAATGGTTAGACTTGATTTATATGTATGTTCAAACATTAGATTTAGGCCCAAAATGTATAAATAAGTAATAATTAGTAATCATCATCATTAGCCATAAGACGTCCATAAATGGATATAGGTCTATATATCTGTCGCAGCCAACTGGTTTAGTTAGTCATTTGGTTAACTGCCAAGCATTTTCACTAAACTATGACCCGCCAGCAGGTCGACGAAGCCCCGCTGCGCGAGGCTTCTATTTCTGCTCTGAGGGCACAAACTCACTAACAAACCTAACCTAAAATAAGGAGTGTGTTTAATGAAAAGGCTAGGCAGCTGACCGAATGGCTAACTCAACCAGTTGGCGGCGACATATCCATGAGTAATAGGTATTCTACGTTCTATCCTACTAATATCTTAAAGGAAAGCATGTGAAACTGTGTGAATGTTTGTCACTAAATAACGTGGCAACAACGGAATGGATTGAGATGAAATTTTACAAGTAGACTAAGTCCTGTATTGAAACATATAATACTTTTTACCACAGGAATAACACAGGAAAAGTTGTGGGTGAATGCTAGTTGTCATTTATTTTTCAACGTGACAAATTAGATACATTGAGGAACAACTTGTCTATTGAAATTTCTGAAACTTGTCGCAATCGGTTTAACATTGAACAAATATCCAAACAAGAGAGTAGCGCAGAAACCAATTAGTCTGCAACTGTAAAAATTGCATGACCAAAATCTAACAGAACACTCCTAAACGAGGATGTCCTATACACTTACAAAGCGAGTTTAACAAAGTTCTTTGTATTCCTGCGTGTGTATTGATCGACGTAGCAATTAGTGCCGAACAGGCTCTATCACAGAGATAATGTCATTTTCAAAGTTTCCTAGTGTAGCATGTACAATGCTATTATAACGCTAATTGCTCCGGAGTCTAGTTATTACATGAGTCTGTGCTGATATTTTGTGGTGATTCTGTACAGTATAGTTCTACGAACTGCGCTTCAAAGGAACATAATGTTTCAGTTACACTAACTTTAATTATGTGTAATATCTCACTCGGTATCGATTTTGGAATACGCAGTATCTACATTATTTGAGTCGTTTTGGGTAGAGACGTTAAGGCCGTGGGGTTCCAGTGCGTTTAGGATATACACGGTGGGGAGGATATCGACGATAGTTTGGGGTAATAATCTAAATAAGTATTTATTTAATCCCTAGATATTATTGATACTTAAATTTGCACCATCAATTAAAAAACACACAAGTAATTTGTAACTGACGTTACTCTCTATCATGGAATTACCTTTTGACAGATGTGTCACAAGTTCACAACCATGTGCAAAATTTCAGGGTTTCCAGGAAGTAAAATATTCTGATACTTTTAACTTAAATTAGTCCTGTTGTCAAGCTTTCGGTTCGTATGTAAAAAAAGGAAAAAAATAAGTTTTGGCAACGTTAACATTCTGCACATGGCTGTCACAAATCTAAATGAGAATGACCCAGGTTATAAGCAAGTGAACAGCGCCAACTCTCAGACGATTCCCAAACGAATTTACAGGTAGCCTTTGGTATTTCCTAAAACAAACGATTGACATTTTGTTGACAACGTTTTTCGTTCCCACGTCCAAATACGTGACTTTAAGGTGGCATTATACGAGTATTTAAAACAGAATAAAGCACTATTCGGAGGCAGCCTCCGTCGGTTGCCGTTCATGTTGGCGGTAACTTGTGTAAGTAGTTACGGCTGCACATAACAAAAAGCACACATGTGTGTCACCAACGAAGTTACCAAGCTACGATAGCGCGTGGTGCTTTGTTAGAATTTCATAAATTTAGCATCTACTTGTAGTTTAGTAAAGTCACGTCTCTCAGTTTTGAAGACTCGATTAAGACGACGGCATTTAGATCCTAATCCTTAAATTGGTGAGACCATCGACTAGCATAAAAACGTAATTGGTACAAATTAGTTTTTATAAAATATGATTAGTGGTACTTGTAAACGAGCAAGTGAGCTAGCTGATGCAATCATTGTCACCCATCGATATATTCAACACCTTTACGTTACCGATCTTTCCATTTCTTGAAGAACCCCAAAAAGGAGCTCATTCCACGGTCTGCTTTGTGGCAGAAATTAGCGTGTATATCCTATAGAAACCGACATTGAAAGACACGGCAATCCTCACAGGGGCGAAACATCACGATGAAACATCCCACTTACAAAGCTAGTATGACACTGTTCATTGTCCTACGTCTACATTGATCGGTGCCTCAATTTGATGCTGGACCGCGTCCTTTGACGAGTAAATTGCGGACGGACTTCAGATTAAAGTGGGATTACTCTTGCTTGATATACGCTAGTGTGTCGGGACAGTCATTTTGGGGGAATAGATGCTAAGTGCCGAAGTATAACGTGGTACTTAAGCTGTTTTGGTTGAAGCTGGTATTATGATTGTGTTGGCGCGGGGACTATATGAGGTTAATATCGTGCCTTTCTGAGCATTCAGAGAGTGATAACGTAAGACAGTTTATTTGTGCTTGAGAGCCGAATTTGGCGTCCATTTTGTCTGACATACGACTATTTCCTTAATCTCTGATATAAGGAGTAATAGAAATAGTGTGTACGTTGTGTGGATATGCTGTGTTACTTTAACCCTTTGTTCTCCGCTTGCCTAAAACGCAAAATGACATATTTGCGTTTTGCCTAAACTTCAATCTTCAGTGGCATTAAGACTATGTAGCTTGCAGACTATTTCGCTTTTTGTCTATATAGTAGACTGTCTGTTTCGATAACATGCCTGATTCGCGTTTTGTCTTATTCCTCGACTGACCAAATCGAGTTTTGCCTAAACTTCATATTTAAATGGCGTAAGCCCAATTCTTCAACTGACTAAATCGCGTTTTGTTTAATGCATAATTCTCTAATTGACGTAATCACTTTTCACCTAAGCTTCAAAGATACGAGAAAAAATTATTAAGTATAAAGTAGTTATCTTGGTTCGAATTTGAAGTGATTAAAAAGCATACAATTATTATGTCAAGTACCTAAGAGTGTCGTTTCTCGTGACTTCGCTGAATAGCCAGTACCTATCGTATTTCATATCGGCAATTTGTAATCAAGAGAACGATTGAGTTAACATACCAGTTACAAAGTTCCGATTCAAGACCATAAACTTCAAATAATGCGTTTTAGACCTAACGCGTTTTAGGCCCAACGCGTTTTAGTCATAACGCGTATTTGGCTTGACACTTTTTGGGCTATTCTTCAGAAATATGTCTGCGGTCACCTCATTCATTTGGCCCGTTTTCATACTAAATGTATGGATACAGAGGAATGAGTCGCAGACATATTTCTGTAGAATAGCCCGTTTTAGTCCCAATCCTGACGTAGTCCTAATGCGTGTAAGTCTTAACGTGATATAGATAAAACACTTTTAGGCCTAATACGGATTAGTTCAACAGCGATTAATGCATAATGATAATTAGGATGATGGCGTTTTATACAATGTGCGACTTAGACTAAGTAGCGACATAGGTATATTACGTTTTAGGCAAGTGGAGAACAAAGGCTTTTTGCTGGCAGTTGGTCCCAATAATAAAACAAATATTTTAAACAAAACTTTTCCTTTCCTGTTTCACGATCCCATTTTGTTATTGAATTTATTGATAAACTAGCTGCCCGCCCCGGCTTCTTACGTGTAATGCATAAACCTTGTCATGACAATAACAAAGATGCATACAGCAAAAAAAAAATTATGTAGGTAATTTGATGCAGTCGTTTGATTACTGCGCAACACACAAATATTTTGGAGGTTAATTTTTATTTATATACAAAGAAAAAGAAAAATGGTGTAACTAACCCGACTTTGCTTTAAACATATACATACATATATAGAACAAGATACTAACATAGTTTTTGTATTACACCCTAGTCATGGAAAGAATATTGTAGGTGGATGGATGGCATGTGTTACTCGTTCTAACAACGCTCATCTCTCATTGCGATATTTGTCTGAGGCTCATATGGCAACCCACGCAGCTGACATTCTAAAACCCCATTTGTAAAATCGTGGCATAAAATACTATTAATTACATTTCCGCTTCACACGCTCGAGTTTTCCCCAAGACGCATTACACGCGTATCAAAATAATACCACAATCAGAACAAACTCCTCCATTCAATTATATCCCGCCTAATTCCGTCCCTAAAACTCCGCGTATAATGTTGTAGCAAAGTTGTCTTTTGTCGGGTCGCAGATGTGAGCATTATCTCTACACGTTACAAGTTAAATGTAAGGGAATTTACTCGAGTAGGGCGGGGAAAATACTTTTACAAAAAACAAGCTAGCTGAGACTCAATAACAGTGCACAATCATGCCAGGCGATCTCTAAAAGCTAATACTGTTTTCGCCACCTATCCTTATTAATAAACTGCAGTAGTTTTGTCTCGGGTATTATTGTTTCTTTCGTTACAATTTTTTTCTCTTTCGCTATTACTGGCTTTTTGAATTATTTATCTCTGTCATGCATTTCAAACGCATGATTTGTCACATTTCGTGAGTATAGTATGAGAGTAAAACTTTATCTCCAACAAGCGACATAAAAACAAGGATTGTTACTACTAATTTAGTTAAATAAAGACCTATAAATAAGTACCTACTCCAGAAACAACAAAGCACAGTTAACAAGTATTTCGGATGAAAATACCAAGTATTTTTACTTCGGGCCTCTAGTTAAATCTTCCAGAACATCTATACAAGTTTCCCTAATTGGAAAACTTCAAAAGGTGTGCGATATGGAACAATTGAATCTGCCCTTTCCCTGTTAGTGAGTTCCTTTTGCCTTTGTTAGAGTTTTCTCACACCTCGGAATCAGATGGTATCAATAGGAGCAACTAATTTACTTATTCTTCAATGTGAGGAGGTATTTTTGAGCGGTATAGTAATTATATGGTTATCTTTTGTAACGTTATCTTTGTGAACATTCTGAGTGCAGAAAGATATTGAGGGCAAGAGAGGCAGATATATACCTTTTATGGGATATGTAAATTTATAACGATCCTGTAATTGAAGCAAATAATTGATTGTAGTTTCATAAGAGTACTAGCTAAATTTCTCAAATTAATTGTGAATTTATGAATTGTTTCAGATCTTATTGACTACAGTGCAAAGATACACAACTGTGAATTAAAGTAAAAGGTAAGCCGAAAATTTACAATCTTATAAAAAAGTCGGTCGTTTCTCCTTAAAGGGGGAAAAAAGGACGGTTATTATTCGCTTCAACGACGTCAACCAACGCGGAAATGTCTCTCAATTTATAGCATAATGCATTTTGTCTACGCAAAACAACATGAGAAGTCACACACAAACACTTATGGTCTGTGTCCCGTTTGGCCAATACTGACCACTTTGGGAGATCTAAAGATGTGCCCCTCTCCAGAAGTCTCAAACCCATTTAAGCGTTCAGCGCTATCTAATAGCGTCATTTTAACCACACGTTTTTTGCTAAATAAAGACAGTTATATTTCTTTGGCTCCTTGAGAGTTCTCATGTCAAAATTTATTTATTTTTATTTTTTCATTTATTTTATTCAGTAAAATGAGTCAAGCTATAAAATAAAACACATTTAAAATATACCTAACTGATTTTTCTCAGACATCATTTATGTCGTATGCTAATGATGACCCTCTTTTTGTTTGTATGGAAAACCGACCGGCTCTCGTACAATAGTAGTTTATGTGACTGTTACATTATTAAATGGGTGTTAACTCGAGTGATGTTATTATAGAACTCTTAATTAATGCCTTATTACATACACTACTTTATCTACACATATAATATAATATTATAAACCCTCTATGATGTTTTCAATACAATATGTGTCTCATAACGCAATAAATAGAAAGTAAAACAACCGTCGCGTCCCGAGAGATTAATTTAGAGATGTCATTTATTTATCGCATGATATAGTAGAACACTTCATTAGTGAAGTGTTCTACTATATCAGTTCAACACAAATTTTACAAACCTGGGTTCCTAGGTCTTCTGTCGTTATTTCTATTCGTCTGGTGTCGACATTTTGACTATCTACTAAAAAATACAAATAAACAGCTTATACTTTTATACATCGAAAACTCGAAATGCACAAGCCCTGTAAAAACAATCATGCTCAAAATCGGTTTCACCGCGAAACCCTTGAAAATAAACTTTACGCTAAAAAACCCGCGATCTCTCCACCAATGTATCACGAAACGTCGTATGTGTCGTTACCTCCTAAGTGTACTTACGTTGGTTTAATTCTGCGAAATCCCTTTTCGAGCGTTCGGGTTACACGAACTTCTCGCATAATTTTATTTTTCAACTCGTCACGCCGCGGTCTGAACTTTTTGATTTCTTCGTCGGGAATCCCGTTTACTATTTTTTTTCTGCAAGTTTTTTCCGCAACCCCGACGCGATAAATAAGAGGTTGTTTTGAGTGTGCCGAGGAAGATGGACGAGAACGGTGTTATTGAGTTTCAAATTGAGTTGCTAGTTCCAAAAAGGGGATTAGAGGTTTTGGTTTGTAGGTTGGCAATTAGGTTTTTAAGCATCGTTGTGTTAATTCTCTGTTCACTAGCCCTAAAAATTTTAACTGTGTTTTAAGCTGACCCGGCAAACATTGTGCGCCTCTGAATATCAATATTTTCGTGATTTTTTGTATGTGTTAATAGTTATTCTAAGGGGAGAAAAATCCATAATGAAATATCATAAAAATCGGTCCCACCGTTGAAATATATTATAAATGGTGCAATTTAATAACCTAACCTGACCCCTCGACTTGGTATTTGTGTCTTCGGTGTTATTTGATTTTGTGCTGGCCTTTGGATTGAAGAAAGAAGTCAAAATAAAATAAATACTCTTATGTTTTAATTTAATAGATACTTGTTAAGTGTGTTGTTAAATAATTGGCATGTGATTATTTTTCTATGTTATATTTCTCATGTTAAGTGAATGTAATTCTTATGAGAAATAAATGTCTTAAACCATAAACCATAAATGAGTTCGAGCGCGGAGACTAGAATTTGCGAGATGCCTATGATCCCTGAATATTTTCAGACGAGCGATAAGCACAACACTGCTGAAATGAGAGGTGTTACAGCATTGATGTACGTACTCGTCATTAGTATAAAGTTTGGTATATCTGTATAAATAGCTAAATACCTATCAAACTT
The DNA here is from genome assembly GCA_947034925.1 of Eudemis profundana. Lineage (NCBI taxonomy): Eukaryota > Metazoa > Arthropoda > Insecta > Lepidoptera > Tortricidae > Eudemis > Eudemis profundana. Next base: position 10,546,575 of record OX344812.1, read on the forward strand.
CTCTTATAATACTAATATTTATTTACATTTAGTTTTGTTACAATTGACAGCTGACAGCGGACACAGTCCTCGTATAGCCAATTATTGTTTTATTTTTATTACGAACTTCGGTACTAATTTTGTCAGCGTGGCGCACTAATTGTGTCAGTGTCAAATCGAGAATTCAAAAGAACCTTTTTGAAAACTTACAGGGAATAAAAATGTAATAGCGGTATTTTCTAGATCATTACGTCGGGAACTATCGAAAAAATAATATAATTTACACATCTTTGAATAATTTTACTTACCCAATTGGTGTGAATTGGTAATGAATTAGGATGAATCGATTACGATTTAATGTTTCAATGTAAATTCGCCTACACACTGGGATATGTGTCTCGGACTGCAAACTTATAAAACTCCTTTTCGGGGGTGGATTAAAAATAGACATCACGATCACGACGCTCTTTCATAAAGCTGACTGCCGATCTTTTATTGCCAGTACACGAATGTTCTGGAAATAAGAGCCGCGGCAAAAGAAAGTCTTTGGAAGAAAGATTGATGCTCCCTTTCTAAAGGATCATTACCGATAGTGGATGGGCCCTGTGACGTAATCGTCTTCAAGTCTGCTACAAATTAGAATAGCTTTGACACTTTCAAAAAATTAAATTAATTCTTTTAATTTTTGTTTGAATATTGGAGATGGTGTAAAAGTGTGTAATGAGTATCAAAAAATAATAATCTAAATAGTTTAAAATCTCACGGTTTATTCATTTACTTAAATCTTATTATATAAAACGTCCAGGGCTTGTTACCTGATTATCTTATTTTTGAAATACGTCCTAAGTTTTTACGTTTGATGATTTTTACTATGCATCACCTAGGGCAGTGAATACCTTCGCAGGTCTAATAAGAAAAATGCTACTTTTATAATATCAAAATAGTCCCCGTTTCTTCTTAACGTTCTCAATTTATTGGCCCATCGCCCCATTTATGGGGCGTGCGCCCCAGAAATGGGGCGATGTTTTAAAGTGAACGCTCTGATTTATAGCAGCTGTACTTTATTCAGTTTGATCGTCCATAATCGCCTGATCTAGATAGACCAGTCTACTGCTGGAGTATTGATAAGATAATAGTAATTGATCATTGTTCCATTAAGTTGACGTAGTTAATTTTTTTTTAGTCTTGCACAGAAAACATTATGAGTAGGATGTGAATAGCATTAGTGTGGCGTACATAGAACTCCATTCCCATCGGCTTGCCTAATATTAGTCAATTCAGAACTTAATTCTAGTGCTCTTTAAGAACATTGAAGCCAGAGTTGCTCCGGCTTGCCCAAGGATTTCTTCAACGCCACGCCACTGCTGAATACGCACTATCTAGGTAAGCATGCTACATCATCGACTTCATCATCATTTAAATTAAAGTCAAATACTTTCTATTCATTATCATCATTTTAACGTGGAGACGTAGGTCTCCCTAAAAGACTTCCGCAATGAATTGTAGAACGGCTGTCCATTTACGAATATAAAAAGAAATCTGTTGAAGGTCACGCACGCCACTGCTTGACATATGTCTATTGATATGGTCTCTCTCAAAAAAAAAACATACTGGGGGTACATACCATAATTAACTTGTTTGGTGGGAATCACAGTTTGCTCTGATACAGTACAAAAAGTACTCTTATTGTTCCGGCGACTTGACATTCTACTAAATAAGTACCGTTTATATCTGTCAAATACAACAAATGATCCAATTAGGTAACCAAATATTTTTACTAAAAAAACTTCATACCCAGTGACACTCGCGTCATCAAGACGAATCTAATGATGTATCATTTATCAAAATCGGTTGTGCCGTTGAGTAGTTACGAGCGGACACAGGAACGGACATACATACATACATACCAGGTCAAACACATAACCCTCCATTGGGCTTCGCCGCAGTCGGGTAAAAAAGAAAATTCATGTAATTATTTTCGTTTCTTCAATTCAGTATTATTTAAGATAAAAATACAAATTATGAATATAGTGCTAAAGAATAGAATTCAGCATTTGATAAATGAAGTACAATTTAGACAAGGATTCCATTTAAGAAATTATTTCGGTCGGTATAGTTTATATTTTCACAAACTGTGTATTATTTCACTGTCTGGTTTGATTACTTTCAATTACTGAATGTCATTTTTTCCAGTGATGATTTAGGTAGGTAATTTAAAAATGGGTTTATTTTATATAACAATGAAGCCATCATTCTAAGTATACAATTTTTTAGCTTAATATCCATTTCGTCATATTTAGCCTTGTAGGAGTGCACCGTCTACGAAGTTAGAGATCCAGGGTTCAAATCTGGGCAAGGGCAAATATTTGTGTAATGAGCATTCCAGAGCCATGGATATTAGCTATCTATTAAGGTATTTATTTATATTTATCGTCTCGTATCAGTAGTACAGTCACGGAATGAAAATTTACGTCACTTTTCGACTAGGTCTACTAGGTCAGTGAGTTAAGGTTTAAAAGTGACCCAAATTTTCATGTCGTGACTTTACAAGCATTGCTAGGACTAGGTCGATTTGTGTAAGATTGTGCCGCAGTATAATATGTATATTTTTTCACTCATCATTTCAGCCATAGGACGTCCACTGCTGGACACTGGCCTCCTCAATAGACTTCCAAGTGACCCACATCCAGCGAGTCCCCGCAACCCTAACCGGGTCACCTGACCACCTTAAGGGTGGCCGTCCCACACTGCGCTTGCCAGTACGTGGTCTCCACTCGAGAACCTTTCTGCCCCAACGGCCATTGGTTTTTCGACCTGTGTGCCCTGCTCATACCCACTTCAGTTTGCTTATCCGGTTTGCTACGTCGGTAACCTTGGTTCGTCTACGAACCTCCTCGTTCCTAATTCGATCTCGCAGTGAGATCCCGAGCATAGACCATTCCATAGTTCGCAGAGTGACTCTGAGCTTCCTTAAGAGGCCCACCATTTTTTCATTATTAACTTAAATCTAAGTCAGTGATTGGCTTTTAACGTTAGGAGTTGAGGTGTAAGAGTTTGTCTAACTATAGACTTTTTGCGGCGGGCGTTTCTTTGCTTCAGGTATCTTAGTATCCAAAGTTCTGGCAGACTCAGACTTGTTAGTGCGCCCCTGTGGCCTATTTGCAGAACAAACTGTTTGATTTCCTATTGATACCTAACCTATGTTTATATTAGAGTAAGATTTATAGGTGTGAGCTCAATTGCTATTGATTGAAAGCGGACCTTATTTTAAATGTTGTAATCATGTTGGGTACGAAGATACTTTGAGACCCTGAGCACAATATAAGATAGGTTTTGCTCTGAAACCATCCCTTAAGGGTGAAAGGAGAGTGGAAGTTTGTATGAGAAATCAATAATTTCAAATAAGGAACATAAAACGAATTCTATTTCTATCTGCGTATATTACAACTTAAGACGCATGCGCGAAACTTATGTTTATTTGTCATACTTTACTTACATAGCGATAGTTTCCAATATTTACTTTACAGAATCCGTATCTTGAAAAGTCAATAAAGGAAGAACTTGGTTTAATATTGAACTTATATTAACTTTATCGAACTGCTCTTTTGCGTTAGTTTAATACGCCTTATTTGTATCGGAAATGTACATAGAAAATATCTCACAGAATCTCAGTTACTGTATTTGATCGGAAGCATAAATATTTACCGAAACTGGGATGATCCATAGACAATATTTAAGTAGGCTCTCCATTTCCTTGTAGGTTGGAGTTGCAGCTCGAGGGTTCCGTACAATGATAACATAACTAATCGAATGTGTTAAGTAGACCTGGTTTCAATAGCATATATCTTTTTATGAAATCTTACTTATTGACCGAGTGAGCGAAGCGGACGAAATGTCTCTGTTTCATCTTAGGCAAAAATGCTTTCGTATGTCAGTCAGGCGGATGTCTGTCTGTTCTCCTCGTGCCTCTACAGGTCGTATTTCTCTGCCGATTGTGATGGAAACATACAATATATGTATCCCGGTAAGAAGTTCTCTTGAAATAATAATGAGAATAACGCAGGCAACGCCGCTGGTAAATGCTAGTAGTGAATAAATGTCTATAAAATGTATCGTATGTAATTTCATCAGACAATTTGTAAAAGACGAAGTGTTGTGCAATTTGTTTTTACTATTCTTTTGAAAGCAGGCTCCATTCCCTTTTTACCTTTCATAAAGCCAACCTCTAATCCTAGAAAATATACCTAATGAATTTTATGCAGTAGCATAAAAGCTTACCAAAAGTAAATTTATGTTATAACATCTGTCATGTACTTTATACTTTTACAACACAGGACTCCGTAGTAAAGGGGGAGTAACATTTTTTCCACGCAACAGCGCTTTTAATACAAATAAGCCGATAAAAAACGGGCCGAGTTGGTTGTTTCACACGAAAAATGCTTCTTTATTTCCCTCGTTGCTTGGATAAATCGTGTGCCCCGTTTACATTATAAATAAAATCGGTATAAAAGAGTTTTGTCAAAGATTTAATAGACATTTGTTGCTGGATGTGACAAGTTCGTTTAGTTGAAGTTGGGAGGCAGGGCGAAGGGTATTCGCATAGTTTCCTGCCACAAATTAGATATAAGATAGACAGGAAACATTCTAGGAACTCGGGTTACCCTTATCTGTCATAAAATTGAATTTCTGGAATATACTTAGCATAAAATGTTTTGCAGAAACAGTTTTAGCTGAATAATTATTTCGCAGAAATGTTGCACCCGACGCTCGACCGCAATCCAAGGGTACGGGTTCGATTCCTGGTATGGACGAAGGATGAGCGCAATTTAATTTTTCTATGACTCATGGACATGTGCATTCTTTCAGTTCTTACCTACGGTGCTTAGACTTGGTCTTTGACCGAAGCTCAAAAGGGTTTACCGTCATTTCACAAAAAACATTTTACAAATGATCATTTAACAAATAACGATTCACAAACTATTCATTTCACAAACATACCATTTTTCAAAATCCTCACTTTATAAATGATTATTTGACAAATGTACATTCCGCAAATGTAACACTTTGCAAATATATTGAATATTAAATAATCATTTAACAAAATGTTCAATTCGTTATTTGCAAAACTCCGACCGATTAATAAATTCGATTCGATTAATACTGTATGTCTCCCATTTTTATTAGGGACAAATAAAAAACAGGCAAGTTATTATGATATACCTTAGACAGAATTTGAACCTGCATATCCATCGGCTCTCCGGGCCAACACAGATGCATTGCCAATTGTTCCACCGAAACACTTGCCCAAGTCATCAAATTTTTCAACCAGTCACCTCATCTTCTATACGTCTTAGGCACTGGTCCCGCCGCCGGCGAGTAAGCGAGTAAACAGGCAAGTAACAGTTCATTGCGGGCTGACCAGGCATCAATCGACCTCTCCAGATCCCCAATATAATGCTACTCGCCCAACTTACTCGCGGCAGTGGGACTAGTGCCTTAAGCGAGGCTTGTAGCACCATCTACGTTAAATAGCCTAACTTTCTTACGATACTTGCTTTTGAATATAGCTTATTTTAGTCTAACAACCTTATTTTGGTCTCTTCTAGTACTGTATATGAAACTCCGTAGTAAATTACAGAAGTATTATGCCTTATCCGCGAGTGTTCCGATAAGTACACCCGAGAGTTCTACAGATATTAATCATGCTGCTCACATTGGATTTATTTTTAGGGCTACAGGAGGAATATTGAATTTAATGGAATCAGGCAAGATGAATTTCGTTATCCGTTTTGTATGGAGTTGTAGCATCTGAGAGGGGATTGTCTCAGATCCGTTGTCTTTGTCGGCTTGTAAGGTTTAGAATGAATTAAACATGTTTTGGATTTAACAGTTGGATTTTCAAGGAGTTAGTTTGTTTTCAGGGCTCCGCTGTCCGTTTTTTAAACCGTAATAGGTAGAGACTTGAAATTGAAATAGAATGTGTAATTATTATTGGCGCTATAACAACAAATAATAAAAATAAAGTAAAATAGTACATTACACAACTAGGGTGGTAATACAAAGAAAGGCCGAGATCGCAGAAGTTTGCGGCCCGAGCTGCAAGCGAGGGACGTAAATATCCGATCAAGGGCTTTCTTTATTACCTCGCGTGTTGTGTACATCATTTTATGTCTACACTTGGTCAGAAAGCGGCTTTTTCCGTGCGCGCAGCGTGCGGAAAAAGTCACATTATGGCCAGGTGTGGCATAAATGAAAATTGAAGGGGGTCTTTATTCAAGAAATATGTTTAATTTGTCGTTTTTTGTGCAACGGTCATGCAAATTCGACTCGCACTTGGCCGTTTTTTTTACCTTACAATTTACGTATATTGTTCGAATCAAGTCAGTCAGTTATAGCCAACCGATTGAGCTGAAATTTTGCACACACGTTAATTTGGATAGCAATGTTATATTACGGTACCATCTAATGATGGAGAAGGAAGGTACATAAGATAGCCCCCATGTTTGGGGTTCATTTGTTTGGTTTTGACATTAAATTTGCTATTGTGCAAAAAAGGTACAATCCGCAATAAAAAAAAATTGATGGAATTAGAAAACTTACGAGTATTACTTGATACTGTAACTATAGCTTGGCAACTTCGTTGGTGACACTCACCTGTGTGCTTTTTATTCTGTATAGCCGTAACTACTTACACAAGTTACCGCCAACACGAACGGCGACCGATGGAGGCTACCTCCGCTCTGGCTGGGTCGGTTGTCGGATAACATGTGTAAGTAGTTACGGCTGCACATAACAAAAAGCACACAGGTGAGTGTCACCAACGAAGTTGCCAAGCTATAATGTCAAAGTATTGAGACAGACAAGTATTTAGTCCTCTTCGGCCGTCTTCGGGCCGGGTCGAGGCGCAGACGGTGCGATCTGTACTGGTGCATTCTTACGCATTCGTAAAACTTTGCTTGTAGTGCCTTCGTTTACGGCGCGTACACATACAAACAACGCGTACATCGACATTTTGTAGAAATAAAAATTACTGCTATATTACTATGTTAATGTCCTCTGCTTTACTGCTAAGTTCTCTGTATAAAAATCTAGTATTTAGTTGTCATAATAAATAAATAAATATTAGGGGACAATCTTACACAAATCGAACTAGCCCCATAGTAAGCTCAATAAGGCTTGTGTTATGGATACTAGACGACGATATATTTAATAGATACAAATCCTTAAATACATAGAAAACATCCATGACTCAGGAACAAATATTCGTGCTCATCACACAAATAAATGCCCTTACCGGGATTCGAACCCAGGACCTCTTGCTTCGTAGGCAGGGTCACTACCAACTAAGCTAAAGCGGTCGTTGAACATGTCATGAGACAGAAAAAAGGAAAACACAAGTTACTCTTGTCTTTTTTTACTACTGAGCCCACAGACTGAGATTTCCATCGTATTGGATTTCTTAGATCCACAATAATCTGCGTGGTATAGCGAATCCTTTCCCTTACCGCAGTGCTAGGGATTGAAATGTCTTTCGTTTTTCCTGTTTTACCGAAATCACTGGTCTCGTTCGTGGCTTTAATCAAGTTATATATGACTAGAATTTACCCGCGGCGTTGACCGCTTAATTCACCTAATTATCCCAAGCGAGTTCCTTAGCGATATCTAAAGTACCCCATGTTTCAATCGAGGACTCGATTCGCCTTTGTTACTGCATGATTTAGTAACATACATAAAAACCTCTATGATATCTAAACCTGTTAAAATGTTATCACTTAATTATCATCACTGTGAAATTTTATGAAGACTTTCATATTTATATATTATCTAGAAGGATAGGATAGGACTTTCTTATTAAACAAACTGTTTGTCTGGCAGGATTCCCATAGAAATGATGATATTGGGTATGAATTTTGAAATTTCCTTGTTAGTGATTGGTGAATTATGAATTTTTGAAACTTTGAACAAAAACGAGCCATATCCAAAATCAAGTCGGATTCATACACGGGGGTTCCATACTAACGTACAATTTTTAACACAATAGGTATGAAAAAATGGTTAAGTACCTACATTTTAATATTTTTTTTGTTATAGTGACTATAGAAATTATACACTATGAAAATGTCAATGGTCTACGTTTCATAATATGTATACAGCCCTATATGGCAGACAGAAAGATGCACAGCCAGCAGTCTTAGTAGTAAGATCCCGTTGACACCTTACCTATAAGTAGTATAGTAAATATACTTCATTCAATAATTTACTTCTAATTCAATAACCCTAATGACTAGGAAGATGGGTCGGCGACTGGAGTGGGATGCAACTTGCGTCGAAACCCTTGCGCTGTCTCATCTTCCATTAACCGAACCGAGAGCCGGCGCTGCTGCAGACTCGGCCGAGGGCCTCAAGCGGCGCAAGTATGCAGCCATAGGCATTGGCTACATATTTGAGCTGTTTGGGGTAGAAACGTTGGGTGAAGAAACGTTCAGGTAGGTATATTTTAATTTTTACTTTAGGCTTTTATTTTAGGTGTATATTGTTTCTACTTTAGGATTTTAGTTTAGTTTAGGATAATTTATTGTTTATTTAGTTATTGAATAAATAAATTCCAGCTGAGCTGATTGATATAGAACTCCAAAAAATAATTGAATAAGATTTGAATTCAATTCCAAAAAAAAACAGTGAAATTAAATTTATGCAAAATATCGGATCACTCTCTATAGATCCAGTGGATAGATCCACGGTAGATCCAGTGAGACATTATTTTCTCATGGGATCTATTTTTTATATTGACAGTTAGAAATGGATCTAGAGGGAACGATTTATCTCATTAGATCTATCGTGTATTTGATTGTGATAAAAGTAGATCTACAGGGAATTTATTATCCTATTAGATCGATCTTGCCAAACATAAATATTTTATGGATCTACGGAGAACCTTATTTTAATAAATTCTTTTATTTTCGCGACTAGGTAAGAGTGACATGTCCAATTGATAATTGTCAAAATATTCATGATATGACATATTAATTTTGTCTCCAGTGGTAAAGTGTGAATTCAAACTCTAGAATGGATAATTTTAATTGGGATAATGCAAATGATATTAATACAGGTAAATATATGTGCATAACTATAATTATTATTTTTTAACTCATGCCTTTTTATTTTAATAAATAGTACCAAATGTTACTAAAATCTGAAGTGTTACAAATAAACAGTTTTTCTACCACAAATCACATGTGTAAGTATATTAATTCGGGAATCTTATATTTACGTAAATTATTTTTATTTTTTTTCTTAGACATGTAGTTTTTGATTTGATTGAATACATCTCCGAAGTTACTGAATAGAAAAATCTGTAATAATTACCGATTAATAATTATCATCCTAAATATATAAAGACTACATACTAACAAAGTGAAGGCAAACAAAAAGAGACAGAGAGAAAATAAAATAGATACAACTAGCCCTACTCGAATAGCCCGCCCCGCGCCATTCCAGGCGCAAAGGTGCCCATCACGCTCGCCGCGTTACCACGTTGGATCGCGATGGACAGCCTTTGAACCAGGAATGACCCGGAGGGAGGGTCAAGACCCCTCTCCCTCAAGCGGCGCCCAATGTCCCCGATTAAGGTTTTGGCCTCAGACCCCCAACATCCGGTCGTTTCGACGGCGAACGGGACAAATATGTAATTAGCGAGACCCGAATACTTGTCCCGCTTTTTAGATGCCGCCGCCTCAGCGGCTGCCCCTGCAGACCTGATGGTGCGACCAAGGTGCGAGGCAGCAAAAGTGCTGACGCACGTGGCGTCCCATAGCAGGCATCTGCCTCTCTGCCAGGGCACTAGGGTCAGACCATCAGGTCGCTTGCCATCCGTCCGGCTAAGACCCGGAGGCTCTAGCATGCATGGTACGTTCGCTGATATTAGAGCTCTCCGGATGATGTCGTTTAGGGAGTGATGGCGAGGGAATCGTCCAGCACAACGACAACATGCGTAATGCTTCACAGTCGTTATTTCTACGCAATCTTGTTTCTTCCTAGTAGCGATTCTACACAATATGAATTCCACACAACTGAATTTAATCACATGCGTTATACTTCGCCATTCTGTAATTATTATTTTTTAAATCTCATACATAACCGGGAGTCGAACCCGGTCGAAATTGGGGCGGAGAAATATTTTTTTAAAGATTTCGACTAGGAAAAAACGAGATAGTATAGAAGATAGATAGAATAAAAAGATAAAGATAGTAGCGCGAAGTATAAAGCATGTGATTAAATTCAGTTGTATGGAATTCATATTGTGTAGAATCGCTACTAGGAAGAAACAAGATTGCGTAGAAATAACGACTGTGAAGCATTACGCATGTGATTAAATTCAATTGTGTGGAATTTATTTTGTGTAGAATCGCGAATAGGAAGAAACAACAATGGCTTAAACCTAATATAATCCCTTAAGGCGTGATGGCCGTTACCCTCCACCATGGTGCCGCAGATGCATAAATGACGTTCACAAACATCGCAGCCCAGGCGGAGAGCCACGGCCACCCGCATCGAGTCGTTGTCGAGGAGCGTGCCCATGTGGGGAGAGCGGAGAGCGTGCAGCCACGCCCCAGACTCTGGTCTGGACACCGCATTGAGCCTAGCCCTGTCTACGCCCGCTGCACTCTCCAACAATGCGTACACGTTTTTGAACACATTATTTATCTTGATTATTAATTCATATTTTACTATATAACTATAACCGCGTTATCACACTGCAGGTTTGCGAACCATTCAAGCGAGTATGTATTTTCCAGTATTTGAGTCAAAGTCGGAAGCAGAGGTCCCAACCGAGGCTGACGAATGTAAAATTGTAAAGCTTTAGTGGCAGACGGATTTTGTGATGGCGAAGCATACTCGTAGAGGTCAGATGAAAAGAGATTAGCATCATCTAGATTAGGATACCTACCTACTAGTTAATAGGCTGTGGCATCAATGTCATGTCATCTGGATAATTTTGTTCTCGATACGAAATTGGATCTGAAGAAAATTATTTTTAACTTTTATTGTAATTAGGTAGATCAAGTAAGAAGAAATATTCCGGATGGATACATCACTCCAAAAATGTATCTTGTGAGATTTGGTTTTTCTTACTAGATCCGTTTATTATTCTAAATGGATCTACTGGTAAAAAAAGGTATCATTAGATACATCGCCCCGAAATTGGATCTAATGAGAAAAAAATGTCTCACTAGATCTACCGTGGATCTGTCGATTGGATCTATAGAGAGTGATCCAAACAATGGCCCACGGCTTTTATTGAATGATTCGTTAAAAATGAAATGCACGTATCGTTAATAAAAATTCAACTTTTTGTTCCCAAAAGTGCCCGCGTACAAATCAAAGCCCGAACTCATTCATTACCGGCATGTAATATGTAGGCAGCAAATACGGATAAAATCGTGAAACAACGGGTCGGGTGAAATCGAGCAAATTCATTTTGCTGTTAGAACAAACGAGTCACGTGAAAGAGAATTATTTTTTTTTGATTACGGAAATGTGAAAAGGAAATGGGACCGAAAACACATTTATAAAACATTTTCCATGACATTTTGTTTGTTCGTTTCAGAAAGAAATTAAGTAAGTACTCTCAAGATTAAGAAAAGAGATTGATATGTTGATTTGGTTTAATAGGCTAGATGACTAAAAAAAACTGTTTAGTCCGTCTGTTACATTATGAAAAAATATTGTACACGTATTTTTTGTTTTGTTTGACAAACAAAAACTGACGAGGATAGAGTGCTTAGAAGTTTCGAGTGACGTCACTCTTGAGTACAAATTGCACTCAAGAGTGACGTCACAAGCCCCCACTCCAGAAGTTTGATGATCTATAACTTTGTCGATTTTTAATATTTTGATAAACCAAAAAATACGTGTCCCATATTTTTCCATAATCTAACTGACGGACTAAATAGAATTACATATTTTTAACCCAGTCATCATCCCTATTTCTTGCGTGTACTGATTGATAAAATAGTACTTTTTGATATAAGTGCGGAAAGTAGGTATGTCATTTTTCACGAGTCCCGAGGTGTATTGGCCCGAGCCGCCAGGCGAGGGTAAATACTCGGTACTTCTGGAAATGACACTTCTGCACGTGTATCAAACGACGTTTTTTAATATATTTGCGAAAAAATGTCGATGAAACAAAAACATGGCACCGGCTGTCACCATTCAGCCTAATCAAAAGAAATTATTTTGAAAAGAAACATACAGAATTTAATTAAATTAAAACATGAAAAATCAAGAAATATATTTATTTATTACTTTTTAGTTTACTTATTTGCAAATAAATATGTTATTTAGTGTTCAAAAATTAGCTGGAAAGTAAAAAGCACTAGTGCGCAAAATACAACTTTGCGCACAATTTACAGCTACGAAAAATACAAAGAAAGGCCGAGATCGCAGATGTATGCGGCCCGAGCTTTAAGCGAGACACGTAAATATGCGATCAAGGGCTTTCTTTATTACCTCCCGTGTTGTGTGCATAATTTTATGTCTACACTTGGCCAGAAAGCGGCTTTTTCCGTACGCGCAGCGTACGATTCGACCATTCCAGATTCGCAATGTAATGCTACTCGCCCAGTTTTACTCGCTTACTCGCCGACGGTGGAAAAAGTCGCTGCTACTATCAAATGGAGAGGCGTATGCTTAGCAGTGGGATATTTTTCAAGCCTAATAAAAATTCTAAAGTTACCTTAAAACATAGTTAAAATCAGATAAAACCTTCGAATTTCTGACAGGGTACTGGAATTATCACTTGCAATTTAGTTGAAGCCTGAGTTTAATTAGACTAGATTATCATGATACTTTACGCCTTCTACATATTTATAACTGACAACATAATATACCTAATATTTCACGAGAATAATTACTACCCATAGCAATATCGTCATATTACACATTTTTTTGCGTATAGGGTGAAATAAAGTGGGAGAAATATGAGCCCGATTCAGCTAGATGGGCTCTCATTTAATTTATTACAGCGCAATTGATGAATATTATACGATACCGACTAAGTTGTTGCATATTTACAGTTTAACAGTACATTTACTTGATAAGGGGTTGATTATGGTGGTCCACTTGTTTTTGCCTGCATCAGGAGTAGAGTTGTGCCATTCTCGGGAATTCTCGGAAACGTTCTCAGTTTTGTATGGGAAATGTTCTCGAGAACGTTCTCGCTCCATACAAAACGGAGAACGTTTCCGAGAATGGCACATCTCTCAGGAGTGGCTCACTGCGCGATTTTGCCGCGCGTCTACTAGTACAGAATTTGCCCCCACAGAGGGGCTTAGCTAGCGAACAGAAAGAGCACTTTTTCACAGCTTCAAGAGACCTTAGACTTGAGTATATAGTTTTATTTTGAGTTCGATATCTCCACGCGTTCCCGAGATAAAGGGTCTTGACAGACGGACAGACAGACTGACAGACGGACAACAAAGTGATCTTATAAGTGTTTCGTTTTTTCCTTTCGAAGTACGGTACCCTAAAAATTAGCCAATCTAATATGCCCATGATTAAAAATCATCTCAGATAGTCTCAAGTATAAAAAATATCAACATCATTAGAGCACAATTAGTTACTTATGTTGAGCCATGTAAATAGTATAGCTAGAAGTTTGGTGACACAAAAATAACAAAACCTTACATAATTCTTCCGGCTGGTAATGCAGTTTCGTATCCCGAGAACGACATTTCCAATATTATAATTATATTCAATAAAATTACGGAAAAAAATATACAAACGTTAAGCAAATCCTAATGCTGACCCGTGCTATAAAACACCAGTTTGGAAGAGAAACGGCACTCCCCACCGATACCGGGCTTTACAAATGGCGCCATTAAAATGGGAATATTCCCCGAAATCAATTTGGACTTGGCTATACAATCGCATATGTGGGAATTAGGAATGGGGTATTATATTAGGGTACGGTCACGAACACAAGCAGTTCGTCGGTCGTCCCTACAGAATACACTAATATTAATATCCTTTTTGGGACTGCATGATCATGATCATCTACATCGTATCAGCGGTATATGTTGTACGTTATGAGACATTTTCTCTATAAGTGATTTTCATCAATGTTGTTTTTATTAAGATAAACCTATTGAATTAAAAACGGAACGCGATTCCGCACCGACAGAGCTGCTAGGCGCACTAATCGCCGGGCAGTGTTCGCGAATACTCATGATTAAAGGAATTCCGAATGCTCCCGAAACAAGTCGAGTGGAAGTCTCGTCTGTTAACAACGTGAGTGACCCGTTTTTAATTCAATATATTTGAGTTTAGTAGGTAGAAGACTTTCTGAGTAAAATAAACCTTTTCATCACACTTGCTCGAAAATGGTGTCATTACACGTAGGTTCTGCAGGCCGTAAATGGCCTATTGGGCGTAATGGTTTTCTTTTTAAATTTGAAACGCTGGTTCTGTTTTACTCTTATTTGTCATGTTCAAAGGAAACGCCAACTTACTTTTTTAACTTTTATCACTGAAAAATTTATTTAAAGATAACTGTTATTGCAAATACATATAAACACATATTTTGGTAACATTCATTAAATGTTTAAATAATCTATTTCTTTATTTTGCAAATATAAGATCAACTAGAATGGCCGTTACCGCTATGGTTTCCGAACGTGACTTGACATCCGCATTGTCTATGGACATATGTCACTAACGTCACTTTCTGTTTTAATATTTTCTTGTCATACTAGGGCGATTAGTAAGGCTATATTATTAAGATTTCCTCACAAGTGTGATGAAAAACATTGTGTGTGCCACGGGCGGTAAAGGAATTACAAACTCGTATTATTAAAGCCCTCGGTTTCACCTCAGGCTTATAACAAACACTCGTTTGTAATTCCTTACTTACCGCCCTAGATACACAATGTACTATTTCAGCTTAGAGCATGTCACAATTCAGAAATGTTTATTTTTACAACTTTGTAATTGAATAAGTAATTATCTTTTTCAGAGATATATCTACCACCATTTTTTGGCATGTGTAGGTAATAGTTACACATATGTAAATTTAGTTTAGTAATTAGTTAGGACAGCAAATGTGAGCTTCATAATGCAAGAGCATGTTGCACTGAGTGCATTTTGGTGTACCTAGTGGGTAGTATGACTAGTAATATAAATATAGTATTATATAGAGAGAGCGTTCTCTAAATACTAGATCTACGTATATTGGCTAAGTGAGCGACTGCAGCTAGTTTAGGTAAGTTCTATTCAATGACCAGGAAACAATTCTGGGGGTCAAGTGAAAGTAGTCACATATAAACTAGGTGCAAACGGTCACAACTGCAGTGTGTAAGTTAAGCAGCTTTGCACTTAGATTATATGCGACTTGGGCCCATTTTCACTAAACACACAAAATTTGATTATTTTTATCATTTTTGCTACAATTTATGGCGCTATAAATAAATGCTGTAATATAGCTGTTCAGATATTTCAACTTCCGAGACTCATAAAGTGCAATTTATGTTATAAACAACCTCAGATTGGCATGGGCTCTCAACTGACTTTTGTTTAAAGGTCAAATTCAAAGCATTGTGTTTCTGGAAGTGACTCTTTAATGAGTGCTAGCATTTTGAGGGGAGAAAACAGTTCGCTCCACTTGGCACTGGGTCTTTTATGAGAAATATTAGCATGACCATTAGAAAAATCTCCTCTCCAAAACAATTCCAAATTCAGTTGACCGCCGAGCCCATGCTGAATTTGCAGATCCTCAAGCATTATCGTAAAGTTGTAGTTAATTTATGTTTTTTAGGCATAAAGGATAAATTATCGCCCAGTAAAATAATAAATAGTATTTGAATAAAAGACAAAAATATTTTTCTTAAATGTAATCGATAAAAAGATCTTAATTAAATTACTTGTTTGCTTTTTTTTGTATAGAACACGTGAGGGAAATTATATGACTTAATTCTACCATTTGATTCCACCAAAAGATGAAAGGAATTTTGTCTGATCTTCTTTTTCATTTTGTGCTATTTTTTTTGCCGTATTATTTATTTTCAGTTTGACGAAGTCCAATATGTATTATATAGTGTATTAAAATTAACCATTTTCACACAATAAAAATTGCTTTATAATTAGTATAACACTAAATGTTCGACAATAGGGATGACGACATTTTGAAGAAATCTTTGGAGCGCACCAAAAGGAATATACCTACTCAAGACGAGTACAGCGATTGTGACCTGCGTTAATGATTCTGTGAGACTCTTCATTTTCCTCAAGAGTAGTAAGTATTTATACTTACCAAGTATTGTGACCAAGTGTTTGTCCCAGCACTATGCTTTACACTTTACAGAGACTCAAAAAGTCTTGGCCGTATTTGAGTGTACTTAATCACTTTTTTAGCCTCACCATACTAAAAGATACGATACGATCCACAAACACCAATAGGTATAGAATGCCAATTTGTTTCCCTTGTCGATTTATAAAAACGTACCAAGAAAAGAAAAAAAATAGCACTTCAGAAAAGTTCAACTACTCGTTATCTTATTTCATAAACTTGTTTTGACAACGGAGACCCCTTACTTCTCCATTAATTTTAGTATATATTTCTTTATTTTTTTTATTTATCATGTTATGACGCCTAGAGACCCTTTACATCTCTAAAAAAAATAGTTTTATTTTTATTGTAATGTAATGTAGTTAAGTAGTTATTTGTTTGATGTATTGTATTAATGAAATTGCATGTATCTTTTCACAACTATTGTAATGCAATTTTTTTTAAACAGAAACTTGTGAGTTTCTTCCGGCGCTTCTTCTCACCAGAATGTCATTTGCCGAAGCGTCAAAAGAATCAGACATGTGAAAGAGCCCTTGAGGCTTACTTGCAGAAATGAATTATTTCATTTCATTTCATCCGAAAACTCCCGGGTCAATTAAAACGTCCCCACAATAAAATTTGTATATTAAACAGGTACGATTTTATCCCTTTATAAATGAATTTAATGTCCGCCCCGATATTACCATAATTAACAATTTGCCAAAGACAAACTTGTAGGAAACAATCCATCAATTCCCGCTGCGAATTCCGGGAATTTCCAAAACCAATTATGCGACAAACGCGGATGAAAGAGGGGTCGGACTCCGGGATACAACGGGAATGTACCGGGGAGAACAGACCATTCAGCTGTATGACATTAACCTTATTAATGCTCAGGTACTGTTACATTTGTGGGGTGGATAAATATGTTTCAGGCGCCTTTAAACGTCGGTGACTAAGATAAAATTTGATTGTGATAGGATAACTTCTGAAACGGTCTGGTATTACTTTTCAGCCTACTAAAAACTCTTCCAAAACAAGAAAAATCTCATACACTGACTTTCAATCCCAATTGGCAGTTAAGTTTTCCATCTATATTTGTATATGGTATATCTAAAGACAGAAATTATTTATGCCCTATTTAATCCTTTTTGAGAACATATAACATTGTGGAAACATTTTATGAGCCCTCGAGGGAGACTGCCTTAAATCCTTAAGTTAGCTCATTTTACTTAAAGAAGACATTCCTTTATTTTGAAAAATAAACAAAACTGCATTAAATTTTTTTAAATTCGCTAGTTTCACCCGGGAATCAAACCATCTACAATTTTAAAATAAAACCTCTCTAACAAACATTTGGTCTTAGGAATAAAAAATATCGTGAAATCTCTTATTAATTTTATTTTATCATCAATTCTCATACAAAAGACAAGCTAATTTTAGAAAATCTTTCAGTGTTTGTTATTTGTGTTGTTTTGTTTTGTTACTTTTTAAAAATTTCCTTTAAGTAAAATGAGCTAACTTAAGGATTGAAGGGGTTTCCTTCCAGAGCCCATCAAATTTTTGCACCCTGTAAGTATAGTATATTTTATCAGCTATCGGAACAAATAAAGTGAATGAAAACAGTTCTACTTGAACCTAGTGTATTTATATTTACGATGAGCATGTTACATCCGTATATTCATTTGTTTTTGTGCTAATCTTTTATGAAAATTTTCGTTATTGTTTTCAATTTAATAATCCCCTTACAAAAAATCTAAATTCATTGCATTAGCCCACTGCGGTTTCAAAGCGTGGGTCTAAACTTTTAAATATAAAGTTTTCATTCAAACCGATGTTCTTTTTTCACGGAACATGGAGACATAACAAAACCTACATGGGTACGTGAACGTTGTGTTTATATGGAAGTAAATAAATAAGGTTGTCCCTTGTCCCTTAACTGGGTGTACTTTAAATGCGGCCCGCGGTTTTTCGTTTGTTCTAAATTTAAACATTCAAAACCTTTTGTTGTGTCTGTTATGAGGTATTCATTTGGCTGCCCATGCGCAAATCTGTCGATGTTTATTTGCTTGTTATTTATAGCCACATTTTTATTAACACGTATACATTCATTGACGAGGAGACTGTTTTTTGTTCTTTTTTGTGAAAACGTCAGTGCAAATTGGTACTTACAGCCCTATTTTTAACCGGCTAATTATATTTTCATCGGTACGATAATGTACCACAAAGGTCTTCCATTATTTACTTTTATATTTCCCCAAAAACAAAATTAACGATGAAAATTTGAGTGTGTATAATGCACACTCAAATTTTGCCTTTTGTGAACTGATTTAAATATGTATTTCCATTGATACACATAAAAAAATAATAAAGTAACCCGGTTAAGGTCCTGGAAATCGACGGAGGCAAAGAACACACCTGTTTGTTGGCTGAAAGTCTTCGAGTTAAAATGATAATGACGGTGTCACTAAGAAATTCCTCTGATTATTACCTTTTTTTGGAAAACCTTTCGTAGTAGCTTCCGTTTCGTTATTTTTTTTTGTTTGATGCGCTACCGTCAACACATATCTGATTTGTCCGCCATGCATCACGCCGAACGACCCGGCACTATGTAACTGTCACGACAAACTACAAAGAGACATGTGCGAGCTAGAAATGAAAATTGTCAATTTACGACCTGAATATAAACTATGGAGAAAAACCAGGCAGACACAGCAGCTGTGTCGGCGTCCTACAGGAAACTGTCGACCAGTTCCTTTAGCATAAATTTCTAAAAAAGAAATAGAGTAAATAATAATAATAGACTTCAAGTTTTAGGCAGGATAAAGAGATCGAAAGATGAATCCAAAACGGCTGGAAGAGCTATTGTTCTATGAAAAAGCTTGTCAAGGGAGACCTCCCAATAGCCTTAAAACGAAAACTCGTCGATATGTGCATTTGGCCTGTGTCTAACCTACGGTGCCCAAACATGGTCACTTACCGAGTCACAAAAGACCAAATTAAAGGTTTGCCAAAGAGCGATGGAACGCAAACGAACTGACCGGGTTCGGAACACTACGCTACGCACCCCAACCCGCATTGCTGATGTTGGTTCCAAGACCTCCAGGTTGAAGTGGGACTGGGCCGGCCACGTCTGCAGCATGCATCCATAGAGGTGGGCGAAACTAGCCACGGAGTGGGCGCCGCAAGATGGGTGGCGACGACGTGGTAGGCCGCGGTGAAGATGGCGGGACGACCAAGACGCAACGGCTGGCCAGAAATTGCTCGGAGCGATTGGAAATTAAGGGAGGAGGTCTTTGCCCTGCAGGGGGCACTACGATAGGCTAGCAAAAAAAGTATTTAATTTTAGGAGTTCCTTTAAATCCTCGTCGATTCCATCATCATAAATATAGATAAAAAAATAATGGGATAAACCTGGAAAATTCAATTTCAATCATAATTTCACAAATCGGTTCATAAACGCCGAAATTCTGAGGCACCTAACAAATATTAAAATGACAAACAATATAATAACACCTCCTAGAGAAACTTTTTTTAGATTAAACCAACAAAAAAAAAATCAACTCATTTCATTTCAAATCATTATGCATAAAATAAACCTTTTTACAATTAGTACACTGAGAGAAAGACAGAGTAAAATGTGAAGAGGCCTAAGTTGAAGTAACGTTGGTTACCAAAAATATAACCGTATTAACATTTTACTATGCAAAAAAAACACAATACATTTAAAGAAAATATTGGAGAGTTAAAAATTGGCAACGTTTATAAAGAGTATTTTCACTCTTCACACTCATAATTTTTTTTTATGCATGGCATAACCGGGCTAAAAGTAGATGCCGCCTAGAACTTCATTTGCATGTATATTTGGGTGGATTTTCGTCCGCGACATTTGTATGCCGAACTAAATGTATGGCATACCAATTTGTATGGCGAAAATCCACCCATTTGATTTTTTCATACAAACTTTCATTCCCCGTTTCAACTCTTTAAGATTTTTAATATTGAAAATTACTTTCTGAATGCACCTCTACGTCCCCCAAAGATTATTTATTTCGTCCTGTTACATACATTAGTTTAGGCTGTACGTTATTTGTCTGTAATTTAGTCACAGGACTGTTTTATATATACACCGTGGGTACGAGTAACCCGACAAACTTTAACTATAGATTCTAACAACTATTAGGAGTAAAAAAAGTCAAGTGATATATAGTCGAAAAACGCTTACTTTCAGAGATATTCATTATTTTTTAAATGAAAACTCCCAAATGTGACTAAGATCGTTTTACTAATTTTTTAAAATCTTTTATAGTTTGTCCGGCGGCTTAAGAGTAAAGAGTCATAAAAATGAGCTAATTGGTTATCTATTATAGAAAGAGTGTAAGTGATTTCTTACGTATACAAAAAGCTAACGTAATAGTTAGTACTAAGGTACAATGTCAAATGACAGCACAAAAATTGCAAAAGCAATAAAAAACATTGGAGGGTAGGGTTGCAACAACCGGGAATTTCCAACTAGTACCTATTCCGTTGAATCTGGTTTAGTGGTTTATGTCTGTTTTTATATTTTACCCACTTATTACAGTTTTGACGACCCTATGCAGGTGTGAAGATATCTTTTGTAAAAGCATTTTGAACTTTAATAGAAAGTGTTTAGGTCGAAATTCACTACTTCGTATTACGACTTGTCACCTTTTGAAGTAATGATGCTATTGTAACAAGTTTTATGGCTTTTTACTCTAACGCTGCCGGATAAACTATAACTCAACAGCAATTAACCTTCGCAGTATTTGATGGTAAGCGACTACGAGGCCAAAAAATTGACCGTTCGTTTCCATTTTAGCTTTTTTTTCTTCTTGATAACTTTTCCTCCAGTAAGGACATGTTTATAACGAGGGGCTGAATTTTCTGATTTATTTTGTTCCATAAGACTATTAATGTAAAATGACAATATTCGACCCACACCACCAGGAATTCATGGCTGGAGTATGTCGGTATAGTCCCTCCCACCCTGTATAGATTTCAACAAAACTGGCTTATGTAGTAAACACCACAGTACTTATAATAGCAGTAATCTTTCTTCCTACAAAAGGTAGACTTGCATGTGTGCGCGCCGTGAACAAACGCACTACAAGCCAAGTTTTAAGAATGCATAAGTATGCTGTAGTTCGGATCGCATCGTCTGCGCCTCGACCTTGTATCGCGCGCTACTAAAAGAACGACTTGTCTGTCTTTATACTTTGTAAACACTTTGAGCTCTCGTTTGGGATCTATTCTCCTTAGAATGGTAGTTTTCGTAAATTAAGTAGGTATACCCAGATAAACTTTCAAAGTTATGTCTAAAATTTTACTCAGGTCGCTTTATTTATTACGGAACGGCAGTTTTAGGCACAAACAGTGTGTTCTATTCTGGGTCAGAAATATGTTTACTAAACAAGAAAACTCAGTTGGACTCAGTCAAATGGACTTTTTTACTAAACGACATTGTGCCAAACATTGTGATAAAAGCAGTTACGCATATTTTAAAACGCTATCTGAATAACACAGTATGTTTGTCACTTCAAAAATATGAGCGATTTTTCCACAGCATTGCTCGCTTTATGATCGCAGCTATTGGCAACAGCAATCTCCTATCTTGTTATTTGTTATTGTAAAAGCGACCTTGTATCGTTTGAATTGAGTTTAAAATCCAATGTATTACACAAGTGAGATATGACGGGCAGGTATTTGAGAAGTTTAAAGTGCACATACCGTCATCGCATGCATTTGTGTTGTTACGTACTAACTTTTCAACTATTGGATTTTATATGCTGTTCTTTCGTTCAAACAACAACTTGTATTTGTAAATTGTGACTAGCGAAGTATAAAGTTGCATAAAAACATAAAGAGACTAATCTTAGACCAATTCCAAATAATACCAGAGGACGAAATAAGCAATATAAGCAAAAATGCTAATATACATAAAAAATATGTTCTTTATATCATATTATATTCTTAATAAAAGTTTTAGTAAACACATACATACAGTATGAATCTTGAATCGCGAATTGAATTTTTTTTTTGAAGTTCATGACCAACTATATATTACATCGATAGTGAACTAAAATTAGTAAAATTGATTACTACTATTTTTAATTTGATTTATCTTAGTTTGCTTTAAAAAATTTTCTGATTAAACATGCCTCCTCCGTATCCTTACATCATACACAAGTATTATTTATATTTGTAATTAATTAAGGAGCTCATTAATTGTTATTAGTACTACCTTCATAGTGTTCCGTATTAATCTTAAGCAAATTTACCGGAAAACGGTGGTATCTATCAAAATTGAAAATTCAGCCTGTAGGTACACCTACAGGCTGAATTTTTCGGTGAAAAAATTTAAATCAAATTAATTGTTGGAAACTAAATATTGACAAATTGCTATCGTAGTTTAATTTGATTTTGATTTGATTCCGAATATGAAATTCTTATGAATACAATAAACTCTGAAGCATTTTCACAGGTAGATGAAATTTCTGACCAACGTGAAACAATGCATGTGGTTTTATTTTCGTTGAATATTTCGATTTCAGAATAAAATGTAAATTATTTTTGTTGCATCCACGTTACGCTCCATTTATTTGCTTATTTTTATTTCATAATGTGTTCATAAAATCACACACATTTACATTGTACATTGGAATAGTATTTCACAACTACACTGAAAAAAATAAAGAATATTCAATTATATATTTTATGCCACGCCTAGCCATAAAGTGCCTTTTACCGCAAGCTACGCGTACGGAAAAAGTCGCTTTCTGGCACTTTGTTTTACCACCCTAGTTGTGTAATGTACTATTACGACACACCGATATTTATCGCCCCCGCCTTCGGCTCGGGCGTCAAATACCTGTGATCCAAGATATTCTTCGTTTTACTACCCTAGGTAAGTATTGCACTAATTACAATTTAAAATGAAATGAATCGGTTAATGTTATATTATTTATGCCACACCTGGCCATAAAGTGGCTTTTTCCGCACGCTGCGCGTACGGAAAAAGTCGCTTTCTGGCCTAGTGTAGACATAAAATGATGTACACAACACGGGAGGTAATAAAGAAAGCCCTCGATCGCATATTTACGTCCCTCGCTTGTAGCTCGGGCCGCAAACATCTGCGATCTCGGTCTTTCTTTATATTACCACCCTAGTTGTGTAATGGACTATATGGCATGCGCCGGAAAGTGACCATGGGGTCCTGGGATCACCTAAATAAACCCACCGTGGTTGATTAATTTGATTGGTTTTTACAAATTATACATAAAAAAACCTAAAGAAAGCTTGTCTTAAAAATAATAGTACATTGTGTATCTAGGGCGGTAAGTAAGGAATTACAAACGAGTGTTTGTTATAAGCCCGAGGTGAAACCGAGGGCTTTAATAACACGAGTTTGTAATTCCTTTACCGCCCGTGGCACACACAATGTTTTCCATCACACTTGTGAGGAAATCTTAATAATATAACCTTACTAATCGACCCAGTAGGACAAGAAAATATTAAAACAGAAAGTCACATTAGTGACATATGTCCATAGACAATGCGAATGTCAAGTCACGTTCGGAAACCATAGCGGTTAAGACCTAAAACGGCCATTTTAGTTGTTTTTTTATTTGCAAAATACTGAAATACATTATTTAAACATTTAATTAATGTTACCGAAATATGTGTTTACATGTATTTGCAATAACAATTATCTTTAAATAAATATTTTTGTGATAATAGTTGGCGTTTCCTTTGAACATGACAAATAAGAGTAAAACAGAACTAGCGTTTCAAATTTAAAAAGAAAACTATTACGCCCTAGGGCGTAATAGATCATTTACGGCCCACAGAACCTACGTGTAATGACACCATTTTCGAGCAAGTGTGATGAAAAAAATATCAGATACTTGTTTAATTATACCTACTTTTTTCGGTTAGTTCATATTTAGGATGAGGAGTACTATTCAGTAGGTAGCTCTTAAAGAAATCAAATTAGCTATTATAACATTGACTGAGTCTTGATTTTCATTGTAAACCGGTTTTGTGGGCACTGTAAAAATCTGCTTTATATCTCGAAATCCGGTTTTTATGATGCCTAAAGTAAAGCCAGCAGGAATACCGCTTTCAGGGCATTATTTTCACGACCTAACTTTTCGGTGGGTTGTTACCGTTTTCCCCTTTACACTTTACAACTTTAAAGATTAACAAGATGTCTTGTGCGAGGTAGAGGAGCAATTTGCGATGAAAAAATCCACCAATCAACGTTGCTTGGCATTGGTGAATTTTTTTACTTAAACTAAAAGTAAACAAGACAAAACATATAACAATTATGCGTAATGAGTATTGGGACAAATATAACATTCGGACTAATAAAATTATGCTAGAACAACCCCCTGTTTTAGTATAATTTTATTAGTCCGAATGTTCTATACTTTCCTAGTTAACCATAAACTACCACCACATACCTAATACATTCAATTTCTCAAAACAGGGTTGCATTGCAAGCGTGTTGTCACCCCGAGATGACTTCAGAAATGCAAGATAATTAACTCAATATAACGAACTAAGCACAGGCTTAGGGATTAGCCTCGCTTTAAAACAATGTTTCCCTCAGACCTACCGGTCTTTTTGTAACAGTTACAAAGAGTAATGACCAGGGAAATAGAGTTAGCCTTCGAGAAAATTCTTTTGTAGAATCCGCACTCCACCAATTTAACAATGCGGTCGACTTGGACGCTGCTCACAGACAATAATATGGGCTTTACTAAAGATATGCACTGGTTACCGATTTTGCCACGTGAATGGTTAACTTGGTTCTATGCATGGGTATTAAACGTGCAGTTTTGTATGCATATAGTAAAGTTATGGAAATTGCTCGAGCTCAAGTGCTTCTTTTCGGAAGTCATTAGTATTATTTAGTTATTGCGAAGATGTGTATAAGATACATAATAAAGGAGTGATGCATGTAACTATGTAATACCTAACACTATTATAAGCGTACAACCGTACTGAGAGTTGGGGTACTCGTTTTCATGCGGCGGAGATGAGGTACGTATACCTCGAGAAAACTCGACTATAGTCAACAATTAGTATCCTCTTAAGTAAATTATACACATGCAGTACAATGTTAACAAGTTCACTACGGCTTTATTTTTAACGCAAATATTGCAAATTAGCTTCATATTATAAATCGAAAATGTAGCTGGACAACCAGGGCCGGGGCTCGAACTCACGCTCTTAGCGAGTTCCAACCGCGCGTTCATGTTCACGAATATGCCTGGACACTTATGTGAGGACACAGACTGTACCTTTATCGGCCGATGCGTTTGCGAACAGTATTCATCAACGTCGTAAAACAATGGAAGTTATGGCCGGGGCGCTGAGGGGAAACATACAATTTAGAGCGCCGCACCGCACTGAATGAAAGATCCGTACGCGTCACTTTAGATTAGACAGCTACACAGTGAAGAGCGCAATGAGTGTGTTAACCGACCGATAAAGAAAGGTTTCGCTCAGTATTGGATAAATATGCACCAGTTAGTTAGGTATCAGTGGCGCGGCGTAAAAGATATCCTTGGGCAAGCCGGAGCAGATTTGGCGTACCTACATTTTCCTTAAGAGCTGCAGAATAAGGCCTTATTTTATTATTAAGGTACTAAAATGCCTGATATTAGGCAAGCCGGTAGGAATCGAGTTCTTTGGACGCCACGCTACTGATAGGTATACATACAGAATACTCATTTACAAGTTTCCGTATTATCTTGTTTTTACCATGAGCCGGCATTTGTTCCAACTTAGAAATACTTACGTAAGTTATTAGGTCGAGAGCGTCAGTCAAACTGAAAGTTAGGCCGGTAAATTCGCAGTGAAGTCTTACAGGCTCTAGCGTAGCGGACAAGACGACCGGGACATCGTCAGAATAATATATGATGTGGTGAGTTACGGCATGCGAAAAATCTGACACTACCGTAAACTCAGGTTTTCATGGTTCAGTGCACACAACTATGGTCCAAACTATTATGCACTCTCGTGTAAACAGTATGCCATCTATTTTCAACCATGGTTATATGATGCAGCAGGTATATATACAATTTATTACTTATGATTCACATGCCTATAGCCAAAGTTAGAGCGTCATGTACACAAGGAGATTCTCCATATTTTAGACCATAGCTAGTCAGTTATGCAATCGCATATCGCAATGCAGCCGCATTGAACCACAGGAATCTGACTTTATGGTACTTTATTAATATGTATAGCAATAAAGTTGTATCAGATATGCATTTTACGTATCAACATATATTTATGACGGTGTCGCATCTGCAACGTAGCGCAATGTACGCGCACTACGTGCAGTCTCATTGGCTAATGGCTACTACATCCTGTATCGCGCGCGAGATATGTCGCAGCTATCTTGTGCTAACCGTGGTGATGTAATATCGAAGTTGGATACCTAACTATAGGCCACGCATACTGTTTTAAATACCGTGAAATGAATAGGACCATTTCACGGTAGTTTTGCACTTTAGAGGTATTAAGCCGCGATGGCATACAGAACTAAAAAAAAAAAAAAATGAAAAACCCCCAACTCGAAAAAAACTCTGAAAATCCTCGAGCATTTTAATTTCATATCAGAATATTGCATAAAGGGCCCAACCAAATTTGGTGAAATTTACCTAAGAACCCTATCGATGAAGTCACCTTTCTAACAAAAAAAATCTGCATCTAAATCGGTCCTGTAGTTTTCCAGGAAAATGGTAACAGACACATACACAAACAACCTCTATCCCGAAGTGCATATATCGCCTCCGTTCTGTTATATTATTTATGTTATAGCATTATACTATTTATAATTTAACTGAAACATTCTTATATAGTAACTGAGGCATGCAAATAAATTGTACTTTCAACGTGTTAGCTTTGATGAGAAATGTCTCAAACTGTATAGCAACTAAGGCTAGTTTATCGTTACCTTCCGATACAGTAGAATATAAGGCCAGCATAAAATTGACTTCCTTGCCTATTTCTATCGGCAAGATTAGATGGATATTGAATAAATAGACACTCACGAAACGGGAAATGAAAGAAAAATAATGGTGTTTTCAAGGTTTCGTAAAACGATACAGAAAACCTTTCCGCTTTATTTTGATGTAACTACCTACCTATATATTGTTAGAAATACCCACATATTCCGTAAGTTGTACATTTTGAATTGAGTAAAATAAGGAAAAGTAAAAACATAACCTAAAAATCGGTCCAATCATATTGGAAAATATTTTAAATGGTGCCTTGGCGGCTCGCTATAATAAGACGTAAAATTATAATTTCAGTGAAATAAATCTAAAAACTAAGAAATACAAAACCAAGCAACATGAGAAGAAAAAAACTTTTATGTTTTTTTCTACGTATGAACTTACCATAAAGTTTAGAATTTCTTCCAATCTGCTATACTTATTAAACTTAATTTATCAATCAAGAAATATCCAAGTCCAGCAAACCCTTAAAGTATAGTTCACAAGAAATATCCAATATTCCAAAGTTATTAACGACTTTCCAATATCAATGTACCTTGATAAACTTTCTTTAATAAAACATTAAAGCGAAAACAGTTTTAATAAATCCTCAATATCTTATTTACCTACCGAAGAGCCTTGAAACTGCTTCCCACCGCCAACTTTGCCCAAGTAACAAAAAATGTAAGAAACCAAACTATAACAAAGGGAAAGAAGTTTTTGAACGCGAAGACACAACTTTGCTGAACAATACTTGCGAGTTTCTTTGTGACACATGGTCAGAATGCTCGAGTTTTTTCTTTGTAACTCGATACTGTTTTTAATAAAGGGCAGTAATTTCAGAAAAAGAGGTTTGGGGGATTGTGATATAATAATGATATTATGTATGTGTATTAAAACTCAAATAAAGTATTAATAAAACTTGAATTGAAGGTTATGACGCCAGTTATAGAAGAAAAATGGTAATCGCAATATCTATTGTCAGGTCAGATCTGAGTAATACAGAAATTTACGGTGAACCGGTATGCAAATGGTTGAAAGCGGAAAAACTAACAAACACAAAAAAGCAAATTAATGCGGAAATTGTTAAATAACCTTTTATTTCCTAAGTAGTTGGATATACTTTTGGCTTGATTTCATTTAAGAAAAATCTACATTATAATTATTACTTTCTATCTTGTTACGTTAATCATTTGCTATGATATGACTTATATTTTTCCTTCACTTTTCTTCAAATTAATTTTATATCTCTGTCTTAAAATACGGTATAACGACATTATAAGCCTTTTATACATCTTAAGAGTTTTATATCGTGTTTTTTTTTACTTTAACGTAGTTTTAAAAGTGTAGTTCAGTTTCAACGTTCCAAAAGTTTAATTTCCTTTATGCCTTTGAAAAGATACGACATTACAATACTAAAGACTTTATATTAATACTCCTTACTAAGTGCAGAGTCTACTCCTCACACAAGCTTAGAACATTGGTAGAAACTCTGTGGATGTTTGACAACGCCATCTGTATTCTAAAACTTTGTCAAACTTCTGACACCGGTTTGCAGAATGCTTGGCAAATTGTTGCGTTGGAGAGATTTAATTAAGGATGTGCAGTTGAAATGATTAGGTGCACAGTGATATTAGTTGCACATCATTGTACTAAAGCTGGACATTATTTGTTAGAATATTTCGTCAAATAGTGCCATAGTTGAATCGTGGTACGTTTTTGTTTCAATTTTTAAGGGTTCCGTTACTCAAAAGGAAAAAACGGATCCCTTAGAGCAGCGGTCGGCAACCTGCGGCCCGCGGGCCGCATGCGGTGCGTGAACTGCTCACTTGCGGCCCTATATTCCAGTCTGTATTGCAGTCGCTATATTCCGAATAGTATAAAATCACAAATTATTAACAAAATGCGGCCCGCGTCAATTTCCTTAGCCTTGTGTGGCCCTTGGCTTCTGAGCGGTTGCCGACCGCTGCCTTAGAGGATCACTCGTATGACTGTGTGTCTGTCTATCACAGCCAATTTCCTCCGAAAGTACTGGTCCGATTGAGTTCAAATTTGGTTCATATATTAAGGTTAATGACCCAAACACGGACATGTTACGAAAAAACATGAATTTTAATCATGGGGGCCACTTTTGGGGTCTCGACTAGAAAATTAAAAAAAAAAAGTTAGCGAACTATATCGTGTGACATATTAAATGAAAGGGCTCACTGTGAGAATTTCAAATATTTTTTTTATAGTTTTTATATCAATAGTTTTGAAGTTATTTAAGAAAATCGGCAAAAATGTACCATACCTACACCTATTCTCCGAATTTTGAAAAAAATATGGAAAATAGTCTTACACCTATAGATTACACGACAATCTATAAGAAGTCTGTGCAATAAAGTATAATTATTTTATATTGTTTTGAACGTACGGAACCCTCTCCACGCGAGTCTAACTCGCACTTGTCCGGTTTTTTTAGTTTTTGGGGATCGCGGGGAACGAGTCCTTTAAAGGGAACGGTTTAGGGTGCCAAAAGGACGCTATAGATCCCAAATCCTACACTGTACAAATGGTAAAAATAGATTATGGTGCGATGGTACTCTGTCTATCTGTCTGTCATTCTGTCACAGCTAGATATCTCAGGTACTACTGCTGCTATCGATTTGAAATTTGAAATAATTAAAAAATCGCTGTAACTCGACTCTATTGGACATAATAAAAATCTTATAAGTTTTTACCATTGATATATCAATGGTTTTTACTTATTTTAAAGGGGGTCGAAAACGGAGGTCGAATTTTTTAAGTTGTGCTATTGTATCAAGTAGGTTATCAAATGAAAGGGCCTAATTTGTAAATTCCAAAGCCATTTTTATTTTTTTATTTATCATGTACTTTTTGATTTAGGCCGAAAAACGTTAAAAAATACCATTCCCGCTCTATTATCTTCGAAGTTACTGAACAGAAATATCTGTAATAATTACCAATTATTAATATCATCCTAAATGTTACAGGGAAAATATAACGAATTTCCTAACTTGCATCGTTTTTTCGAAATTCGCAAATATCGTAACACAAACTTATTTGCTGCTACTGAACTAACCGCGACGTATGTCGATATATGGGGACAGCAGTTTGTTAACAACAAAGTTAAGTTTGTTCCACCATACAGTTTATCTTGAACTATTCACGTAGGTGAAACGTAGGTCTACTTACGAGTTTGTACGGAACTCTCGGTGCGCGAGTCTGACTCGAACTTGACCGTTTTTTTTATAAGTGTCATTTTGTTTAATTAACGTTTGTACTGTAGAGGGTGGCCACCTCTACCGAATAAATATGAATATTATTTAAATACCTGTCAGAATCAGGTGATGATTTATATAAAATATTGATTCAGTTGTCATCTGAGTGCCACCATGACCATACTAACATCTGGTATTCATTCGAACCCAATATATTTACCTACCAGTATCTCTTTCCCTTGGACAACACGGTGGACAGACCTCATAAAATCTGTGACACATTCCAGCATAAATGTTAACTCTCACTCCGCCAAACATAGAGATACATGGCGCCGCATCACAAGAGAAGCGATGGCGCAAGAGTCGACCAAGACATGACCACGACCACTCTGCCAAGAGTGCACGACTAAGAAGAAGAAGATCTCTTTCCCTTATATTTAATCCCCTAAGTAGGTAGACCCCCTACATGTGATTAAATGTTGGTACGGAATCGTCGGTGCGTGAATCGAATTATTAAACTGTGATCAAAGTAAAATAAACAAACCTATTGACCCCATTATGGCAACAACTTGAGATAAAATGGCCGACTCGTGTTACGGAACTGAATATTTTGAAACTTCGGCGCGAAACAATTATTCTAAAAGCGTTCACTTGTCAAGCAGCCGAGCTAGGGAAAGGAGTCAACAGGGAAAATTAACTGTATTTGTAATGCATTATGCAAATCTTAAAATTGTTAACACAATTTTCCTATTTAAATGATAATAATGATCTTTCGCCAGGCCTTTTGTGAAGAGTCGACCCACGCTGCGTCTGCCGGTTTGTGGTCTTCTTTCGAGAACCTTTTTTATACAAAAACAACTAAATTAGTTTCCTAAACATCCCAAATCTCGATTCCTGTAGCTTAAGGCTCACAACTATACCAGAAGTGGCCGCGCGGCTACTTGTACAGTCGGCCTCAAAAGTAGCTGGACACTATCCTACGCCACGATACAAATGTGTACAGCAACTTTTGAGGCCGACCGTACCAAATTTTACCCCTCCGGCGGGGCTTAGCCAGCGATCAGTACCTCTAACACAACTGTGACACGCGACTCTTTCCACTCAATATCGTGTGACAGTGACAGGCTCTGTCGCGCGAGAAACGAAATCGCGGCCAGTTATGCTAGATGTAAGTACAGAAAGAGCACGTGTTAGTAAGCGTTAAGCGATAGAGAGAGACGGTCGGATGCGGGTCAGCTCCGTCCGAATGTCGGACGCGAACGACAGTTTTGTTAGGGAGAAAGGCTTCCTAGGTAGTAGGTACGAAGTATGTACTTTACTTATTCTGTGGTATTATTTATCTTAGTATTAGTATCCTTTCGGATACACTTCGACTCGATGGGGTCTTTTGTGTAATCATCCCTTACCGCATCTACGCAATGGCTTGCTTTACACCTCCATAAATCGGATGATGGAACCCAGTGGTAGTGCCTGGAATTCATTTGGCTGTGGATAGCCCGTCCCAAATTCCTTCATTCTTTGTCTGGCGAGAGCGTGACATTAACACAATATGTGTTTCGTTGTCTCTGTCTCCTCGCCACACAATTTAGAATCTGTGTTGTCGTAAATTTCCGACTTGGCCAGGAGTCCTTTGACCCCGAAGTGACCTGTAAACATCCCAGTTATGAATTTGAGTTGCCTTCTGCTGTACTTCCACAATTTGTTGGACCAGCTTGAGTTGACTCTTTCCACGAAGAGATTTGGTACTGGTTTTTAGCATGGTATTTGATGGCAGTCGTTATGGTTCTTCTTCGTCATGCCACCAATACCAATGTGATATATGTAAAAATAAATGAACAATATTGTCGATGTTATTTATATGGCAAGCACTAATATACTATTCAATTCCATTCAATCATTTATTCATAAAAAAATATACTTCAAGGAAAAATAAAGTTAAGACAATAACAGTTTTTAGTTTCTTACTACTTTAATTAGATACAGTAACGAAAACTAACATAAAATTGTCTGTAATAAGATATAAGGGATTATTTTACTACATATCGCTGCGCCGACTTGGCGGGGCGCCTCGGTAAACAAGATGGTGGATTGCTAAAATATATCTTTTCAGCCAATAATTAAGTAAGTAGGAACATGGAGGTCATTAGTTAATAATGTTAAGATTAAGGGAAAATCGTAACGAAACTGAGATTTTATTTTTTCTCAGTTTCGTTACGATTTTCCCCTATAGTTAGTTTGAGCGTAATGAAACTGAGAAATTCAAAATTTGTACCTACGGAAAAGTTGGGACATTTTGCACTACTTTTTTTATTTCATAAATGAAAAGTGCTCGTGATTCTGAGTAAAATGGTATAAGATACACCATGATCAGACAAAAAAAGTAAAAGGTACATTTTTTCTGCAATTGACCCAACTGCCCAAAACCTTGAGCAGTTACTTAACTGCTCCGCACCTATATACACTTTTCGTGATGAAATTGAAAGTTAATGTCAAATCAATACATTTTTGTGACGCAACGGAAAGTTAGACGGTATTTAAACAGTATTTAAGTACAGTTGAATTACACAGTACACTTTTTTTTAAACGCTTAATTATTTCAAGCAAACTACCTTATGGTAATTAAAGTATTCTTTGTTTCAATTCAGGACTTCGTTTCCTTGTATACCAAATTTCATCTCAATCTATTCAACTGTTACCGAGTTATTTAGTAACAATCATAAAAAAAACATTCATTTTTGCCTCCCTCTTATATAGTCGACAAATGGGACAACAAAGTAATGTCCCTTACACCAAATGACGATATACTCCTTACGACACTGACCCACATATCATAAAAGTAAAATTATTACAGCGCTTTAAGTATTTGGCAGTGAAATCCAACCGTTACGTTTCAGTCCATTATTCCTTTATGCGCCGACAGAAAAGGGCGAAGCGATTTTTTATTGTCAATTTTAATGGCGTTCGTTCCGTGGTCTACCAGATAGCAATTTTATTTTGTTAAGGAAACCTTTGTCCAACAGTGGCGTTTCTACTTATGACGAGAAAACATATAGCTAAGTGGACTCATATTAAAAAGTCAGAGGCCCATGATTGTTCCGTTTATTATAGTTTTAACACACGATCAACATACATAACGTAGCAGAGCGTTTTACAAAACACTGTTCAGTTTTGAACAATTAAGGGCCGTGACGAAATTGAAAGTTAGTCTCAAATCATCTTCGTGACACAACGGAAAGTTAGACTGTATTTCAAACTTTATAAGAATACGGAACCCTAAAAACGCTTACAAAGCTCACCGTTGCCATCTTCCCACACCTCACGGATACCCCGAAATTAATGGGACAAATAAGCCTAGGGAATTTTCGAGCATTTTAGTCGCTTACTAAAATGTCATTACACCGCTACAAAGTATACGTGGTACAAATAAATTATTAGTAGCAAGAATTATTGGCAAGACCAGTCTCGATAAAGTTATTTGCTTGAAGGGTGATGATAATAAGCGCCACGGTGGAATGCTGAATTTTTTGCAGCTTACAGCTGATCCAAAACAAAAAGTACCCCGGCTCTTAATTAAGTTATACTCTACACCAAACATAAATATAGGAAGGTCAACCTATTAATATAAACGTTAATCAATTAACATCAGTACGTTGAATTACATTGCCCGGCCTTTTTACTCGACAGCAAGACAAATATTTTTCCCGCTGCCCACCCATGATTTACGCTGCAATTTATTATATTTTGTTCGTTCTTTGTTTCGTAATTGCTAAAATCGCACTCGCCCACGTACATTCCTGTTTTCATGTTCATTTAATTATATTTTTTATTTTTCAACACCCCTTTTACGATTTCATTTGGGTGACGGGTGTGAACGGACGGCCAAATAAGTGTAGACTTCGTTTGTAAACTGCGGCTTAAAGTGTAGGAAAATTTCGTCACCGGGTATCCACGGACAGTTCGGAGTCGTTAAGCTTACAGTTAAACGTAGATAACGTAAAGGAATATTATAAAAACACAGTAAAATGACGGTGGGTTGGGTTTAAACGTTTCTGCATCGTGTGTGTGAATAAAGGAAAAGGCATGCGACTGACATCGGATTTCATGGCGAATGATAAAACAGCGCTGCAGTTGCTCATGTGTAACATAACAGGGAAAAATACTTCGCGTACCTTTAAAACAAACGTATCCTTTTACATTTAACAACAATTCCTATCAGTTTGATACTTCAACTAAAATAGTATTAATTATTACTCGTATCACAAACCGAGACTTAATCAAGTAAACGTGAAAAATATTTACGTCGACGCTTCGGACGCGTCGTAACGTTCTTGATCGCGAACGGTTACACCCTTTTTGTTATAAAAACGAGTAAAAATCGGGAAAGTTTAAATCAATATAAAATAGTATATACACAAGGGACCGCCCCCTGTTATAAATGAGAATGCCTTATGGCATTAAGTTCGCTCTTTGTACTTTCCTGTATAATGCAATAAAGTCTCAATAAATACATTAATAAAATGAAGGGTCTCAGAGCGCAGGTGTTTGTGGCACGAACCGTAGGGCCATAAATATGCAATTTGGGTATTTATTACTGCCCGTGGTGTATATCTTTTCGTCGCCCCCAAGACAGGAAGTAGCATTTTCTCTCCACATATGCAGTAGATGTGCGTCTGGGGTGATGCAAACTATATTTTAAAGCCCTTACTATCACCGAAAATACGTATAAGGACAAGTATTACGGCATTTTTATTTTAAAATGTACCGTTAAGCGAAACTTAAACTATGTTGAAATATCGTCTAACCTGTCAGTTGGTGACGAAATATATGGAGTTTGACACTAATCGTCAGTTTTGTGACGATCTGTTAACTGCAAACATGAAAGAGAGTTTAAGCCTAGTGTCATAAACGAAAAAAAAAACATTTACAAGCATTACCCGCCTACATTTTATGATAAACTTCACGTTTCATAATTTACTACAATAACTTACGAAGTCTGTTTTCTCGGCAATGCTTATTTATTTCCAAACTTTGCCGACTAAATACAAAAACCAGACGCCCCATACATCAATTACAATTTTCATTCAACAAAGAATGTGTTAAGATCGCAATAAAAAACAACAGCCATAATACAGTTTTCAGAAAAATAAAACACATTGAACAAGGCAATATATCTTGGGGAAAGCGCGCGGTGTATATTCGACCGAAAAAAGGGAATATTTATTTCGTCCCCTCATAAGTTTTGTTTCCTCAGGCGTTGAATATACAAAGAAACATTTGAAATTAGTATCTGTCTCGAGTACAATGGCCTCATTGTGTACAAAGGGCACGCAACTATAACACAATTTCTGCCGTTTTCGCGACGTAGTCAGTCATACAGAAGAGAACTATTGTGCGGCTCGCCTTACAAATGACTTGACGCTCTGTAACTGAAAGTTGCTTTTAGGCATGCTATCCATTCGCGCTTAATGTGGGGAAAGTAGCTACAAATGGCTAACTTTTTTGATGTGATGTCCGCAATATATCAAATTTGTTCTGTTACTGAAAACTTCGGCAAATTTTTAATATCTTGCCCCAGCGGTCCTCTCGTCTAATACTTATACCTCTCTTGATACTATGTAAATAGACCGAATTTCTTATCCTAAGTAATTCTTCACTAAACAAAAACACTTAAAAAACTTATACAAATAAGCTGGTTTAATTAGAATTCCTTTAAATTCAAATGTAATATACTTTTATTTAATTGGCAATACAAAGAATAACAAGATCATAGAAAACGTAAAATAACTTATAAATTAAATAATAAACTAATGAAAATTGGGCATAAGATGCAACTTGATGAAGTCAGTTTCAAAAGTAGAAGATGAAGAATCGCACTTGAAAATATCTGACGTATGTATTCTTAATGTATATGACGGTTTTGTGTAACCAGATACAAAATTGTTTCATTTTAGATACGAACTTCTGCGCTTCTTAAGCCAGTGTCTTACACCAGATAATATCCATGACCGGTCTGGGAGTAAGCAAAACATTTATTTTTCACAAGGGATTATCCTACGCTACTTAATGTTATGAAAGCTATTTGCTTATTGCTCTAGGGAGAAAACTGGACGGACGTGCTGATAATAAGCTAGTAATACTATTCTAGATGTTTCTTCAAATATACTGCGGCTTATACGACGTATGTTTTTAATATAAATATTTAGTTTTTATACAGTTACTGTAGAATAATTCACAATTTTCCCGTCAATCTCGTCTCAAATATAATTAAATATAAATAAATATTGTGGGGACAATCTTACACAAATCGGGCTAGTCCCAAACTAAGCAATGCTTGTATTATGGGTACTAGCCGACGATATACATACTTATTTAGATAAATATACATATTAGATAGAAAACATCCAAGATTTAGGAAGAAATATTCGTGTTCATCACACAATTATTTGCCCTTACCAGGATTTGAACCCTCTAGCTTCATAGGCGGTGTCACTCTCACTAGGCTAGGCTAGACCCTTGAACCTTGTTTATAGCTTGGCAAATTCGTTGGTGACACTCCCTTGGTCCGCGGGCCACGGGGGACGAAGGACAGCGAGGCGGTATGAAGGAAGTATGCACGCGGCAGTCATATCCGTATCGTGTGTAGCGGTGCTCAATACGTCATCGTCGTCCGCTCCCCGCGCGGACCATGAGAGTGTCACTAACGGATTTGCCAAGCTATACACAACACACCCAACTTAACAACAGCTTATAATCGTAGATCATGCTGTTATGGCTGAAGCGACAAACGGACTGACATATTTTGTCCCCCATTAAGACGTTACTACTAATTCACGAGACAACTTATATTAAGGAGAACAATGTTAGTTAAGATGTGATTATTTTGCAGTCACCTTTTACAGCATTTGCTTAGTGGTTATAAGATGGCTGAGAATTTTGGTTCTACATATATATTTTCCGTAATCGTTATGTCATGACTGAAGTCTGCGGTCTGGTCAAGGCTGTCATGGCAGCGCTCAGTATATTGATGGATATACAATTATACCTACATATAAAACTATTATATATAACACACCACAAAATTAAAAATCTGATGCCTTGTCTTTAGTCACTTCAATACCACGTGTAGCCCCAATATTATGCGGCGTAGATCCCTGTATTCAAGAATAAGTATTGAGACGTATCGTATTGAGTATTGATAGGTACCTATGTGAAAATCTAAAACCGTTCCACGATTCCCACTCGACGCTACCAAGCGTCAACAAGCAGCAGATATTGAAAGTGATATTTTCGGAAGTCGGTACAAGACTGCACGACACCGCATTATATTGCAATTTTCTGTGCACTACAGCAGCAAGAGATAAAACGAAACTCGACCACGGAGCAGGGAACTTTGCAGAAACATTGAGAAGTTATCATTTGAGATTTTTCCATATACATGGTATAATATCAGACATCTCTTATTGTAATAAAACAACTTAAACGGATTGAATCGCATTTTTTACGTCTCGACGTTTCGCAACCCTTTTCAGCGTTGGTGGTCGCGTGGTGGTGGGTGGGTAGTCGCGAACCGGTCGGGAACCCGCAACAGGCGCAAAAACCGAAGACAATATTGAGGCATCTCTTCTCGAGATTAAGCTTGACTGCATTACGGTAATGTCACAGTATTACAGCAGTAATTTTTCTTCGTACAAAAATCTCTAATTCCTTGTCCAGCACTATTCACGATTTTTCTGACATGCAAAAGATTAACAAATCAACAACAGAACCCAGTCAATTTGAATAATCGTCATTATCGCATCCAAAGACACTCAAGCATAAAAAAACTTGACATTCCTTCGTGGGAGGAACTCCGACACTGCGACATAGGTATGTATAGATGAAATTGACGACAAAGTTCTGAAATCGCATTTGTAACTGAAATGAACCATCTCGTTAGTTTACTGCCTGTTCTAAAAACTCAGTTTCTAATGTCAATCCAAATGAATATCTTATTAGAAGAGAAAGATTGAAAAATTATATGCCGCGGACAGGATTTGAACCTGCGTCTCCAACGGCTTTTCGAGCCAACACAGGCCCATCTCATCTCGAAGGTTCAAGGTCTCTGCCCACTACACCGTATCATACCATGAACGTATCAGGCACGGTATGACAAATGCTGGTCGGTGACGGAACGTGCTAGTGGGCATAGTCTCATACTTTTCAATACAAAGGATATTTATTTTGCCTGACACGTTCATAGCACGGTCATAGTATGATACGGTGTTATCTTTATGCCATAATAAGAAACCGGATCAAGTCAAGTGACCGGATCGAGTCAGTGCAAGTCGAACTCACCCACCGAGGGTTCCGTACAAAGGCCGTAGCAGGATAAGGGAGGAAAAAATGCCCTTTAATGATTAAGAGCTGTTTATTTTTTCTATAGTTGCTTTCATTTAGTTGTATAATTGTGCAAAGTTTGGTTGAAAAATTCCCAGTGGTTCAGCCGGGAAAAAATAAAAACAAAATTTATGAAATTTGACGTATCTCTAAAACTATAAATCTTTATCATAATATCTTTAATTGATTTTGGTTAATTAAATAGTATGTATGCCTTAAAAGAAAATTGAGTCTCTATCTTTGCAATTTCTGTAAAAAACACGTAAGTCAAAATTTCAAAAAAAAGTTTTTTTGATACCTGAAGGAGTGACCACTCTAAGTGACATTTCTAAAAAAGCCTTATTTAACGATCTGTCAGTCATATAAGTTTGACGGTTAAAATCGAAAAGCAACAGTGTCAAAATTAAAAAACTATGTTGGTCGGATTCTGTTACATTTTATTCTTATACAATTCTAATACAGCCAAAGAACTTAAACATAAATATTCTTTGTTAAGAACTAAAAATAAAATAAATTTATGGCATTTACTCGTATATGTATCAACTTAAAAATGTATTTTACTTCTTATTTTAATCACTATCGCTATCTTCATTAACGGTAACACTAATACCGTTTCTCAAAAAAGGTCCACTAAGAATTTCGGCAGGCTGAATAATTTTTGATAAATATCTTGCGTGCGATAGGTAGTACACAATTGCGGCAATGTGTGAACAACACCCTACCTACGAATGAATATATCTGGTGAAACGATAAGTAAGGCTTAATTAGA
The DNA here is from genome assembly GCA_947034925.1 of Eudemis profundana. NCBI lineage: Eukaryota > Metazoa > Arthropoda > Insecta > Lepidoptera > Tortricidae > Eudemis > Eudemis profundana. The sequence goes on from OX344812.1 coordinate 10,586,274, forward strand.
AATAATGATGATTACCTATTTGAAAAAAAAAGGTTTTATAAGTTAAAAGGCGACAATTAATACAAATACAGGCTGGTTTTCGATAATCTGTACATATCAAAAGGGGTGAAATTCCATTTAATTTTATCGGTAAAAATGACTAATTTTTGTTTCTGGGCAAAAAAGAATTTTTCACAGATTTTTACAGTTTGCTATGAAATTTTGGGCAGTACATCTGTTTGACGCAGTATAACTTTTGATCTTATTGTTCAAAGCTGTAAGAAAAAAATGTTTGTAAGATCACAATTAAGTGCTAAACGAAGATAAGCATGAAAAAATGGTCACAATATTCGCAAACTTTCGAGAAAAACGGTGTTTTCCGTAAAAAAAACTGAAGTTTTGCAGCCGTTTTTCACAATTATAATTTTTTTTGACGTTTGAGTTTTTCTTCAAGTCGGTGGTTTATTGTTATTGCTACTAAATAACGTGTCTATTGCCATGACCCTGCAATTTTTTCTTACAATTTTAAGCAATTAGTTCAAAAGTTATACCGTGGCAAACAGATGTACTGCCGAAAATTTCACTGAAAGTTTAAAAATCTGTAAAAAAAAAACGAATGACCACAAACAAAAATTAAAATCAGTTTTACCGATAAAATTGGCCGAAATTTCGCCCGTTTTCATATGTACAGATTATCGAAAACCACCCTGTATATTTTCAAGCCAATATTAATGGGAATGTCAATAATTGATTTATTTTTAATTTTTTACAAAGAAGATTTATTTTTAAGTTCTTTGGCTGTATTAGATTAGAATAGTATAAGAATAAAATGTAACAGAATCCCACCAACATAGTTTTTTAATTTTGACACTGTTGCTTTTCGATTTTAACCGTCAAACTTATATGACTGACAGATCGTTAAATAAGGCTTTTTTAGAAATGTCACTTAGAGTGGTCACTCCTTCAGGTATCAAAAAAACTTTTTTTTGAAATTTTGACTTACGTGTTTTTTACAGAAATTGCAAAGATAGAGACTCAATTTTCTTTTAAGGCATACATACTATTTAATTAACCAAAATGAATTAAAGATATTATGATAAAGATTTATAGTTTTAGAGATACGTCAAATTTCATAAATTTTGTTTTTATTTTTTCCCGGCTGAACCACTGGGAATTTTTCAACCAAACTTTGCACAATTATACAACTAAATGAAAGCAACTATAGAAAAAATAAACAGCTCTTAATCATTCAAGGGCATTTTTTCTTCCCTTATCCTGCTACGGCCTTTGTAGGTACATATATTAAAGTACCCTATAAATTTTGATTCCCTTAGTAAAGTCCATTCTTTTTATGATTTAACTAAAAATGTACAGTTTTCTGATTTTTTCCTATATGTATAGTATAAGACGGTATTACTTGCCAAATTTCATAGTTCTAGGTCAACGGAAGTACCCTTCGAATTTTAATTTCCTTGAGAGTGTCAAAATTTACATTTTTTGCGGAATAAACGACCGTATCTTTTTTTTACGTTAACTTAGAAGTTTGTTTTTTCACAGCTTTAAGGTACCATAGACTATGTGAGAGAAGGAAGGATATGGTTTTAATGTCAACTCGATACTTCCACGCGTTCTAGAGAAGGGTCTTGACAGACGGACAGACGGACAATTAAGTGATCTTATAAGGGTTCAGTTTTTTCTTTTTGAGTTACAGAACTCTAAAAATCAATCCAAAAGAGTTGACCATTAATCCCGCCCATTTCAATACTGCATGTGCTAACCCAGACTCACTGCAGACGTAGTCTCGTGTCCCGGATTACTCGGTATCTCCCGAAGCAGCCTCAATAATCCCCATAACGTCGGCATCTTGCATAAGTGCTGGTATTCGGTTTTATTTTTATTAGAATATGCTCGAGTGCCCGAGGAGCGGTTAAACTAAAACGTATGAATTCAAAAGCATACGCTCTTAGCTATGAATTTTTATTCTTCAGTTGACTTTTATAGTATATTACACAACTAGGGTGATAAAACAAAGAAAGGCCGAGATCGCAGATGTTTGCGGCCCGAACTGCAAGCGAGGGACGTAAATATGCGATCGAGGGCTTTCTTTATTACCTCCCGTGTTGTGTACAGTATTTTATTTCTACACTTGGCCAGAAAGCGGCTTTTTCTGTACGCGTAGCGTGCGGAAAAAAACACTTTATCGCCAGGTGTGGCATAAAGTCTTTTAACGGATTCAATTTCAGTAAAAAAATGCCAATACATTATTAACTACATCAGTACACATAGTAACTAAGTTTTTCAAAGCGTGGTATAAAACTTTCTTGAGCTACCTAAATCAGCTTTTACCTCGTAAATTGATTTCATCAGGCTTCAGCAATTTATTCTCTCGAATTACTTATTTACTACGGAAATAGGTAAAACTGGAGGTAGTGGAAATTGCTATAAGAAATGAAATAAATAAAAATCAATCTGCTTATCGCTTAAGGCGAGGTGAGACCAGAATCGGGCACGGAAGCCTAGTTTCCAAATCATTTTTAGAGCACTTATTTGACTCTTAGGTCACTGTAAAACATATATAATAATATTCAGAACTGTATCTAGGGCTTCCTCTCACTTAGAACACGATAGCGAACACTTCGCTCGATAGAAAAGTAGCGCGAAAACACTATAAAATAAAGTATTTTTTTTTCATTTTGTTCATCACCAGTTACCTTTTCTGACAAAATTAATACCTGACAATCATGATTTCACAGTCATGCAGGGCATCCTCTCATGTTTGGGTTGATAACGTATACTTTTATGTTAGAAATCGAAGATAATCTGCAATAATCTGCATTCCGCCCGACCCTAGTTTGTATGTGAAATGCGAGCCAGGTCCTACCGCGCCTTAAACCTACTCATTGAACTTATTGAAGTGAACTGTAGGTATGAAAAAAACATGATGAATGTTTGCCTTATAAGGATTACAAGATATTTCCAAATCAGGTGCCAATACTTTTAAAGCTGATAGTACTCGTCTTTAGAAGTAGACTTAAGCATGAAACTAATTCAAAGGTTATGGAGAAAATTAGGAAAGGAACTGCGCCACGTTAGAACACCCTGTTAATGAAATGAGAAGCAGAATTCAGCCATAAAGACTTTTTTGACTATCGTACGAAACCTTTTAATACACGCTCACTTGACAGAAAGTGATAACCACCTAGTCAGTTAAATGCACAGGATGTTTATTTTTGGGCAGAATTTCAATTTAATTATTTTGTTGGGAAAATGAAAACAAAAATTTCATACGAGTATAATTTTTTTAACACTTCCTATTTAAACTTAATTATTTTGATGTAAGCTAACGTCTCTTAAGGTTTTGGCATCTAATTACAAGAAATCAAACTACACAGAAAAAATATAAAACCAGAATGATGCAGAAGTCAAAGTAGATGGCAAAGTTGAAGGTGCTTGTTAACTGCTCCGCTGGTCGAAGGGAAGACGTTGGGCCGGAAATCAAGAGGTACCGGGTTCGATTCCTGGTACGGACCACGGGCTTATTAAAGTGAAGTTTAGCGGTTAAGAGGAAACCTGCACATTTGCTATAGTGTTACCAGGATCCCGTAATTTAACTAGGTCTTATCATATGAATCATACATATATTATGGAGGTCAAATTGTTGTCGCTATAAGGAACTGAATAATTTGGCCTGCCAAATCTGAGGTCCTGTAGGCTTATGAAGTTATGATGCTACGCTTTGTCGCGCGATAAATAAATGATAAAGCATTCGTCACTCTCGCACACTATTTGTCATAACGTCACGGATGCTTTATCATTTATTTATCACGCAACAAAGCGTAGCATCATACGCCTACTGGTCAAAATCGTGACAAATTACGCTTTGTGCCTTAACTCCTATACCCAATTTTTATAATTTACTAGCATTTACTCGCGGCTTCGACCACGTTACCAATGTTACCATGCTTCTTTACGTTATTATCGCAAGGAAATTCGTTACCGAGATAAAAATATCCTGTGCAAAATATGCTGTGCCTGTGTGTGTGTGTGTGTAATCAAAGAATTAGTCTACTTGTAGGTACACCATATTTTATTTCAATCCATTCAATTGCTATGGCGATTTAGTGGCAAATACCCAAACCTCCAAACATCTTCAAGAATTTTCGCATTCCTCAAGTTAAATAGCAGGATTTATGCACAATATCCCAACATTAACATTTTAATTACTTTTAACCCCGCGTTCTAATAAAGCGACACAGCTAGGGTTGCATCTCAAGTGTTAAAACAACATTACACTTCCATTCTACGACTCACTCGTAAATCCTCTCGCTGCATCCCTAGATCAGCCCGCTTGGATTAAAAAGTAGTAAGTGCGCTTAGATTTCGGGGTACATACAGCGTTTTGAAGTCACACTGTATTTTACGAGTAGTAAAATATACTAGATTATGACACGGAGTACGGAAATAGTTATGGTCGTGTAATAAAATCATGTAAGGGTAGGTTTTATCTAGGAGCGCTTGTTATACTATACTAGCGCTACTCGCGACTTCGTCCGAGATTACTGTGTGTTTCTTTAGTAGAGTGATTCACAATTTCATCGTCAATATCGTCCGTAATATAATTCGACCCGTAAAAGTAATAACAGCTCGTAATTAGAGGTCATACTGCTGTGGTCCGTCAAAAGCCGACGTATTTTGACTCTTGAAGAAGAAGTTCTGAAGGATGTGCAGGTGTGTGTTTCAGAGCACAGATAATTTCACCATTGGTAGATTTTCTTACGCACCGTCCTTGCTTAGCTCTGACGGACAACCTTTACAAGAATTTAATAAAACATGGAACAACCTAACATCTCGTCTTTTATGACATTTTTCTTCCCAAGCGTTACAGGGAGTCAATAAAAATATGGAAAGAGCTAACGTCTGAGTTCAGAAATGAGATACCGTGCGCAGTGCATTATGCCAACCGCAGTTACTCTCCTTCATGTTGACTGTGGCCGCAACCGCAAACAGACGGTTGCTCAACTTTAACTAACATGGCGAGCTAGCTCTTACTGTATCTTAGTTATTTCGAACAATACTCAAACAGTCTAGCGTATGAAACTATTTTTTCACATATATCTACATATATATGTGAAAAAATAGTTTCATACATATATCTACCGTTAAATTTCTGTACTTTTAAATTATAATATATAAAACTCGGTATAACTTTAATTAAAAGATAATCTATAAAACTGTTAACGACATTTATGCCACACCTGGCCATAAAGTGACTTTTTTCGCACGCTGCGCGTACGGAAAAAGCCGCTTTCTGGCCAGGTGTAGACATAAAATGATGTACACAACACGGGAGGTAATAAAGAAAGCCCTCGGTCGCATATTTACGTCCCTCGCTTGCAGCTCGGGCCGCAAACTTCTGCGATCTCGGCCTTTCTTTGTATTACCACCCTAGTTGTGTAATGTACTATACCCCTCCCAAATACAGGTTCTCTAACTCAAATAAACGATTTAGGTTAATTCTCAGTGTGCTAAAAAAGCAATGTCGCTTACGAGATTTTTTTGACTAGGCGTTATAATTATGGTGTCAATTAAAATATGGTACGAGCTTCAAATCTTTTTTTCAAAAATGAGATACGTGCGCAGTGCATTATGCCAACCGCAGTTATTTCTCATCATGTTGACTCTGGCTGCAACCGCACACCGAAAGTTGCTCAATTTTAACTAACATGGCGAACTAGCTCTTAGTGTATCTTAATTATGTTAACAAGTGATGGATTAAATCGTAACCTTTGGAACAATACTCAAAAATATGTTTGATTTTGTAGATTTTTATGTGACACTGTTTACATTTAAATTGCATAAAATTCGGTATATGTAATTTGAATAGAAGATAATCTACAAAACCGTAAAAAACATTACCGCAAACTTCCCAAAACCAAGTTCGCTAAGTAAACGATTTAGGTTAATTCTCAGTGCTCTAAAGAAAGCAGTTTTGCTAACGACATTTTTTTGCCTAGGCGTTGACAGGGAGTCAATAAAAATATGGAACGAGCTAACGTCTTTATTCAGAAATGAGATGCCTTGCGCAGTGCATTATGCTAACCGCAGTGCTGTGAAATAATACGAGGCGATAACTTCAGTATTTTCGTTTATTTGAACCGTACGTTGCTAGGTCTACAACAGAAGTGATCATTTGTCCTTCCGCCAGAGCGAGACAGACTCAATTCGATTATCGAAATTTGAATATTTAATAGTTCCAATGGCTGCCAGTCTGTCATACAAGGCGGTAAGGTTTGCATAGCATGGTACAAACCTTACAGTACTCTCCTTCGTTGACTGTGGCCGTAACCGCAAGCGGACGGTTGCACGAGTTTAACTGACATCGCGAACTAACTTATAGTTTACCTCTTATGTTGCGGATGGATATTTTTTTAATAACCCCAAACGCTTATTGATTTCCGTCAACTTCGAGGGCACATTCTTCAGTTCTAATAAAGTTAATTTCTCCAAGACTCTGATTTTGTAACTAGTAACGTTTTTAAAATATTAATAATCTTAATTTAATCACCAATCAGCTGTCATATTTCCAACACTATCATAGTTGACATTAACTTTTGACTAGCTCAAAAGTGTCTATTAAAATAGTTATCAACTCAGTATTAATTTTTTTGTATGAATTGTAAAAAAAAAAAAAATCGAGTTTAACACAAAGCGATATACCAGGTATCTTCTGTTGACGTACGAAACAACGTATCGAATTTAATGGAAATAAAAAAAAATACGGGTTATATACCTAACTAGCGACCTGCCCCGGCTTTGCACGGGTGCAATGCTGATATTAAATGCATTTATTATACATATAAACCTTCCTCTTGAATCACTCTATCTATTAAAAAAACCGCATTAAAATCCGTTGCGTAGTTTTAAAGATCTAAACATACGTAGGGACAGGGACTTTTACATTCAAATATTTTATGACATGTTTATATCTTATCAAAAAAATCGGCATAGAAGTACCTGTAGGGTGCGAATTTGTTTATAAAACTGCTCTAGAGGGTCATCAAAATCAACTTCACTGTGGTCAAAGTTACTATACCTACTTACCCGACATAATTTTTTTTCAAAAACAGGAAACACACCCGGAACGCAAATTACAATACAAATACACTTAATTGCACATCCGAGAAACACGACGGTTTTTCATTATAAAAACTATTTCAAACGGTAGGCAACAGGCCACCATTTCACTATAAAGCGATCATTTCCAGACAACCTTTGTGTAGCGGAATTATCCCAGAAATAAATAAAAAATTAGGTGCAGAATATAACAATGAGTTCAGTTGAGTTGCGCCAATTAATAAGCCTTAATTTCGTTTTACTAAAGTGAGGGAGCTGAATTATCGAAGCTGTGGCTCATATTTACGTTCTTGGTTAAATGAATTAAGAGCGTTGAGTGCATGCCTGGAGCGCATGTTTTGCATATATTTACTTTTCTTTATTTCACTTTACTTTATCGAACTCAGGAAAACGGGTTACATAAACAGAATTAAGAGAGGATGTTTTGATTGAGATTACATTATATACGTACAGTTACCACACGGGAGTCTTAAGCCAATTTGCCTCTACGGATCACATTTCTCAACCGATTCTCATAGATGGCGTTTAGGTTAAAAATCCTATTAAACCAGAATGATACAGAAGTCAAAGTAAATGGCAAAATTTAGGGCTCTTGCTGGGTGCTCCGGTGGACGAGTGGTTCAGTCGCTGGTCTGGAAATCCAGAGGTACCGGGTTCGATTCCCGGTCTGGACACAGGTGAGTGCCATTTAATTTTTCTATGTACTTTGATTTAGTTTCAAATTATGCTATATACATGTCGTTGACATTAAATCTCTGATTGCGCCTTAATTCTGATCTTTTAGGATTCCGTACCCTTAGGCTACCAACATTAACATTTTCAAAGTCAAAAGTCAAGTCAAAGTTATTTATTTGCAGAAAATAGTGTACATTAGGTTGGTAGGTACAATAAACATATGATCAACTATTTTACCACGCCGTGGCATGCAAATAATTTATACATAATTACAGTTGGCTGTTACTCGTACATGACAGGAAGTCTTTAATAGTATAAAATCTTTTTTGTAACAGCCAGTTATATAATACCTTAACAAATTCATTATAAGGCAAACTACTGATGTCTTTAGGGACACGGTTAAATATTTTAATGGCCATGCAATGACAATTCCGGCTGCATAACTTAGTTGAGGTTTTCGGTAAAGCTAGTCTTGTAGGATATCTAGTATTAAAATTACAATAGTTTTTCAGCTGTGTGAATAAATGTGGATTTGATTTTACAAATTTCGAAATTTCTAATATATATAGTGATGGGAGGGTAAGCAGTTTCAACTCATCGAACAGTTCCTTACAAGATGTCAGAGGGGGTTTATTACAGATAGCTCGTATACATTTTTTTTGACTTCTAAATAGTCTATCAACCTCACAAGAATTGCCCCACAGTATAATCCCATACCTTAACACGGAAGCCACGTAACCGTGGTAAGCAAGGAGTGCAGATTCCCTATTCACAAGGGTAGCGAGCCTTCTGACTGGAAATACAAAGCTGTTAACCGATTTACATTTTTTTTCTATTTGTAGTTTCTACGAGCAATTTTTATCTAATATAATTCCTAAAAATTTCACCTCCTCGGCCTCATCTATTAATTTGTCACCATATTTTACATTTATGTCAACTCCACCTTTTCTGTTATAAAATTGTACATAATTGGTTTTTTCAAGATTCACATTCAAATTGTTGGTTTCCAGCCATTTAATTACATTATTCACTAAAATATTAATGTCATCATTATAAGTGCTTAAATTATTACATGGTATTATAATTGAGATGTCATCAGCAAACAAAATACATTGATAATTGGTCACGCTAGGTAAATCATTAATATACAGAAGAAAAAGTAGAGGACCTAAGACGCTACCTTGGGGAACGCCAACTTGATTTGTTTTAAAATTTGACCTGGTATTACCAATCTCAGTGCTGTTGCTTACATTTTCAATTTGTACACACTGGGTTCTATTTTGTAGGTAGCTTTTAATCCAATTTAGGGCTACACCTCTAATACCATAGCCATGACATTTCTGCAAGAGGCGCTCGTGAGACACAAAGTCGAAAGCCTTGGTCATATCAAAAAAAACGGCGCAGACAGGTTTTTTAATATCGATATTTTCTGCTATACCTTTAATTAACATGAATGCAGCTAAGCTGGTAGATTTACCTTTTTGAAACCCATTTTGCTCACTATTGATAACATTATATTTATCACAAAAACTTGAAATTCTAGTGTACATGGCTTTTTCAAATATTTTTGATAAGATGGGTACCAATGTTATTGGGCGATAATTATCACTAAACTATGACCCCCTCCCCCCCCCAGCAGGTCGACGAAGCCCCGCTGCGCGGCGCTTCTATTTCTGCTCTGAGGGACACTAGCTGACTAACAAACCTAACCTAAAAAAAGGAGTGTGTTTAATGAAAAGGCTAGGTAGCTAACCAAATGGCTAACTAAACCAGTTGGCGGCGACATATAACACGGGAGGTAATAAAGAAAGCCCTCGATCGCATATTTAAGTCCCTCGCTTGCAGCTCGGGCCGCAAACATCTGCGATCTCGGCCTTTCTTTGTTTTACCACCCTAGTTGTGTAATATACTAATTCTATTGCCGGTATAACAACAAATAATAAAAACAAAAATTAAAGGAATGCCCATCCAAGAAACGTGTATTTTGGTGTTTTTTGCTCGAGGTAGTATGGCACCCTTTATGCAAATTAACTCGCACTTGACCGGTTTTTGTGTACTCAAAATGTGTCAAGCTGAACACATTTCAACCATGATTGATGTCACCGAAGCGAATGATGACCCTCTTTATGTTTGTATGGGAAACCAACCGCCTCGGATCACCTTAACTGTGCTTCATTGTTCACTTCTGCTTACCAATGTCTTGCGTCAAATTTATAAAGGTGCAATACACGGGCGGGCCATAAATCGCATCCAAGGTGCATGCTGTTGCTTTTATTACTACTAAACTCACTGCGATAACCTGCGATTGTGAAAAATGAATTTGCTTGCTTTACAATGTTGGTGGCAACATTGTGCAGGCATTGTTACTAGACCGCTTTATATATCGTTTGTGCTAGTGGATACTTTGTTTGGATTTTTCATTTTCGTTGTGTTATTTTTGATTTTGGTATTTTGGATGATTTCGGTACAATTTGTAGTCAATTTACTGAATTATTGGGGTTTATCAAGGACCATTAAAACAAGAGGACTGCCATTCTCCATACAAAAAGCTGTTCCCCGATATTACAACGCTATCTATGTATTAGCTTGGTATAAGAATGATATTATTTACAATTATTCAACTTTGCAAGCGTGACACAGTATTTAAATGTTAGAATTTATTTATTATTAGCTGTTTACGACCTAATTGTTACTATACTATGTTTCTTTGTTCAAATATAACATCGTTAAATGATTAGTTTTTTAGCGCCATCTAGTTTTTGCCTGGATATCCCCTTGCGGTCGGGGTACAATCTAAAGTATAGAGAAAACAGTCCTCTTGTTTTAATGGTCCTTGGGTTTATGTAATATTATTCACATATTCGTTTTCTGGAATTGTTATTTCGCCTTTGAACTTTGAACAATAACAACAATAATATTTTGAACTAATATACCTAACTAGCTGATGCCCGCGACTTCGTCTGCGGTGTAAATTATAATTAGGCACTTAATCATTATAAATAGTTTCTGATATTTGTTCATAAACTTGGTTGTAATTAGGGATGTAACGATACATAGTTTTGCCGATACGATACCGATACCGATATATTGTAGTAAATATCGGCGATACCGATACCGATATCTTAGCTAAATAATGAAGTATGAAGTTCAGATATTTGTATGTCCTTATTATACCTGAAACTTGGCTATATTTAACAGAGAGTCAACCTTGAAAGTGTAAAGTAAAAATAAATAGATTGTCAACTCAAAATTCAAATTATATAAATAATTATAAAAGTATTTTTTAAAAAGAACCAAAGATTTAATTAACATAGTAATTGACATTGCACAAGGTAATAGACCAATACATAAAATAAGTCAGTAATTGAAATTACTTTTTGCAGGTTTTTTTTCATACAGCAAATTCTTTTCGCGTTCTTCAAATATCGGTTGTATATTATCGCCGATGCCGATATATCGGCGATACCGATATATCGGTATCGGTATCGGTATCGTTACATCCCTAGTTGTAATTAAACAAAACCCTCAAATATTGGGCCCAAAACTGCACAATGCAGATTTATCGCGAAAATCAATTCTTTAGTCCATTTAAGGATTATTTCCAAAAAAATAATTGCACTTCATAAACCACCTGTTACAGAAAAAAAGCAATCTACTAATTGCTATATGCTATGCATGGAGTTAGAAACCTTTTACTTTAAAAATTGTACGGTCCCTCCCTAGTCAAACTTTCAACCCCTACCTACTCAACCCGTTTTTGTGATAAATTTTAATGAACGATGAAATCATTTGAGTTCTGTTAAGTTTAATCAGTTTTAGATACCCTACTTTAAAAATCATTTTGTCCCTTTATAAAGTTTTAACCCCCATTTAACCCCTTTTGGAGATGAATTTCAAAAAATGATTTAACTCTTTTTCTGTACCCTTATTAAAGGGTCTATATACGTAGTATCAGATTTCCTACTTCAATAATCCTTTGGACCCTATACAGAGTTTCAACCCCTATTTAAACCCCTTTGGGGATAAATTTGAAAAAACTCCAGTCACTTTTCTTTTCTCTTTTGGATGAGTTCTAGATCTACTACAAAAATTGTTCGGTCCCTTTACAAAGTTTCAACCTCCGTTTGATCCCTTTTTAGGGATAAAATACGGTAAAACCACATTTCTTTGTTCTTATTAAGGAGTCTATGCACGATGTCTCAGAGCTTCAACTCAAAAATCGTTCGGTCCCTGTAGAAAGATTCAACCCCAATTTAAACCCCTTTGGGGATGAATTCCAAAAAAAACAGCAATCACTTTTCTTATGAATGACTCTATGTAAGATGTTTAAGATCTACTACAAATACCGTTTGGTCCCCATACAAAGTTTCAACCCCCGTTTGACCCCTTTTTAGCGATTAATTTCGAAAAACGGTAAAACCTCTTTTCTTTATTCTAATTGAGGAGTGTATGTACGATGTCTCAGAGCTCCAACTTCAAAAATCGTTTGGTCCCTGTACAAAGATTCAACCCCCATTTAACCCCTTTTGGGGATGAATTTCAATAAACCTTGAAATTACTTTTCTGTACTCATATTGAGAAGACTATGTACGATGTCTCAGAGCTCTAACTTCAAAAATCGTTTCAACCCCTATTTAACCCCTGTTGGGGATGAATTTCGAAAAACGGTAAAAGTACTTTCTTCGACCTTTATTGAAGAGTCTATACACGAAGTCTCAGGTGTGTAACTTAAAAATAATTTGGTCCCTTTAAAATATTTTAACCTCTCTTAGGGATGAATTTCGCAAAAGGGTAAAATATATTTTCTCTACTCATATTGAAGGATCTATGTACGAAGTCTCAGATCTCTAACTTCAAAAATCGTTTGGTCTCTATACAAAGTTTCAACCCCCATTTAGCTCCTTTGGGAAATGATTTTTGAAAAACTATAAACCTACTTTTCTCTACTTATACTAAAGGGTCTATTTACAAAGTCTCAGATCTCCAACTTTAAAAATCGTTTGGTCACTATACAAAGTTTCAACCCCCATGTAACCCATTTCAGGGATGAATTTCGAAAAACCGTGAAATTACTTTCCTGTACTCATATTGAAGGGTCTGTGTGCGAACTCTCAGAACTCCAACTTTAAAAATCGTTTGGTCCCTTTACAATGTTTTAACCCCCATTTAACCCCTTTCGGGGATGAATTTCGAAAAACCGTGAGATTACTTTCCTGTGCTCATATTGAAGGGTCTATGTGCTAACTCTCAGATCGCCAGCTTTAAAAATCGTTTGGTCCCTTTACAAACTTTCAACCCCCATTTAACCCCTTTTGGGGATGAATTTTGAAAAACGGTGAAATTACTTTTCTTTACACTTACTGAAGGGTCTATGTACGAAGTCTCAGATCTCCAACTTCGAAAATCGTTTGGTGCCTATGCAAAGTTTCAACCCCCATTTTACCCCTTTTGGGGATGAATTTCGAAAAACCGTGAAATTACTTTCCTGTACTCATATTGAAGGGTCTATATCCGAAGTCTCAGATCTCCAACTTTAAAAATCGATTGGTCCCTATACAAAGTTTCAACCCCCGTTTAACCCCTTTTAGGGATGAATTTCGAAAAACGGTGAAATTACTTTTTTCAACTTATAATGAAGAGTCTATGTTTGAAGTCTCAGATCTTTTACTTTAAAAATCGTGTGGTCCCCATATAAACTTTTAACCCCCATTTAACCCCCTTTGGGGATGAATTTCGAAAAATCCCTTCTTATCCCTTACTTACGTTATACAACCACCCTACTGTGAAAATTTAAAGTTCCTAGCTTCAGTAGTTTCGGCTGTGCGTTGATGAGCCAGTAAGTCAGTCAGTCAGTCAGTCAGTCAGTCAGTCAGTCAGGACATCTTCTTTTATATATATAGATAACATAAGCATCGCGATTCAGTGAGGAAATGCTGCCAGCTTTCTCGGCACAATGCCGTTTTAGAAATAGATTTTTAGTATTAAGTAAATTAAGGTTTTAGTTTCGAATTTTGGTTTTATAGTAATTATATCAAAAATTTAACTATTGGAGGAGACGAAATAAAGAGGAAAAAAAGTATATAATTTTTGTTGTTCTTTTTAGCTCTGGTTGGAACAATCTATTGATCCTTGTAAATTTTTGGGATTGATTAGCATTCAAAATATGAGGTTTTTTTCTCTGAATTATTTTAAATGTATTATAGAAATATTAAATGGACCTAAACAAATCGTACCTTCGTCAAAGAAATTAGAAAACGTGTCTATTGCCAGGGTTTTTACGATGATTTCTGATACACAGATCAAATATATAGAAAAATAATACGTCACTTAATGTAGCTCAGGCCGGATTTGAACCAGCGTGTCTGTCTTGCCGGGGTTCGAACCCAGGCGCCCCCGGCCCCCACCCAGTCCGATCCACTCAGGGTGGGCCGGCTAGCAGTGGCGTGGCGTCTAAAGAACTCGATTCCTACCGGCTTGCCTAATATCAGGCATTTGAGCACCTTATTCAACAGTTCTTAAGGAAAATGTACGCCAAATCTATATGCGATCTGAGGCTTTCTTTATTGCTGCCCGTGGTAAGAACAAAATTTAATCGATTTACTTACACGAAGAAAATAGGGCAACTTTTGAATGCACACAAAAACCAAATATAAATATATTACCAATTGCATTATACATATCACTTACCTAGGGCGGTAAAACAATCAATGTCTCGGATCACAGGTATTTGACGCCCGAGCCTAAGTGTATATGCCCACTGCGGCTCGGGCGTCAAATACCTGTGATTCCGCTTATTGGATGATTATATGTATATGTCGTTGGATTATAATAATATTTAATAATATTAAATAAATATTATTAAATATTAAATATTATATTATTATTATATTAAATATTAAATATTATTATCCGTATATCTTTATTTGCTTAAGTTAGGTTTTTTACAATATATATATAAAAAGTAAAATACAAAATGAAATTACAAAACATAAACACATTATAAAAAACCTAACCTAGGGTGCCGCCGGCAGCGGGGGGGGCCCAGGCTACCGGTGGTTAGGGCCGCAGAGAGAGGAACCTCCTGACGATGCGCGCCGTGTCCAGAAGAACCGCTTTCTGTATCTGACCCTTGATCCAGCCATCTAGCGAGAGTCTCTTGAGATGGTGATCGAGACTCTTCGCTATACGCCCGTTCGCCGAAACGACTATCGGAACAATGATCGCCGAATCAACATCCCACATGGCGGTAACCTCGTGAGCCAAGTCAAGGTACTTGCTGAGCTTGTCCTTCTCGGCCTTCACGAGGTTCTCGTCATGGGGGATGGTAACGTCGACGAGCACTGCACGGCGCTTGGATCGATCTATTAGCACGATATCAGGCTTATTGGCTACAATAGTCCTGTCCGTGATAATGGATCGATCCCAATAGAGCGTGGCACGGCCATTTTCGAGAACTGGCATTGGTGCGTACTGATAGTACGGCACCTCAGACCCCACAAGACCATATCGAACAGCAAGTTGCTGGTGAATGATCCTGGCTACTTGGTTATGTCTGTGCAAGTACTCGCCGTTAGCTAGATGGGAACAACCAGAGATAATATGCCTGATAGACTCTCCGGGACGGCGGCATGCCCGACAGATGTCGACCGTACCGTCCTTCAGGATATATCTCCGGTAGTTGTTCGTCATCATAACTTCGTCCGCAATTGCACAGACAAAACCTTCAGTTTCCCCGAAGAGATCACCGAAGCGTAGCCAGTTCACCGACGCGAGCAGGTCTACATCGGGCCCCGTGAGGGCCTTGTAGAACCGCCCGTGTAGCTCCTTACTCTTCCATATGTCCTTGCGGTCGTCGGTGCAAAGCACCTTAGGTCTACGCCAGTTCTCGTTTGCCAAGGAAAGAGGGGTAAGGGTTCTGTCTACTGCTACTACATCGCGATGTATCTCACACTCGTTGTTTAGGAAGTACTCCCTGAGGCTGCACACCTCGCGGTTATGGAGGTCCTTGGCGTTTAAAAAGCCACGGCCGCCACACTTACGCGGGATGTACATAACTGACGAGCGTGGGTGTAGCATGCGGTGTGTAGTGAGCAGCACACGGACCCGCCTATCCAGGGCGTCCAGCTCAGTCTGAGTCCACCTTAGTATGCCAAAGGAGTAAGTGAGCAGGGGCATCACCCAAGCGTTGAAGGCGCGCACCTTGTTGCCGCCAGACAAAAGACTGTTAAGTACTTTTGTCAAGCGACAGAAGAAGCGCTCCTTCACCGCCTGTATAGTGTCTCTGTCCGCAATAGTCAAGGCCTGTGACATACCAAGGTACTTGTAGGTTTCAGCCTCGGAGATAGACTTGAGAGTCATTGTCTCGGAGAGTTGCAAATTCGGAGAATTTACGACTTTCCCTCGTTGTACATGCATGACCGCACACTTATCTACACCAAACTCCATTTTGATGGCGCTACTGAAGGTTTCTGTGACTTTCAGTAGCTCCAACAAGTCTGGGCGTTTGGGTGCAAATAGCTTGAGGTCGTCCATGTACAGCAGATGAGAAATGACCTCACCCTCTCTCCGAAGCCGACAGCCCAGTCCTGAATCCTTCAGCAGAGTGCTGAGTGGGTTCAGGGCTAGGCAGAACCACAGGGGACTCAGACTGTCACCCTGGAAAATACCTCTCTCAATCCTTATAAAGTCATGCGGGCCAGGGGGTCCATCTCCGCCGCCTGGTTGACGAAGGACTGTGGTCCACTGCCTCATACATGCGCCTAAGAACGATTTTAAAGCTGTATTGATTTTATACAGCTCCAAGATCCTCTCCAGCCATGAATGAGGCACCGAATCATAGGCCTTCTTGTAGTCAATCCAAGCAGCCGAGAGAGACCCCCTGTCCCGCCGGACTTGTTGGCAAATGGCCGTGTCGATGAGGAGGAGCTCTTTAGTACCACGTGACCCAACCCTACATCCATTTTGAGAGAAGGCCATAACGTTGTTCGCAACAATGTGCGTGTTGATTTTTGATCTCAAAATGGATGTAAGGAGCTTGTACAGCGTGGGCAAGCACGTGATGGGTCGGTAGTTCTTCGCCTCCGTGGTACTACCGGACTTGTAGAGCAGGAAGGTAACACCTGTTGTTAGGAAAGATGGCAGGGAGCCGAGCTCAAGGGCTTGTTGGAATTGTGTTGCCAGGCGTTCATGTGAGCATCGAAACCACTTGATCCAGAAGTTGTGCAACTCGTCCGGCCCAGCACTTTTCCAGTTCTGAGTCGCGCGGGCCGCACAACTCACGTCATCGGGGCTGATGGTAACAGCCCCCATGGTTTCGATGGGCTCACATTCTCGCTCAACAACAGTCATCCACTCGCCCTCGGTGTGCACGACTGGCACCGACCAGATACCACGCCAGAAATTAATCATGGCGGTAGGATCCGGTAGTTGTCCGTCGGCCACACGTTGATCGGCTCCCTCCCACTTTCGGTATACCTTCCTTTGGTCACTCTGAAAGAGACGATTCTGCTGGTATCGATCCACACGCTCTCTATAGCGGCGAATACGGCTTGCCCACGCATAGACTTTCTGCTTCAGGAAGTCTATGCGCTCCGTGACACATGCCATGTAGTCGCAGGGTCTGATATCAGTCCCCGCGAAGGCCTGTGTCACGAAACGCATAACACGGGGGCGGTTGTTACCCCCCCTGAAGCAGATCAGCTTTGCAATGAGAGTCCTAAACGTGCTGATACGCCGCTCGATCCGTACTTGCCAGGCGGGGATACCCCCGGCGGTCCGCGGCGCTCGGTCAGCGTCCGGGAACTTGACGCGAGCGACGCGGCACGCCGCGATGGCCCCGCAATACATGATCGCGTGTGTATCAGCAAGATCTTCGCTAGCCTGTATGTACGGGTCTAGCAAAGCGTTTAGGGCTCCCACTAGCGCTAGATTGCGTCTATTCGTGGGCAGGCGAGGTAATCGCGGCCTAGATTCCGGCGTGGCTCGATACTGCTCAATCGCCTCTTCCAGAGCCCTCCTCAGTTGCTCATTGGCCTGGGTACTTACACTACTCGCAGCGTTCTCCTCGTCGGCAGCGGGATCCCCCCGCGGCGCCCCCGGCGCCAAGTCGGGTGCTGGCACCGGGACCGGCGACGTAGCGGGCAGATTCCGAGCCGAAGTGGAGACCGCGCGAGTAGCAAGTACTTCCAGGCGCAGTCGATCAAGCGTCGCGGTATCCAGCCGCTTCTGCCGCTGGATGACGCGCACCTGATCCGATAGTCGTTGCGCAGACACGTCGATGGATGGTTCAAGGGCCTGAAACAGAGGCAGCATCCGGTCACGGTACGCCGATAGGTTGGTTCCCCCCTCTGTAGCCCCATAGTATGCGCGCATGCAGTTCTCATTCATGGCTTGAGACCATCGCATGCGACGCACTATACCACCGGTAGCGGGAGCCGTAGGCGGAGCAGAGTGCCCCGCTGGCCCCAAGCGTGCCGGCAGCGGTGGCCGTCCACGTCGCGCAGGTGGTCGTGGCGGCGGGGGCGGCGGCCCGCGCTCGTCGTCGCTCGACTCGCTGGTGTCGGCCGCGGTCGCGAACTCGTCGCTGGACGAGGCCGATGAGGAGCTGGACGAGGCGGGCGGGGGTGTTGGGCGTGCGTTTACATGTGCCGCGTTTCTCGTTCGCTGTCGCGTTATCATTTTCCCTTATTTACGTGTATTTGTCCGCCATTGTATTACATTTGCAATCAGTATGCACATTATGTCTCCGTTGTGTATAGATGTAGGTATACATATTTTTGTTAGAAAGCACTGTATTTTGGGTACACATTTAGCAAATTTAGGCGTAAAAAACTATAAAAAAAATACATATTATTATTATTAAATATTAAATAATATTAAATATTATTATAATCCAACTACATATACATATCGATACCTTTAGACTCAAAGGGCGTAAACGCCATTAGAATCTGCGGCGTTTACGTCCTTTGAGTCTAAAGGTATCGATATATACTTGGGCTCGGGCGTCAAATACCTGTGATCCGAGACATTGATTGTTTTACCGCCCTAGGTAAGTAATGTACTATTGCTGCCGTGTGACACATATTTCTTTTAACAGCAACTATGAGGGATATACTATGTATTGAGCAAATATATACCGTAGAAGGAAATATACTACAAATTTGCAAACTGACTGCAAATTAATTAATGAAGAAATTAAAAAATAAATACCTCCTTAAGGTTTTGAACAGAAAAATGAGTATTTGATCCTACGAGAGAAAAAAGGTATTTTTTCTAAAAAGGTGTGAATAAATATTTTTACTAAAAAAAACCCGACCGCGGTGCACTTTAAAAGTGCATAAAATCCGCCACTTTGTTCATTTTAACGAACTTCATACCCATTTACACTCGCGCCATCAAGACGAATCCAATGATGTATCATTTATCAAAATCGGTTGTGCCGTTGAGTAGTTACGAGCGGACACAGGAACGGACATACATACATACCAGGTCAAACACATTACCCTCCTTTGGGCTTCGCCGCAGTCGGGTAAAAAGAGTGCTATTACATTTCACTCTCACGGACCTACTAAGTTGCGGGTGACTTCTAGTAATCAATATAAAGCTGGTTCTAAGCGTCCGTAATCCCGGGGCGCGGTAAATGCATCATGTCATAATAACGGGCTCGTAAAGTCCGCCCGCCGTCGTAAACATGCCTTTATTGCTTGTAAGCAAATCATGATTAAGTTGACGCTATTTTGTAGCTCCGTAGCCGTTGGATTGAATGAACTTCAATTGGACATAGTTTAGGGAAAAGGATCCAACCCACACGAAACAATTTTAGAATTATAGAATTTAAATGCTTAAGCATAAGGTTGACATTTCACTGCTGATGTTTTATGGGTTGGATCATTTTCTTTAAACTAGGTACGTCGAATTTAAACAAAAATATTGCATTGCTAATCCGCTATATGATGACGTGTTAATCAATTAGTGCTGGCCTGTTATAATTACTTGGGCATTTTTTCATGCACGCACATGCAACATAAACAGAAAACATGCAGATAAATATAACATACCACCACCAAAAATACGTACTCCTGGTGAAATCTCATTCCTTTAACGGACGCCGGACTGTCAACATCTCCAGCTTCTTCTGGGGATGCCTCGAAGAGATGCAAAACACGTGTCGAGTTGTGTATTTTTGGTGGTGGTTTGTTATATTTATTTTAAAGATGGGCCGACTGTGGATTTTGCCGACTAACTAGTCGGCCGACTAATTGGTTCTCAATTTGCCGATTAATCGGCCGACTAGTCGGCATTGCCGATCATAGTTATTAGCTATGTTCGGGTGCAATCTGAAACGCTCGGTTCGCTTCGTCTCCCCGCCATTTGTTGTCACGAGATCTGGTTTTGCTCAGTTTTTAATTAAGTTGATTTTTTTTTGTGTTTGAGTAAAAAGTACATAAAAATCCCACTAATATTATAAATGCGAAAGTTTGTGAAGATGTTTGGATGTTTGTTACCTTATAACGGGGTAACAACTGGATGGATCAAGCTGAAATTTGGCATGCAAGTAGACCAAGTCCTGGATTGAAACATAGGATACTTTATATCCCGGTAAAGAGTTCCTTTGGGACAATAACGGGAACAACGCGGGCGAAGCCGCGGGAAAATGCTAGTATAAAATAATTATTAAGTAAAATATGGTTTAATTTCTTCTGTGTCCTATATTCTCCGCTAGGCAATAGTGCTGAATATTCGGCATTTTTTGCCGACTAGTCGCCGACTAATCAGCCGACTACAAATGATGGCGAATAGTAGGCGTTCCCAACTAGTCGGCGACTAGTCGGCCCATCTCTAATTTATTTTCATGTTTTTTATATTGCATGTGAATGCATGAAAAAATACGCAAGTACTTAATTAAAAAAGATTGGAGATATTATCAAATTTTGAATAAGATCGAACTAAGTAGGTATCAGAAAAACGTATATTGCTAGTAAATTGACAAAATTCTTCAGGTCATTAGCTCACTATGCAATTAAAACGTCCATTGTTACAAACACAAAAACCATTATTAACGTCACCCCGACGTTATCGTCTTGAAAAATTGCTGACATTCTAATGAAATTCGGAGCGGGTACGCTACGCTCACGTTGCCTCTGGGCTTTGGCCAAAGCATTTCTGACTGAATATCCACTATAAGGGGCCATTCATTTATTACGTAAAACGATTTAGGGGGGACCATGTCTTATTTTTCCTTACAGGGGGGTGGGAGGGAGTTTTGATTGTTCTTACGTAAGATCATAAAAATGCGCAAAATAATCTTAACTTTTAAAAAGCGCGCAAATCCGCGCGAGAGCGTAGGCGCGTGCTCGGTTGCGTATAGGTATTTTACAAAAAAAATAAAAACTATTAGTATCTGCAAATAAACGTCCTACAATAATGATTCTTTGAAATATTAAAATGGCCCAAACTTAAAATCATTTTTCCTTTAGATTCTTACGTAATAAATAGTAAATATCTTATTTTTTCTTACATAAGGGGGGAGGGGGCAAAAACTGACAAAAATCGACTTACGTAATAAATAAATGGCCCCTAAGTACGTAGCGGTGGTGTAGGTCATCACGCGGGAATCTTACGCCACTTGCTGTTCTTAATTTAGCTGTGTAATGCAAATCAGGTAATGTAACCGTTTTTAAATTGCTGGCATAAAGGCATAATTATTTTGAGATGGCAGGTTTGTCATCGTGTGAAAAGATATGAAAATGTTATTACAAATTAAGTAAGATTAAATAGACTGTTCACAGTGCTTCTGAGTTTAGCTGTGTTTGATTGAATTTTCTTTCTTAAGATTATGACGTAAATAAGTATGATTTTTTGATAATCTAACTAAAGATGCTAATCATTCTGTTTCTGACTTTAGATGGTCTTCGATGTAAGTGTTTCTTAATGGTAAAGATTGTGCCGAAATAGATCATTTATTTATGTGTCTGAAATGACCGTTAAGATGGCGTACACTGTAAAGATATCCAGAATCTGATACTGCCAATAAATATTAACCAAATAGTACCCTAAGGCCCTTAAATTTCATTTCTCTAGCTATCGTTAAAGCCGAGATATTCCAATTATACCTGATTTCGGAATTCGAAGCCTTTTTATGTGAAATTCCCGGGTACGCCAACCTAGCGGTGCGAAATTTTGTACACCGTTAAGTCATGGAATATTTCGGCTTCTACGATTTCGTCGGTACTTTACTTGGGTACTATTTATTGGCAGCATTAGATTCTGGATATCTTTACGGTAGGTATACGCCATCTTGACGGTCACGTGTCAGAAATACCAAAACGAGAATTCGTGTTATTATGTAATTTTTAAATCAATACCTACTTATTCTAAAGTATCTTTTGCTATAATTATTTCGATGAAATACACCATCAAATTTTGGTTGAGCGTCAAATATTTTTCATGTTTATTTGCTATCAATCGTCAATATCGTTCAATCGTTATTCGTGGCTCTTCATTGCATGTGGTCGACCGCGAGTGATGGTTTGTGCCATTTGCGTTGCCATTATTATTTTTGATCGATGTCATTGCATAGTTTAGTCCCCGATTTGGCACAATGAATTATTGCTCTCGATAGTAGAATACAAAGTCAATCTGTTATCTGATATTTTTTTTGCTGAAAAAATTTAAGTGTAACTTTGCAATAAATGTACTTATTAACCGAACACATGCTACACAAACATTAGGTAATATTCTTAATTATGATACAATAAAAATCAATAAAACATTTCGACCTAGTCTAGACTTGAACCGATATCTTGTGCCATATTTGGGTACCTACACGCTATTAACCAATTAAGTATCTTAAAAAATTACGTATGGCGAGAAACAAATGTATATATTTTTTACACACAAATCATATTGCGTAATAAATATACTAGTTAATTATGTCTAATGACCTTATTAGTTCAATAAAAATCAAGTCACGAGCAACGTAAGCACTCTGGGAGATGAAATGATCCAAATAATTTACGTAATTAGAGAAAATATGAGGGAGCTGTGCACTTTTGATAAACGTGGCGTATTTGTTCCCTCGCCGAATGATGTATACCTTCTACATATCATTTGCTTTTATGTATTCTGCTGGATAGATTAACGTAGTGTTCAAGGTTATGTCTTTATTATTAACAGACTAGATTAAGTACTAAATCGAAAATGTTACCCTTCACCCGCGTTATTCCCGTCCAAGGGCACGCTTTACCGGGATATAACGTATACTATGTATTAATCTATCGTTATTTTCATCATCATCATCTGCCTATGCCTATACGTCCCACTACTGGGCTCAGGCCTACTCTCATAGAGAGGGAATGGCTCGTAGTTCCAAGACTGACCCGGGGCAGGTTGGGGACTTCACATACACTTCTTAAATTTCTTCGCGGATGTACAATGTGTTTCCTCACTATGTTTTTCCTTCACCAAAAAAACCGGTCAAGTTCGAGTCGGACTCGCGCGGTTCCATATAACTTGTAGATATGTAAATAGTTCGATCATCACGCGAATTGAGTCTCAAAGATTTTTCCGTTTTAATCGCAAAAAATGTGTTTTTTTTTTGTAGTGTAACAAAATTTACGGTTCCTGGATTTTTTTATTAACTTATGCTATGCTACATGTACATTGTTTCTTGCCAAATTTAATGATTTTAGGTTAACGAGAAATACTTTTGAGGTTATGATCAAGGGTGCGAGCATCAAAATATGCGGCGTAAACGGAATTTAAACGGCCTCTTTTGATTGCGTTGACTTGGAAGTTAGATTTTTTAATGCTTCAAGGGATTGTATATTTACTTGAGTATTTGATATTAATTTTAGCGTGATACCTTCACGCGTTCCTGATAAAAAGGGTCTTGACCGACGGACAGACGGACGGACAGACGCACAGATATGACAAACACAACAAAATAATCCTGTAAGGGTTTCTTTTTTTTTGAGGTACGGAACCCTAATAAACCGTAAAGTCATGTTTCATATAAATGTTTCATGAAAACGGAATCCAGGTGGATTCAAATCCACGGCCTCCGCTATAGCTACTATAACGGCATTTTTGATTAAAATTATAAAGCTTAGCCAAACTTTAGTATTAATTAAATACCGTTTAATAATAATAATTATTATTAATCATTTATTTCGAAACTCATGGCTTCATATCACTACAAAATACATTAAATTTAAATTAAACATTACAATAAATAAATAAAATTGACATTATACATTAAATTAACAAATTAATAAGATTAGGTACATGTCATTGTTAGTAAATGTCTTACATCTAAATGTTAGTAAGCATTATTGCCTATAATATGGAGCGCACTACATTTGTTAAGATAGGCCTTTGTTAATGTGACAAAACATGTGCTGTTTGACATTAATCATCAGTTTTATGACAAGCACTAACTACCGCTACTAAATTTAAATGAAAATCCCTGACAACCCCAAACTATAAAATAAACCAATATTAAAACTAACCTTATATCAACGGGTCAACGTATCGAAGGGTTCAGGTGGCAAGATCCATATCCCGATGTTTCACTGTATTTATATACTGGCCTGTCGGGTCCTTGAAAAGGGTCCTTACCTATTGACATGAGACGCTTAGCCATTTGAAGTGAAGGTCCAATACAAACAAAACAAAAAAGCTGATTTCGATACAAAATATATAATTTTAAGGGGTGACACATATATGTGGCGCTAGTTTCTTTTAAGGGTTCCGAACAAAGAGAGTATTTTAGTGGAACACTCAATCATTCTAAAAATTACTTTATGCTGAACAGTAACTCTATTTCCTCTTAGTTACAATTTGATGAAATAAAGTATAAGTTAAACACTTAGACATGATTAAAAGGAGCATTAATTAAATTTTTGTGAGTTATTTAGAATGATATAATACAATACAAATATACTTTATTGCACACCATCAAAATAACAATTACAAATAGTGGATAAGTACCATAATACAACATTTTATCTTGCCTAAGATTGATTCACAATAATCTGTGCCTACTTTTAAAATATCCTAAAAAATCCAATCCTTAACGTCCTTAACTTCCTAAATTCAAAATTGCCTACTTGACCTACTCTAATAGATTTAATTTGATTTATTTTTCATCGTCCCAGACCCACGTCCATAGCTCATAGAAACCGTATATCAACTGAACCGTATCAATTTATCCACCGATCGCTTATAACGCTACGAGTGAGGTAGCAAATGAAAATATTTTATTTTTATTCATGACACGTTACCTACTTTTCTCGCGTGCAAAAAATCGAACTGTGGAGTGGAACGTGGGAGGAAAGTGAATAAACAAAAAATTCAAGTTACAAAGATTCCCTCCAAAGTTTTGATTGCGGTGTTGGGGATTTTCGATTGTTACCTTTTATGTTCAGATTATATCTATACCGTACTTAGTCAACGAGAAAAATAAAGTGATTTTATATCGAGCTCGGTTTTATTTTAAGACTTGGAGTTTTGTCACTTTTGTCACAGAATATGTGATAGTATAAGTACTGCGTACAGTAGTTTCGAGAGAAAAGAGATTATTTTATTTTTCATCACACTTGCTCGAAAATGGTGTCATTACACGTAGGTTTTGCGGGCCGTAAATGACCTATTACGCCCTAGGGCGTAATGGTTTTCTTTTTAAATTTGAAACGCTGGTTCTGTTTTACTCTTATTTGTCATGATCAAAGGAAACGCCAACTTACTTTTTTAACTTTTATTACTGAAATATTTATATAAAGAGAACTGTTATTGCAAGTACATGTAAACACATATTTCTGTAACATCAATTAAATGTTTAAATAGTGTATTTCAGTATTTTGCAAATATAAAATTAACCATTTTAAGTCTTTACCGCTATGGTTTCCGAACGTGACTTGTCGTCTTGATATATGTCACTAATGTCACTGTCAGTTTTACAATTTTATTAAGGTTAAGTAAGGTTATTTTAATCAGATTTCCTCACAAGTGTGATGAAAAACATTGTGTGTGCCACGGGCGGTAAAGGAATTACAAACTCGTGTTGTTAAAGCCCTCGGCTTCGCCTCGGCCTTGTAACAAACACTCGTTTGTAATTCCTTACTTACCGCCCTTGATACACAATGTACTATTATTTCTCTCTCTAACAAAATTGACGCTCGGGTCCGACACGGGGACGGAACGCACCGGATCCGACAGTCTCTCTCTATCGCATAACGTGTGCGGGCCGCAGGCAAGCCTACCCTGGGGGGCAATATTTGGTATGAGTAGCCGCGCGGCCAAAACGCGGAGTGAGTCCCTCCTGGTACGGGTGTGCAAGGTTACTGATTCATAATCCGTGATATTCAAATAGTACATTACATAACTAGGATGGTATTACAAAGAAAGGCCGAGTTCGCAGAAGTTTGCGGCCCGAGCTGCAAGCGAGGGACGTAAATATGCGATCGAGGGCTTTCTTCATTACCTCCCGTGTTGTACATCATTTTATGTCTACACTTGGGCAGAAAGCGGCTTTTTCCGTACGCGCAGCGTGCGGAAAAAGTCACTTTATGGCCAGGTGTGGCATAAACTTACTTTTGTTTCTTAATCGGATGCAATACATGTTTTATAGTATTTTATGCAACAGTTGTATAAGAAGGTTCAAAAAATGCGAATTGCGTGAGTTGCGATACGAGCCGCGAATGCGGCGAGTATCGCAAATAGAGACGCAATGAGCGTTTTTTGACTTAATTATACAACGTTGCATACAATACTTTTTCTACGACAGGTTTTAAAATTATAAAATACAAACAAGGCATAACCTGCAAAGAAGGCAAATATGACGTATGACTGTCAGTATGTGTCTATGGTAAACTTTTTATTTTTTAAATGAAGTTGACACGCAGTGAATATATTAAAAATACTTTTGTTTTTATGTTGGCATCAATGAATTTAGTTCAGAAAGTTTTGTTTTTCTTAAAAGCCGTAGGATTTTAATTGTTTGTTAAGTTGGTAGTTGTGCATTTTTACCGTAAAGTTAAAATTGAGCGCTTAATCCTTGACCTCAGTTTAACCTAGATTTAGAAGTCTGTGGTTGTTAGCAATAACGTAAAGTGGCTATAACGACACTAGTGCTGTTATGGGGAATAGAGTATAGACTTCTCTGAACTCATATTATATATGTTCTTATATTAGTGTTCGTGACCAAGTAAAAGACAGATAACAGTACAGGAGTAGAAAAAGATAATTATGAACTACATTGTGTACACATCGGTCGCGTGGCGTCAAATATATTCTTAGTAAAGCCGGAGCAGATTTGGATTACTTTTTCTTTAGGTCATATGCATTAAAAAATAGGCAAGTCGGTGGGAATCGGGTTCTATGGACGCCACGCCACTGGTACACATAATAAATTCTGATTCAGAATCAGCCTGTTTTATAGTTCGGCCCACGCGTTTGGTCTCTAGAGTGCAAACATAGTACAAACATACATAGACTGATAAACACATTACCCTCCTTTGCACGCAGTCGGGTACTA
Organism: Eudemis profundana; assembly: GCA_947034925.1. Taxonomy (NCBI): domain Eukaryota; kingdom Metazoa; phylum Arthropoda; class Insecta; order Lepidoptera; family Tortricidae; genus Eudemis; species Eudemis profundana. The sequence continues at coordinate 10,613,599 of OX344812.1, forward strand.
AAAACTCCATTCAGGTATCAGCCGGCACATTTTAATCCACAGCTTCAATTCTGTATATCAACTTTGTCCCGAGTTCGAGAGCTCAAAGACTTAAGTAGCATCAACTCGACTTATTCGAAGCAGTAAAGGGATCCATATAAAAACACACCGTGAAATGCCATGAATAATTCAAACTGATCGTGTACAGTTCGGTATCTACGATGAAAAACGTTTCTGACTGGCGCATCATAGATAGAAAAATACAGTCACCTCATAGGAATGTTGAGCCACTGTTACTATTCTTAATTTAGCACGTTATGCGAATCGGGGTCCGGACTCGAGTTTGCGGCCCGAGCTGCAAGCGAGGGAAGTAAATATGCGATTGAGGGCTTTATTTATTGCCTCCCGTGTTGTGTACATCATTTTATGTCTACACTTGGCCAGAAAGCGGCTTTTTCCGTACGCGCAGCGTGCGGAAAAAGCCAGGTGTGGCATAATAGATTAAAAACACTCCAAAAAATCAAACTTTTTGTCTAGAGACACTAAAAGTAAAGTAGACAAAAAAAAAGAATGAAAATTTTCTATCCAAATCTGTTTCAGCACCGATACATTTTTACCACGAGTGTCTAGATGAAATATTTTAAATGTAGGTATATTTTTGTAGTTAAGTTTGCAATTTAAAATTATTGAAAATTGTTTATAATGTGTTATTTGTTATTTTTATGTCGATTTTATATAAATAAAACTACAATATAGCGAATATCGTTTATTGTTTTTTTAATGACTGAACGCCGCGATGCTGTGTCACAATTAAATGTAAGTAGAAATTAAAAAAAAAACCACATTGCAGGCTTAGGCCGGCAATGTTGTATGATATTCCATTAAATGCCAAGCGTCAAGCCGCTCCGGAAACGAGGTACTTTGCGGCCTATTATAAGGCACGTAAGGTCAACATTTCATTGCATTTTTGAGAAAAGAAACATTATTACAAGCAAGTAAACAACTAGTAGCCAGTAACTAACGGGTATCCAATAAAATATTGGTTCTCTCTTTTAAGAGTATACAAATAAATACACCAGATACAAGGAGGAATTTATTTACCAATAAACCGATAAGCCAATAAATATTTCGTGAAAACATTTTCCGAAAGGAATTAAGTATTTTAATGTGACCTAAATTAATTCACGTAATAATTGACGCGTGTTTACAATTCGGGCAAAATATTTCTCATTTTCCGGAGATTTTTTTTGCTTTGACAAAATTGATATCTGTCAAGCATGAGCCGGAATAGAAAATGTAATGGAACATAGGAAAATGCGTGACTGATGTAGTTATAATATTTGATGTGTGGGAAATGGAATTCCTTCATATGTTATGAGATACCGGATACCGAGATCCGGGAGAATCGAATTGCGGTATTTATTACCGAGTTTTTACGGTATTTATGCTTAATATTTTATCGCTTGGTGATTTGTTCCTATGTAGTTAGTATGTATTCGAAAATTAGGTGGGTTCAAATCTAATATAAAATGCTTGAAATTTTTTTTATCAACACATTAACGTATTTGCCTTCTTACTGAAATGAAATGAAACTCATAACATAAAAAAAAAACTTTTTTTGGAAACACCCACCTACGAGTACATCTCAAGTAATTCTCTAGTACCTACGTCTTGAAAACATCTTAAAAAGCTATGGTAGCCGAGTGGTTTGGCCGTCCGCTTTCGTAGGTTTTATCTTAATGTCAAAATGACTAAAATATATACGGAAAATCTTTTGATGGAATCGTCAAATGTACACTCAGTGAAGCAACTAAGTAGATTGAATGAACGATTTCCTGTTATTGATAAAAAATGCGGAAAAAATCGTGTGTCACATTACTGTAAATAATAAATTATGAAATTCACTAGTAGGTACCTATTCACTGTTATTGGCTTGTTCAATAAGTAAAGAAAAACTTTCTTATTCACTTCCCCCTTAGAAACGTTTCCTTGCGTTCCATGTTATATACAATTTTTTTTCTCGTGTCCCTAGACCTGGAATGGTTGTTGCACGGAGCGAACATGTTCCACATTATAATGTTTGTTTTTCACACAGTCATATAAAAAAAAACAATTATTATACTGCTGAAAACAAAACAAACAATTTACTGGCTTGTTTATTAAATATGATTAATCCTAATAAATAAAATTTAATCTAGTATCTTTAAAGGTTTTATTAATTACGCTGTTGATAAGGAGTATTTTCTTAAACAAATTGAATAATGCAATCTTGCAAGATATTTCCTATCATTAATCATACTAGCTAGAGGCAGCCATTCGTCGTCTATTCCGTTACACCTAAAAGCACTTTGAAAAATGACTCCCCACTTAGCAACCTGCGACGAAAAATTGTCATCATACTAACGAAAGATTTTTCATTGTTCCAGATAACGGGCTAAGCAGTAATGACGTCACTAAAAGGTAAAAGATAACAACGAAAATGGATATAGATAATATAGTTCTGGATAAAGAAGCAATCAATCGATTTGAACAATATACGCTGGCAAAACCGTCGCTTAACGGGGGTATCCCTTTGGACAGATGCCAAGATGCAGACTCAATGGTATCTAACAGCAGAAAGAGAGCTCAAAACTCCCGCCAAAAGGTCGTATGCTGTTTTTGTTTTAAAACTACAAAATACAGAAGAAAACAGTTCTTCATAGGCTCCCTTACCAATTTTGTGATATTCGCAGTTCTACTAGCGTACATATTTTTAGGCTCATTCATTTTCTTAGCTATAGAAGGCGGCGCAGAAATGCCAGTCAGACCGCGAATATTACCGGATAGACAAAAACTAAGTCATAAGGAGAATAATAATACGGATAAGAAGGATTCTGAGGAGGAAAATAATTACGGGAATCTGACGGTGTCCGCTAATTATTTTTGGGAAGCGAGAAGCAGAGCTGTTGAAAATATTTGGGAGATAACGGTGTCCCTAAACATATTGTATAGAGAGAACTGGACTCGTTTAGCGGCCCAGGAGATTCTGAAATTTCAGAACGAGCTAGTGCAAAGAGTGACGACAGAAATGGCGTCGCAGTATGGCGTTAGTTACCGAGAAATGGCGTTGGGAGAATTTGGTGGTGGCGAGTTATCCAACCATTATGAAGAGCATGAATGGAATTTGGCGTTGGCGTTTTTCTACTCTTTGACTGTTTTGACAACTATAGGTGAGTAGTAATCAACATATTATCTTTAGTCCTATGTACATCTTTTTAGGAAAAAAAATATTGAAATGCCATTTTTTGTTTGGTTGAACTTTTAAAGATTTTTTTAAATTTAATCATGGCCGAACTGCATATTTTGGAAACAATATTACACTTTATATATTGTTTGCCTAAAACTGTCATGTTGGAAAAGTTTTATGAAACATAACTGAGATATGGCAGGTTGAACTCTTTTTTGATATTTCGTACTCGTTCAAATATCTTTACTGTTTATCACCAAAACGACTGAGCGCATTTCAATTATTAATTTGCACTTCCCTCGCCAAGAGCTGTGCTTTAGTCCAATTGGAGTTGGTCGGTAGTTGTATTTGTTCATTCGACTTCAGAAACTTTGTCAGCGTGTTCTATGAGATATCAAATTAGTTTCGCTATTTGTATCTGACACTGGTGTTAAAGAAAAGGAGTTTGGTGGTTAATTTTGCCATAATTGATTCTAATATATACTTACCATAACTATATGAAAATAAGTGTTCATAATCATCCTTAACCCTGAGATATCTACTGCTGCAATAGATCTCTCCAAAGACTTTCACAAAGAATGATCGATCATAATACAACGGTCATGCATAAGCGTTAGCGCATTGGTATTTTAAAATTCAAGTTCTGACTCTTTCAAAACCAGCAAGTGAACTTAATACAATTTGCTGCTAATTAAACAGCCAGAAATGAAGTAAGGTGCATTAAAACACCCTAACAATTCCTTTATTCTTTCATTACAGGATATGGCAACATCGCGCCGAGAACAATACTAGGAAAAGGTGTTACAGTTATTTATGCGCTGATCGGCATACCGCTTACACTAGTATATCTTTCCAACGTCGGCTCATTACTATCAAAAATGGCCCGAAGCGTCTTCAGCAGAGCACTATGCTGCTGTCTCTGCTCCAACTGCGGATACTGCTGCTACGACGAAAGAAGAATGGCTGAAAAAGAAAGAAGAATGAAACTAAAAAGACAACAAGAAGAACTAAACAGTCAAAATACTAGCAAGACTCCTACAGAAGAATGCTACGTCCTGAAAGCAGATAGCCAAAAAGACTGTTCTGTTTCTGAGAGACCAACCACTAGTACTGCGAAAGACGATGTTATTAGTTGGCCTGATACAGATTCAAAACTATCTATGCATGGCTTGAGTATACTAGCTCCAGTTTTACTTTGTCTTACGGCAATCTTCATTTATATATCCGTTGGAGCTATAGTTCTGTTTAAATTAGATCACATGGGGATTATAGATGGGTTTTACTTTTGCTTCATGGCATTGAGCACCATTGGCTTCGGAAATATTTTCCCTGGTATGACCTATACCACTATCCACGGAGTTAGATACTACACTATCAATTCTACAACATTGTGGTTCTGCTCAGCTTATACGTTAACCGGTCTTGCTTTGACTGCCATGTGCTTTGGTGTCATTCATGATGAGATCATATACAGGATAAAGCATCAGCAGAAACAATGGTCTCAGAAAAGCAATACGGTTAACGATGAAGTAAATTTAAATGATCCTTTTTACATGAGCTCCTGACATATGTACAGTAAGGGGAAATCTGAAAATTTGTATAGTATAATGGAAGATAATTCTGTAGTTGAACGTAATAGAATCGAAATTGACAATAGGGAAGTAGTTCTTAGTGTAGACGATATACCAGCGATCATGGAGGAGAATGCTGAGCTACCTCCACCACCTCCTGAGGAAGAAATCATTGCTATTGTGACTAAGAAAGAACCAAAAGGTGGTTTTGGTAATATGGTAGCTTATAATGTATTACCGGAAATGTTAGATCATGTGAATGATACATAATCGTAAAAGAATATTATTTAATAATCCTTCCCTTCTTACATCTTCAATATTGTTAAAAATCTTTCGTAGTTAACTACTTTTATGTTTTGTTTCATGAACTGTTTACATATTTTTTAACGTTGTAAAAATAATGAGTAAGGATTATTGCTATTAAATGTTTTTTTGTTATACTATAGCAATATTAAGCTAGTATTAAATAAGATGTATAAAATATTGTAAATAATTGTACATAGTGTAATTATTGATGGAAATTAAACGATGTGCAACATCTTTTATCTCTAAAACCTTGTCAAATATTAATATCAAAACTATATCTGTATCGATTTTCATGTGAATAATTTCTTTGTAAAGACGATGATTTAATAAAAAATATTACAAACATGTATATTTATTTAATTGATTCTTGCATTTAGTTCTTTATTACAGCCTATATGAGTAAAAGTGCTTATCAAGATCAATACAATAATGTCTGCGAGGCAAATGATATAGCTAGGAAATCTCACTTTAGGAAACACACTTTCACTTGTAAAACAATACAAAAAATACTCGTATGTAGTGTTGGCAACCGTCTACCATTTATATAAGTGTGTAACAAGCCCTAATAAATGTGACTAAGATACCTTTACTATTTTTTTAAAATCCTTTAACTAAACAAGAATTAACCTTCGCAGTATTTGATGGTAAGCGACTCCGAGGACAAAAATTGACCTTTCGTTTCCATTTTAGCTTTTTTTTTCTTTTTGATAACTTTTCAGCCAGTAAGGACATGTTTATAACGAGGGGCTTAATTTACTGATTTATTTTGTTCCATAAGACTATTAATGTAAAATGACAATATTCGACCCATGTTGATATAACATTATTTACTCGTCACACCACCAGGAATTCATGGCTAAAGTATGTCGGTATAGTCTCTCCCACCCTGTATACTCGTATATAGTGATCTGATCTACATGTTTATGGGCATAGTAATCAATGGGCTCAATAACCAATTTAGGCTTATGAACATTCAATAAAACAGCAAACCACAAGAAGTAAAAGAAAGCTTCGTACCTACTATACCTAGATAGGTTTTAACCAATTTTCTTTAAATAGTATTTACAAAAAAGCAATAAGATCAAAAAAACGCACATGGGCAGTAATCCTCGGCGAAAAAGGGTTGAAGGCTCCCGGGGAAGACAAATAGTGATTTATATTGAAATGGAGCGTTTTCTGATTTTGTGCGCATTCATTCGTTTTATTACTTTTTTGTTAATACTTTCTGAGGCTGAAAATGGTGTGAAAAAGGGTAAGGCTATTCTTTACGATATTACGTAAATTGTGGCTATAAGTAATATAGGTATACTAATTTATTAAATTAAATAATAGTAACTTTTCACCGTAATTTCAAATAGTGACATAATTCTATTGAAAAAAATGTATTAAAGCTAATAACGATTAATAATTACATTTACAAAAAATATATACCATATTATTCCTCGTGTAGCGCTCTTACAAAAATCTATTCGGTAAATTGTTATCAATTGCCAGTTATTACGTATCTATGTATAGTACAAATTATCCAAATAAGAATCATATTTTTATTATATTTTAATATGGCTGTGTTTTCTTTCCCTTGTGCATTTCTTTGGGTGAGCCTTTTATTCAGCAAAAAAGTACCGTTCCAAAAAAGTCGCCAGAAATGACTGACGAGGAAACTATGCAAAGAAAACTGATGAACGGCGTTTCCATTTATCTTACGTCAGATCTTCGCCATTCAGACGCATCTACCCAAACACCGGCTTTGTGCGGGAGTTAAAACGCAAAAAGATAGATGTAAAAATAAGGATCCCCTTGTTTCCCATAAAGTTATTAGTCATAATGTATTGCTTGTCATAATTATCGAAAGTCATTCAGAGTTTGTTTTTCTAAAACGATTATATTATTTATGCCACACCTGGCCATAAAGTGGCTTTTACCGCACGCTACGCCTACGGAAAAACTTTTACTGGCTAAGTGTTGACATAAAATGATGTACACAACACGGGAGGTAATAAAGAAAGCCCTCGTTCGCATATTTATGTCCCTCGCTTGCAGCTCGGGCCGCAAACATCTGCGATCTCGGCCTTTCTTTATATTACCACCCTAGTTGTGTAATGTACTATTTCAGGATATTTTGAAACGTTAGCGTGTGGAAAACAATAGGTTAGGTTAGGTTTGTTTTATAACAATTCTGAAAACTTTATGGTTTCATAAAACATAGTACATTACACAACTAGGATGGTAATACAAAGAAAGGCCGAGATCGCAGAAATTTGCGGCCCGAGCTGCAAGCGAGGGACGTAAATATGCGATCGAGGGATTTCTTTATTACCTCCCGTATTGTGTACGTCATTTTATGTGTACACTTGGCCAGAAAGCGGCTTTTTCCGTACGCGCAGCGTGCGGAAAAAGCCACTTTATGGCCACGTGTGGCATAAAATACCATAGGTATTAGCATTTTGCCAATAATAATATAAGATGTATAATATAATAAAAAATTCTATAAGAATAATGATAATGACATTAATGCTGTTAATTTATTTACATAAATTTAGAAAACAAACTTTACAAAACAAAATAACTATAACTAAGAGCCACTTTATGGCCAGGTGTGGCATAAAAGGGTTTTATGACTTTCGATAATTATGATTAACAATACAGTATGATTTTTAAACATTATGGGAGACAATATAGACCCGTAAAAAATACCTATTACAGTTATATTAGATAATTATAGAAGAGGGACATAACGGTGTAAGTTTAAGTTTTCAGAATGTTGAGCTGTTCGTACAGACATACGAAGAGGACAATAGTAACGGAGTTACAAGTAAAGCGAAATTATCAATGTAACTCGTAAGTGGCAGCGTAGTGTAGATGTTATTGCGTTTCTTTGGTCCTTGGTCTTTGTTTCAAGAATGATACTCTTATCACCATACATCGTACTAAGGGCACGCAATACCGGTTTTACTTGTATGGGCCAATACCGAAAAACCGGTTTTTCGGTATTGGCCCATACAAGTAAAACCGGTATTACATGCCCTAATCGCACTCGAGGGGGCATTATGCAGGTACGTCAGAAGGTAAGGTTTACAAATAAAGCTATCAATTTTCGAGTTGTCTGACTAAGGTATTTGTACTATGCAATTCCGAGTACATAAAATAGTATAGAAATATACTATCCAATCTTGTTTTATTTAATTACTTACCTACGTAACGTAACATACAGTATTAGTTACTAAAAGGTACTCGGAACTGCATAGTACAAATACCAGGTTACATATACTAAGTACAAATAGCTTATTCTGACAACTCGAAAATTGATTGCTTTATTTGTCAAGTAAACCTTACCATCTGACGTACCCGGAGAATACCCCTTCGAGTGCGATGTATACTTATCACTTCTAAGTTACTATGCGTGGTTTCGACAACTGCTTTTAAAAGAAGGAGAGTCTGCTGCTACTAAAGATGCCGTCAGATTCCAACTAGGAATGGAGTACCTAAGCAAGCAAGGTAAGTAGGTAAGTATCCATACAAAAAACAAAAGAATATGTTCCAGCAATGCCACTAACGCTGATAAGTGGCAACATAGCAAAAACTGCTTTTCTGGACCGAGCAACCTATCACTCATCGAAAAAATTACCGGCTGAAACAACATTGTATTCATTAATCACAGGAAAGTATTAAGATACATGTTTTTTTAATAACCGTTTTGAAATTAACCCAGTATTTCTTAGTAGTTCAATAGTAATGCACGAGTTACTATGAAGAGTACCCAAATCGCTATTGGTGTTGCCTCGTTTTTTCCAAGATCTCATCATCAAAGCCTAATCTGGTCACTATGAGACCATCTGAAACTCATTCTAACCAATATTTTCTAAAACGGTTCAGCCGTCTTCGAGTAATTAGAGAACAAAAAACGAAGATTCCGGACTGAGAACCTTTTCCTTTTTGACGTTGGTTAAAAACTAACTGAGTTACTAGACACAGTTTTCGGACAAACATAAATCAATTAACATAATGTTTGAAATCGGCAAACAGTCGTTCATACGAAAGAATGAGTTTTTGTGATATTTTGCACGGAACCATAAAAAACAAGTTATAAAATAGTTTCAGAATGAATATGAATATTCCAGTCGCCGTCAAACAACATTTCAAATGAAACAGAAATTGAAACAATAAATATTTCAGAACTCAAACATTACTTTTGAAATACGTTTTCAATCAACATCGAATATTTGTTTGAAATTTCAATGGTACGCCAATCAATAGGACAAACGAGAAACGGAAATTTAAGTTCGATCATATACATTGATTTCTCTTCTCAGTCGGCACTCCTTTACAGAGTGGTCGTGGTTATGGATTGTTTGGTCCGGTGGGTAGTTCTCTGCGACTAAAAAGTCGCACCAATCGCATCATTACCATCGCCACATTATAGATGAGCTCCGTATAAACTATGGAGTCGTTTTTGGTTATCTTGTAGAAGTCGCGTGCCTCTGCTATTTTTATCATAATGATCCTGATTGCTTTTATAAAACCGCCAATAATAGTGGCGATGGTAATGACAAAAAAATCGCGGTATAAAATCGCAGAGAACTACCCTGTAGTCGCTGCTTTCACAATGTTTCTCCATCTCTCTCTGTTAGCGGCATTTCGGGAACATTCTGCTACAGGACACTGCGTGACAGATTTCACAAGGTCTAGCCGTCTTGTTGGGGATCGTCCACGTGGCCGCTTCCCTTCCACTCGTCCTTGTATCACCAGATGTTCCATCAAATGAACACATTGATTTAACTTCTTTTAATACGATACATCTGATACATTTTTTTTTATTAGAAGAGAAAAATTGGAAAATTATCTGTCTCGGGCAGGATTCGAACCTGCATCTTCTCGGCTATCCGGGCCAACAGGCGCCTTAACCAACTAGGCTACCGAAACTCTGTCCAAGTCATCGAATCCTTCAACCAGTACCTTCATTTGTGACGTCATTCTGGGTGACGTATGTAGCACCATCTACCATTGAGTCCTTACAACCCATATGTATGGCACTGTGGTCCCAACTCGTATTGAGAAATCCACAGTAACGATGTACTACACCCCAAATATGATTTTTTATTAAAGCATTAACGACTGCCAACAAATTAACCAACTAGGCTACCGAAACTCTGTCCAAGTCATCGAATCCTTCAACCAGTCCCTTCATTTGTGACGTCATTCTAGGTGTGAAGGGACTGGTTGAAGGATTCGATGACTTGGACAGAGTTTCGGTAGCCTAGTTGGTTAAGGCGCCTGTTGGCCCGGATAGCCGAGGAGATGCAGATGCAGGTTCGAATCCTGCCCGAGACATTTAATTTTTGAATTTTTCTCTTCTAATAAAAATATTTAGAATTCGTTGGCAGTCGTTAATGCTTTAATAAAAAATCCGATACATTGATTTAACTTCTTTTAATCTTCTATCTGTTATCAACAGCTATACAAACGGGTACAGGTTTTACCATATTCGCCTCCCATAAAAATTGAACTATCAATATGACTTTGATATCATTCAGTATTTTTTTACTTTTATAGACATTTCAGATTTCTTTGGATTTTTATTATGTTGACATACATATCTATAGGATATAGGAACTGCTGCGTTTTATCTCTACATAAAATAGAATAGTATTAAAAAATTACGTTTTATTAATTCATTTTGACACTCCACTTCCCCTCACCTCTATAGTTTTTGAAAAAATTGTCTGTTTGTGCGTGTATTACGCAAAAACTACTCCAGATTGATTTTACTATGAAATTTGTTTTACAGAGAGATTATAACCCCGGTTAACTCATTCAAGTTATATATTTATTTAAAAAAAGAAAACAGCAAATTTATACTATGTAGAAACCAAAAGTGTAATCAAGAAAAAAAAATCCTAAAACTAAATAAAAATAGAAACAATTATAAAAAGAATACCCCGTCCAGCCAAGTCTGCCTACGGCATACGATACTTTTATCCGCCTAATCCGACTATGCCGATGCAAAAAAGAGACTTAACTTACTTCACTTCTGCAAACGTAGACGCGAGCGGGTCCACTGGTTTTGTATTAGTTAATACATTACACAACTAGGGTGGTAATACAAAGAAAGGCCGAAATCACAGAAGTTTGCGGCCCGAGCTGCAAGCAAGGGACGTAAATATGCGATCGCGGGCTTTCTTTATTACCTCCCGTGTTGTGTACATCATTTTATGTCTACACTTGGCCAGAAAGCGGCTTTTTCCGAACGCTACGCGTACGGAAAAAGCCACTTTATGGCCAGGTGTGGCCTATAATAAGTTTACGATAATGTATTTTGAATCATCATATTTACTGGAAATCTTTTGACTCGTTAAACTCCACAATTCTATTATATATCTATAATTATATAAATTTTGATACAACATACTATACCATGAATGTATAATTATAAGTTTACGTTGTTTATTGTAAGTTATCACGTAAAACAACCGCCCTAACGCGCATATCGAAACTGACTGTAACTCCTTATTCAAACAGTCATTTATTACAGAAGATATCTATTGTTGCAATAGGGATGTTTAGCTAACCGAACACAAACCTGGCGAATAATGAAAACCGAACGACCTTTGTTTAAGCACAAGTTCACTCGTAAATCCTCCTTGATGTAACACAACTGCCAACAGACCATAAACCACTGTATTCATTTTTATATCAGAATTTGAACCCTACTTCAAAGGTACAAGGTATATTATTGCAGTACAGATGAGATTTCATTGAGATATTGCGTAATATATTTCTAGTTATTATTTCATAAATGCCTATAGACCTCTTAACTTAAGAATAGTCGAGCTACAGAAAAGCCATTTTGAAATTAAACTCTAATGATTGGCAGTAAAGCTGATATTTAAATGTCAAAATTGCTTGGAAAGACATTTGATAAAGTTACTTTACGGGAGTTATTTCTGCCCACAGTTTACAGAAGGCGATAAACTCAATAAAAGCGGATGGATTTTCATAAAAAGCGCCATTTACGTTACTTAGTGATGATTTTTATGCCAATGGCGTAATCGCGCGGGGTCCAAAGTGTCAGTTAAGAGGATAGAATAGTTTTAGCAGTCGATTACCAATGTATTATTGATTCAGCTAACAGTAAGTGTGAATTGAACCGCTTCGCTCTGGCTTCATAGATAATCAGCCCCGTTGGCAGATCTATACCTATACCAGCTAACTGCATTGCTGAGTGCAGACCATTTCGGTTGCACATCTTGTTAGCGAGACGCTAACATTTACTCCTGGATGTAGCAAAAATCGAACTAGGTGGGGGCCGCGGCGTACTCTTCCTATTGTACTCGTAATAGATCTTTTTTATGTTAACAGTAAATCGCCGTTATCTGCTAAGTGTGGCGATGGCGCTAAAATAACTTCAAAATAAGTGGGTCTGTATGTCTGGGACTCGTGACGTATTCTTTGGCCTAACTTTTATTGATTTGGCAAGCTTAATTTCGAATCTCATACATTCTTTTTGTTTAAACGTGTCTTTGCAAATTTTTACACGCGACACTGATAGTGATAGGGCTTCGATCCTCGTCTTATACATTTATATGCATATAGCGTTCGGATCGGATCTGTTTACGGCCGTGTAAGACAGATTCGCTCACATTTGATCTAAGGGGTTTTGAGTTTTTCAAAAATGTTTCAATGCAGTTCCAATAACTTTTAAAAGTAAAATAAAGTCTTCTTTCATTAAAATATTCTATCTACAATATTTGAGGTACTTTCTTTTCATGTTGCATAGTCTTGGGACACCCTGTATAGCAGTATTTTTTCTTCCTACAAAGGGTACATCGTGCGCTTGTATGTGTGCTTGCCGTGAACGAACGCACTACAAGCAAAGTTTTACGAATGCGTAAGAATGCTCCAGTACGGATCGCACTGTTTGCGCCTCGACCTTGAATACGTATCGCGCGCTTCTAAGCGGCCGAAGTTTGACTATTTGTCTTGTCTGTCTTTATATTTTGCCAGTACTCACAGCAAGATCAATTTCTAGGGGCAAACTAAGTACTAATATAGTACAATTAACACAAGGATGAGATTTCATATCCTAGGGCGTTGGGTAAATTAGTTTTTGCTCCCTCAGTCCATGCGAGGCGTAATCCCCTTTGAAATACGTAGGCATTCCTGATTAAGCTCCGACGACATAATATTGTCGATGAATACCTACGGTTTTAAGGATTTACTGTAGTTAGGTTGTTTCTAATGAGAGCATTTATAAACAGTCTTGATTAAAAAATATCACCATCCACTTTGGAAATCTTTGGAAAACACAGTATTCCCAAAATAGGTACCAGATTTTTCAAAATATCAGATTCCCGATTTATTAGATTCTTATCTTACCTCATTCCTGTAACACAAAATGATAAAATAGAGGGGAGTGAATAGGTTCTTAAAGGGTCGGCAACGCGCACGTAATGCCCCTGGTGTTGCAAGCGTCTATAGGTTGCGGTGACTGCTTACCATCAGGCAGGCCGTACGCTTGTTTGCCACCCTAGTTGTATAAAAAAAATCGTTACTCAAGAAATTGTATGGTTTTGTACAATGTAAGTATTAATGAAATAATGAACTTTATTCTGCAAGTAGGCCGCAAGGGCAATTTTACATGTCAAATTTTACTGGCTCTTTTTAAAAGAGGAGACCACTGCTGAGGAGGGTCAGTCAAATTCAATCAAAAATTATACTTATTATTTTGTAATTCTGGTACCTATATGGAGGTTGTGATATTTTGATAATCGGGTATTTAGGGAATGCAGTGCCTTGGGTAGGAGGGTGGAAATCATGCCATCCCGAATAGTATTGTCGTATAATTTAATTCGTAGCCGGAATATACGTGACGTACGAAAGAAGACAATGGTGTCTAGTCGAGCTTTGTCATACCTGAGCGTTTAAAAAAAAGTGTACAGTTCAACGGTACTTAAATATTATTCAAATGCCGAAATCTTCCGTCACGAAAATGAATTGATTTTCAGTTAGTCACGGCCCTTAACTGCTCAAAACATGAATACTTTTGAAAAACTCACCTCACCCTCCCACCACACCTCCCGCAACCCCTCAAATAGCTACAGCGTTATTAGTTTTCTTTAGTTCTCAAAACACTCAAATCGATTGATATTGATAGATACTCTATTGCAGAGCGCACGGAGAACCAAACATTAGTCGATTTACCCTCCCTAGTAATTCGCTTTAACCCTTAAACCCAAAAAATCCAAAAATCACCGAGGTCGGGAGTTTTTAGCCTCTTCGGAGCTCAATTGTCTTAATGATTATTGTTAAGAAAAAAATGTCAAGGTCGATGCTGTAAGGTGGTCGTTTATGCTTTACAATTTTGATTCTGCCATATAAAGGGTTAAACAATGCTCTCGCGACTTCAATGTTTCTTCCCTTCCGTTTGATTGGAAGGTACTTAAAACCAACAAAAATTCAAACATTTAGGTTATCGGACAAATAAACATACAAACATTACGAGTACCGTAAAACGGGGTGAGTTGGCTGGAAATCGAAGTTCAAACCTGGATAAAAGTTTATTTTTATATGTGGCACATTGATTTACGAGGGTGGTATGATAAGTAATGAGCCTTGAACCAATGCGGTATGGCTGAATATTAAAAATGTCATTACCTACAGCCGCCATCTTGGACGCGGGAAAATTGACAGTTTCAAATGATGCCGTCAATTAATTCATGAATTATAGCTTTTTAAACAGTATAAGTGGCATTTTTTGTGTAAAATGGAAAAAGAACAATATCGATCAGTGATTCGCTTTCTGTTTTTGAAGGTAAAACGCGTGATGAAATAAAAAATGAGTTAGATAGCGTGTATGGCGATGTTTCACCTACGATTGCCACAATTAAGCGGTGGTATAACGAGTTCAGAAATGGAAGAACATCTGTGTGTGATGAGGCCCGCCCAGGACGTCCAATTGAAGTTACCACGGAGGAAACCATCAATAAAGTCCGTGATATGTTGATGAACGATCGTAGACTGAAGTTGAGGGAGGTAGCTGAGGTATGTGGCTTATCACTGGAGCGTGTACAAAATATCGTTCATAAACATTTGGGCATGAGGAAGTTATCGGCCCGATGGGTACCGCGTTTGCTAACTGAAGAAAACAAGCAGAATCGTGTGGCTACGTTCAAAGAGTGTTTGGCACTATTAAAACGTATCTAATCCGTAGGACTTCTTTATGCGTTACGTTACCGTGGACGAAACGTGGATCCACCACTATACTCCCGAAACAAAACAACAATCGAAGCAATGGACTTGTCCCGGCGAAAGTGCTCCAAAGAAAGCAAAAACGGTTCCGTCGGCCGGGAAGGTGATGGCGACCGTTTTTTGGGATTCCCAAGGAATTATCCACATAGACTATTTAGCGTAGGGAAAAACGATCACGGGGCAATATTACTCTGATTTATTGTCTCGATTTGATGAAGAATTAAAGAAAAACGGCCCCGTTTAGCCCGCAAAAAAGTGCTGTTTCACCAGGATAATGCTCCGGTCCATTCATCTCACATCGTCAAGGCCAAACTGGATCAATTGGGTTACAAAATACTGCCGCACGCTCCTTATTCCCCGGATTTGGCTCCGTGTGATTTCTTCCTGTTCCCAAACATGAAATCTTGGCTCGGAGGCAAACGCTTCATGTCAAATGAAGAGGTCATAGAGGCCACGGATGAGTATTTTGCAGAGTTTCCGAAGACATCTTTTTTGGAGGGCTTAAAGAAGTTGGAGACGCGTTGGGAAAAGGGCAAAAACTTGAAAGGGGACTACGTTGAAAAATAAAGATAAAAAAATAATAAAAACAAAAATGTTCATGGGTATGCTCACTACTTATCATACCACCCTCGTATATACAAAAAAAGTGTTCCGGAGGTAAGAATTTCAGTTTGTCAATGATAGTTTGTTGCTTCATTGCATAGTTTCAACGAAAAATTCATAATAGTAGGCAAAGCCAGCTCACCCCGTAGTTGGGGTGAGAAGGCCTAGCAATGGGGTGAGATGGAAAAATTGCTAGGGTTAACACTTTCGGATCAAGACAATAGCTCGGCTTGTCAAGAGATTTTTTTATTAACGTAGCAAAATTATGTTTTATTTATGCTCCTACTTAAACCGGTTTAATGTTTTCTTTAAGTAGTGATCCTTATTTTATGACGTATAAATAGTTTTTTAGATCAATTTATAAAAACATATTTTGATCTATATGGAATTAGTAAGGTGAATCCCATCAAAAACACTAATATGATATTTAATGACCTGCATGACACACTATGACACGTCGACAGACAGAAACGTCTAAAATGCAAATTTAAATATAACATATTTATTTAATTTGCAATTTATAGAATTCCTCCGCTACTTAATTTTTTTTTAATATTTACCATTTTATCATAATGTAAGACACTTTTGACTACTTATGTAAATCGACAACCCTGAACTACGAACACCAACTCCCCCCTCTATCAAACGAACACACCCCGTTCGTAAGACCAACTCTCCCCATTCATGAGCCAACTGTCCCCGTTCTCGAGCCAACTCACCCCTCAGTACAAGCCTGCTCACCCCATAAAAATCCTCAAATGGGGTTGGATCGTTTTCTATGTTAAAACCATTATAAATAAAGAAAATATAACTTAAGTTTTTCTGTTTCCAATAAGCCATGTAAGTATATAAACGATATCCGAAAGGTGGATGAACACTTACTTTGGTAAACATCACTTAAAAACAAAGTTAAATTCAACTAAAAATCCGTCGATTTCGAGCATCAACTTTGACAGTGAATTTGTATGTGAATTGAATTTCAAAATTGTATGATTTGGCAGCTTAATGTTGCGAAAAGAAGAAAAAATATGTCTAAAAATATAATCAAATTACTTTGAGAGCAACCTAAGCCCAAAAATTAAAGTAACTACTCAAAAATTAAATTCTGGGATTCGCAAGCCAACTCCCCCCGCGAAGCCTACTCACCCCATTCTACGGTACACTACACAGACTAGACGAGTTCTTTCACTTAGTGGGGGTTCTTTCACTTAATCACAATCTTGAAGGCAAGGAAGCCACCCACGACCAACCTTATGCCCTATGGCATTGATTTCGCCTCTTATACAATAGATTTTCTTTTGTACTATTATGGGTATATAATATATAAATGGGCAGAAATTTCCCATATCCGTCTAGCCGGCTTCGAGTAATCGCGTAACAAACATTATAAACAATTTGAGATCAGTCCTTTGTTTGGAAGGCAGTTAGAAAGAAAGTTACAATGATAGCTTATTTGTAAACAATTAGCGATAATGGGCTAGACGACTAAAAAAAACCGTTTAGTCCGTCAGTTAGATTAATAAAAAAGATTGTACACGTATTTTTTCTTTTGTTTGACAAACAAAAAATGACGAGGATAGAGTGCTTAGAAGTTTCGAGTGACGTCACTCCTAGATACAATTTCCACCTAGAAGTGACGTCACAAGCCCCCACTCCAGAAGTTTGATGATCTATAACTTTGTCGATTTTTAATATTTTGATAAACAAAAAAATACGTGTCGCATATTATTCCATAATCTAACTGACGGACTAAATAGAATTATATAGTTTTAACCCAGTCGTCATCCCCATTGCGAAAGAGCAAACTTATTGTACATATCGAGGTAGGTTATCCTAAAACGTCAAATTTAGCACACAAGCGCCAACAAAACTGCACCTATACGAGCACGTATGTTTTCTATCTTAATATACTAGTCAGTTCTCATTTTCCCTCCACTTCAGTATACAGGCCTTAACGAGTTATCCCCAGGGAAATTACTGGAAGACTCCGCTGCTCCGTTACGCACTTTATCCCGTGCCAATTCATTTTGCATCAGTGTTTTTATTATGGAATTGATTGTGGTATTGTATTGCTTCTTAGTCGAGTTGAGTGATAGTTTATTTATTGGTTGGGGGTTTCATCTTATACTCGTAAAGGTAAGATTAGGTTAGATCATAAATAAAGAGGAAGATTGTGAAAGGTTATGGCCACGGATAAGTAAAGAGTATGGCATCAAAATCTAGAACATTTTTATTTAAGCTTTACGACTGGCTTGGTCGTCGTTTTGCGACCTGTTTTTTTTAGGAGCTGACAAACTCGCAACCCATAAGGGTGCTCATAAGAGCTCAGCGATTGTCGGACCGGGTGGTCGGCCGTGGCGTTCCCTGGGGTCGAACCAGGTCGCTAGCCGGACCACCCCGAGTTGGGTCGGACTGGGTGGGTGCCGGGGGCGCCTGGGGTCGAACCAGGTCACCTTGTCCCGGTCCACCTCGATAGGATCGGGCTACGAACGTGAACGACTGGAGTCTTTTTGCGACCAGTTGCTACGATTCGGAACCTCTACCCTAACTCTACTGAGTTAGAGGATAATTTTTGGACGCATTTTGTTATCGTTGAACGAGAACTTAGGTACTTAGTGTATAATAATAAGTTAAAAAAGTAATGTTCAAAATCAAAAATTACCTGAACCTAATAACCTCTCTCAATGGCCATGTCATTCAACGTATTTATAAAAAAAGATAAAGTTTAATATTGATATGGTCAAAGTTAAATTAACCGACTTGGGTTATATTCCATCTCATAACTTTACGCGGTAGTAGTTGCGAGATTTGCAAATTGAAAATGACCTGAATGACTTCGAGGACTGGCTGGTACCTATGGCCGTGCCTTCGTTTTGCTCGACTTGACTGGGGCACTGCCGTGCCCGCAGATATTAAGAGGAAGAACTTTAATCGGTGTTTTTTAAATAATTGAATGATAAGAAGGTATATAAATAGGTGTCAAACGCCGAAATTCTTTTGCATTTGCATTGTCAAATTATGCTGTCCCAGCATTTATTTTGTCGTCAATTTTTAGTACCGCAATTTCTGACTTGCTTCAATTGATTATTTTAAAGGAGCGATTTAATATTTCAAGCCGAATGATATGATATCAGGTATATTGCGTTAGCCTGCTGAAGTTAATTTGTTATTGCGCAAAAACCAACTGACGATTACGGTACAAACCTATTCTTTCAAACAAAGTTTCTTCTAGGAGCGCCAAAAAACCCAACCAGAAGACCTCCTCAGTTTTGCGAAATCAGTAAAAAGTAAGAGGATTCTTTTAGACAACACTTAGGTATAGATGTATTATTCGAGAGGCAAAATTCAACTCGCCCCACTAAGGGCCTTATCACACTTGCGATTCGCGGCCGAGTTGCCATTTTTTTTTTGGGTAGTCTGTGTCCCGTTTGGTCCAAATTGGCCACTATGGGAAAACTAAGGTTGTGCCCCTCTTCGAAGGGCGAGTTTCCATACAAAACCATTTGACATTTGTATGGAACTTCGCTAGAAGCTTGAACTCGCCCGCAGCTCGCTCGCAAATCGCAAGTGATAAAGCTCTAAAACGTCCACCGAAAAATGTAGAATTGAGATCGCAATAAAAATAATAAAGAAGTCAATAAGCCCTTTCAAAGGTTGCAACGGAAAACCCTATTAGCGAAGTGTCGGTCCATCCATCCGCCGCCCTAATTTTATTTATTAGTGGAGATCCTCTGAACGCACGATTTTTCCTTTTACGAAATCTATGGTTTCCGACGTCACGTAGGATGATCTGTGCCGTTTTAATAGGGAAAGGTTGGGTTTACGAAATAAAATACTGAAGGTTTTTTTTATTAGGTACATAGGTTGATCTCTAAGTTATTATAACGACTAAGTGCCCTTCGTTTCTTATTACGATTTAAAATATATATGTATGCAGTCCTGTGCTAGATGGGCAAATTAACGGACTGACAGACTTTGAATTGTTATAATATAAACCTAACCTAACCTATTGTTTTCTATATGCTAACGTTTTAAAATATCCTAAAAATATTACCGTTTTAGGGAATCAAATAATTTATGACTTTCGATATTTATGACTAACAATGCAGTAGTTTTAATTATTTTGATGATACACTAGTACATCCAAAGATTAACACAAAGATCAAATACATTAACAATTTAAACGTGACTTAGTTCTAAAGTAAATACATTAAATTGCAATAGACGTACAGTCGAATACACTGTTAACTGTCTTTTGTGGACAATACAATAGCTAATGACGAAGGCAATTGGCGGATAACTCGATATTATACTATTCGATATCTTCGTTCCCTATAGGAGTCCTGCACCGTCTTCACATTCGAGGCTATTGATTGTTTTTCTGGTGCCTCTTTGCACACTGCAGTATGACATAAAACTTTATGGGAAGGGGGATCCACCTATATTTCATGTCAAAGTTGACAGTTTAGACGTTATTTAAAACATAATCGCAATTTTTGAAAATAATAAAGTTGTTAAATCAGTTCTCTTTCCAACAAATCATTATTCCGGGAAAAAATTTAACAGCACGAAGCGAAGTACGATTTCCTTGGCAAGAGAGTAGTGCCATCTCTCGGGCATTTGCCGGCTTCTAGTTTTTAATAAAGATGCTTACAGACCAAAGTAATTCTTACCTGACACTTCGCCTTGTATTACTTACTAGAGCGTTTAGGAACGTGCGAAAACTAGCTAACTTCTATCCAATTTCGAGACATGAATCAGCACATACTAACCTTTACTAACGCTAACATAGGACTAGATGTTTTCTGTTGCTGACGATACTATCTGGACGATGTAAGTTGTTTCCAAACACCTGTTATAAAACTTACTTTGTTTGGATGTTTGAGTCTCGTAGAGAAATCTTGCAATTTTCACCCACCTGCAGTAATTGGATTGATTTGGACTTTATTAAATACAAATACAGACCAAGTAAAATTATAATGTGTGCGTTTTGCAGTATTTGTACGAGATTGATTATAGACTATAGTAGATGAATTTGAGTAAATAGCATGAAAACGTTAAATATATCCTACCATACTATTTAACTATCTAGGTACCTATCTACTACTTTTTGGAAGTACTCAACGTTAAAAAAAATTTAACCGACTTCAAGAAAAAGGAATAAATAAAAGTTTCATTTAAAAATGTCAAGTAAGTATGCCAACAATTTTTGTCAGGTCGGTGCCGTCTTGTGACCCTTAAATTCCAAATATGAAGGCTGGCACTGACGTTAAATAGTTTGCATAGGTATTTATTTTAGATTTTTTAATTTACAAAACTAAAAAGAAATAAATTCTTCCTTTTTTGAAGTTGTTTTAATTTATTTTATATTTACTTTATCTTAATTTATCTAAATTTGAGTAGTAATTGAATTACGCTGTTAATTATACGTTTTCTTAGTGACTGATTCAACATAACTCTCTATCTCGAAAATTTCTGAACCAATTTCGATGAATCTTGCACAGTATATAGTCTAACTTAGGGAAAGTTACACTATACCTATTTAATCCATAATAATTGTCTTCGGTTTCCGCGATTATCACTCATAGTAATAAAACAACTTAAACGGATTAAATCGCGTATATATTACTACATTTTAAGTCCCGACGTTTCGTAACCCTTTTCAGCGGTCGTGATCGCGGGTAGACTGAGAAAATCATAAATTTCCTCTGTCAAAATTACTGTTGTGCAAACCTACCCACTTTAAAAAATACAAATTCAATATTAGTATTGCCAGATGGGCCTAATGTGTAAAGATGTTCACACACATGCCAGAAGGGCTTGAAATCTAAATTTAGAAAAAACTAGCGGCGCTTCCAAAAGGCATACTGGATAAGAAAGAAGACGCCAAGAAAACTTATCAGCCTCGCCTTATGCAAAAAGAACATATTTAAACAAAAAGACTCCAGGTATGCTATTTTTAGAAGAACAAACATCGTTCAGTGTTAAGGGTTTACAGTGCTGCGTCTCGCCCGTCCCTTGATGAGATGTAATACAGGATCCCAGGCAGGTGGTAGAGACAAATATACTTAAACTTACTTACTTTACTTTTTTTATACTTAATCCAAATAAAACTTTTGCAATTCAACTTACAGTTCTTGAGATATGCGCTGACAAACATACATACATACACTTACGAAACTTGGCACAACGATTAAAAGCTGGTATAGAATAACATACTATATAAAAATTAAAAACTGTGCAATTCTGACAATATTACATACATACGAGTGGTATTGATTGATAACCTCCATTTTTGAAGTCGGTTAAAAATGTGAACATTTGTAAAAATATTTGTTAGATACTAAATATCTTTTAAATATAAAATTCGTCTGGCAATAGGTAATTCTAATATGAAGTTATTTATTTTATTGCTAAAGCTTACATTATATTTTAACCAAGTAAAAAAAACTAGGTTATAGTTTATTTTTTTTTAAATAACCTCGCAGGTTTTAATCAGCCACATTTTACGGTGTATCAAATAATATCTAAATTACCCGTTGTCACAAGTTAGTGAACAGATTTTCACAAAAATGCCAAAAACTTTCAATAAAGAAAGACTCTTCTCATAAAATCCTCCAATGCCCGTAGCCGCGTAAAATTGTTGATAACACATGCAATACTGAAACAGACCCTAATAATACACAGCGGAATGTGTCAGCATAACCCTTAGATAACAGACCAAGCCTACAAAGAAAACCCAACCTTAATATACTTAGGAAAAGGTCCAAACTTGAAGTTACAGAAAAAAGTAGACGAGGCAAAGTGAGCTTATTGTGCTCAGTGACAATACTAGAATTTCGATCACGCTGCAAAAACGAGCTTAGGTTTTTTTCATTTGAAAGAATACGAACTATTGTGAGATGATAAAATTGAACGGCGGGAACTTAAGTAAATTATTGGGTACGTTTAAATAAATTGCGTTATTGTGTTTGTTAGTGTTAATATTAGGTCTGCTTGCGCTGATAGTATGAAGTATCAATGACAAAAGAGTAATATGGCGTAATTTTACTCAGTGCGCTAATCATCTACCCGGTCACGGGACAATGGTATCCCATCAAAAACATTATATGTACAAAGATGCAAGTCTCGCAACGCAGTTCTTCTACAACAAAAAGCTTTTGAGATGAAAATGAAAAAAAAAATGAAAAATGGGTAAATCTCAAATCATCTAAATATTTTTAGTTTTTGATCTGTTAAAATCGTTGGAAACGATAGGTGAATTGTTCACAATTTTTCGAAAGCAGATTTAAAGGCTAGCGTGCAATAATTTGCATTGACAACAGACAAATACCCAGTATCTCGCCCACCAACACAAATAATTTTCTATTCACTAATACGTCATATTTCTCTACAAAAACAGTAAGTCCAAACAACAAACTTAAATTGATTCAAGGTCTCTGAGGACTACATATGAACTCGTACAATCGAAGTTTCTCGCCGTGTTAACAACGACATTTGTCAAGATGTCGCACTCACATACAACTGGGTCGTAACTTCGCTTTCACAACTTCTCTATAAAATGCGTCACTAATAAAATTTGAACCAACCCTATCGAGGTGGACCGGGACATGGCGACCTGGTTCGACCCCAGGCGCCCCCGGCACCCACCCAGTCCGATTCACTCGGGGTGGTCCAGCTAGCGACCTGGTTCGACCCCAGGGAACCACCCGGTCATACAATCGCTACGCCCACTAGGGTTGCGAGTTAGTCAGGCTTTAAATAAAAAAATAAAGTAAAAAAAATTGACCCGAGAACTAAACACCGAATTCTAATTCAAGACCCAAAAAACTACGACATTATTATATCTATCATTGTTAATGTGTCAAAATTATTGTCAAGTGAACATTTGAGATGTAGCCAACCATTTTATATCAATAATTAAATTATTGTATCATATTTCTCATTGTGACTAACATTATTAATAAAAAATATAATTTTTTAGGAACAGTGTGAAAAACTTTAGTAAAAAAAACTAAAAACTATTTATAGCAGTCAGGTTGGCAATTCAAACATAGAATTAGATCTTCAAAATTAGATGTCTATAGCTTGGCAACTTCGTTGGTGACACTCACCTATGTGCTTTTTGTTATGTGCAGCCGTAACTACTTACACAAGTTACCGCCAACACGAACGGCGACCGACAGAGGCAGCCTCCAACAGGGTTGTGAAATTATTGAATCCCGTTTTGATCTTTAATAAATTTTAGACAATCTGCAAAAATAACACTGAAAATAATAGCAATTTTATGTTTAGATCGAACTCGTCAAAACCCATGGAAATATCGCAAAAATCACCATTTTTGGATAATAATATTTTTATGTTCGTAAGTCGTACCCTTGGTCAAATAACGTCGCGTGTGACTTTACGTTCAAAGTTTTTTTATTGCTTAAAAGTCATATAAATAATACGAACTACATGATACACACAGATCCTGAAAAGTTGTAATTTTGCAGATACGTCGTTATTTGACCAAGGGTACGAAGTGTCAAATATTGAAAAACACCTATTTTTATTATTTAAATTACGGTGACCCGAAACTTTTGCTTTTGAGTGTAGATAGTGTGAAGTTATCAACGCTTTTAGCTAGTAATGCTCTTTTCAGACAGTAAAATCAAAGGGTACCTAATGAGGCCAACATACCTACTTCATGGTTAAGTAAACACGTTGACAAACCGTATCTAATGAACATCAGAAAACATGTCTCTGTTGGCTAAAATCCAAGATTCCATTTAGAACACAAATAAATTATCAAAAAGTTTGAATCCACTTGTTAGCTTTGCTTAGCATTATAAAGGTAAACTTAGCTACCAGTGATGTCTCTTTTGACCTCAATTTCAACTAAGACTGAGATGACGAAGCACCTTAAATTCAGCGATGGGTTGGTTTCTTCGCCCAGCTTAAGGAGAACCCTGGTGAGTTAAAGAGCGTCTTGCTAGTTGAGGTTTTTGATGCATTATTGTTGTATCTAGGGGCCTGCTTTAATTGGTTGTCGGTCACAAAGTTAGGCCGGTTTCTCGCAAACTCTCGGTGCATTTAACGAGATAACTTCCTCAGTTTGTGTCCGGAGAATGAAAAGGTTATAACTGCAATCCAGGGGCAGTAAGAATATTATCAATTCTTTAAAACTTACCTTAAAACTCAAATTGCGATGATGTTGGTTATATATTCTTTGCTCTGAAGATACGGCTGATGGTAAGGATTGCGCAAAAAGTCAACGTTTGGTATTGTACTTGGCAAAGTTTGCACAAATAGCATAAACGTTGGATGTGAGAGTTTGCGGTTTGCCTTCACATTTCAATTCGTATGAAGTATAAAAAGCCTCATTATTTTTCTGCCGTACACAACTGCAAAGAATTCCAAAAAACTATCGACGTGAAGACGTTATAGCATTACACATTTTGTGAACATATCAAGCATCTACCTAATAACATTATTGATATCGAGCAATAAACATCAAAAAACACATTCCTTATATGGGGAACCCCTGTCATTCTTGGTTTTATTTTCTTTTTACTATTAGATCTCTTAGCGACGGTAGAAATACATATTTTGTGAAAATTTCAACTCTCTATCTATTATGGTTCAAAAGATACAGCCCTGTGACGGACCGACTGAAACATTTGTTTTGATGGGGTCCCCGTTTTCTTTTTCATTTTATTTTGTTTTTATTATTTTTTATTATACTGGCAACAGTAATACACATTCCGTGAAAATTTCAAGACTACCCATAACGGTTCAAAAGATAGAGCCTTATGACAGACGGGCAGCGGAGGCTTAGTAATAGGGTTCCGTTGGCACGCTTTGGGTACGGAGCCCTAAAAAGAATATACGTAAGATCCAGATAACGGAAAATAAAGAGAAGTTACTGGTTGTTAAAAAAGTTATAGCCTTCCCTATTGCTTCATCGTGGTAGGATAAAAAGAAGACTGGCTAGAATTGCTTACGTCTTATACAAAAGTTGGACGTAGGACATAAAAATTCGAAAGTCTAAAACAACGTTCCTAGTAGCATCATTAAATTACGTCAAACATTTTGTCACAGCAAGATTACTTCCCAAAGCAATCCCAGTAACCACATGGGCATACTATCTAATATTACCGATTCGTTTCTAACCAAAAGGGCGATTTTCCGCCTCTATTGAAGGGTTAAACCCAGGGGAGGAGATCGGAACAATATTTTTGGGGCGAAAATTGGCCATCACAAGGGTTAATGTTAATGTCAACGTATGTTTGTGAAATCAAAGTGCTTGAGTGTCTTTATGCCTCACATGCAGTTGGGTCGGAGTATAGAGGTAATAAATTTCTATGTTCGTTCGATAGTAGCTGTACGTCGTTTGTTGTTTTTAGAGTTCAGTATCAAATAAGCATAATTTATTTTTTGGGCGCTGGTGTACTTGTCTAGATTGTTTCTAAGGTAAGGTCAATCGTGGACATCGTACGTCGTTCCTTGTTTTTAGAAATTGCATGGTAACGCATAAACGACATGGGTATTTTAGATACCTCTTAATACATACCATGCGAAAAACTTATAAGTAAACGAATTAACTATGAGACAAAACTGATATTAAATGAGCAAATAGGGCATTTCCGTAGATGGTATGTAACTTTTCTTTAAAGTGGACAAAAAACAAGATAACTACGATGTCATTAACGATGCTCTGTCCACTGTTGTAGACTGGTTTACTGCAAATAACCTGCTCCTCAATGCCAAGAAAACTGAGTGTATCAGATTCACATTACCCAACGTGAAACAGATCAACAGTGCTAAAGTAAAACTAAAGGGCGACGAACTAGAATTTGAAGACCAAACAGTATTTCTAGGTGTCGCTTTAGACTCAAAACTGCAATGGAATGCTCATATAAGCACTCTCGCGGGTAAACTTAGCTCCGCTGCCTATGCAGTAAGGCCACCTATACAGTCAACCAACGTTGCGACGGCCAGGCTTGTGTAATACAGTTATTTCCATAGTGTTATGTCCTATGCTATTCTTTTGTGGGGAAGAGCGGCAGACATACAAACCATCTTTGTGCTGCAAAAAAGAGCCGTACGATCTATTTATGAAATAGGAGCTCGTATGTCATTGAGAGAAAAATTTAAGGAGATAAATATTCTTACCGTAGCATGTCAATACATCCTCGAGAACATTATGTATGTAAGAAAAAATCTCCATTAATTCAAGCTCAATAGTGATGTTCACAACTTCAACACAAGAAGTAAAAACAAACTGGTTGCGCAAGCCCATCGTCTCCGTAAGGTTAGTACGTCGTTCGTGGAGAACTGTATACGCTTTTATAATAAAATGGAGGGTATTTTATTATAAAAGCGTTTATAGTTCCCAGTGCAATGTAGTGGATTTACCTCCTGGCAAATTTAAATCGCATGCACGCACTCTCACACACTATTTGCCAGAATGTGACGGATGATTTATCATTGATTTATCGCGTGACAAAGCGTAGCATCAATTCTGACATGCCATATATAGCGCAACTAAGTGTGTATTAATCGTCAGTTAATAGACTTAGACAACGTACACTACACGCCTAGACTTGTAACCGTACACGCCACATTTGTCGCGAGCTGTAATCTCACAACGCGCATCGTGACATGCTTTACACCGTCTGTGGCTCACGACAATGATGTATACCCTCAACATCACATCCCTATCATTCGAAATGAGACCTTATTCTTAAGGTGAAAGAGTTGGATGTTAATTGAACCCTGATTATTATATGAGCATGTTGATGTTAGTTTTCAGGTAACTACTCAACCATTAACTTGTAGGATTGTTTCTGTCTTCTGTTCAGCTTCCACAAAAACCATGTGATTTATTTTTGTTATTACTAATCTATTTAAACTTTTATCCTAGTCAAAAAGCTAAGATAGGCAGATATAAAGGGCAATGAAGAAAATCTAGATACTTTGAAATCCTTAAAGGGGCTGAATGTCAGTCTTAATAATTTTTTTTCACCATCAAAACCATCCCGCAAAATCGCCTCCATGAGCGATTCCATGTCAGGTTACACCACACCTTGTGAAAAACTATCCACGCTACGTCTTCCAACGAAATCATTTTATTTTCATTGATATAACTAATTTATTATTAATTTACAGAAGTTTATCTTCAGGACCAATGATTTTGGCAATGAAATTGCAACTTTAGGATTTTTGTACTAATCTGCTAATTATGAAACTTTTTTGTCGTAATTCGTATGAGCCTCAACTAGTGCATCGACATTCGACATGTAAGTTGGAATTTAAATATAAGCTTGCAGCTCTGTATGTATTTAGTAAACTTTTTGCCGTTGTTTCGACTCCGCTTTTACCTTTTAGGCCAAGAGCTCCAAACATTGCATCCTAAAACAGAAAACATACTGAAAACAGTCTACTTTAAGTGAGCAAAACGTGCACTGTACTCAAAATTCGTAGTCTCATATGATCTCAAACTTCAACTCGTGTGTTTTACTCAAACGTGCAAACGTCGCATCTTAACAACGTTGTTAATTTAAACTACGCAAAGTTTTGCTTCAGTTTAAAGGACTTATGTTCATAATAGATTCAAATATGTCACGACCTTTCAGAGGGCGAGGAGAAACACAATGCAAGCGCTTGCAAAACCTGTAATAGAAAGTTATTGTTGCTGTAGCTTGAATAGCGTACGAGAAGCCTTTGTAATAATAAAATTAGTTATGAGATGACATGAATTGACCATAGTTTTGCAGAAACAGACCAGAGGCAAGTTTCGTATACTTGGACTATTATACTGTAGTCAGTTAAGCAGAAAATTTAGTTTTATGCCTACAGTTTTTCAGCATTAGTCGGTTTCTGCATATCTAACGGTCAATACTCTTTAACGTTAGTATGTGTATAATTTTCCAGATACATAATTCTTTTGTTTTTGTCAGCCTGTATGAGTGTCAAGGTGAAGGCCGCGTACGACTCGTCCAGTGAGACGACCAGGTGGACTGATGACCTGAAGAGAGTAGCGGAATGCGGAGAACTGACTAGAAACCGGGCATGGTAGCGCGTATTAAGGAACGCATCCAGTAGGTGACGATAGTACGCTCTGTCGCGCGATAAATAAATGATAAAACACCTGTTACGTTCTGAGAAGTACGTGAGTGACGAATGCATTATAAGCATACAGCTCGTTTCGTCATCTTCACCCGGGCCAGTCTCGTCTGCATTGCCTGCCTTGTGATGGTGACTTCATTTACTATTCGGCCAAAGGTAACGTGGGCTTGTGGAGACATTTGGTGGCTCCACGAGCTCAGTCTACCAGATGCATGCTGTAGACGTGGCCGGCCCAGTCCCACGTAAAATGATAACTCTTTTCAACTGTTTAAGTACCTATTAATCAAGTTTCTTCTTTTATTTCCTTTTAGAAAAAGTTTTTGTTCCGCTCATCGCAAACACCAAGAAATATTTTTCCTGGAATATGACATGTAATTTTAGCAATTCCCACGACATTTTTTTTAGTATTTCTTAATATTTGATATTTTTGTACAACAACTTTGTTAATTGGTAAAATTTAGTATGGAGTAAAACAACACCTAGAACTACCAACCAAGATTACTTACTAGCAACATCACGTAAAACCCTTAGCCATAATAGCCATAGTATGTACAACGGGGAGTGTTCTAAGGAACTTTTCGAGCTCGTGCCTTTCTAT
Source organism: Eudemis profundana (assembly GCA_947034925.1). Taxonomy (NCBI): domain Eukaryota; kingdom Metazoa; phylum Arthropoda; class Insecta; order Lepidoptera; family Tortricidae; genus Eudemis; species Eudemis profundana. Next base: position 10,643,240 of record OX344812.1, read on the forward strand.
CACCGCACATCCCCTTTCAGGAATAAAGTTCATCCTCACTTTTTAGATGGTTGGTATCCGAACAGTAAGCAGCCATCACGCTCATTATTGCCACGAGCTGGCAAAATATGGAATGGGCTCCCACCTAAGGTGTTTCAGGAGAGCTAAGATATGGAGTATTTCATGAAGCGAGTAAACAGGCACACTCAAAAGTTGGCAACGCCTTTGACGTTGCAGATATCTATTGGTGAAGATGACTGATTGCGATCAAGTGGATCGTCAACTCGTTTGCCACTTACATAAAACCCAGTCAAACTATGTATTCTACAGAATTTCGTGTTTACGGTCTCTTTGTAAGTATACTTTATGGTACCGGGTAATTCCACGCCAGAGAGTAACGTTAGTTACCAATTTCTCGTGTGTTTCTTCATTGATATTGCAAATTCAGGTGTCAATATATCTAGGGATTAAAGTTATATTTATCTAGATTAAAATTAATACTTAAATTTACGCTATAAATAAATAAACACGCGATGAAATGGTCATTCCCGTTACATTTTCATGGAATTGCCCTACCTAACAATGAACAGACTGAAGTAACCTACGCTGTAGCTCAATATGCTGACAAAGTTGCAAGTTTCAGGCAGTCTTATTAATTTCACACCCTGTGACTTACTGGTCTAGCCAAGTTAGATTACAACACAAGTTGGTGCGGTCCAGTACTGGTAGCTAAAGTTGGACTAAATTTAACTATAACTCGGCAACTTCGTTGGTGACACTCACCTGTGTGCTTTTTCGATGACGAAACTGAGATTTTATTTTTTCTCAGTTTCGTTACGATTTTCCCCTCTATTTAGTTTGGGCGTGACAAAACTGAGAAATTTAAAATTTGTACGGAAAAGTTGGGAAATTTTGCACTACTTTTTTTATTTCATAAATGAAAAGTGCTCGTAATTCTGAGTAAAATGGTATAAGGCACAAAAGTAAAAAATGTACATTTTTTCTGTAATTGATCCTAATAATGAAAATAGCGCAGGTGAAGCTGCAGGTAAATGCTAGTAGTCGGTACGTTACGGAGTTTCTTCCCTTTAGTCTTTTCCTGTTCTAGTGAACTCAGAAATTTACAATAATATCACAATAAAAATAACACGTCTACTAAAAGTTGAAGTTTTTTTTTTGCTCTTAAGTTTCATTTAGATTTTGTAAAATGATAAAAACACGGTGTTGATATTATACTAGAAATATTGTACGACAATTCTACGTAAGTCAATTAAATTCCGAACTAAGCAATGCTTTATTCAATGATAATCTTATTCGTATTAGCTACAAATCACAAGCTTCTAAGAATTCTGGCTATAGATAGCCTGAATATGGCAGTCTTAATACACATGACTCGCCCGAGTCAGAACCACACTTCGCAGAGCCAACAACAAATGGAAATTATACGGGACGACCGTCGCATCCAAATTGCAAGTTTGTATGCACAGTGTTACCAGCTCTGAAAGTCATTTAGAGCTAAAGAATGATGGGCAGAAATATACGGCACTCAGCCTCATTACCAATACAATTAGGTATAACGGATGTAGATTTATTGACAACAGCATTTGCTATAATTGTTATTAAGACCACTAGTCACTAAGATCACTAAAAGATCTCCTAATTATTAGTTAGTTGATTCTTAACTATCAATTAACGAGTATTTGAAGGCTGATAACTCTCTGCTCCGGGACTTTTGGAGTTTATCCTGATAATTAGAATATTAGGCTTATGTAACTAGCTTTCACGTGATATGCATGAGATTTGTATTGGATATGGAGGCCCAATTGGTCATTTTTTAGTAAATATATTTAGTGGTAAAATGTTCTAAACTTCAAATAAACGACCTAAAAAGTGCTAGAAAAAGTACTGTAGTAATATGAAATTAGAACGCAATGTGATTAGCAGTAAACACCAAAATAAAATAATACATAATTTCTTACTTAGTACCTACACATAAAGTAAAAACTATATTGAATTGGATTTTGAAAAAAATGCTACTAAGCTTAGTTATTAGGTATAGCAAAATACTAAAATCGCTATTTGTGCGACACTAATATTAGAGGCTTTCCTTCAATTTTATAAAATGGTATACCATTATCAGATATGTGTTTATAAAAATGGAATCTGCATTTAAGTAGTATGTTAAAGTTTAATTATTTTGAATAAGTTATGTTATCAGAAAATTACGCTAACGTGAAATTGTGAAATTTGCTGTGCAAAGTGCGAAGTTTGCTGAATTTAGCCCTAAATCTGCAAAGTTGGCAACACTAAAGTGAAATACCCACAGCAACCGCATTTACAGTCTCGGTCTGAGACCAGACAATATAAATATGATTCTGTGTGGAAGATACGATAACTTGGTCTGAAATACATGAAAATTCAATGAGATGTACATACAAATCTGGTTGATAATAAATGCTCAAGACCGTTACAAAAGTTTATCTAAAATGGGTTTTATTTTATTAAATTTGTTTTGATTATTGCCCTCTACTATGCTAATATTTTGGAGTCATAAGTATAAATCTAAATAATCACTCATAAGCTTTATTATGTCATATAATATTATTATAATGTTATATGACATAATAAAGCTTATGAGTGATTATTGACCCCGGGACCTCTAGTTTCATAAGTTTAAATCCCTGGGTACACTCTTACGTACTTACTTGCATGCTAATGTAGGTACAGTTACGGTCTTTAAAGTGACCACTTTTCCAGAAATGTTCTTTGAACACTTATAATGGAACTAGCGACCCGCCCCGGCTTCGCACGGTGTTTCTCTATTATATTATGCATGTATTATACATATAAACCTACCTCTTCAATCACTCTATCTATTAAAAAAAACCGCATCAAAATCCGTTGCGTAGTTTTAAAGATTTAAGCATACATAGGGACATAGGGACATAGGAACAGAGAAAGCGACTTTGTTTAATACTATGTAGTGATAGTGATAATGATAAAGTCGCTTAGAAAGCTGTAAAAATTCACAATTGTTTGTCTTCGAAGTGACAGCGCAATTGCAAAGTTTTACTTGACACCTTAAAGTAAAAGTTTGTTTAAGCCTGTCACCACAGATTAGAGAAATATAACCTGATATTTCAGTCTCGCGCGTTTTCATACAATAAACAAGAATCAGCGAAACAATATACTTCATCGACGCGCGCGCCGAGGCCACGCCCACAGCCACAGTACGGTAAACTTCGCGCAGTACAGTACGTTTACGTACGTACCGTAAAATGGGGTTAGTAGGGATTAGTATGAACTCCCATCTCACCCCAACTACGAGGGACTACGGGGTGAGGAGGGATTTTGTATTTATCGTTAAAGTTATAAAATGGAACTAACGAAAATCATAAAAAAACTGAAATACAAACAACCGGATCATTTATTATACATACAATTCAGTTTGCATATGTAAAAATAAAATGTTATCGAGGTTTGAATGTCAATTTTGTCCCTACTTTGATATCGGCCGACGCTGAAGATTATATTAATTTGTGAAGACTTCATGTTTAATAATTTAATGGTCAAATAATAAATCCAAATAATGTACCTATCACTTTGTTTATACACGAACATTCTAATCATGCAATTCAATATAAGTTCAGCCTATAGGTCGTCCTACCATCTTAAGATCTACTTGAGATACTGCTTTAATATTCACTGTGGGAGGTCACGCCCGCCTCGTCAGCGGATAATTAATGTCAATGTTTATTAGGAAATATAATTTCTTCCATCTTGGAGCATTCTAAGCACGTAATACAATTATACTACAATAGACTTTAAATTACTTTGAGCCTCACGACGCAAGATGTGTTGCAGTATGAATATTAAAAATAATGGTCTGTCAAGCGATTGTAGGCTTTAAGTGTGTAGGGGAGAGGTTATTTTTATTTTAACTTTAAGAAGAAGCAGGTTTCTTTAGTGCCTGTAAGATTTGTTAGTTGTGTTGGGAGCTTAAGGTGCCTATCGGACGGTTCACTTGAGTGAACGTTCATTTTTCTTCCATTTCATGTTCACTTTTTTAATTTTATATTCAATCTCATTTCGAGGGAACGATGCAGTAAAACGGCGATGCAATTTCATGGAAAATCATCTTAAAACCGGAAAATATCGTCGAACATAGGTTCAATTGGCGTAAATACCATTGATTTGCATGTCCCTTACCCCAATTGAACCTACAGTCGACAATATGAGTTGTGCTATTTTTAGAACGTATAATTCCGATTTGCAAGTATGTAACTATAGACATCAGGCAGGCCCACAGACCTTAAGTGGTCGATGTCGGTGTTGAGTAGTATGGAGGCAAACTCAATTTAATTTTATTATTTCCTGGAATTTCTAAATTAACTATTAAACTGTAATGAACGCATACTTCCTAATTGAGTATTTAAATGAACTAGTTGCAGTTATTTTCCATGTACTTGTTTTTTGAAGTTGGGTATAAGTACCCAAAACCTAAACTTGGAAGCTAAAGAAAAATAAAAATTTGGAAGGTACTACATTATCGTGACGTTTTGTACGATCGCGGAATCTCAGAATCTACATTATTTTTTAGATTAAATCAAAATTGTAAGAAGCGGATTCCATATTTGCTTAACTTTTTCCGAGATTTTGCCAACTTTAGATATAAAAGCATCTGAATTTCCGATGCCTGTTAATGAGTTTCCGATTGACCCTGGACTAGCTTGATGTATTGTAGAATTGTAGATACGATGTCTAATATAGTGCACTCTTATCCAGAAAATACCTATTAACTGTTGCTTTAAATTAGTTCGGACGCAAACACACGCTGGAAAGGAATTCCATCTTCATAGTACACTTTACACTCTGTCATTTACGTCTAACGAGCAGAAGAATAAGTCGTATTTACTGTTAATGTTTTGTCCAGTTATGTTTACTGTGGTGATCTGGTGCTTGACTGACGTGAAGGACAACTCTTTTCTGTAACGTTTTATAATAATAAAACACTCGATTAACCTTGTGTTTACTATGGTAAAACTATTGTAAGGAATTTAAATATCGATACCTTTAGACTCAAAGGGCGTAAACGCCGCAGGTTCTAATGGCGTTTACGCCCTTTGAGTCTAAAGGTATCGATATGTTGTCTCTATAGTACATTACTTACCTAGGGCGGTAAAACAAAATGTCTCGCAGATCGCAGGAATTTGACGCCCGAGCAGAAGGCAAGGGCAATAAATATATGCAACCTGAGGATTCTTTATTACGAAGTAGAACACTTTACGTTTCCCCCAGGCCATGAAGTGGGATTTTCCGCACGCGTAGCAGGTGGTTATTGCCACTTTATGGCCAGGTGTGACGTAAAATTATAAACTGGCGCGCTGGCATAACCGGCGATTTTCTCACGTGACAATTTTTTTTATGATTTTTTGCACAATTTTAGCCGTTATATTGAAATCTTGAGTTAGTAACATTGATATATAAATAAATAAATAAAATAAAAATAAAATAAAAATCGTTTATTTCAGACGTTAAACATCCAAAAAAATAGATGTTTAACGTCTGAAATAAACGATTTTTATTTTATTTTATTTATTTATTGATAAATAAATAAAATAAATAAATATTAGGGGACAATCTTACACAAATCGAACTAGCCCCATAGTAAGCTCAATAAGGCTTGTGTTATGGATACTAGACGACGATATATTTAATAGATACAAATACTTAAATACATAGAAAACATCCATGACTCAGGAACAAATATTCGTGCTCATCACACAAATAAATGCCCTTACCGGGATTCGAACCCAGGACCTCTTGCTTCATCATTGATGACATCATTGATGACATATTCCTCTTTAAAAGAGCGCCCTCTTCAAAACCTCATACATTTTAGATTTAAACTCGTATTATGTAAAGCCTGTCAGGCACGTATAGTCTACCAAGGTCGAGTTATGAAACATTTCATAGATTCTGATTACAATTTTCGGATAATTTTAAGAATACCAGTACCTCTAAAAATAACAAAAAAAATGGCAGTCTGAGCGTAGGTACAGGAAAATACTCAATAATACCTACGACCAGGAAAGCGAGGGCGGTTGAAACACAAGTGGAGGTACCCACGTATTAAATATATTACTTATATTCATATTTTTGAATGTTGAATTTATTTAAGGGCGGTAATCTAATTTAGTAAATATATTCAAGACTTCCCTCGTTTCCTCAAAAAATTACGAATCAAGCTGTAACTTTTAATAATAAAACCGCCCCTTGTTATTATTTGCCAAATGAAACTTTTTACAATTTTAAGCGCAAAATTAGGCCGCCAATACAAAAAAGTCAGGTGTTTTCAGGCCGTTTGCATAATAAAGAATGTAACGGCTTTTATGCTAATTGGTGTTTTGGACGTTATGAAGGGATAAAAAGGGAATTTATCGTTCGGGCCGAGTGTTAAAGTGGGTCTGAAAGTACCAGTTTGTTTATCTTTTTTTTAGTTGGTATCATTAGCATTACGCATTTACTGTACGTCTTTAAGACATTTTCATAATTTTTAGGTGTATTCATGTATTTCATGGGAACTCAAACTGGTTTGCTGAATAATGAATAGCTATAACTTTCGGAGTTTTTTTTATACATAATAAAGCTGCGATTGTGTCGGAGATACAAACGCAAATTATAAGTGGACAGACCTTACGTTGTTTTTGTGTTTTCATTACTAAAATCACTCTAAATAAATTCTCGCACATTTCAATGTCACTGTCGTCGCCGTCATTACTCATTTCCGCAATAGATATTTCACAACAAAATATTTCAGGTAACTTTATTTTCTGTTCTTCGATTCGAAACTTTGAAAGTTTGAATTGAAACAATGAAAGCTGAGGTTAAGTCCGGCTATTAATTTTAAGGATAAGTAACCGAATAACTGAGTAGTTACGGGCCAGAAACAGTGTATAGAAAAGAGGGTAAATGAAATAAAAAGACATGTTCAAATTACCTTACCAGAAAACCAAAATACATGTTCAAATTTTATTACCTTACCTGAAAACCTTAAGTTTTATTTAAATAATATCAAGCTTATTTTGTCATTAATCAATTACAAAATATAAAGAACTCCACTAGAAGTCTAGTAAGAGCTTACATATTTGATATTATTGTATCTTTAGTATATAGGCCCATTGAATTTAAGAATTAGTTCACCTTACCACAGACCTTAGGTTAAATGTTAAATACATATAATTACCATTATCAAATAGGTATTAAATATATCACCCATGCCATTGCAGTAATCGATATAATTACATTTCTTTCATAACTAAAGTTCTACAGTAGAATTCTATTCCCCTCTCTCAAACATGTTTTTCTTTAAAAATTGTTCTACTTTTGTTCAACTAATGCCTTCCCTCCTTCATCAGGTGAAATAGCACAACTGATCACGACTTTAAGCTTCTAGAATGGACTTTTCCTAAGTATTGCGGGAGAGTGTCGTATCTGTTCGAAAAACTATTAAAATGGGTAATTTTATTTGAGCGTTTCATCCGCCTCACTTTCGTGGATACGTTAGTGTCCAAGTTCCCTCAGATTCTAGTCTCATATCGAGCTATTTGGCAGATATCCGGGACTACTTACAAATACCTTAAAATTACATTAAAATCTACCGGAATCTCAACAATAATGTGTCCACGAAAGTGAGGCGGGTGAAACGTTCAAATAATGACTCAAATAATCTGTGGGTGTTCAGTTTGCAAAGCTCGAAATAAGGTTTTATTAAAAAATATATATTTGGCAACATGGAGAAACTACAGCGAAAGATTTTTTTAATATTGGTACTACTAGTTTACCCATTCCTTTTTCATTTCCCAAAACCTGCCTGTAATAAGTACTCGATTTTCAACATCAATCGACGCTCAAGGTCCTGAAGGATCCAGACATGGCGATATATTCGTCGTTGGAACTGTCTTTTGGCTTTTTGGACAGGTCGATTGTGCAGTTTTGACATTCCTTCATGTGTTCAATGTGTTCTTTCGTACTAAGTTCCGTGAGGAAATTCTCTGGAGAGTGAAAATCACACCATCATTAAAAGGAAATCATAACCCTGTTTGTTTGAAGTTAAGATTGATATATCAAACATACAAAAACTAACAACATTAATGTATATTTTAATTCCTACAGAGCAGACATTTGTAGATAAGTACCCAATTTATTCAATAGTCGTACCATACATTTATATTTAGATGTAATGTCAAAGGTTATATTAATTGTCTTATCTTATTGTAACGGAATAAAATTATAAATAAACTGATCAAAATTTCCATCCCTACCAAGTTTTTAAAATGTATCAATTAATGATTATAAAAGTCATATCTGTTTTCTCTATAAACGTTATAACCAACTTGATTGAAAGTATTGGTTTTCTAGCGTTTTAAATTATATTAAAGAATATGAAAATCTAATAATATGGTATTCGATAAATATGATAATCTATGCTATATGGTGTTGGATAAATATAATAAGCAATTTATTTTGACATTAAGACTTTGAAATTAAGACTAACAAAGAAATTCATTACAAAAGAAAAATGTCTTGTCGAGTGTACCATATTACCGACTAAACCAATACTTTAAAGGATGGCACTGATGACCGGAGCTCGGAATAGGCTGTGCCTATTTACCTAAACTTCGCTGGAGGACGTAACTAAGAGTGGTTACAGCCACCAAAAATAATGAATTATTTTTATTGAACCCGGGATTTCCCTGGTTTAATAATAATACATTATCCATATAAATTCACGCTCAGGGTTAGATTATTAATGAAATACAATTCTAATGCAGAAATTTTGAATTAAGTCGATTTTTGAGTTCTCAATATATCTTGTATTTCATTAATAATTTAACCCCGAGTGTGAATTTATGTACAGTATGTATTCTTATTAATCCCAGGAAATCCCTCGTTCAATAAAAATAAATAATTATTTTTGGTGGATGTAACCACTATTAGTTACGTCCTCCCGCGAAGTTTAGGTAAATAGGCACGGCCTATTCCGAGCTCTGCTGATGACCGATGATTAATATGACTAACAACAGAATCTGACTAACATCGAAAAACGCTTACTTTCCGAGATATCCATTAATTTGTACATGAAAAATCCCAAGTGTGTAATAAGCCTTAATAAATGTGACTAAGATACCTTTACTATTTTTTTAAAATCCTTTAACTAAACAGGAATTAACCTTCGCAGTATTTGATGGTAAGCGACAACGATGCCAAAAAATTGACCTTTCGTTTCCATTTTAGCTTTTTTTTTGCTTTTTGATAACTTTTCAGCCAGTAAGGACATGTTTATAACGAGGGGCTTAATTTACTGATTTATTTTGTTCCATAAGACTATTAATGTAAAATGACAATATTCGACCCATGTTGATATAACATAATTTACTCGTCACACCACCAGGAATTCATGGCTGGAGTATGTCGGTATAGTCCCTCCCACCCTGTATAATCGCAACCTGCACGTAAAAACTAATGAAATGAGCTCACGCACGGTCAATTTAGATAATCCTATGTCTACCCTCTGGCCCCATCATCAGAACAGCTTCATGTTATAATAATATTACATTGTCATCTGATTTACATATCCTTGTAAAATTATTAAATTTAACTTGCTAAATTTGATTACAGACAGACAGACACCAAGACAGACAGGTGACACTAAATAATAGTATTTTATGCAACAGTTGTATAAGAAGGTTCAAAAAATGCGAATTGCGTGAGTTGCGATACGAGCCGCGAATGCGGCGAGTATCGCAAATAGAGACGCAATGAGCGTTTTTTGACTTAATTATACAACGTTGCATACAATACTTTTTCTACGACAGGTTTTAAAATATAAAATACAAACAAGGCATAACCTGCAAAGAAGGCAAATATGACGTATGACTGTCAGTATGTGTCTATGGTAAACTTTTTATTTTTTAAATGAAGTTGACACGCAGTGAATATATTAAAAATACTTTTGTTTTTATGTTGGCATCAATGAATTTAGTTCAGAAAGTTTCGTTTTTCTTAAAAGCCGTAGGATTTTAATTGTTTGTTAAGTTGGTAGTTGTGCATTTTTACCGTAAAGTTAAAATTGAGCGCTTAATCCTTGACCTAAGTTTAACCTAGATTTAGAAGTCTGTGGTTGCTAGCAATAACGTAAAGTGGCTATAACGACACTAGTGCTGTTATGGGGAATAGAGTATAGACTTCTCTGAACTCATATTATGTATGTTCTTATATTAGTGTTCGTGACCAAGTAAAAGACAGATAACAGTACAGGAGTAGAAAAAAACTTTTTCACACCTCCTATTCAGAAAAAAGTATTTTGATCCCTCATAAGAGGGATCAAAGTGATACTTTTCTGTTCAAGGACTACCTACAGGGTATTTTTAGTTTGAACCTGCTTAGAATATGCCATTGCCATACCATACATTATAATTATGTAGAGTCGATATGTAGAGTTGATATGTAGAGTCGATATGTAGAGCAATAATGTAGAGTCGATAATGTAGAGTCGATATGGAGAGTCGATATGTCGAGTCGATATGGAGAGTCAATATGTAGAGTATATTATACTCTACATATTGACTCTACATATCAACTCTACATATCAACTCTACATATCGACTCTACATATCGACTCTCCATATCGACTCTACATTGACTCTACATATCGACTCTACATAAAGTCGATAATAAGGAATGGCCCAGACCACAGGTGTTTGGGGTCCGAGCCGCAGGCGAGGGCCATGAATATAATATGGAAGTGGTAAATTCGTCCCGTCCGTAAAAAGTAATAAACGTTGTATAAAATAATAAGGAACTGTAAATTTAACAATTTCACATTTCATTTTATTAAAAATGTGTGATGCTCTTTGACTAACTATATATTTCGTTTTCGTTATTTTGGTAGGTAGCGTTTGTATTTAAATTTTCCTCATAGTCGGTGTGAAAAGCAGTATGTGTCACAAGGTAGCAAAATTATTTTCACCACGGGCGTTAACACTTGAATCCCTCACTACGCTCCGGATTCTACTTTAGAATCCCTCGCTACGCTCGGGATTCAATTGTAGAATCCGTCGCTTCGTTCAGGATTCAATGTACGCCCTCGCCGTAAATATATCATTTTGCTCCCTTGTGACACAATCTACTATTAACTTACCCTGAATTTCACTTAAAGGACCTGCATCACCGCCATATTCAGCCGGTAATATCTTCCTCGGTATGTACTCGAAAAGTGTCTCCGTATTTCTATGTACGTGTATTCGGTTGCCAATTTTCTTGCTAAAAGCTTGCTTCAGAAGTGATATTACGGCATCTGACATCATCGATGTTGTTATCATGTGTATACCCTTAATACGCCCGCCAAAGCCCTCCTAGAATGAAGAAACCATTCTTAGACATGTGTTGTAGCTCGCGAGTTAGTGCATTCTCTTTTGCTCGGAAATATTCGGAGCACACACCACGGAGCTACTGAGCTTGTAATAGCTAGTGGACTGTTGACACACCACAGAGCTACTAACTTAAAACAGCTAGTGAGGGAAGTAAGTATTGGAGTTATTCTTCAGGGACCCGAGTCCTCTGCCCACAAATAGCATACGATTTTTGAAAAAAAAAGTGTCTCATTTTTTTTTTCCATTACGTCACCATTTTGCATAGTGTTTGTATGAACGTGACGTAGTGGAAAGACAAAAATCCCGTACAAATTTTGGGACACTTTTTTTTACGTATAAGGTTCGAATGTACTAACGATTCTGAGCCAGAAAAACCTCAAAAGTCCATGTTTTGAGAAAGTAGGTACCCCGGTATTTTTTTTGGAAAACGCTCTGCTACGTTTTGTCGCGTGATGAATAAATGACAAAGCATCCGTCACGTTCTGACAAATAGTATCTGAGAGTGATGGATGCTTTATCATTTATATATCGCGTGACAAAGCGTAGCATCATAAGGTTACTGGGACATTTATGTTCGTACAATATACTACTACGTCACCCTAGTGACAATATGTGTGTGAGAGTGGCAGATGCTTTATCATTTATTTATCACGCGACAAAGCGTAGCGTCATAAACCTACTGGCCAGGGATAGAAGTGAAATTGTGTATTGTAGAGGCTGGCTGCCTCTACCCCGCACCTCCACCATAATGTTACGGGATCTACTCGAGGAGTTTATATAAGAGAAACACATACTGCTAAATTTATACTATATTGGGTTCGAAAGAATACAAGATGTTTCTATGGTGGCGCTCAGATGAGAACTGAATCAATATATTTCATTTAAACACTGACAAATATTTTAATTATATTCATAATTCTTCTGTAAAGGCAGCCAGCCTCTATAGTACACACCACAGGTGATAATGAAGGCCCCAGATCCCATATACAGCGTGTCCCTAAAATTTAGTAAATGTTATACCATTTTAGAAACTACAAAAAATGCGCTTATTTTTAAGTCATGTGCCAGGTTGTGTTGGTACATTTTTTTTCACCACCTTCGTTCGAAATCAGACGTGAAATTTGGGAAAATCTGAAAATTATTTTTTGATATTCTACTGTGGCCACACCATGAAAAAATTAACAAATATAGGAACTACGTTCAATAGCATAGTTATCTGGCTACCCATATTAAAAAACAGATTTGAAAAATACTCGATATTTTAGTCATGACACTCAAATAACCGAGTCAGGGTATCACTTAGCACGAGTTTTGCAAAAACGTCAATATCTCGAAAACTAAGAATTTTTTACTGAGGTCAAATTTACTTAATCTGGTGTCTGATTCCTCGCCTGCAGCTCGTGCCGCAAACATCTACGATGTCGGTTTTTCTTTATATGACCACCCTAGTTGTGTAATATACTATTAAATGTGGCTTTCCATGGCTAAAGGGACCTTATAGCAGGTATTGAGTTAAGCACAGATCCTAAATCTGTGTTAAATAAGCTATCTAATACAAAAAAAACCATGACCCTAAGTCTCATACTTTTTTTTTAAAAAAACATCAAACCCGCACATGCTAAAATTGCACTTTTGAGAAATCGTCAAAAGAAGTTTGAAACTAATTTTAAGTATGTTCCCGTTGGAAGTTATGGAGATGATGATTGATTATGTATCTCAAGGTGTTTTTCTTTGGAAATCAGTAATGGTTTTTTTAATGTGACTTCCAGGTCGTGAAAAATCAGCCTTTGATTAGAGCAAGTCGCTTATGAGAAAAAAATTAAAAAAAAAAAAAAATTTGGCCTGTTTTTTAATATATTGTAATCTAAACCATTGTATATAGTTAGAGATATTTGACTGTACATTTTGGGATAGAAATAAAATCACATTGTCAACGAAATATTTTTATTTTTATTAAAATGTCATTTTTATTATATTTTTCATAATTCCTATAATATTTACAATTTTCGTATAATGAGTTCTAAATTATATTTAATCAGTCTACACAAGTATCTCAAAAGTGTCATTATTATTCTACAAGTCGTATTTTTTGATTTATAAACGATTGAAGTTACGTAAAAATCACAAATTTATTCCCATACATTTGAGAAAAGGGACCTTATGACCAGCCATAAGCAAAAATTATTGATAATTACAGTATGGCACGATATTTACATTATTTATTGACTAATCTTGTATTAAAACAGAAAACTGAAGAAAAAAGGTTATTAGACATTTACTTCAAATCTTGATCAATTAAGAGTAATTCTCAAATAATGTTGCGTTGAATTTAAGTGTTTAGTCATAAGGTCCCTTTTCCCAAATGTATGGGATATTATGGCCTTATGACCAATGACAGGCAAAACTTGTTGATAATTACAGTATGGCACGATATTACCTAACGTTATTTATTTACTAAACTTGTATTAAAACAGAATACCGAAGAAAAAAGTTTTTAGAAATTTACTTCAAATCTTGATCAATTAAAAGAGTTATTCTCATAATTATAACGTTAATGGTGTAAAATTGTAATGTAAAATCTTTTCGAAAAATAGGAACAGCAGAGCTCACATCCACTTCTATGTGTCTTAAGGTGGATTTAGACCAAACGAGCGAATGCATTAGATGGTGATCAGGGTCTGATGATGGAGCCGAAAGGTATCTATGGGAACTACGTAAAAAAACGACGCAACCCCATCGTGTTTGGGCTCAGTTGTTTCATCTTGACAAGTACTCTGAACCGAAATGATATCCAGGGTCTGATGATGGAGCCAGAATGTGGCCATGGGAACTTCGTAATAAAATGTCGGAACCCCATCGTGTTTGGGCTCATTTGTTTCGTCTTGACGAGTACTTTGAACCGAAATGATATCCAGGGTCTGATGGTGGAGCCGGAAGGTGGCAATGGGAACTCCGTAATAAAACGTCGGAACCCCATCGTGTTTGGGCTCATTTGTTTTGTCTTGACAAGTACTCTGAACTGAAATGATATCCAGGGTCTGATGATGGAGCCGGAAGGTGGCCATGGGAACTCCGTAATAAAACGTCGGAACCCCATCGTGTTTGGGCTCATTTGTTTTGTCTTGACAAGTACTCTGAACCGAAATGATATCCAGGGTCTGATGATGGAGCCGGAAGGTGGCCATGGGAACTCCGTAATAAAACGTCGGAACCCCATCGTGTTTGGGCTCATTTGTTTTGTTTTGAAGAGTACTCTGAACCGAAATGATATCCAGGGTCTGATGATGGAGCCGGAAGGTGTCTATGGGAACTCCGTAATAAAACGTCGGTACCCCATCGTGTTTGGGCTTATTTGTTTTGTCTTGCCGAGTACTCTGAGACTAAACACGATAGGGTTCCGACATTTTATTACGAAGTTTCTATGGCCACCTTCTGGCTTCATCGTCAGACTGGATATCATCTCGGTTCAGAGTACTCGTCAAGTCGAAATAAATGAGCCCAAACACGATGGGGTTCCGACGTTTTATTATGAAGTTCCTATGGCCACCTACCAGCTCCATCATCAGACCCTAGATATAATCTCGGTTCAGAGTACTCGTCAAGGCGAAACAAAGTAGCCCAAACACGACGGCGTTCCGACGTTTTATTACGAAGTTCCTATGGCCACCTTGCGGCTTCATCATCAGACCCTGGATATCAACTCAGTACAGAGTACTCGTCAAGACGAAACAACTGGAGCCCAAACACAATCGCGTTGCGACATTTTATTACGAAGTTCCCATGGCCACATTCCGGCTCCATCATCAGACCCTGGATATCATTTCGGTTCAGAGTACTTGTCAAGATGAAACAACTGAGCCCAAACACGATGGGGTTGCGTCGTTTTTTTATGTAGTTCCCATAGATACCTTTCGGCTCCATCATCAGACCCTGGATATCATTTCGGTTCAGAGTACTTGTCAAGATGAAACAACTGAGCCCAAACACGATGGGGTTGCGTCGTTTTTTTTATGTAGTTCCCATAGATACCTTTCGGCTCCATCATCAGACCCTGGATATCATCTCGGTTCGAGTACTCGTCAAGTCGAAACAAATGAGCCCAAACACGATGGGGTTCCGACGTTTTATTATGAAGTTCCTATGGCCACCTACCAGCTCCATCATCAGACCCTAGATATAATCTCGGTTCAGAGTACTCGTCAAGGCGAAACAAATGAGCCCAAACACGATGGGGTTACGTCGTTTTTTTACGTAGTTCCCATAGATACCTTTTGACTTCATCATCAGACCCTGGACATCATTTCCACTCAGAGTACTCGTCAAGACGAAACAACTGAGCCCAAACACGACGGCGTTCCGACGTTTTATTACGAAGTTCCTATGGCCACCTTGCGGCTTCATCATCAGACCCTGGATATCATCTCAGTACAGAGTACTCGTCAAGACGAAACAACTGAGCCCAAACACAATCGCGTTCCGACATTTTATTACGAAGTTCCCATGGCCACATTCCGGCTCCATCATCAGACCCTGGATATCATTTCGGTTCAGAGTACTTGTCAAGATGAAACAACTGAGCCCAAACACGATGGGGTTGCGTCGTTTTTTTATGTAGTTCCCATAGATACCTTTCGGCTCCATCATCAGACCCTGGACATCATTTCCGCTCAGAGTACTTGTCAAGACGAAACAACTGAGCCCAAACACGATGGCGTTCCGACGTTTTATTACGAAGTTCCTATGGCCACCTTCCGGCTTCATCATCAGACCCTGGATATCATCTCAGTTCAGAGTACTCGTCAAGACGAAACAACTGAGCCCAAACACAATCACGTTCCGACGTTTTATTACGAAGTTCGCATGGCCACCTGCTGGCTCCATCATCAGACCCTGGATATCATCTCGGTTCAGAGTACTCGTCAAGGCGAAACGAATGAGCCCAAACACGATGGGGTTGCGTCGTTTTTTTACGTAGTTCCCATAGATACCTTTCGGCTCCATCATCAGACCCTGGACATCATTTCCGCTCAGAGTACTCGTCAAGACGAAACAACTGAGCCCAAACACAATCGCGTTCCGACATTTTATTACGAAGTTCCCATGGCCACATTCCGGCTCCATCATCAGACCCTGGATATCATCTCAGTTCAGAGTACTCGTCAAGACGAAACAACTGACCCCAAACACCACCGTCGTGTCGTGGTATAAAAAAGAAATAAGTTTTATCAACAGCTTTATTATTTTTGTATGTGATCCGCCATAAGGTCCCTTTTCTACTAAACTTTGAACCCAATTTTTATATATAACGTACAGCAGTGAAACCAAGCTACAAATACACGTCTATTCCTATATTTTACAATTTTGCATAAAAGAAAAAAATGATTATTTTGAAGGATTTCACTAAAACGTCCATATCTCCGTAACTAGAAACCGTCATAAGGTCCCTTTTCTTATGGAAAGCCACAAATACTAACGCTAGTCAAGAAAGTGGTATACCATTTTTGAACTGCGAAGATAGAGGTCGGGACCAGGTCCTGGGTTCAAATTCAGGTAAGGGCAAATATTTGTGTGTGCGAGAGAGAGAGGCAGGCCTTAAAGAGAAGGTCAATGTCGTATCGTACCGGGACCTAAAATGCATGGCTGAGGACCGAACAAAAATGGCGCCTACTTCACCGACACGAGCAAAGGCCTGCAATTGTGATGAATACTCACAGAATTCCTTGTTGTTGAAATGCTCCTGTTTTTTTATCCAATTCCTTATCAACTCTATGGCTTCCTCCAACCTTTCAGGTTTCTCCAAATTAAATAATTTCCTCACATTGTAGAGTTGATCTTTTTTATACTTGAAATAACCCTCTGTGGGTAATTCTTGAATAATGCTTATTTCCATTGTGTAAAACAACTTTTACGGGTTTTGAGTTCAACTTGTGCCTCCAAAAGTCAAACAACGAGTAACTGAATACTATGACAATTAAAAGTTATATTCATTATAAGCCGAGGCGTCTCCGACGTTTTTATGTTCATCTGTATAGTCTAAGATAAGGACTAGTATCGACCTTCTGTCATCCGTTTTCCTTGTAAATCCAATTCAGCATATAATAAGAGGAAAAAATAAACACAATGCGTTAGGTTTGCCACCCATATTCTGGTAAGGTTAGATTGGCTTAAAAATTATTTACTTTAATTGTTTATTTGAAAATTAAGGTCACCGACTATTAAAAAAAATGCTAATGGATACTAAAATCCTTACGTAAATAAAACGACAAGGTATGATTGCAATTTTTTTTCCTAATCAGAAATCAGTTATTAAAGAATACATAAAAATCGCGGTAACTTTTCAATACACAACCCTAAGCCATCATGGTTATTTTAAAATTATGTATATGTTGAGTTAGGAAAAATTCCCAAATTTTTTGGAAGACGTACACTATGTACGGGGAATTGCTGGTTCACCCACTTTTGCCAGGATAAGGGGAGGCAACCCTAACGCAATGTGTGTATTTTAAATTCTTATTGTATAGAAAATTAGTTTCGTCAAGATAAAAGATTAGGGAAGGTTTTTGTGAGGCGGTCTCTTCTACTATGTACAAAGAACTAAAAAAATAATTTTGAATACAATACCTAAGTCTTCTGGATATTTATTATGGTAAATGTCTGGTAGGTGTTCCGATAGGCACTAGAGTCGAGGTCACACATACAACATGTCATATAATGACATCGGGATTTTGAAAGTAGTGTTCCTTTTAGCCGACTTTCAAAGGAAGGAGGGTTTTCAGTTCGTCTCTATATCATTTTTTTATTTGTTTTTGTGTGTTTGTTACGCGATACTCGAAGACGGCTGAACTGTTTTGGAAAATTCTTTTTTTGTTTGAAAGGGTATAACCTCCGATTTTTTTCTTTTAAAGGGACCACTTTTATTTTTAGTTTTATGTTGTTTTTACTATTTGTTGCTAAAGTGGCAATAAAAATACAAATCTTTTGAAATGTCAAGTCTTTACCTATTAGGTGGTAATAGGTAAAGACTTGACATTACGGTTCAAAAGATACAGCCCTGTGGCAGCGGGACAGGAACAAGTTTCTTGTATGGGGACCCCCTTTTATTTTGAATTTAATTTTATTATTATTATTTGTATTTCTACGATTTTATTATACAAGCTGGCTCCAACGACGGGGCTTTAAATGTAAAGTTCGATTCTTTTCTCTAAACCGAGGTAGTTTTGTTTTGCAATATATTCAAATTACTTAAATTAAGATAAGTACTTAGTAGTAGATTCATAACGAACTTTCGTTTGAAGCTCAGATTAAGGAGTAGAAACGACCAGCATTTAAAGCTCCATTATTAGAGCCACCCTGTATGCATAGATTTTTGGCGACGTTTCTTCGTTTGCCTAAGATCTCTTCTTCTTAGTCCTGAATTTCTGGCATGGTGGTCATGGAGCCGTAGCACGACCTTTTTGACTGGCTCCCGCCATCTCCCCCTCATCGACGCATTTAGTATTCTCAGATTTAGGGATAATTCCGTTAGGGCTTTCACTTGATCCTCTAAGACAGTGATTCCAAAAATAGAATAAAATACATGATTAGCTACAGAGCTGGCGCATACTTCTCCCAAAGAATTGCCCTGGCTATTCAGAGAGGTAATGTTGCCAGCGTGATGGGTACCTATGTCTATTTAAATTAAGGTGTTACAAATTTTATTACTATTTTATCCCCTTTTATACTGAATTTTTTTAATATTAATTAAGTGATTATTTATGTCACTCTAGTGACATAAATAATCATTAAAACAAAATAAATTAATCTACATATCCTTAGCTACAAATTCGCTAATTTTAACCTCGAATATTTAAGTAGGCATAAATATAGACAATTAGATATATAGTAAATGAACGAAAACCAGTTGTTGTCGTGATTACTTTAAATTCTTGTTTTGCTAGACTATCACAGCTCCAATAACCTTAGACAAGTAGACATTGATTTCAGATTTTGAATATAATATTTTACATCTGCCTTGATTGATACCGTGCCTGAATTTTTTTAAAGAAAACCTTTTTTTTACCTTTGCAAACTTAGCGTAGTCGCACTCTATACAACTTCCGATCAACTGTCATCGGACTTAAGTCCTCTGGCACTTAAGCCACAGTCCTCTCTTCGTTAACTAATAAAAAATAACTGGCCAAGAGCATGTCGGACCATGCTTAGTGTAGGGTTCCATAGCCGTAACTAGGTATAAGGTAAAAAATACGATGTAAAAATAAGTACAACAACAAAAGAGCGTATCTTCATAGCAATTATGTCGTTTTGTTGAGAAGCGCAGTTTATCGGTAATAACTCAAAAACGGTTAATTCGAACTTGTTGAAAATAATTTCCGTTGAAAGTATTAATTAAGCGTTACCTTTGTGATTTATTTCATATTTTTTCGACACACGGTTTAGAAGATAGAGTATCTTTAAAAAGCTGTCGAACTATGTACCACACGTTGATATTTAATGAAAAAAAATTTTTTTAGCTTCTGTAACATGACATGTATGGAGTGCCCCCCCCCCCCCCCCTAAAAAATATTTATTTTAGTTTTTTAACTACCAAACTAAGTAGCGGCTCATACAAAACACCTACATTCCAATTTTCATCATTATCCATCATGTAGTTTTTGAGTAAAATGCCTGTGACATACGGACAGACGGACAGACGGACGGACGGACATGACGAAACTATAAGGGTTCCGTTTTTGACATTTTGGCTACGGAACCCTAAAATATCCGAAGAATAAGGCGATCGTGATATATTTTGAATAGCTCATTGAAGGAAACAAAATCAAAAGACCCAACAAATTATCCTTCGGAACGGAATATAATCTGAAAATACGTATTGATTATCATAGAAAGAAAGAAAGAAAGAAAATACATTTATTTACAGCAAAGTTACAAAATATAAGAAAAAAATAAAAAAAAAAAAACAAGGAAACACAAAAAAAATAAAAACCTCGCTGCCACAAAAGGATCTTGTGAGTTTAACTATTTCGGTACCTACGTTCAGAATATCGAAGCATCTCTTCGTTACTGTGACATGGTAACAACCTAAATGAACAGTTCCTAGAATAAAGGTTCGAGTGTAAAACTTCCGCGTCCAAGTCACAATTATTTATTCATGTATACAATTAAATATTCATTGGAAGAAACATTATGTTCCTTAATTTGTTTTTAATTTAGGTAAATTACATCACATTTATAGTATTTAATTAAAATGATTCTTACATATACATATAGATACAAGAAATCAAAGTACACAGAAAAATTAAATGGCACTCACCTGTGTACAGACCGGGTATCGAACTCGGTACCTCTGGATTTCCGGCCCAGCGACTCAACCACTCGTCCACCGTAGCACCCACTAAGCGCCCTCAACTTTGCCATCTACTTTGACTTCCGTATCATTCTGTTTTTAATAGGATTTAACCTAAAGTATTAGTAGTGTAATTTACCCGCATTAAAAAACCAATGAAGAAACAAAAATGTTTCTTTCATATAAAGTAAAATGATTCTTGTTATTAATGGTAGTAGGTTAGATAGTGTGTTAAGATACCGTCTTCCCTACTTATACTTATAAATTAGAGTATAGGCAATGTTTTTAGGGTCCTGTACCTCAAAAGGAAAAAACGGAACCCTTATAGATCGCTTTGTTGTCCGTCTGTCTGTTTGTCTGTCTGTCCGTCTGTCAAGACCCTTTATCTCGGGAAAGCGTGGAGGTATCGAGTTGAAATTAAAAATATATACTCAAGTCAATGGCACCGTGAAGCTGTGAAAAAAATCAAGCTTTTAAGTTAACGTGAAAAAAAGATACGGCTGTTTATGCCGTATCGTAAAACGTAAATTTCTACACTCTCAAGCAAACCAAAATTCAAAGGGTACTTTCCGTTGACCTAGAACTCTGAAATTTGGTAAGTAATACCGTCTTATAATACAAGTATAGGGAAAAATCTGAAAACTATACATTTTTGATTAAATCATTAAAAATATACATTACTAAGGGAATCAAAATTTGTGCGGAACGCCTAGCTGAGCTACGATATACTCGTGAAAAGGTAAATTATACAGTTATTCTTTTTCGTCTTCCATTAGTCCGCCTGCTGTTTACATCTGTATATTCATAATCTCATTGTAATAGTTTTTATGTTGTTTAATGAAGAGTACTTTTGTATTTAACTCTTAACTTAATCCTACCGGGCCATCTATTTTCAAATCAATCTAAGATAAAATATGATTAATTCGACAAAGCTATCGTGGCGTAGGGGAATCAAATCAATACTAGTTTTCGTTAACTTAATGAATTAAACAACGATTATCATATTACATATATCGATACTTTGAGACTCAAACGGCGTAAACGCCGTAACTACTAACGGCGTTTACGCCCTTTGAGTCTAAAGGTATTCAAATGTCCGGCGTTAGGCTCAAGTTCATTCACTCAAATATCACTTTCTTTTATTAGAAGTCTGTTAGAGTCAGTCTCAAACTATATTCCGGGTTGAACGGACGTTGATTAAAAAAAACATGGGGCCATTTTTTAATAGTGATTTTTTACAATTTAACTCTAACACTTTGATAGATGTTAGAAAAGTTTATAATTTAGATAAGCCGGGAGCGATGGATCAGGCTGTTGATATATTACACAATTGGATTCAAAAACAAGAGCATTTTGAGAAGAAGGATTTTCGTAAGTTTACTCTTGAGATATTTGTATTTTTACCCGACTGCGGCGAAGCCAAAAGGAGGGTTATGTGTTTGACCTGTATGTATGTATGTCCGTTCCTATGTCCGCTCGTAACTACTCAACGACACACCCGATTTTGAGAAATGATCATTAGATTTGTCTTGATGGTGCGAGTGTCACTGGGTATGAAATTCGTTAAAATAAACAAAATTTTGGATTTTATTCACTTTTAAAGTGCACCGCGGTCGGGTTTTTTTAAGTAATAATGCGGTTATTAGTAAAAATATTTATTGTTTTAAGGTTTTTGCAATGGTTCTATGTATGTAGGTATGTAAGTAAATAAATAAGTTACGATTCGCTAGTATTCTAGTATTCGATTTAGCTCAATTTTGGCATACTTATGTAAGTTCGGTGTCATAAAACATTATTTGGGTCGATTTTCGGCCGCGACATTTGTATGCCAAACTAAATGTATGCCATACAAATGTCGTGGATGAAAATCCACCTATTTATTACCATCGAGCTGATCTAAACGTGGAACTGGAACTCCTTTGAGGTGAATGCTGCTGGTACCTTTATGAGAGATAGAGTTTGATTTCTTGTTTTGAAATTGTGTTCCGGACGTCGTACATTTTAATTGTGATTATATTTTTATTGTGTATATATTTTTTTTTATTTGACGATCAAAGTATAAAATTCATGTTATTATTGTATCTTTATATTATGCAATAAATACATTTCTCAATCTATAGTCTGTTTTTTTTTATTTGTAAGTACTTTTTTGGGAATAGGATTATTTAGGGAAAATTATTTATTAGGAAGCCGGAGAAACTCCATCGAGTTAGGCTATTCTATCTATGATTCAGGGCAAGTCTTGATGTTTCTCTGTTCAGGATTATTATTATTATCTTTGTTTACCAGTGGCGTGGCGTAAAAGATATCCTTGGGGAAGCCGGTGCAGATTTGGCGTACATTTTCCTTAAGAGCAGTAGAATAAAGCGGTCAAATGCCTGATATTAGGCAAGCCGGTAGGA
Source organism: Eudemis profundana (assembly GCA_947034925.1). NCBI lineage: Eukaryota > Metazoa > Arthropoda > Insecta > Lepidoptera > Tortricidae > Eudemis > Eudemis profundana. The sequence goes on from OX344812.1 coordinate 10,666,399, forward strand.
ATCGAGTTCTTTGGACGCCACGCCACTGTTATTTACTTAAGTTAGGTTTTTTACAATATATATATATATATATATATAAAGTAAAATACAAAATGAAATTACAAAACATAAACACACTATAAAAAACCTAACCTAGGGTGCCGCCGGTAGCGGGACGGGGCCCAAGCGACCGGTGGTTAGGTTATTTTATTTATCATTAAGAAATGTTTTGTCAAATATCACTCGAAATTGCCAAATTTCAAGCTGAAATCGCGTTGTTATAACAAAGCTTGTTTTTAAATATATGTTTACCAATTTGTTTATTCAGCAATATAGCAACTGTTTAAAAATACGTCTCGTCAACCAATAAATATTAATTTGCAAATATTATATCCGACAGCATTGATCATACCTTGAGCTGGTATTTTAAAGTCATTGACTATTTCGACTAGATTACACATATCCATCAAACGAATTAAGAAGGTCGGTGTAACAGGTTTGGCTAAAGAACTGGTTAGAATAAATAAATAAGCAACTCTCTCTTTAAGTGGCGATGGATGACGAAGACAGCTGCTAACTGTTTATGCTTTAAGTCGGTTTTTTCCCGTGAAAGTTGATGACGTTGTGTAAACTAGACTTCACTACGTCATAGCATATTTAAGCTCATTTACAATGACAGTTCTTGTGGCCTAGTTTCAGTAGTTCGGTGATTTTAGTCCGATTCGAACTAATATATCGATACCTTTAGACTCAAAGGGCGTAAACGCCGGAGGTTCTAATGGCGTTTACGCCCTTTGAGTCTAAAGGTATCGATATATGAACCGGACTAAAATCACCGTACTACTGAAGCTAGGTCGTTCTTGTGTGTTCTTCGGGGAGGTCTTATCTTTTTGCACCAAGATTGTAATAACTAAACGTGATATTGGTTATTTCACGTAGTAATATGCGTTGTTGTTTTTTTTATTATAATATAATAAAATATGTGTTATAAAAAATTACTAACGTTTAATTCATCATTTCACTTTTCTATATCATCTAATTTGACTTGATTTATTCAAAAAACTCGTTTTACTAAAAGGTCGTTTAAGTTTTCTAAACATTAAAGTTACGCAATTTGAGACTACGAAATAATTTTATCAAATCCATGCAAGTTGAGAAACATTCTTAGTTCTCAGTCTTAGAGCGTTACATCACAACCAAAGTATAATAACAACCAAGTAGTACGACTTCGGCCGCTTAGGAGCGTACGACACGTATTTACACAGACGCACGACGCGCGTCTGTGTGAGAGAACGCCATGTTGTGGCAGTCGCGCGCAGTCGCAAATGCTTGCCTGTGGTGCGTCCGTACACGGCTCGCACACATGCGCGTTCCCGATGTACCTTTTGTTCGGAGAAAAACGACCGTATACCGTGTCACAACGAGCTAATAACATACATGTTGTCACATGAGACAATTACACAAAACTAGTTTTTGCACGTGTCTTCTCCGTTGAATAGGGTATTTAACAACAATCAAAATGAATTCATTAACTCTAACCATCAAAATACGTTTACAAAACTGCCCAGATAAAATCAATTGAACCTATTTTCGTGCCACTAATGATTTTAAAATAACAAAAAACTGAAAATAAGGCACCATGTTGACCATGACGTCACAAGTCAGTATTTCATACTATTATCTGTGTCCCCTGGACTAGAACAACCTGTTACACAGGCCTAGCTGTGTAACAGGTTGGTAGATTTAAATGCTAATCAAACATGCCACCCATGATAATATATTTGTTATAGTAGAAAGATAAAATATAGTACGTTACACAACTATGGTGGTAATACAAAGAAAGGCCTAGATCGCAGATGTTTGCGGCCCGAGCTGCAAGCGAGGGACGTAAATATGCGATCGAGGGCTTTCTTTATTACCTCCCGTGTTGTGTACATCATTTTATGTCTACACTTGGCCAGAAAGCGACTTTTTCCGTACGCGCAGCGTGCGGAAATAGTCACTTTATGGCCAGGTGTGGCATAAATATATTTTTATCATCATGAATAGGTTTTTTTACATCTGGAATGTCAAACTGACAATGACTGTTGTCATTGTGGCATTGACATTTCTTGGTAGATTTAATGGAATTTAATTATGATTTGCACGATAAACTGCATACTTTCTGAGCGTTTTGACACTTCATAAACAAAGCTTATTTGAACTGTCATCAAACAAACATGAAAGTTGTTTCTTAAAATTATTAATTCCCCGTAAAACTTCCACTGCTATTAACATGAGCAGGGAACGTACTTTTCGTGCCGATGACAGGCAAATGACGTCAACCTACATACAGGCTGATTTAGTTAAGGTTGTACATATCGATGGCAAAAAGCGAGAACGTAGTAACCGCCAAAATGCAAACTTTACACCAGAGCCAAAAAACTTTTCGATTTCAAGAAAAAAAATCATAACTCTTTCATTTATGAACGAAAATGCTTGATATTTGGATCTAATTGATAACTTATGGTTTTCTTTCAACTGGCATATTTAATATTTAACAAAACAGACTGGTTTACGACTTAGTGGCGGTTACGACAATTGAACTCTTTTTTTCGTTACGCGAAAACGCTGCAAACGCCAGAAGTAAATGTACTAAAATGGTGAAACGGGTATTATTTCCATAAAGCATAAATGCTGTAACCAGATGCATATTTATTTTAAGATTCAATAATTTTGACGTAAATGTCATTACGTTCTTTATAGGACTAACTGAAATGTGGTAAGTGTCCACCGGCAAAAAGAAACTGTGAAAATAAAACGACTTAAGGATCAATCAACTTTTATCAACATACTTTTTTAAAATGTTTCCAAATTTTAAATGCAGGTTTCTTACAAATTAAAAGATCAGAAGCAACAATTACCGTCTTAACATAATCAAATACTATCTAGTCTCAATTTCTCTGTATAAAAACATTACGTTTCTCTCTGTATAAGCACAAAGCAAGTTCACATTCAAGCGCATGTTGCGCAAGCATCTCTTCAATGCTGTCCAAAACTAATTATCGACATGAGGTTTTCACAAGGTACGTAAAGTAGTATATGTAAGTATATTATATAATATTGTATTTGTGTAAGTATATACTGTATGTATGTATATTGTAGGTATATTTGTAAATTTATCTTAAGTTTTCCAATTGACGTTAAAGGCCCTGCACCAAAACAATGTTTCTGTTTAGCCCATTGGTTGACTGGTAGAGAATGCCTTAAGGCATTAAGTCCGCCAATTGTACTATTTATATTGTGCAATAAAGAATTAAATAAATAAATAAATAATTACGAAAATTACTTAAAACCTCCGTTGCTTATTACATTTCAAAAGGCTAATAAAATCTCTCATATAAAATCACAACCTTGTACTTATCGTGCTAAAAACAAACATAAATATTCTTAGGGTTAATCAGACTATAATATTGTTATCCGCTAAAACTAAATATTATAGGTAATGAGGTTTAATATTCCCGTGAAAACTTTAAAACTCTCTACATTTTATCTTCAGTTTTGGCATTAAATTGTCTTTTAAGTAACTTTTATCGATATAAAACTCACTACCTATTAAACCCACTAACTATAAAAGATGTTTTGTATGTAAGTATTACTTATTATATAAGTTTTCAACATAATTCTTAAACAATTGTTTGAACACAACTATCACCTCAATTATAAAAATATTTCACTTCACGGACACACAGAGTACACAGACTACGCACACCCACTCGCTCCGGCGATCGCCGATAGACTAAATCACAGGTCGTATTCACGAGCCACATCGCCGCGAGCGCACATTTTTATTGCTGTATCTTCAAGCACTACCCACTTCACGTTGTGTTTCAAATGTCGTTACTGTAGCTTGCTGTTAATTCATTTTCGAATGAAATGTAGTAAGCGTCAATCATAGATAATTTATTTTAGGATAATTGCAGTAAGCTTGGTTCGTAATTTTTTCACTACATGCATAAATGCTGTAACCGCCACGGAACAAAATTTCGGCAACGCTGTAACCGGCACACCCTTTGATTTATGAAAAAACAAAATTAGCGTAAATGTACTCGTTTAGAAAATTGCTACTATTTGGATGTTTACAGCAATTAGATGTGGGCATCGTCAAAAAAATACATTCGTTTTGCAACGTAGTCCAGTTTTTTCTAAGCGTCGTAGAGCCATGGGACCCAGACCAGTCGACGCAGAAAAATTCGCTGATTCCGAATATGCAAAAAAAAATTTTTTGACCAAGTGGCGGTTACTACGTTCTCGCTTTTTGCCATCGATATATTTACCGTTACCGTAAATTACCGGTATCGTTTAAGTTATGAATTAATTATATTTTTACTTTTATTGATTGGCGTCAATGGTAGAAGACATTTTGTAAGTAAGAATGTGTACGACGGTTTTTTTTATTATTTTAACGGAAAATTGGAAATATTCATCGGATATGCGATTTGACATATTATACTTATCCGAATGTATTATATTCATGCGGTCCCTTCTATATCAAAATGCGTTTCTCATATATTTTCCAATTTCCCGTTTACATAAATAATATAACACAGGCAGACAAATCTTGTTTTATAAAATAGCTTCTACCATTGACACCAATTAATAAAAGTAGTGATAAAATTAATTCATAGCTTTTACGATACCGGTATTTTCCGGTAACGATAAATCAATCTAAAACCTAAGGTGAATCATGCTGTATGTACCTTGACGTCATTTTTACGTCATAGTCACCAAAAGTACGCTCCCTGAACATCAGCATCCGATAATGTCTGACTTGGTGATATGACATCTCTATTGATTTTATTTTTATGCTCTGTTTATTATATCTTGTTGTGACGTCCAATAAATGTATTGAATTTTTTTACCGATATATTTTTGTGCTGTTACAGGTAGAGGATATTTAGAACGTGTATTAATTTCTACAAAAGGATCACTGGAAAAAGCAAAAACAAGAATTGACAAAATATGCACCATGCGCACTATGGTGCCGAGTCTATTTGCGAAATGCGACGTCGCTAACGACTTTCCAAAATTACACGAATCTTAGTAAGTACTAAAGTTTGTCCGCCACTTTGTTCGAGTATCCGATAGATGGCGCTGTTTTTCATATTTTGCGCTGCTAAGAGTCGCTTTGATTTCCACATAAATAAAGGGAGTTAAAAAATACCAAAAACATGCCCTGATAACATAAAAACTTCCCCCGTTGATGCGTCAGCGCCATCCATTAGCATCGTCCGAAACTAAACACACAAAATGTATGAAGCTTTCAAATTAAATCATCTCATTCTCAATCAAATAGTTAAAATAAATTGTGAGCCCCGTTTTCATTTGTATGGAGAACAGGGCCCCTCGACTTTCTTAAACGCCCGCTATTTGTGTTGGAGCTATTATTAACATTTAACTATATATTTAACACTTTTGGTGTAATTAATAGGTATTTAAGAAGGCGACGTAGTATCGTGATGTGAATGAACGGAATTGGGAATTCCATCTGAAATTGTATAGCAACGTCCTTCTCCCTCTGACGCATTATCGAATATGAATAAGCGAGATAGAAGTACAAAGTATAAATGGACCCAGATTCTTAAGTTGCTACGCGCGTGCCAAAACTATTTTTATGCCACACCTTGCCACAAAGAGGTTTTTTCCGCACGCTACCCGTACGGAAAAAGCCGCTTTCTGGCCAAGTGTAGACATAAAATTATGTACACAACACGGGAGGTAATAAAGAAAGCCCTCGATCGCATATTTACGTCCCTCGCTTTCAGCTCGGGCCGCAAACATCTGCGATCTCGGCCTTTCTTTGCATTACCACCCTAGTTGTGTAATGTACTATTATTACAACCCAGTATATTATATCGTTAAGGTGGAAATAACTTTATTAAGTGCCTTATTAGCATAATATTATCTTACTAAAGTAAAAAATGCCTTTTTTGAAGGCCTATTCTATTCATACTCATGCCTATTCTAGAAACTACAGTTATACATAAGATAGGTGTTTGTCAATGTCATGATGATTTAGTTGTTATTGTATAAACTTTTTTTTACAGTATAAACCTTCATATGCCAAAGTTAACGGAAGATGACAACAGGATATACATAGCCAAAGTGACGGCAAAAAAAATTACACCAGAAAAGTTTTTGGAAGCATATCAGCATTCTGTGATTGTGAGTACTTCTACTTTATACTTCTACATTTTCTTTCATCTTCTTAATATGGGGTCGGGCCTCCTTACTTTTTTGTCATGAGATCATTGGTTGTTGGTTCAATTTAAATACCTTCTAACAAGTAATAAAAAACTGTAGTTGAACATGGATTGTGTATCCCATTATAATTATATTTTTGGTGGATTGGATATTTGTTACTGAATAACGTGGTAACAGCTGAATGGATTAGACCAAATCCTGGATTACCTGGAGTTCTCCTGAGACAGTAATTAGAATTCGTGTTGTTCTGAAAATAAGCAAAGGGCTTCCTTAGGCTGTCACGACAATGGGAGTAAAATTACCTAAGCCTAAGGGGCTATCCCCAGACTTAGGTAATTTTACTCTCATTGTTAAAACAGCCTAAAGAAGCCCTGCAGTAGTCCTGCTGCAGCTTGTTGTTTTTATTGCAAAAAAGTGACATTTAAATGACTTTTTGCAGACTTTGTGGGAAACCTGAGGGACGTGGGGCCTTCTGATTGTCTAATTCAAAGTCAACAAGCGATCAGGTGATCCTTGCACGGCGTCTTATGATTGGCTAATTCAAATGGGAGTTCCCGTCATTTGGTAGTAAAGTTGGCTCAATGACGCGCGTTGCCATGGCCTAGTAGAATACAATTAAAAATAAATAGTATGTAACCTACACAAGCGCCCTACACAAGGTCTGTACCTTTTAATCAAGGAGACCTTTTACTTTTCAGAGAGTAATACACTCTCTGGCGTAATGTAATAACGCATTTTTATATTTAGCCTCTCAGTTAATACAGTTTAAAGTCCAATGCCGGGTATAATTGCAACGGCCGTTAACTTTGTGAGTGAACCAGACCGTTAACAAAACAATGAAAGTTTGCTAACCATTAGTAGCATTAACACGTTCTCATGTTACCTATTTTGTAACACACTAGCAAGCGCATTAGCGCAGGTAACATGGTAACTTTCATCATTGTGGATAAAGTATCTATCACTTACTAAAGGCCTACACCATGGCACAGAATAAGCAATAGTATAGTACCACGTACAGGAGTTTCTCTTTCTAACAAAACTGACGTTTGGGTTCGACCATCGGACGGAACGCACCGCATCCGACCGTCTCTCTCTATCGCACAACATGTGCTCTTTCTGGTCGCTGGCTAAGCCCCAGGCCCGGGGACAAAATTTGGTACTAGTAACCGCGCGGCGAAATCGCGGCGTAAGCCACTCCTGTACCTCAAGCACAACTGTGACACGCGACTCTTTCTCGCGCGACAAATGCTACCCATCTCTATCCACTCAATATCGTGCGACAGTGACAGGTGATGCTCTGTCGCGCGAGAAACGAAGTCGCGGCCAGTTATGCTAGACGTACTGGTATTTCTCGGGAGATTTAAAGACTTCTTTTCTGGTATTTCTTTATTACCACCCGTGTTGTTTACATCATTTTATGTCTACACTTGGCCAGAAAGCGGCTTTTTCCGTACGCGCAGCGTGCGGAAAAGCCACTTTATGGCCAGGTGTGGCATAAATATATATTATGGACGAACCCTAAAGTATTTTTCTTTTTTTTACAGCTTTCCGAGTACATGAAACTTTATGATTATTCTCATGGCTGCCACGTCGTTATCGATCTTCAAGGTATTAATATTATGGAGTTGATCAGTAATATGAATTTGATCGACTTACGTAATACCGTGACTTTGTACATCGTAAGTATTCAGTATACAGTCATTGCTCTCTGATCTCGTTCTCAATAAATTACATTATTAAATTTTTTAGGGTTCCGTACCAAAATGGTAAAAAAGGAACCCTTATGGTGCGACTCTGTCTGTCTGTCTGTCTGTCTGTCTGTCTGTCTGTCTGTCTGTCTGTCTGTCCGTCTGTCACAGCCAGATATCTCAGGAACTACTGCTGCTATCGATTTGAAATTTGGAATAGTGTTAAAAGTCGCTAACCCGAGCTTATTGGACATAAAAAAAATCTTGTACCTTTTTTACTTTTTTTTTAAAGGGCTCCGTAATGGGATTTTCAAAATTGAAAGTAGGGCTTATATATCGAGTGGGGTATCAAATGAAAGAGCTTAATTTGTAGATTAAAATGCCATTTTTTTTCTTTTTTTTAAATAAATAGTTTTTGATTTATGGCGAAAAAAGTTTAAGAAAATACCATTCCCCCCCTATTATCTCCGAAGTTACTGATCAGAAAAATGTGTCATAATTACCAATTATTAATGTCGTCCTAAATATTACAGGAAAAATATAACGGTTTTCCTCACTTGCACCGTTTTTGAGAAATTTGCAAAAATCATAACACATACTTATTTGCTCCTACTAAACTAATCGCCATACAGTTTTTCTTGAACTATTCATGTATCTACTTATTAGGATTATTATTATTATTAGGAAGACCGTTATATTTTCTCTTCCTAACTTGAATACTTTTTAAAAATTTACAAAAATCTTAACATATTAGTTCTACCCTCCCTACGAGAGCCATCTAGCGGAGAGTAGCAAAACTAAGCGATGATTTATTTCAGTATATATAAAAAATGTCTATTAAATACAATGATCACTCATCAGGCATCGGGAAAAAAACATAAAGTAACAATAATTATTAAAAACTCTATAATAGGAGTATAAAAATGAAATACCACTAGCGCCATCTAGGGACACAAATCTAAAATAAGGTAGCTTGTGGCTAAAAATGATACATGAGAACTAACTTAGTTGACACACAATTATTTCAATCAGCCAATAACAAAAAGTAACGTTTAAGGGTGGATTTCAGAGCGTTTCAACCGCCGTCATCACCAATCCCGATATTATGATGACATCTTTTTAAAAATTACATAATTTTTGATCAAAATGTGAAAATAGTAGGTACTATTTTCTGATTTTATCAAAAGAATGGGATACATTCTTAAAGTGAATCGTCGAAATTTCGGGATTGGTGATGACGGCATTTGAAACGCTGTGAAATCCACCCTTAAATTTAAATTACAAGTAAAATTTACGCGCTATTTAGTATCAATAGATGTCGCTGTAGCATACGCTGCATCGCGCTGTTAAGATTTTTCCTGGTTGAATAGAGCTAAAGGGTTGCTGTTAGTCGTAAGGTTGGTCTACTTATTAGTTTATACGGAACCCTCGGTGCGCGAGTCCGACTCGCACTTGACCGGTTTTTTATTACTAACTTCAAAAAAGCAAGAAATTCTTAGTTCATCGCATTGCTCGTAAACGGACGACCGATTAAAAAAAATGTTTGAAACGGATCCTTGAATAAAACCATCGTAAATTCAGGTTTTTGTCCAATACACTGAACTATGTTCAATATTTTGGAGAATCTCCTTATGTACATGTCGCGCCAATTTTGGCTTCAGGCAATAATTGAATTTATATTGCATCATATAACAGGCTGAAAATTGTGTGTGCAACTGTTTGTTTACACAAGAGTGCATCATAGTTTGGACTACAGTGTATACACTGGACCATAACAACCTGAGTTTAAGGCACTCATTGTTATCAGGTCAAGATCCAATGATGGGATCTTGAATAAATCAAGGAAATTCGTCAAATACATACTTACCTATGGGTGGTACTAACTCATAAGTTTGAATATCTATCTTTAAATTTCAATATGTGAAAACAGTCTCTTTGCATTGTTTGAATCTTAGTTTTTTTTTCTCTTTCATGTGACCTTTTTGGTTCTGTTGCTAATATTCTCCCCTATAGAATTATGTTGTTCATTTATGCTATAATTAGATTTTCAGATTTATTAAAAGGGTGATAGGTATATTTTAATCAACATCACTCGATTTCTTTTGTTTGTGCAATGTGTAAGATCACTTTATCATTTCAGGATGGTTACGGATTTGGAGTTAAAGGCATATACATAATGTCTACATCAAAGATGATAGATGCTTTTGTTAGTATCGTGAAACAGATTGTGAGTCCTAAAATTAGTCAACGCATTAAAGTACTGAAGAACGCTGAAGCTTTGCACAAACATTTGCCCAAGTATTTGCTACCAGAAGACTACGGTGGCTCACAAAAATCGCTGTTGACATTGTATGGTAAGTTTCAAGAGAGGCCTTAAAAAGCTTTGTGAACGCAGACTATGACAATACTGTTGATAATTTCTGCCAATCGATTGAATTAAACTATAGTCTGCCTATTGTCCGAAAAGTTCTCTTTTGTGCAATAAAGTTTAAATAAATATATAGTTTTGAGTAATTGATAACAATAAACAAGACAGTGGAATGTCAGCGATACTGATTTTTCCCCGTTAGGATAGATTTTTGTAATATCGTTTCATAAATCACTACAGAAGTCTGCACTCCGAATTTCTACTCTGTAAATTTTTGAACATTAGGTTATTTTGAATTTATGTTTATAAGACAATATGTGTTATCGACATTAAGTTGTATTGTATTTTAGGGTGATTTGAGATTAGGTGCTAATGCTCCGGACGCTAAATAACTACATACTGAGTGCAATAAATATGAATTTTGGAAAATAAATTTTATTGAACTACTGCACAAAAAAAATTATGTGCGTAATTTGATAGGTCATCTTTAATATGTGTTGAATTTCAATTACAGACGAATGGACCAAATTACTGTCGTCGGACAAGCACATAGCATACACAAGGGATATGAACCAAGCCCGCACCAACGAAGGATCGAGGAGAAAAGACAAGTTGAACGATGACCTCCTCGGGATGCCGGGATCGTTTAAAATTCTTAGTATTGATTAGAACCCAACTAACTCTCGGGCGACCAGTCAGCTGAGATCTTGACAGGCTGAAGTCTTGACGGCCTCAGGATGTGAAGGAGTAAAGGATGTATGGTTTTGGGCCGAAGCAGTCACAACAGCAACTGCGACAATAACATCGAACGTAAGATCGAACAGTTCGACGCAAGCTGAGTTATAGACAGTTAAAATGTTTTTTCTATCGTGTGACGTGTACTGTTTTTCATGCCGACTATAAGGAAAATATGTATTGAGCAAGTATATAGCAGTACAAGGTAGTAAACAGAATGAGAAATGACCGTCTGCAAAATCCATACAGAAAAATAAATCATCAAACTAAAGATCTTGAAGAGAAAAGTAAAACTTTGATCCTGCCAATGAGAAAAGAAGTAGTAAACTGTGTCAAAAGGAATCAAAATGAAGCGAAGAATTCTACAATAAAATCTAAAAAGGTTAGCTGGAAGAGATCCCTTACAGGGATAAGTTCGCCTTTGTACATAACCATTGTTCTTTTTACTGTTTCTGTATGATTTTATGTGCAATAAAGTGTTTATACATACATAAAATCCTGGGCGTAGTGAGGGATTCAAGTGCTTACTCCGCAGACAGCACACCACTATCACTATGAGAAATATATGTATTGAGCAAATATATGTACTCGTATACCGTACACTTTCACTGTAAAATCAAGACAATTACAGGGAATTAAAATAAATCTTGCAGTAAGTTCTTGATTAGAACAATACCACTTCAATCTTTATTAAGAGAGAAAATAGGCTTTTTCTGAATAGGAGATATTTATAAAAAGTCTTTTTAATCACACTGTTATTATAGTAGGTACATTACACAACACGGGTGGTAAAACAAAGACAGGCCGAGATCGCAGATGTATGCGGCCTGAGCTGCAAGCGAGGGACGTAAACATGCGATTGAAGGCTTTCCTTATTATTTATAGGTATTATGTTGTGTACATCATTTTATGTCTACACTTGGCCAGAAAGCGGCTTTTTCCGTACGCGCAGCGTGCGGTTAAAGCCACTTTATGGCCAGGTGTGGCATAAAATATGTTACGGGTTTACTACACGTAGACAATGTGGGCCGTAAATGGCAAGTTATACCCTAAGGCGTTATGCTTTTTCTTAAATTTACCGGCGTACTACTGCGTCACGCTCCGGTAAAGAGGTTTTAAGTCAAAATAAACATTTTTTTTGTGAATATTTATTTTATTAGATTAATTGTGCGTTTAAAGCAGACTGAAAAAGTGTGTCTTTTCAAATTTTTGCTCAAAACATTTTTAAAATTTATGGAATGGCGCGAATGCGGGCGGTTCCACCAATGGCGATCGTCGTAGGGTAATGATTTATAGATGAAATTAAATTATACATTTAGAAAATTTTGTCTCTATATAGACAAAAATGCAACTCGCAATTATATAGACACCTACATTAATCATAGACGAAAACTTACTAACGGTATAGTGTAGGAGAAATATTATAATGTTGTCGGCAAATATTATTTTGCTAATAGTTTTGTACCTTATTACATGTAAGTTTCTTTTCTTTTTACTTTTTTACTTTTAATGACGTAAAACGAATGCTATTTAACTTTTATAAATAAAAAAATAAAAGCTATGAGGCTTCAATGTCGATAATAGTACATTACACAACTGAGTGGTAATACAAAAAAAGGCCGAGAACGCAGAAGTTTGCGGCCCGAGCTGCATGCGAGGGACGTAAATATGCGATCGAGAGCATTCTTTATTACCTCCCGTGTTGTGTACATCATTTTATGTCTACACTTGGCCAGAAAGCGGCTTTTTCCGTACGCGCAGCGTGCGGAAAAAGTCACTTTATGGCCAGGTGTGGCATAAATATTATTTTTGCATTACTTATTTATTTATTTGTTTCCTCGCAAAATGTGATGAAATAGTACATTGTGTATCAAGGGCGGTAAGTAAGGAATTACAAACGAGTGTTTGTAACAAGCCCGAGGCGAAGCCAAGGGCTTTAACAACACGAGTTTGTAATTCCTTTACCGCCCGTGGCACACACAATGTTTTTCATCACACTTGTGAGGAAATCTGATTAAAATAACCTTACTTAACCTAAATAAAATTGTAAAACTGACAGTGACATTAGTGACATTATCCATAGACAATGCGACTTCACGTCACGTTCGGAAACCATAGCGGTAAAGACTTAAAATGGTTGATTTTATTTTTGCAAAATACTGAAATGCACAATTTAAACATTTAATTAATGTTACAGAAATATGTGTTTACATGTATTTGCAATAACAGTTCTCTTTAAATAAATATTTCAGTAATAAAAGTTAAAAAAGTATGGTGGCGTTTCCTTTGAACATGACAAATAAGAGTAAAACAGAACCAGCGTTTCAAATTTAAAAAGAAAACCATTACGCCCTAGGGCGTAATAGGTCATTTACGGCCCGCAAAACCTACGTGTAATGACACCATTTTCGAGCAAGTGTGATGAAAAATACTGTGTGTGTCACTGGCGGTAAAAGAATTACCAAACTCGTGTCATTAAAGCACTCAGGCTTTGGCTTTAGGCTTGCAATAAATATTCGTTTGTAATTATTTCTATAATTATTTTTGTGGAAACGGCATCATTTTGTAATTTTTTCGTGGATTAGTTTAGTTTCATTATATAATAAATAACTTAAATCTGAATCTAGAAATATGAATTAAATTTATTTGCAAATTTATACATACATTGTTTTTATTTATTTTATTGACTGGTAATTTAGACAAGAATGTTCGTGCAGCTGTATACAGGGTGGGAGGGACTATACCGACATACTCCAGCCATGAATTCCTGGTGGTGTGACGAGGAAATAGGTAATGTTACATCAACATGGGTCGAATATTGTCATTTTACACTAATAGTCATATGAAACAAAATAAATCAGTAAATTCAGCCCCTCGTTATAAACATGTTCTTACTGGAGGAAAAGTTATCAAAAAGAAAAAAAAAGCTAAAATGGAAACGAAAGGTCAATTTTTTGGTTTCGTAGTTGCTTTTTTTTTATACAACTAGGGTGGCAAACAAGCGTACGGCCTGCCTGATGGTAAGCAGTCACCGCAGCCTATGGACGCTTGCAACACCAGGGGCATTACGTGCGTGTTACCATGAAATACTGCGAAGGTTAATTGCTGTTTAAGTAAAGGATTTAAAAAAATTAGTAAAACGATCTTAGTCACATTTATTAGGGTTTGTTACATACTTGGGAGTTTTCATTTAAAAAATAATTAATATCTCTGAAAGTAAGCGTTTTTCGACTATACATCACATAACTTTTTAGTCCTAATAGTTGTTAGAATCTATAGTTAAAGTTTGTCGGGTTACTCGTACCCACGGTGTATAGTAATGAACTAATGAATAATAATTAGTGAGGACGGAACATCTGTCAATCAATGTGTAAATTGTTGATTTGGTTGTTTTGTTTATGTTCTGTGCGGATTTGTATTAAAACGCATACAGTAAATCTTCCTATTTTGACAACGCATACTGTTATTAATGTTATTATGCATAAATTGGTGTTCACAAGCATAATTTAATTTCGCATACCATTAAGACGCATATTAATTACTAAGTATAATATTAATTTTCATATATATTAATAGTACATTACATACCGAGGCTAGTAAAGTAAAAAATGACTCGTATTACACGTGATAGGTTTGTATGCTATTTTTCTGTTGGACGGAGCCAGAAAGCGGCATCTTCGTTTATGTGAAAGAGCCACCTCTGAAACGACCTGAAATTACTTTTCAGCGTGCTGAAAACGCTTCTGAAGCACGGAAAATCACGTTTGAAGTTTTGGCCTATCACATCGGCGCAACAATCATTATAAAGGATGCATGAGATTGCCAATGAAGAGTTAAATCTGATGAACGGAGTATGAATGATAAGGCATTGCATAATATAAGTTTTTCTACTCCTGTACTTTAATCTGTCTTTTACTTGGTCACGAACACTAATATAAGAACCTACATAATATGAGTTCAGAGAAGTCTATACTCTATTCCCCATAGCAGCACTAGTGTCGTTATATTAGACTTCTAAATCTAGGTTAAACTTAGGTCAAGGATTAAGAGCTCAATTCTAACTTTACGATAAAAATGCACAACTACCAACTTAACAAACAATTAAATTCGTACGATTTTTAAGAAAAACAAAACTTTCCGAATTAAATTCATTGATGCCAACATAAAAAAAAAGTTTTTTTTATTATAGTCACTTCGTGTCTCTAACGAGTGACTTCTAATTAATAAAAAGTTTACCATAGACACAAGTGTCAGTCAATATGTCATATTTGCCTTGTTTGAGAGCTGTTTAATTAGGTATGTATTTTATATTTTAAAACCTAGTCGTAGAAAAAGTAGTGTATGCAACGTTGTATAATTAAGTCAAAAAACGCTCATTGCGTCTCTATTTGCGATACTCGCCACGTTCGCGGCTCGTATCGCAACTCACGCAATTCGCATTTTTTGAGCTTACTTATACAACTGTTGCATAAAATACTAATAAAGTAGACATTAGCCATGTTCGGCGTCTGATCAAAATATAGGAATTACGTAGAAGAATTTAAAGTGTCTGTGCAATGTACATGTGGCAATGAGCTGATGAGTGTCGAGAAAATGTGCGTTATTAAAGAAAAAAAATCAAAATTTAATCCGTATAAGTATTTCAAATAATTATATTTTAATTTATAATTCTTAACTGCTAATCTTAATCTTAATTTATAATTTGTATTCGATCTTTTCTGATTATAATATGTGTCATACGATTAAATAAAGAAACAAACTTGCCGTGCTTTTTTGGACATAAAGCGTTATTAACGTGCGCAGCAAAAAAACTTGCTAAAATCGTGCGGTTTTAGCTCGTAAAAACGGGGGCGAGGCCCCATTGGAAGTTAACAAATTATAAATATTATTTAAATTAAGAAAAATACTAAAATTATTCTCATTTTCTTGCGAACGATACAAACACTACAAATGCAATATACATACACGTACATACATACACTTAAACTACTCAATAATATACAGGATAGCCATAAATTAATACAATAGCAAACAGAAAAAACACGACACACACAAACGTCCCGTAGACGATTAGGCACTTCAAAAATATTATAAATTATAATATACATTTAAATATTCATTAATTATAAATTATAATCAATCAATTATAACCAATGAATACTCAAATGAATATTTATAAATATTACGCTTGATTGACAGATATTGTCATGCGCTGTATACGAACGAATAAATAGACAGAAGATGATGTCCTTTTTTACCTCATTTATTGCGTAAGGTTTTATTTTATATTATTCGTTTGAAAAAACGACTGTCTAAGCCAGTGGTTCCGAATCTACGGGTAATTACCCCTCCAGGGGTAAAACGAAGTTTTCTCATGGGTAATATGCATGGATGTTAAGCCGTTTTACTATGAGCAGTTTCTTATAAGCTTATAAATCATAAGCGATGGAAATCAGATACATTAAAAACAATCGTCGAAAAATTATATGCGTATAATATCTATACTCACGAACAATGTATTTGGACCACTTTCTATATTTAACTGTTCATAGAAAACGACCCAAATGTACTGCCCGTGTGTGTATGTTCGAGTAAATAGAAGGTCATTGGATTTCTCAATTATAAGAAATTTTGGCATTCTAAATGGTAAATAAATTAGTGACAAATTTGAATGTTAGATTCATTAAATTTCATCTCTGTCGAGGATAGAAATGCAAAAACTGACACTTTTTTAAACAGTAATAGATTCTTATTAAGCTAACAGATGCATTCAAAAATATTCATTCCTAGTTTGCTTTTGTCAAAGATAGCCGTACCCATACAACTTTAACAATATGACATTAAAACTTGACTGCGACTATTTACGTTTCACCCCCGGGACGCTTGAAGATGTTAGGAAGGAATATGGGTTGGAAAAGCCAGGCGCTATGGATCAAGCTATCGATATTTTGCAAGATTGGGTTCACAAACAGGAGCATTTTGTGAAGAAGGATTTCCGTAAGTATTTATTCACTGAAAAAAAAAGAGTAATAATAATTAAACGACAAAATCCGGAAAGGAGGTTATAGAGGAATGGGGTTTATACCTGAATAAATAGTCATTTTATTTATTTATTTTTCTACTCCTGTACTGTTATCTGTCTTTTACTTGGTCACGAACACTAATATAAGAACATACATAATATATTCCTATTCCCCATAACAGCACTAGTGTCGTTATAGTCACTTTACGTTATTGCTAGCAGCCACAGACTTCTAAATCTAGGTTAAACTTAGGTCAAGGATTAAGCGGTCAATTTTAACTTTACGGTAAAAATGCACAACTACCAACTTAACAAACAATTTAATTCCTACGGTTTTTAAGAAAAACAAAACTTTCTGAACTGAATTCATTGATGCCAACATAAAAAAAGTATTTTTAATTTAAGTATATTTTAAATTAAAAAAAAAAGTTTACCATAGACACATACTGTCAGTCAAACGTCATATTTGCCTTGTTTCCAGGTTATGGTTAATTTTGTATTTTATAATTTAAAACCTAGTCGTAGAAAAAGTATTGTATGCAACGTTGTATAATTAAGTCAAAAAACGGTCATTGCGTCTCTATTTGCGATACTCGCCGCATTCGCGGCTCGTATCGCAACTCGCAATTCGCATTTTTTGAACTCACTTATACAACTGTTGCATAAAATACTATTATAGAGCTAATTGACGATGATTTTAGCCCTAATAATAGCAGAACAGGAAGCCTGTTTGCTTGAAGCGTACCTGACCCGAACTCGGTCTGAATGTGTTACTTTTGTTTCTCTATGTGTTTTGTTTGCTTCTCTTATCGTATGTTATTTTTAAAAGACTTCATAAAATTTGGTTATTTATTCGACCCCAATTTTATCATATTCTCATTATTTTTCTACACAGCTCCTTTAATAGTTGTCTTAACAGCGTAATTTAATTACTGCTCAAATTAAGAAAATGAAGGATTAAAAAAAAATGAAACCGAAATCAAAAGAAAAAAAAATCATTCTAAGAAATCTAAAGTATGTATGCCAAGCCAACTATATTTTTAAGCTTTATGGTCAGGACAGGTCGCCTTCGAAAAGTGTTAACAAGTTCCCTGTCACGGTGCCCCCAATGTGGGGTCAGAAAGGGCTTTTCCGGAGTCCGTGCTTCCACTATGGGGTCACTTCCCCATACTGATTGCACAGTTGGGACTTGTGACATTGTCCGATAGTTTTGTATGGAGACAGTGAACGTGTTAAGACATATTTGTGAGAAACATACCAAGCTGGTTAGCCACAACAAGTATTTCCGGGCAGACTGTATTAATCCCATTAGAATGGAATTAATACAGTCTGCCCGGAAATACTGCAGGGTTCCTCTTTAACAGGATCATGACTTTTAAAATCTTCGCCCTTTCGTTTCGCCCCATATAAAGTTGATTTCCAAAAAATCCTTTATCAATATTATTTTTACTAACACAGCTGAAGAGAAAAACTTCACGAGAGTTGAGGCCACGCACACAAAAACACTGTCATGTAATGACAGCGAGGTTTTGAAATTACTGTTCTTTTTTCATATCGATAGCAAGTTCAACAGTGAATTGCAAGATAGACCAAAAAGTTTCGTTAAATAGCCTTGTGTTTATTTACTCACTCATTAATTTCACTCATTCACTTTTTTTGCAGTGAGTACTTCATGTAGCTGTGTTTGTAATCATTCACCTCAACTCTCGTGAAATTACATATAAGGCCAGTATTATTTTCTCTGCAACTAACTGTTCGTACTTAAATACGTGTCCTCAATATTGTACAGCTATCTGCGGGGAATTGCATTCTCTGTCAATCATGAAAGGAATAACATAAACCCTTTTTGGTGTATTTACAGCTAGGGAATACTTGGAACGATTCATCATATCCTCAAAAGGATCTGTGGAGAAAGCAAAAACAAGACTAGACCGACTCTGCACCATGCGTACTATTGCACCTAACCTTTTTGAGAAATGTCAGGCGAAAAAGGACTTCCCAAAATTAAACCAGTTTTTGTAAGATTTTTAGTATAACATTTATTTGTAATTAATCTGTAGTGACCGGATTTGAAGTAGCGAATGGATATGACTGGTATAATTTATTATTTTTTCTACACACAAAAATAATGTAACTTATCGGTTCTGCTTCTTTAATATTTCTTCTGCACAATGCACAGTAAAAATTAAGACCTTATATAACCAACATGGCATGTATTTAACAAATTGCACTAGTCATATCCATATTAATATTAATATTGAGATTGATGACACTTCAGTACTTCACTTAACTTAGTCGTATGACATGTCATTTTGGAAACCTGTTTTAGGTTTTTTTATTGTAGCTTTCCAAATTGCTGAGTGTTAATTAAAACAATGTTTTTTTTTAGGGTTCCGTACCAAAATGGTAAAAAAGGAACCCTTATGGTGCGACTCTTTCTGTCTGTCTGTCTGTCCGTCTGTCACAGCAAGATATCTCAGGATCCACTGATGCTATCGACTTGAAATTTGGAATAGTGTTAAAAACCGCTAACCCGAGCCTATTGGACGGAAAAAAAATCTTATGCCTTTTTTACTTTTTTTAAAGGGGTCCGTAATGGGACTCTGAAAATTGAAAGTAGGGCTATTATATCGAGTGGGATATCAAATGAAAGGGCTTGATTAGTTGATTAAAATGCCGTTTTTTTTTAAATTAGTAGTTTTTGATTTATGACGTAAAACGTCAAAAAAAATACCATTCCCCCTGTTATCTTCGAAGTTACTGGACAGAAAAATCTATAATAATTACTAATTATTAATGTCATCCTAAATATTTTAGGAAAAATATAACGGTTTTCCTAACTTGCACTGTTTTTGAGAAATTTGCAAAAATCGTAATACATACTTATTTGCTCCTACTAAAATAATCGCCATGGAGTTTTTCTTGAACTATTCATGTATCTACTTATGAGATTGTACGGAACCCTCGGTGAGCGAGTTCGACTCGCACTTGACCGGTTTTTTATTATCTTGAGATACTAAATATTTTTGGTATTGTTTTGGTTGTGACACAATTAAATATTGGTATCAAATGTCGGCAATCTCCATTCTTATTCACAAGTTATATAAGTAGTTATTTTGAAAAAGTATAAAAATCACCTTTCTAGTCAAAGTTCTTTATACAGTCTATATTTAAGAGGCTGACAAGACCTACTTTTGTTGAAATTGATGTTATTTAAGCAGTTTTTTAAGAAAAACCATTTGTTCTAGCACATCAAAAAAAATATATGTTAATATTCATCATATTTCGAAGACCGTGGACGGACGCGATACATAATTTCACGAAATCGGCTCGATAGAAAAAAATTGCAAAGATTGGTCTTAAAATCATCATTAAACGGTTCTATGTCTTTATTTTTTTAACGTATGGGTCTGCAAATAAAAACATGAAGTCAACATATTCATACCTAAACCGCTAGCGAGTCACATTTCACAAATAGTCCACACTTTTTTTTATTTCAATTTTTATTTAATATTATCTGCTAAGACCCGGCTGCCCAGAAACAGTGACAGTAGGCTCTCGTTTACTCCGATACAAATAGACAGTGTGCGCTGACGCGCCGTGCTAGACGGACCTATGCTTCTCGTTTGCGCATCGAAAACATCGCAAAAATTTGTTTAACCTTGTGTTAAAAATCTAAAATACTGTATACGTACTTATATAAATCAAAGTTATAATATAAGAAGTGTAAATATTTAGTTAAGTGTGTTAAATGTATGATCACCGCAATAGCCACTGGCCTGTCCAAATGAATACTCATTCAGTTTTTGTTGAAATGTGGACCTTATGTCACTGGATATAAGGTCCACATTTCAACGCTTCTTCAGATGCGGTTTTGGCTACGCCCATCGAGAAACGTTTTGTTTGCATAGATCTATAAAGTTTTGGAGTCGACGGTAATAGTTATGTATTATGGGAGGCATCAATACACGAGTGTGGTTTTAGGAAACGAGCCGAAACAGGCATGTCTCACTCCGCGATTTTATTTTGACGTAATTATTATTCTTCCTTGCCTAATGCATTAGGCAAGCTCAGGGCTGCGCCCACACCCGGAAGTGCCTGTGTGCGAAACCCTGTGTATGAAGGCCTAAGGTGTATGTATGTATGTATGTACGTATGTACGTATGTACGTATGTACGTATGTATGTATGTATGTATGTATGTATGTATGTATGTATGTATGTATGTATGTATGTATGTATGTATGTATGTATGTATGTATGTATGTATGTATGTATGTATGTATGTATGTATGTATGTATGTATGTATGTATGTATGTATGTATGTATGTATGTATGTATGTATGTATGTATGTATGTATGTATGTATGTATGTATGTATGTATGTATGTATGTATGTATGTATGTATGTATGTATGTATGTATGTATGTATGTATGTATGTATGTATGTATGTATGTATGTATGTATGTATGTATGTATGTATGTATGTATGTATGTATGTATGTATGTATGTATGTATGTATGTATGTATGTATGTATGTATGTATGTATGTATGTATGTATGTATGTATGTATGTATGTATGTATGTATGTATGTATGTATGTATGTATGTATGTATGTATGTATGTATGTATGTATGTATGTATGTATGTATGTATGTATGTATGTATGTATGTATGTATCTACAAGTAGTTATGTTAGCTCTAAGTATACATACATACAATAAAATAGACAATGTATGTATGTATGTATGTATGTATGTATGTATGTATGTATGTATGTATGTATGTATGTATGTATGTATGTATGTATGTATGTATGTATGTATGTATGTATGTATGTATGTATGTATGTATGTATGTATGTATGTATGTATGTATGTATGTATGTATGTATGTATGGATATATGTATGTATGTATTATCATACACCGCACTCCAGGGTAATTTTTCGGGCACGTCAGTTAGTAAGGTTTACAAATAAACCAATCAATTTTCGATTTGACAGTATAAGGTAGGGATGCAACGATACCGATACGATAATCGTATATCGGCGATTATCGTAAACCTTTACGATCATTCGCTATCGTAAATATTACGATACGATATTTTTACGATACATTTATTTCAAAATTTTTAAATTTTTACTGTTTCGGGTGAAACGAAACGCATAAGGCGTCAATTTCTGAACGCTTCGCATCCGCACTATTGCCTAGCGGAGAATACACACAAGATACAGAAGAAATTAAACCATAATTTTCAAAATTATTTTATATTTTTACGTACTTTACTCAAACACAAAAACAAAATCAACTTAATTATAAACTGATCAAAACACGAACGCGTGCATTTCGGATTGCACCCGAACATAGCTAATAACTATGATCGGCAGTCGGCCGATTAATCGGCAAATTGGGAACCGATTAGTCGGCCAATTAGCTAGTCGGCAAAATCCGTAGTCGGCCAATCTCTATTAAAAATGCATAACTTTTTTTTATACTTTTACTTTACTTAGTCTTACAATAATAACATACAACAAAGCTTCCAATAAATTCATCAAAATGGTATTAAACAAATATCGTAATGCATTCGTATCGTAATTCGTTATCGTATTTGGCCATTACGATGTATTCGTCATTTGTATTGGTATCGTAATAGCCGTATCGTTGCATCCCTAGTATAAGGTATTTGTACTAACTAGTACTAAGTATTTATTATATTGTATATTATATTCAATCTCATTTAATTTAATTACCTACGTAACATACATTATCATTAGCTACTAAAGGTACTCGGAGTTGCATGGTACATATCTGGGGGCACAGCAGTGGCCCCGCCAAGTCGAGCGCGAAGCAAACACTGCCGTACCATCCTTTACTGGAACCATTTCGCCGCATTTTCAGGCCCCTATTTGAGAACCTCTAGATAAGACGCAGAAATTTTCGTCATCCAGTAAGCTATAATCACATACTTAAAATCCAAAATTTCAAGTCTGTAGGTCATTTAGTTCCGAAGTTAAGCGAAAGCAAAGTTTCGCATTTACGACAGACACTCACTGACTCATGATCATCAGAATAGAACTAGTACTTCCCATAAACTCAGAGAGCAGAAATTTTAAACATAGTTAGTTTTTAGCCTATCAAGTCCTAAAAAACCTCCAAATATTGCAACTGCACACATAAGTTTGTAATCCTATACAAATACATGCGATTACAAAGTTTCTTTGTTGACTTGTACCTACTATAACGAATAAAGAATGTTCAACGGCCAAGTCACACAACATTAAGTATAATAATAAAGAAATCGCAGTAAGGTACCTTAAACTTGACACGATTTTGTCTAGATTTCATTACTTTTTAGAAATAAACAAGCAGCTCCATCGAGACTTGGCTAGTTTTTTACAGAATGTTTTTGATGGGATACCAGGTTACGGATACTAAGTATAAATACCTTATACTGTCAAATCGAAAATCGATTGATTTATTTGTAAACCTTACCTTACCTTTATGTTTTTCTCGATGACCTTACATTGCAGGTCATCAAGAAAAACATAAAGGAAGTGCTGTATATTTTAATTCAATATAATCGTATTACTACTTACAAAAATACTGTATTTTTTTCTAATAAATCTTAACTACTTATATTACATATCCAAAATTCATTAAATGTGCTTGAAAGTTTTCATTACTTATTTACGTATTACATATCCAAATTTCATTCTATCTGTTCACGCTTTAATTATGAAAATAAATTAAAAATCAACTATATTATTTTAACGACGCCCTGTCTATTTTATTCTGCGCTCTATGGGAAATTGGGAAACCTACAGGAGTTTAACGCCATCTACCGGCAGGCGTGTTTATTTCGATCGCGATCGCAAGCCGAATGCAAACAGTTACGCTTCTCGCCGCTCACTTGTGAATAGCGCTGGGAGCAATTAGGCGGGGCTAGGGGATGGGCCAAAATCCTGAATCCTCAAGGGCATTTTGCTGTTGACAGCGTCTTAATGCGCTATGACCTTTATGGTACAGGTTGGGTACAGGTACTTTTGCATGTTTGATCACGATAATTATATTTTTGCAGTATAAATCTTATAATGCCCGACCTATATAATGATAACTGCAGGATACACATCGGAAAATTAATGACAAAAAATGTAACGGCGTCTGCATTTTTGGAAGCGTTTCGACATTGCGGAATTGTAAGTTTTTTGTTATTATATTAATGCATAGTAGTGCGCGCAGAACGCAGCTAGCAGGGCTCGAAACCGGTATTTTGCAAAAACCCCGAAATAGCCCAATATTTTGAATTATATTATGCTTTTTATGTAGAGCTCAATAATGTATTTAAGTCATGATTTCGAATTATTAGACCGTCTGGTTAAAAAATTAAATAATAAACCAAAGAACGATAAGAACGGAAAGAATACCGGTATTTTTGTATGGAGCAAATACCGGTTTCCGAGTCCTGGCAGCCAACTCATTCATACGTCACGCAAGCGGTGTGATATCTCTTATGAGAATTCATACTATACAATGCACAGCCTTACTTGCAATTCACGCACACGCATCCAGTTTGACTTGGCCTTTAGCTATCGTATAATAAATTATACAAGCCACTCTGTAGCTTTCGGTAGCATGTCAAAAACAAGTGGAGGGTGATATAGTTATTATTACAGCATTAAATAATATTATATAACTTATTTTACAGCTACTTGAATACTATAAGTTTTATGATTATGCCAAAGGTTACTACGTAGTATATGATCTCAGCAAGGCTGACATTATGGATCTAATAACAAACACAGACGTAGTCAACTTACGAAATATTACTTCAACAATAGTAAGTATCGTACGACATAGTTATTTACAGGCATCGGAAATTCGGATGCTTATATACCTAAATTTTCGCGTCGCTGTCGGTGTTGATTAGTGTGGAGGCGGACTCAATTTAATTTTATTATTAAACTTCCTGGAATTTCTGAATTAACTTATCATTATGAAACTGTAATAAACGCATACTACCTATTTGAGTATTTAAATGAACTACTTACCTATTTGAATTTATTTTCCATGTGCTCGTTTTTAGAAGTCGGGTTAAAATAGCCAAAACCTGAACATATTTGCAAGGTACTACATTATCGTGACGTTTTGTACAATCGCGGAATCCCGGAATCTACATTATTAAAATCAAAATTTTTAAGAAGCCCATTCCATGTTTGCTTAACTTTTTCCGACATTTTAACAACTTTAGGTATAAAAGCATCTGAATTTCCGATGCCTGGTTATTTTTTACAAATTTTGTTGAAAGATATTACGATAACCAACCTTGTCGTTGTCTGCAATACATGCAATTCACCGCAAATGTTCTTACTGTGTCCTTTATTTTAGCAAGCACACGGAATTAAAACAATGGACGTATACATAATATCCCCTTCACCGATGATAAATGCGTTCATTAAAATTGTGAAGCAAATGGTTAGCACAAAAATCGCCGAACGGTTTCATGTACTGAGGACTGTGGAATCTGTACACGAATACTTACCTAAGCAACTGCTGCCTAAAGAATTCGGTGGCGAACAAAAATCTATTTTGGAGCTTTATGGTAAGAATGTGTTTAGAAAATAATATTTTTACGGTATACCTACAATAAATTTAGTAAAAGAGGCTTGTAAGTGTACATTCAGAGGAAACATAGCAGGATACATTATTATTGCATTTTAAACGAGTCGATGATAATGTAAGGTTTGGTTGCTACTGGAAATGTCACAAACCGAGGGTAATTAATTATGGCATACAAAAAGTTACTTCATTTTGTAAGATTAACATGCATACATCTCTTTGTAGTTGACTGTACCATACGTTGATATTTTCTAAAAAAATAAAAATGTTCTGTAACATGTATGGAGTGCCCCCTCTAAAATAGCAAAAACGTATTTTTTTTAAGCTGTCCAAGTTCATTTTTTTAGGAGAAATTGTCCTTCAAAGTGCTGAAAAGTGACTTAACCCTTCCACTACTGTAGAAAAAAAATTTTAGCAAGTTGCTAGTTAATTACTGGTTTGATATTATGTTTGAGAACATGAAAAATAATAGGCACGTGTTTCGTTATATCGGCTGAAACTCATATTTTCCTAAAAAAAAACCAAGGACAATTTTTCCTAAAAAGTTGAACTTGGGCAGCTAAAAAAATACGTGTCTGCTATTTTAGACTACTCTATAACATATATCAAAATGAATCAAATCGGAGTCGGACATTGGATACCCTTCCTTGTAAGTAGCGGCTCATACAAGACACCTATATTCCAAATTTCATCAATATCCATCGTGTAGTTTTGAGTAAAATGCCTGTGACATACGGACAGACGGACGGACGGACATGACGAAACTATACCAGTAAGGGTTCCGTTTTTGCCATTTTGGCGAACGAAACCCTAAAAATGTATGTTTATTTTCAGATGAAATGAATACAGCACTTTCTTCTTAGGAACACGTAGCGCATGTGGAAGAAATGAGAAAAGCATGCACAAATGAAGAATTACGCCATTCAGATACATTCGAGAAAGAGTACCTAGGGATGCCTGGATCTTTTAGATTGCTTAATGTAGATTAAAAGTTATAAAATAAAGTAAAGTAAAATAAAGAAAGTTTTAACTTCTCATTATTTGTGTTTTATTCAAACTTTTGTTTTACACCTATAAATAAGTGTTAAAGTAGCTGCATAGTAACTGCATTTTCAAGCAGTACTATTAAGTACTGCTTAAAAATGCAGGCCATGTTTGTGCATATTGTAGAAAGCTTACGATATGCATGTAGATAAAGTCATGTATGTGACTGTACATAATTAGGCATTAAAACACTCGTGTATTAATGCCTCTCATTATGCACCAGTCACATAAATAATTATTATTCGGCAAGTAGGCCGCAAGGCCACTTTTGCATGTCAAAGTTTACCGGTTTACCGGCATTTCAAAAGACAAGATCACTGCTGTGAAGCGTCAGCCATGTTTCATTAAAAATTATACTTATTACTTAGCCTACATTAATTTACTGTAAATCATGCATAGTTCTGCAAGAAAACATGTCGGACGACTTATTAGATCGGTCTATTTCGCGTATGTTACGTGACCCTGACGACCCGTCTGAAAACATTTTTAGTTCATGTCAGTCATCAGTCACTTTGACTGTGAAGTGTTGGTTTTTGATATCCATCCTTTGAAAAACAACAACCTAAACAGTAATCGTTTCTCATTAAACTTACAAATGTGCATGGAAAATATCCATTCGTAATTTGCTCTCATCCGAGGTAGTCGTATACAAATTTAACAATATGACATTAAAACTTGAGTGTGACTACTTACGTTTCACCCCCGGAATGCTTGAAAATGTTAGGAAGGAATATGGTTTGGAAAAACCAGGCGCAATGGATCAAGCTATCGATATTTTGCAAGATTGGGTTCACAAACAGGAACATTTTGTGAAGAAGGATTTTTGTGAGTATTTATTCATTACTATTCTCATCTATTTCTGTAAGACATTAAGTAAATATTCTTAGTTTGTATTTTGACGTTTGGAGATCCTTTACACCTCCAAAACATAATATTTTGACAACGGAGACTCTTTACATCTTTATTAATTTTACTATCAATTTATTTTCTATAATTTTATTTGTCTTGTTTGGACGCATAGAGACACCCTTTACATCTCTATAAATGCAGTTTTAAGTTTAATGTAATGTAATGTATTAAGATGACGAATCGGAAAATTTGGTGGCAGGGATTTCGATTTTTCTCAGGAATCATAAAACATATGAAAGTAACATTTGATAACCAGATTTTTGGGATAAACTACTCCATTTTGTGAGATGCAGGAACACGATTTGTTAACTTTTGTAACAGACAAAAGTATGTCAAAGATACCTCTTTAAAAAGCGGAATTTGCAGTGTACAGGCAAACCAGACCTATTTAAGCCCCTAAATTCTCTGAGTAACATAGTTTTAACATTATACTTTAATATCTGAGATAAGATTTTTAATAATTAATTGTAGTTTGTAATTGAAACGAAAAAAACCGTTTCTACGTATACGACCTTTTCATAAAAGCTAGCACAAGCGCGTATTTGTATGAAATCAGTCTCCCCTCAGGCCGCCGACGGCCGTTGCCAACGACAGGTCTGTGACAGTTGACTGGCCGCGCCGTAAGCAAAACCTGTGAGAAATCTTATTTAAGAATGGGAAAAAAAGCGTGTTGGATTTTCCAAAAGAAAAGGAAAGCACTATTATTAGAAAAATGTAACTATATGACTAAAAGAAAGTAAGTAATCGTCAAATTTATACCACAAATAAGTCTAGTTTACGCTGCGGGAAAATGACAACAAATGTCGACATTGGAACAGCGGCGTCGTCGAGTCTTTCAATTGTACAATTAAATATTATTTTGGTGTACGTAAATAGAAACATTTGTAATATACCCATTGTATTAAATTAAAATAAGGAAAACTATAATAGTGTAATACAGGATGGCTCATAAGTAAAGGTTTTTCTTTAATGCATTAGTGAGTAGTAGTAGAGTACTTTATAGTAGGTAATGTATAATACATATCACTCTCTGGTATATTAAATTAATGTTTGCCTCATAAAAACCTCAATAGTTTAACCACGTTTGTGAGGGATTCGTAAAACAATATGAGAACTATCCGCTTACAAAATGTAAATATGTAAGAAGGCTATACTACTGATACCTAACGAGAGTTCTTAAAACACGATAGCAACATAACCAGATAAAATCACACGAGTATTTAAGGTTTAATTATGTAAAGTTGCATACATCTACTATCTACACATGTTTTTATAAATAAATACTCAACCAACTAGGTTCTCATTATATCTAGTATCGATAACGATGTTTTAATGACTTTTTAGACATTTTTATAATACTGGCACAGACAACGCACTGATCTTACATATATGGCTAATGGTGGTCATATAAAATGATTTCCAAACGCATGACAGAGGATTTTTCACATGGACGTAGATTGAAATATAAATAATATGTAAAATTGTAAATATATTGTAAAGTTAAAATGTAATTTTTTTTTTAAATATATTGCCCGTAAAAACAGCATGTTCGAATTAATTTTTGTTTGTGCTATAATTTGCGGTACCTATATACATTACCAGTCCTAAACCAAAGATTAGCATTATTGGAATAATCTTTTGACCTAATAACTATTCGAATAATCTTTCGTCCTAATAATTATCCGAATACAAAAGATTATTCCGATACTTATCAGGACTTATAATTATTCGACTAAACAATAACACGATATTTTTATTGCCGAATTATTTATTCGCGAATAGCATATCCGCGAATTAATCATTCGACCAATTTTCAAAATTTAATTTAATAATTCCTTCCGATTAGTGTTAATTTAAAAATATATATAGCGCCGACCGTAGCGTAGGTTCAATTAGTGTAAGGGACTGAATACTCAATTTGAGTTGAGTATGCAGTTTTGTTTAAAATTTTTGCTCTATCGATTGCAATTTTCCTTGGCCACAGTGATAAATCCAGTCTAAGACAATAGTGTAATAGACAACATAAAAATAAGGGTCTATATTGTCCTTGTCACCCATAATTTTTAAAAGTCAACTGTATAATTATAACTATCGAAAGTCATACAACCCTTTTTCTATCGAAACCGTTTTCAGAATCTTTATAAAACAAACCTAAAATAATTTAAAATATCCTGAATATATTACCGTTTTTAAAAATAAATACCGTATAACTTTCGTCAATCATGACTAACAATACAAACATAATAACTAATAAATTTATGGAAAACAAGTGAAACCCTAAAAATAAAGGTTGCTTGAATTGGTGTAACTCATTTTACTTTGCAACTATGAGTGCGGTGAGAGTCTGGACAAACGGTGTATTAGCCTTACATTCATAACTTATGAAATAGTAAATTACACAACTAGGGTGGTAATACAAAGAAAGGCCGAGATCGCAGATGTTTGCGGCCCGAGCTGCAAGCGAGGGATGTAAATATGCGATCGAGGGCTTTCTTTATTACTTCCCGTGTTGTGTAAATCATTTTATGTCTACACTTGGGCAGAAAGCGGCTTTTTTGGTACGCGCAGCGTGCGGAAACTGCCACTTTATAGCCAGGTGTGGCATAAAACTTTTATATTACATTAGCGCCCATACTTCAAGAAATTAGATCAAGTTTTTGTATAAGTAGGGTCGGTTGTCCAACAGTGAACCATCAAGATACACTGAACCACCGCCATATTGAAGAAACTGCGACGTTGCCAGTTTGACCGATCCTGCTAAAACATGCTGTCTAAGAACCCTTCCCCCCTCCCGTAGTGAGCCAGCGGCAGCGGCTTAGGCCGGACGTGTGATAGCACTTTGTTTAAATTTCGTCGAAAAAAGATACTTTTCACAAGTAAGTGTCTGGATTTTTGTATATTTTGTTATTTAACATATGACCAAACGCTGTATGGTGTTAAATTTGATGAAGTCTTAGTCATTTAATGAGCACATTGCGTAGTGACAATTCCGTCTATAACCTATCTTTTTTTCGTATTTTAAGTTGAATGGTGTGGTTGTTGAACAGTGAACCTGGTTCACATAGTACTCACTGAGCCGGCTCACTGTGTACCGCACGATATATAATATATAATAACTTTTAGTTTTTGTAAGAAGAATACGTTTTTTATTTCTTTATATTAAAAATACAGATGATTACCAAGTATTGTGTTAGTTTTCTTTCATATTTCAGCTTTTTTTACTGGTAATGGCATTATGGTTCACTGTTGAAATAAGGGTGGTTTAATGTAAACTACCCATAGTATACAGTGAACCAAATATCTATCCTTTTTTTAAAACTAGAAGAATACGTTTTTATTTCTTTATATTCATGTATATTAAAAATACAGATGATTACCAAATATTGTGTTAGTTTTCTTTCACATTTCAGCATTTTTTTACTGATAATGGCATTATGGTTCACTGTTGAAATAAGGGTGGTTTAATGTAAACTACCCATAGTATACAGTGAACCAAATATCATTTTTTTTTAAACCTACTTAATGGATGTAAGTTAGTCCAAAAAGCATTTTGTAACCTATACATAAGATACCTTATGAAATTACCTAAACAATGACATCAAAACCAAATTTCTAGCTTTATTTTCTAGCAGGTTCTGCGACTTCAAAAAAAAGGTGGTTCACTGTTGGACAACGCACCCTACCTAATTGTTCTATATTTCATTTTACATCGTTATATTTTTAGTAGTACTTATAGTAAGTACCTTACTCGCAGTTCAAACTAATAGTATGTTATCTGGTGAACATTACTCTTGGTCTATACTATTGTCGTCCCATTTCCACTCAGACAAGCATAGACGTGTTGGTGAGACCGGGTATAGTTGTCTCACGGGTTGGTTGTCACAGCAGCCATTAAATAATACGAAACGAAGGATTAAGTGCATCGATGGGTGAAGTAGGGAAGTAGGTGAAGCTCTTGCGATCTTGTAACACCGAGCGATGCAATTATTCCTTCATTTCGTATTATTTAATGGCCGCTGTGACAACCAACCCGTAAGACAACCATACCCGGTCTCCCCTATGTAACCCAGGTGAACATATTGGACTACCGACTTTGTCTTCTGAGATCCCCTAGGTGATTTCATTGGACGACATGTGTATTACGATCCCTCGGGTGATTTTGGTAGACAGGATTATATCCAGTAGGAGCCTATATGATATTTGCAAATACAGTGCCATCGCACGAGATCCTCTTGGCCCTAGTGTTTCAGAGGCTTATCAGACTTGCGATTTGTGGGCGAGTTAGTAGCGAAGTTCCATACAAATCTCGCTCGCGGCGAACTAGCCGCGACTGGTTTTGTACGGAAACTCACCCGTAGCTCGACCGCAAATCGCGAGTGTGATAATGATAAGGCCTTCAACCCTGAATGGCTCAAATAAGTATAAATAGCCACTGCCTATGTCTGCATATTTGTGCCGTTTGAGGCACTCCTTTGGAACTGCAACAGCGACATCCCTAGTTTCTGTCTGGGTCGCCGCAAGGCAATCTATGCAAATCACATCCCTGACCAGAGGTCACCCCGTCTTCCACGGCATTAAGGTGCTTCCGCGGAACACTGCGGTTGCCAAGGCCCGACGGCGGATGTTAGACCGACATAGCCACAAGTTTTTTGCATGTATTTTTTTTAAATAATACTCTAGTTTTTGCCCCGTAATTTTGTCTGCATGAAGTCTGCAACGTTATACAAACGTTCACTATCCGAAAAAAGTTTCCTGTTGAAAAGTGTTATATCAATTCACTTTTTATTACTAATCACACGTAGGTACTTAAACACGTGTTCTAAATATTCTACCGCTATCCGCGGAGAAATGCATTCTCTGTCAATCATTATAAAAGTAATAATATAAACCCTTACAATTTATTACATTACACAACTAGGGTTGTAAAATAAAGAAAGGCCGAGTTTGCAGATTTACGCGGCCCGAGCTGCAAGCGAGGGACGTAAATATGCGATCGAGGGCTTTCTTTATTACATCCCGTGTTGTGTACATCATTTTATGTCTACACTTGGCCAGAAAGCGGCTTTTTCCGTACGCGCATCGTGCGGAAAAAGTCACTTTATGGCCAGGTGTAGCATAAAAATGTATTTTTACAGCTAGAGAATACTTAGAACGATTCATTATATCCTCAAAAGGATCTGTAGAGAAAGCAAAAAGAAGAATAGACCGGCTCTGTACCATGCGGACAATTGCACCTAACCTGTTTGAAAAATATCACGCGATAAAGGACTTCCCCAAATTAAACCAGTTTTTGTAAGATTGTTATTTTATTTGCATATAACTAATTAGTATAAATTGCTGATTCACAAGTTATATACATTCTTAGTTTGAAAAAAGTGCTGAAGTAACTATAAAGGTTACTTTTCTACTCACGAACTTGTAAATTTTTTTTTTACTTTGTCCTGTATAGTACAGGTGACTTTTGCTTAGTTGATTCATATTTGATTAACATTTATTTTTCAGTATAAGTATTGTAATGCCCGATGTTTTTAAAGATAACTACAGGATACAAATAGGAAAATTGATGACGAAAAATGTCACGGTGTCTGGAGGTTTAGAAGGGTATCAACACTTAGAAATTGTAAGTTTTCTCTCATTATTAATTATGCATGATATATTAAATAACTAGCGACCCACCCCGGCTTCGCATGGTGTTTCTCTATTATATTATGCATGTATTATACATATAAACCTTCCTCTTCAATCACTCTATCTATTAAAAAAACCGCATCAAAATCCGTTGCGTAGTTTTAAAGATTTAAGCATA
Source organism: Eudemis profundana (assembly GCA_947034925.1). NCBI lineage: Eukaryota > Metazoa > Arthropoda > Insecta > Lepidoptera > Tortricidae > Eudemis > Eudemis profundana. The sequence continues at coordinate 10,699,815 of OX344812.1, forward strand.
CATAGGGACAGAGAAAGCGAGTTTGTTTTATACTATGTAGTGATGATGTATGTATTAAAGGTACCTGCGTTTTACATAAAAAGGACCCGGGATGGATCTGACGATTGATATAAATCATACAGTTTTAACACTTTCAGTGCCAATATCCCAATTTTTCAAACAATATGAACCCGATAGTCGGGCTATTAGCAATGAATATATTCATTGCCAATATTATATTAAGTCCTGTCAAATTTTAAAACTGACAGTTGGCTCATACTTTTGACAGTCACAGCCGCATATGATAGGGAACGGACAGTAAGAAACTAATGTTTGATTGACTGAACAATGATCTTCCATTCTTCACATGCCACTCCCAAATGTTTTTTTTTTCAGTTTCGTTTTTCAGTTCCTTGTTCAGTTGGCATCGTAACCTTCTAATATTAAGCTTTTGTAATAAAGAAAAGAAGATGCAAAATACTTTTTAGCTTTCGGTTATACTCGTATATCAAAAACACGATAGAGTTATTATTATTGTATTATAGTCTGTTTTTTATTTCCGAAGACAAATATGACAGCTACAAATGTCAAACGTAAAAATAATGTGGCCAGCTTTTAAGAAACAGTGCTGTCCTTTGTTTCGGTTCGTGGTGTAATTATTAATAACCGATATAATAAAAATTACTTTTTACGTTAAAACATATATTTTTAGGTACTTATCGAAAATTAATTACATATAATAACTAGGTACATTGTATTCAACCTTTAACCTACTATTGGATAAATAGTGCCTACGTATGTGATTCCGTTGCTTGAAATGATAATGCAGAGAAATAAAGCGGGTTTGGCGTATTTTCAGCTTTGTAAGATAAGTAATGAGTTTCGAATCAAATAAAATGTACCTTTAAATATGAGAAATATGGTGTATTTACAAATATTGTATACATCCAAAAGGGTGGCATTCTTACCTAAAGTATTGTATCGTTTTGGAACTTCGCGGATTATGCACTCATTGTGTTACAGACACTTTAATATCAATAAACATAAGAACCTACCTAAATTTTTGTCGGTAAATACCGGTTGTATGACATCACTATTTATGAGTTGTAAAAAACAGGCAACACATCAAATGTCATTTTTGTCCTCGGAAATAAAAAACAGACTATAAATAATGTTATTTCATTTATTTTACAGCTAATGGAACACGGTAAGCTTTTTGACTATGCCAAAGGTTACTACATAGTATATGATCTAAGCGAGGCTGACATTATGGATGTAATAACAAATACAGACTTAGTCAACTTACGAAATATTACTTCAATAATAGTAAGTATTGTACGATATAGTTATTTATTACAAAATTTGCTGAAAGACATTACCTATGTTTTCTTTGTGCGCAATACATGTAACATACCGCATTTTTTGGGTTCCGTAGCCAAAATGGCAAAAACGGAACCCTTATAGTTTCGTCCTGTCCGTCCGTCTGTCTGTCCGTATGTCACAGGCATTTTACTCAAAAACTACATGATGGATATTGATGAAATTTGGAATATAGGTGTCTTTTATGAGCCGCTACTTAATTTGGTATATAAATAATTAAAATAAATATTTTTAGGGGGGGCACTCCATACATGTTAAAGACAGTAATTTTTTTTTTTCAGCAAATATGAACTTGTGGTACATAGTTCGACAGCTCTTTAAAAAACACTATAAGGTTCCTTTTTTTTTTTTTTTTTTTTTATTAGCCTGTTTGTATGTCCCACTGCTGGGCAAAGGCCTCCCCTTTTTTCAGCCACTCGTCTCGGTTTAATGCATGCTCTTGCCACCCGACTTGAAATGAGTCCAGGTCATCCCGCCATCTCCTTCTCGGTCTGCCTCTGCTCCTGTAGCCATCTCGCGGAATCCATTTGGTGGCTATATTGGCCCATCGTTCAGGATGCATCCTGCAGACGTGTCCAGCCCAGGCCCATTTGAGCTTGGCGGTCTTGACACCTACATCTGCAATGCCTGTTTTAGAGCGCAGTTCGGTGGGGTAATGGTTGGGATATGGGATAAGGTTCCTAAGTAATGTTTTTGATTAAGTGAATGTATTTGGAAATAATCGCTCCGAAAGTTGTGTAAATTGTGTCCCTCCCCCTCTATTTTCTAAACCGTGCGTCCGAAAAATATGAAAAAAATAACAAAGGTAACGCTTAATTAATAATTTCAAAAAAAAATATTTTAATAAGATCGAATGTACCGTTTTTGAGTTATTGCCGATAAACTGCGCTTCTCAACAAAAGGACGTAATTGCTATAAAGATACGCTCTTTTGTTGTTGTACTTTTTTTACATCTTATTTTTTACCTTATAGTTACGGCTATGGAACCCTACACTGAGCATGGTCCGACATGCTCTTGGCCAGTTATTTATTTACTTCTTTATTTTTTATTTTAGCAAGCTCACGGAATGAAAACAATGGACGTATACATAATATCCCCTTCACCGATGATAAATGCGTTCATTAAAATTGTGAAGCAAATGGTTAGCACAAAAATCGCCGAACGGTTTCATGTACTGAAGACTGTGGAATCTGTACACGAATACTTACCTAAGCAACTGCTGCCTAAAGAATTCGGTGGCGAACAAAAATCTATTTTGGAGCTTTATGGTAAGAATGTGTTTAGATAATAATCTTTTTACGGTATACCTACAACAAATTTGTTGTTTGATTTTATCTATCTTAATATCACTTACGAGAAATAAAATAAATATCTTAAAACGGTCTGTCTACGTTTATGATCTCCATGTACAGTCATAGGTATAAAGAAAAAAATATATGTGTGATTATTTTCAGATGAAATGAATATAGTACTTTCTTCTAAGAAACACGTAGCACATATGGAAGAAATGAGAAAAGCATGCACAAATGAAGAATTGCGCCATTCAGATACATTCGACCAAGAGAACCTAGGGATGCCTGGGTCTTTTAGAATGCTTAATGTAGATTAACGTTAATATATGTTGTAAGAAAAATAACATGTAAAAAATATAAGATACCTATGCTACAAAAAAAATTGCGGTGCAGGCTAGCCTTAGAACAAGTAAATCAAGTAATAACTGGATTAAAATATGCTTTAGGAAATGCTCCTGTTGAGTAAGGTATAAATATTTATGTTTATAATATTTTTGGTGTACCTACCTAGGAGTTACCTATTGAATAGAAAATAGAATAAACTTTAGGTAAAGGGTATAGCAGGATAGCCTTTGAAAAATTGCTCCCAAAGACAAAGCTTTGTACTTACATAGTGTTACGTAGTAATTTCTACATATAGCCGGAGAGCTATTTACACGGTATACGGTAGTTTATCTTCGTACAAAAGGTACATCGGGAGCGCGCATGTGTGCGCGCCGTGTACGGACGCACCATAGGCAAGGATTTGAGCATGCGCGAGCATGCCACAGTATGGCGTTCACTCACACAGACGCGCGTCGTGCGTCTGTGTAAATACGTGTCGCGCACTCCTAAACGGCCGAAGTACTACTTGGTTGTCTTTATACTTTGCTATTTATCTACGTTTTTTTTTTAGAAACTGACAAACTCGCAACCCATACACGCGCGTAGCGATTGTCGGACCGGGTGGTCGGCCGTGGCGTTCCCTGGGGTCGAACCAGATCGCTAGCCGGACCACCCTGAGTTTGGTCGGACTGGGTGGGTGCCAGGGGTGCCTGGGGTCGAACCACCGGGTCACCTTTTCCCGGTCCACCTCGATAGAATCGGGCTAGGTGGATTTATCTACGGAAATAATTTAGCAATTTATAGAGCAACGAAATTCATCTAGTTTAGTTCGTATGCCATACTTAATTAATTCATCGGGGCACCTGCCAGCTGTTCATCGGTGGGGGGTGGGAGTGTTTGGGCACCAAAAGGGTTGTGAAAGCAATTGAAGGTGTGTAGTTTATAGAGCTCTGGAATTAGTGTGAAAATCTAAACTGTGTAACGCATACACAGTTTGGATTTTAATTTAATGGATAAACAGAAAATACAGAAAAGCAAAATAACAAATACAATAAAACTACTAACTAAAACAAAACCGGATAAGAGCGAGTCGAACTCGCCCATCGAGGTTTCCGTACAAATACTTTAAATAACACTTTTTTTTATGATTTAATTACAAACATGTTTTCAGATTTTGCCCTGTACTTGTAGTATAAGACGGTATTACTTGCCAAATTTTATAGCTCTAGATCAACGGAAAGTACCCAATAAATTTTAAATTCTTGAGTGTGTCGAAATATACGTTTTTATTAAACGGTTTTATTTAGCTTACCGTGTTTGTGTCAAGTTTGGTTGTAAGTTTGTTTGGGTCAAATCTTGCGGCAGCTTTTTCAACTACTTCTACTAAACCGATTTTTATGAAACTTTGCACACAGATTCTGTTTCCGTGACAATACAACATTATGATAAATTCAAGGTGGTCTGATGATGGAATCAGGAGCTGGAGAGTGGAACTCTTCAACCGTTACTACTAACTTCATCGACGTGGGCTCATTCGCTTGGTATTGACGAGCCCGATTCGTTAAACCTGGTGACGAGGGTCTGATGATGGAGTCAGGAGATAGAGAGTGGAACTCTTCAACCGTTACTACTAACTCCATCGAGCTTGGGCTCATTCGCTTGCTATTGACGAGCCCGATTCGTTAAACTTGGTGACGAGGGTCTGATGATGGAGTCAGGATGTACAGAGTGGAACTCTTTAACCGTTACCAGTAACCCCTTCGACTTTGGTCTTATTTGGTTGGTACTGACGAGCGCGTTACGTTAAACTTGATGGCGAGGATCTCATGATGGAGTCAGGAGGTAGAAAGTGGAACTCTTCAACCGTTACTACTAACTGCATCGAGCGTGGGCTCATTCGCTTGGTATTGACGAGCCCGATTCGTTAAACCTATTGACGAGGGTCTGATGATGGAGTCAGGAGGTAGAGAGTGGAACTCTTCAACCGTTACTACTAACTCCATCGAGGGTGGGCTCATTCGCTTGGTATTGACGAGCCCGATTCGTTAAGCCTGCTGACGAGGGTCTGATGATGGAGTCAGGATGTGCAGAGTGGAACTCTTTAACCGTTACCAGTAATCCCTTCGACTTTGGTCTTATTTGGTTGGTATTGACGAGCGCGTTGCGTTAAACTTGATGGCGAGGATCTCATGATGGAGTCAAGAGGTAGAGAGTGGAACTCTTCAACCATTATTGGTAATTCCTTTGAGTGTGGGCTCATTCGCTTGGTACTGTTGAGCTCAATACGTTCTCCTTAATGAAGACGGTCTGACGATGGAGCCAGGAGCTGGAGAATGCAACTCTTCCACAGTTATTAGTAACTCCTTCGAGTGTGGACTCATTTTTTTCGTATTGACAAGCCCGTTACGTTAAACTTGATGGCGAGGGTCTGATGATGGAGTCAGGTGGTAGAAAGTGGAACTCTTCAACCGTTACTAGTTACTCCTTCAAGTGTGGGCTCATTCGCTTGGTACTGTTGAGCTCAATGCGTTATATTTAGGTAGAGAGTGGAACTTTTTAACCGTTGCTAACAAGCCCTTAAAGTTTGGTCTCATTTAATTAGTATTCACGAGCCTTATACGTTAAAGTTGGTGCCGAAGGTCTGAAGATGGAGTCAGAATATGAAGAGCAGATAATCTTCAACCGTTTATAGTACCTAACCTTTTCAAGCAAACGGTTGGTCGTTTGGTATTGACGAGCCCAATACGTTATACATGGTGACAAGGGTCTGATGATAGAGTCAGGAGTTAGAGAGTTTAACTCGTGAACCGTTTTTGTAACCCCTTCGAATTCAGGTTCATTTGGCTGGTATTGATGAGTCCAAATTACGCTTGCTAACAAAGGCAATGATGATGAGTCACGAGGTAGAAAGTCGAAATCCTCAACCGTTACTATTAACCCTTTCGAGTTTAGATTTTTTGGTTGATATTGACGGTCGGCTGATGGAATCAGGAGATAAAATGTGGAAATCTTCAACTGTTACTAACAACGCATTCGAGTTTGAGCTCTTTGTATGGTACTGACGAGCCTAACACGTTATGCTTGCTAACAAGGGCTCGATGATAGTGGCTCTTCTCTAGATATAGGTATCCAGATAGGGTGTAGCAATGTTCATGTATTTGTAATCGTTGCCTCTTCCCTCGTGTTCTGGCTCATTTGGTTGGTATTGATGAAGGTTTGATGAGGGAGTTTGGAGATAGAAAATTGAAGTATTTTGACGTTACTTAATCCCAACGAGTTTTGTGTAATTCGGTTTGTATTGACAAGTCTGGTACGTTATACTTAGTGCCAAGGGCCTGATGACGGTGTGAGAAAACGGAAAGTAAAAATACTGAACTGAACGAACAGTGAATGAACAGTGAATAGTGAACTGTTACTAGTAACCCCAAACCGTAGGCGTATATCGTCACAGTGTGGCAAGGCGAGCCCATTCAGGTATTTACAAACACCCAAATGCCTTTAACTCGGTCCTTATGCTTGCGTAGGTGCGAGCTACATTGGGATAATATGCGTAGTTCGTGATACGCAGAAAATTACTCTTCAGCTCCGCAGTATTGAACGTGCAATCATCAGTTTTGCACCCTGAAACTCGTCATTTGTACTCGCAAAAAAGAGTTGAGACTTTACCTTTAAAATTGATTAGTAGCTTTCGCTTTCTAATTCAATCATCAGTTCCTCGATCCCAAGTATAAAGTATTGGACTCATCAGTGCCAACCAAATGAGTCCAACCAAACTAGAGAGGGTTACTATTACTAGTACCTAATGTTTGAAAAATTCTACTGTTCAGCTCCTGACTTTCTTCGGGCTCACAAAAATGAAATGAGGATAGTTCAAAATAAGGAATAGGTAGTTTGCGCAATGGTTTTTAGTCAAAAGTTGAATATTAAACTAAAAACTAGAAAATAAAAATAGGTAAAAAAACTTTTTAAGTTAAACGGTTTTATCTTATGTTAAAAATGTGCCAAAAAGTAGAAAATAAATTTAGAACACAAAACTGGATCTTCTCGAGATTTTGACATCTGTTAGGTGGAAAATCGTCCAATAAGCGGAATAACTAATAATCTGGGACTTAACATACTAAATAAAAACGTGGGGCGCATTGTATTTGCATCTATCTATATACATATTATGAAACAATATATCCGCCCGCATCTGTTTGTCTGTCCGTATAAACATGAAAACTGCTGGACTACGTTGATGCGGTTTGCACTAACTGCTTGATACTTTGAGATGGTTTTAGAACATAGGTACTTTGCTTAATGTGTCTTTTACCTGTGTGTGTGATGGATTATAATTCAGGCAAGGCATGATGCGGGTGTTATTAATTATGTAAGTAGGAAAACTCAGGTTTTTGAAACGGAATACGGGTCCAAAGGAATATTATTTAAAAATTGCGCCCCACGTTTTTATTTAGTATGTTAAGTCCCAGATTATTAGTTATTCCGCTTAGTGGACGATTTTCCACCTAACAGATGTCAAAATTTCGAAAAGATCCAGTTTTGTGTTCTAAATTTATTTTCTACTTTTTGGCACATTTTTAACATAAGATAAAACCGTTTAACTTAAAAAGTTTTTTTACCTATATTTATTTGCGGCATAAACTGCCGTATCTTTTTTTTACCTTAACTTAGAAGTTTGATTTTTTCACTGTTTCAAGGGACTGTAAACTTGAGTATGTGGTATTATATTCAACTCGATACCTCCGTGTTCCCGAGATAAAGAGTCTTGACAGACGGATAGACTGACGGATGGTAGGGCAGACAGACGGACAACAAAGTGGTCATATAAGAGTTCCCTTTTCCTTTTGAGGTGAGGAACCCTCATACACAAAACCTAACTTACAACTAAAAATTATCTAAAAAATTGCGTGAGCGTCAGAATGACTGCCCACTTTATTAAATAAATATCTTTTTTAAAACTTAGGTAGCAAATATGTAAACATAGGTAGTAAATAGTAGCAATTAGGTTACTACCTATTTGCTGATGGTACTGACATTGATCTGCCATTTTGGTCAGTCATTCTGAGGCTCACAAAATTGCCCCCCTTTGACATAGTTAGTCTCAAATATACTGATAGCGTTTGGATTTTAAATATTGAATATTCATTCCTTTTATTATTATGAAAAATATACGTGCAAAAAAAATTGAATAAAAAGAAAAGTTGGAAAAATTGGCAATAATCCGCTATTCCAAGGCACGATAAAGCGAAATATCTCATGTCTCGGTGACACGACCAGAAGTGTAGGTACTTGTGGTACCCAATAGATATAATAAAGTTACCTACTTAAGTTTTAATTCAAATATATATGTTTTTTTATAATATATCTTTTTGTTTTATTGCCTAAGACTGGAAAAAAGTCAGACGGCCCACCCTTACAGCAACACTGAAGGGAGTCACAATAGGGAAAGTGCACGAACTATATATAGGTGGCAGCCTTAAACGACAAAAGAGACACTGGTGGATTATAAAGGAAACCATCACCCCTGTCAAATCAAGCTGTCAATGTCAATGACAATATGTAAGTGTCAATGTCAAATATAAGTAGTAAATCATAGCTACACTAATATTAATCGTCCTTCATCGCAATAAATTACGGCGTTTCCGTCAATATGGCCCAGCATGAGAGGGTACTACTTGATTTAGATTGGCGGCACCAGTTGGCAGCACCTTCGTCGTGCACGTTCCCTATAGTGCATAGCTCGGACAAATTTCATGAACCGTCTACAGACTCGTCTGAAGCGACAAGTGCAGGCATATAGGAATGAGATGTGTGTTGGGAAATATCCCCCCCCCACCCCGCCTTCTGGAAGATGGTGAGAGCTCAAATCAAAAAGGCTCCAGGTCATGATGGAATCGCAAACACGCTTGTCAGGTCGTTCCTGGAGAAGCTCCTTAGCATCCTGGTTGCAATTTTCAATACGGCCCTGGCTAATTGCCACTTACCGGCTTCTTGGAAGGAGGCAAATGTAATCGGCATTTAAAAACCTGGCAAACCCAGGTCTGAACCCTCTGGTTACCGTCTCATTAGTTTTCTCACCACCTTCGGCAAAGTTTATGCGCGTGTAATACTATCCCGCCTTAAGAATTTCATTAATGATAGGAACCTGTTGATGAATGGTCTTTTTGACAGTAGGTGTCAAAATCCACCAATCACATCACCTGATTTTGACATCTACTGCCAAATAGACCATTCGCCACCCTGCTGCCACCTGGTGGATTTATGATTTTTAAACACCCTCATTCGGCTTTAGGGCCGGTCACTCGTGCACTCAGCAGGTTCATCGCATCGCTGAACACGTTCTCTTCTGGATGACGGGCTGGGGAAAGAGAATCCCCACTGGGGCAGTCTTCTTGGACGTAGCGAAAGCGTTCGAAAAGGTCCAGACCTTGACAACGGCTTGTCGGTATCCTTCTTTTCCATAATCCATGGTTTTAGAGGTGTAAAAGGATCTCCAAACGTCAAAATACTAGCTAGGAAACGAGAAATACACTAACAATCATCGGGGAGCACAATTGAGATGTAAAGTTAAACCAAGTCAGTACCGGGCGGTATCAACAGAACTCGATTTCCACCTACTTGCCTATTATTTAACCGTGGAGGAACACATTTTATAGATCTAATAATAGGCAAGTCGGTGGAAATCGAGTTCTGTTGATACCGCCCGGTACTGACTTGGTTTAACTTTACATCTCAAAATTTTCTTGTTGTAGAACTACGTTGCGAGACTTGCATCTTTTTACATGTAATGTTTTTGATGGGATTACATTTACACGATTTACAATAAAATAACTTACAAAAGTTTTACAATTCCACGACTCACATAGTAATACAGGGTGATTTCTGGGTCGTGATCCCGGACCAGTTTTTCTGACTCTATAACTGGTCAATATTATCTTATGATAGCATTTGATCAAAACAGCGTTAATTATAATTTTCTTATTTTCAAGTAAAATAAATCTTAAACTAAGTAAATCATGGTCACCCTATGACTTTTGACAGTATGGGAAGCGAAAAGACGTCACATTGAGTAGGGTGACCAAATTTTATGCAAAAATGTTTTTTTTCTACTTATAATCTGAGAAATAATTCCAAATATTGGTGATAAGAAATTAATAATTAACATCATTAGGTTCATATTTGAATATTGTATTATGCCTTATTTTCTTGCTCCACGACCCAGAAATCACCCTGTATTATAACGACTGTATTATAACTATCCCATTTTGGTTCCATTTAAAAAAAAAGTAAAAAAGGTTAAAAAAAAATTCTGTTCTATAGGCGGTATAGATTTGCGGTTTTTAACACTATTCCAAATTTCAAGTCGATAGCATCAATAGATCCTGAGATATCTTGCTGTGACAGACGGACAGACACACAGACAGAGTCGCACCATAAGGGTTCCTTTTTTACCATTTTGGTACGGAACCCTAAAAACGGAGTACAGTAGAATTCAAGTAAGTTTACGACGACTGGTTAAACCGGCTTATTTGCCTTATGTTACGTTGCGTCAAAAAACATTTGTATTTCATCTCTGTTAAGGATTAAAATACAAAAACCCTTTTATAACAGCAGTTATCTCGTATGGAACTTACGAATGCGTGTTAAAAATATCATTTCCTGGTTTGTTTTCGTCAAAGGCACACGTATATACAAATTTAACAGTATGACATTAAAACTTGACTGTGAATATTTACGATTCAGCCCCGGGACGCTTGAAAACGTTAGGAAGGAATATGGTTTTGAAAAGCCAGGTACAATGGATCAAGCTATCGATATGTTACAAGATTGGGTTCATAAACAGGAACATTTTGTGAAAAAGGATTTACGTGAGTATTTATTATTACTATTGAAGTTTTTTTATGATAGATAGAACATTTATTTCACGAAAAATGTATACTACTAATTAACTGTACAAACTTTAAACGCCACAGAAATATATCGAGGTATAAGGAAAAATTGTGTGTGCCTTGACTTGAGTGTTAAAATAAAAGATAAAAAGATAATTTTCATCACACTTGCTCGGAAATGGTGTTATTACACGCAGGTTCTGCGGGCCGTAAATTACCTATTACGCCCTAGGGCGTAATGGTTTCTTTTTTAATTTGAATACGCTGGTTCTGATTTACTCTTATTTGTCGTGTTCAAAGGAAACGCCAACTTACTTTTTTAACTTTTATCACTGAAATATTTATTTAAAGAGAACTGTTATTGTCTATACATGTAAACACATATTTCGGTAATATTAAAAAAAAAGTGTATTTCAGTAATTTTGCAAATATAAATGCAACCGTTTTAGGTCTTTACTGCTATGGTTTCCGAACGTGATTTGACATTCGCATTGTCTATGGATATGTTACTAATGTCAATGTCAGTTTTAACATTTTATTTAGGTTAAGTGAGGTTTTTTTCTTTAGATTTCCTCACAAGTGTGATGAAAAACATTGTGTGTGCCACGGGCGGTAAAGGAATTACAAACTCGTGTTGTTAAAGCCCTTAGCTTCGCCTCGGGCTTGTAACAAACACTCGTTTGTAATTCCTTACTTACCGCCCTTGATACACAATGTACTATTAATTGCAGAAATGTAGACTTGGCCTACCATCAACATCAGTCGCCGTTTATATTATTATCAGATTTGAAAATCCGATAAAAATTGTATAATTAATTGTTCAAATACCACCAAAAGAAATGAAAAATGTATGTTTTCCAAATTTAAATTACACTTTTGGCGTCAAACGGCAAGCGAAAACGTTCGGTACACGCTTGGTTCCCATACATACTTAACTATTTCCTTATTTTTGCTTTGAAGATTGTACGGTAGAGGCTTAACGGAGCTGGCATAGTCAGTCTGACAAAAGCTCCCTAAAAATAAAGATTAGAAAAAAAATCTATTTCCTTGTATCTCCATATATTTCAGTGATGAAAACAAATGTCAAACGATAAAAAAACACAAACAACATCATTGCACTAATAATGGTGATGATAATTCAGTATGCGCTGTACTTTACAGGCAGGTAGTTTTAAAGAGTTCGGATTTGATGGAATTTTTAAAAAACGAATTTGCCCCCATAGACGCAATAACCTGTGGACCTTAATCTAAATATGTCTCTCGATAAATGTACTTTTATAAAAAAAATGCAACCACGTTGGTCGATTCATAAGTTTATCTTGAATTATTTTAACCAATGGATGGCGTCATGAGGATCAAAGAAATCTGATTAGGCTAAAATACTACATTTCATGTGACCACATTATAATACTTGATCATCTTGATACAGCAGTGTGGAGTCACCGGTAATGGTTTTTTTTAATCCGACCCGGTATTTAGTTAGGCATTTCTAACGTAATTTAACCATCAGTATTAAAATTATACGACAAATACCTTTTCGTTTCTATGAATTTCAATTAAACATTAATCCTCTGTTTCCTCCTCAAGAAGTTGTATTTCGAAAAATCATTTCTTAAAACTCTTATTAGAAGGTCGATTCACGAAAGCTGGCGCGAGATTTGACGGCATTTCTATGAAAATAGCTGTCACTCAGTACAAATCTCGTGCCAGCTTTCGTGAATCGACCTACTAATTAAGTGTTTTCAAATATCTTCGGTTATCTGTAGAGAAATGCATTCTCGGTCAATCATTATATCAGAAATCATAACAAACCTTTTAATTAGGGTTCCTTAGTCAAAATCCGGACCCTTATAATTTCGTCATGTCCGCCCATCCGTCCGTCTGTCCGTATGTCAAAGGCATTTTACTCAAAAACTACATGATGGATTTTGATTTGGAATATAAATGTGTCTTGAACCGCTACTTAGTTTTGTAGTTAAACAACTAAAATAAATATTTTAAGGCAAATTTTGCAGCAAATATTTTTTTCATTTCCATTTCAAATATCAACGTATCGTTACATTGTACATAGTTCGACAGCTCTTTTAAAAACATTTTAAGGTTCCTAAAAATGTTTTTAATTAAGTGAAAGACTTTGGAAATAATCGCTCCAAAAGTTGTGAAAATTGTGTCCCCCGACCTCTATCTTCTAAACCGTGTGTCCAAAAATTTGAAAAAAATTACAAAGGTATCGTTTAATTAATAATCTCAATGAAAATTATTTGCAACAAGATCGGATTAAGCGTTTTTGAGATATTGCCGATAAACTGCGCTTCTCTGTACTTTTTTACCTAAAACCTTAACCTACCTACACAAAGTTATCTGTACTATAAAGTGATAAATCAGTAACGCAGCCTAGCGCCAAATATTTTAACTAATTGTGGAAATTAAAGATTACTTGCGCCAGACTGCGATGAAAATAACAAGTTTTTTAACTGGACGGTGATATAATAGCCCTGATCACTTTCAACACCGAGAACCCACTCGGCGGGCGCTAGGATCGCAGTAGCTACGGCCTATGTACATTCGGAGTTTGTTATGTTATCGCGTAGCTTTACGTGGTTTCTAAAGTGTTAGAAGTTAGTTTTCCGGTAAGGGTGCTTCCGCTATCACTTCGCGGTTCACCACAACTTGTGACTGATCTTATGAAGAAAGTTTAAAGCTGCAAAGTCCTCTGCATATGCCCTGTAGTAATTTCAAGTGAGGCTCAAGGCCCGGCGCGTCCAAAGTGGTCTTACGCAAAAATATATCGCTCCTTGAAAATCATAACGTCACTAAACGAAAAACACGTTTTTTGGGTATGGGGCTTGAAAGTTTCCGAAATAATAAATAAAACGTTTAAAACTACCTTATTTGTAATAAAAGTATTAACATTTATAAACTGTGTAAAATAAATTTTTGCTTAATGTCACTTTTCCTGTTTGTGTTTTCCTAAACTTTGATCAAGTTTAAGGAAAAACGACACTATATGCTTATTTGAAAGAAAAATCCATGCTTTGGTATATATAACCTTGAAGAAAACTTGTTAATCAACATTTATTAATGCAAATGACTATCAGTCTCGAAAACAGTTAATATTTTTTTTCATTACACACCGTGACATTAAATAAAAAACCGGTCAAGTGCGAGTCGGACTCGCGCACCGAGGGTTCCGTACAAACTCATAAGTAGATACGCGAATAGTTCAAGAAAAACTGTATGTCGATTTGTTTAGTAGAAGCAAATAAATATATGTTATGATTTTTGCAAATTTCTAAAAATCAGTGCAAGTTAGGAAAACAGTTATATTTTCCCTGTAATATTTAGAACCTGACGTGTAATGATTCTATTTAATAGCAAGGACCATTAAATCAAGAGGACTGTTATTCTCCATACAAAAAGCTGTTCCCCGAATTTACAACGCCATCTATGTATAAGCTTGGTAAAATAATTATAATATTATTTACAATTATTTAACTTTGCAAACGTGACACAGTATTTAAATGTATTTAAATTTATTTATTATTAGCTGTTTACGAACTAATTGTTACTATACTATGTTTCTTTGTTCAATTATAGCATCGTTAAATGTTTAGTGTTTTAGCGCCATCTAGTTTTTTTCCCGGAAATCCCCTAGCGTGAAACATGCCATCGCTTAGTTTTGCTACTCTCCGCTTGATGGATTAATGGATGGATTAAGTTTTTGTAAATTTCTAAAAAAGTATTAAAGTTAGGAAGACCGTTCTATTTTTCCTGTAATGTTCAGGTTGATATTGATAATCAGTAATTATGATACATTTTTCTGATCAGTAACTTCGGAGATAATAGGGGGGGAATGGTACATAAAAATGTATAAATTAAAAACTACTTATTTAAGAAAAAAAATAAAAATGGTGTTTTAATCTACAAATTAAGCCCTTTCATTTGATACCCCACTCAATATAATAGCCCTACTTTCAATTTTCAAAGTCCCATTACGGAGCCTTTTAAAAAAAAAGTAAAAAAGGTACAAGATATTTTTTATGTCCAATAAGCTTGGGTTAGCTACTTTTAACACTATTCCAAATTTCAAATCGATAGCATCAGTAGTTCCTGAGATATCTGGCTGTGACAGACGGACAGACAGACAGACAGACAGACAGACAGACAGACAGACAGACAGACAGACAGACAGACAGACAGAGTCGCACCATAAGGGTTCCTTTTTTACCATTTTGGTACGGAACCCTAAAAGTCACGAAATAATCAAACAGTAATGTTGGAAGCAGCTCCTAGCAGATAAAATATAATGGCTTTAAACATAAAACAGCATTTTTGAATTGACCAAAACGAGTGAATTTAAAGTAATTTGAGCTGGCAAAGTTGACGTTACACTAAAAACGACGATTAATAATGCTAAACATCATTTAAGTTATTAAAACCACAATGTCATTTAACGTAATAAAAATACAGTACACATCTTTAATATTAGACTGCATCAAGACTCGGAATTTAAAACAAAATGGTAATTTATTGATATACTGTCACTTTAACAGTCATAACACAAATTGCTAAAGGACCAGTGTCATTAAAGCGAAAATCACACTACTGCTTTGAGTCAACAAATTGAGTCTTGATATTGATACTAAATTATAAGTTCGAACAGACGTATTACGAATAGATAATGTATTCTATTGAAAAAAATTAGTACTTTCCGTTTAATCTTAGAGAACACCGTCATTAAGCAAAAAATGACAACATTCTTCACAAAATCCACTGAATTTTATTGTATTCTGTGTAGTGACATTGTTCTAAAAAGGCGCGCGTCAATTTCTACTATTCGCCGTAATGACACTAGCGAGTAGTACCTTTTTTTTTTTTAGAAACTGACAAACTCGCAGCCCCTCCTGGGCGTAGCGATTGTCGGACCGGGTGGTTGGCCGTGGCGTTCCCTGGGGTCGAACCAGGTCGCTAGCCAGACCACCCTGAGTTGGTCGGACTGGGTGGGAGCCGGGAGTGCCTGGGGTCGAACCAGGTCACTTAGTCCGGTCCACCTCGATATGATCGGGCTAGGTGGGGGCTTCACGCCTGGAGTCGAACCAGGTCGTTTGGCCAGGGCCACCTTGACTTTACGCTGATTGCTCAGAGTGAGCAACAGACCAGCGGGAAGGATGACTCGGGTCATCCTGTCCTTATGTGAACTTGTGTATCGAACTAATGGGAGTTTTAGGTGCCGGTTCGCTAAAACCTAGCCCAGCTAAGAAGACTCCGGCAAGAAACTTAGCTGGGCCCGAGCGAGGTCGGAGTGAAGTTAACCAGGACATTCGGGTCCTGGGGCAAATCGGGACGCGGCCCTTGTGTGCTGTGGTCGCGGGGAGGTCGACCCCGCCGGCGGGGTCGACGCTGTGTGGGTCGGACTCCGTTTGACGGCCTCACAGCAAGGATTCTTTCGAATCCTGCTGAGATGTCGTCATCCGGATCCGAGAGGACGTTGCGGGGACGCCGGGTGAAGCGGCCTCGGGTGAGGCCGGACCGGCGCAGCACGTCGTCAGGACCTGGAACAGAGGGAACATAGTCAACCGCTTGTCTGATAAGTGGATTCCTATGTTGGGGAGCCGTCCTAAAGTACCGTTTCGAAGCCATCTTAAAGAAACCTTGAATCGAGGGAAGCTTGTATTCAAGGTGAAGGCTAAGATTCCGAACATACCACGGGGTGTCGGTCATCCTACGAATGAACCTATTCTGTACGACTTGTAGTGGACGCAAACGTGATTTAGGCACGTGTGCGAACACTACACTGGCGTAGGACATTATGGGACGAATGCAAGTTTTGTAAAGTGTCAGCTTATTTCTAAGCGACATTTTACTCCGCTTGTTAGTCATCCCACCTAACCTATTCATAACGAAGAGAGCGCGACCGCGAACGCGTTTGATATGTTTGCTGAAGGATAAGAATTTATCCAGTATAACTCCTAGGTATTTGACCTCATTGACCCAGGGGATGGGTAAGCCGAATAGTTGGATAGGAGCTAACCTTTCCATTATTTGCTTCCTAGTCGGAGAGAATACAATTGCAGCGCTTTTCTCAGGATTAACTTCGATGCGCCAGAGATTGAACCACCGCCCGAGGGCGGTTATCGCCTCCTGGAGCAATTTCCGTATAATACTGGGCTTAACGTGCGATGTGTATAGGGCAGTGTCGTCTGCGAACAACCCCAGATGCACTTTGTTGTGCCTGGGAATGTCGTTCGTGAACAGGGAATAGAGCGTGGGGGAGAGTACAGAGCCTTGCGGGACTCCGGCGTGAATGGGATGCGGCGCCGATAACGTTCTCTCCAGTCGGTAGCGAAAGCTTCGATCCCTGAGAAAATCTTGTATTATGAGTACAGGTCTGTCCGGCATATCCATCTCATATAACTTGTATATGAGACCGTTATGCCAGATCTTATCGAAGGCTTTCGCTACGTCGAGAAAGATCGCACCGGTCGGTATCCCGGAGAATTTGGCGAAGTTGCCCAACACGTGATCCGTAATACGTTGCACTTGTAGGACACACGAGTGTCCGGCTCTAAAGCCGAACTGCTCGTCTACAATGATCGAATTTGCATTCGTAAACGCGAGAATGCGAGTAGCACCAGCGCTCTTTGTCGTTTTAAATAAGCTAGAGCGATAGATAGGTGTCTTGACTTGAGTTAGATGGCGCTGTTAACTCAAAAACGTAATTTTTTCCTTAGTGACGCTATGATTTTCAAGGAGTAATATATCAGTAATAGCAGTATCATTTCGCGAGCCCAAAAGGTGAGCTTCAGGCTGCGAGGCCGAAGACCGAGCTCTTCTGGAAGTGTTTTATATACCACATTAAATACAAGCAAAGCCAAAGGGAAGCGCTCCAGGTCATTTTTATACAAATTGTATAACAACGAGCCCGAAGGCCGGCAAGCTTCTCTGCAAACGTTTTATATCTCCAGTAAGTCCAACGGAGGCCGAAGGCCGACAACCGCTTAAGGCCAAAGGCATAATTGAGTCTCATTTTCGGAAACCCCAATGACGAGCTTCAGGCTGCAAAGCCTAAGCCCGAACTCCTTTGCAAGAACCTGTGTTCTGAAGTAATAGGCACAAGTCATGAAGCATCTCACGCAAGCAGAAAGTCAGTCTTTTTCGTAGTCATGCGTTAATTTTTAGCTTTATTTTTATCTGTAGCACATTTCCTTATAGTTATTCTTCTGGTCTGTGGTTACGGCTATTTGGTCCGACATGCTCTTGGCCAGTTATTTTTTTAATGTCTTTTTACAGCTAGAGAATACTTGGAACGATTCATTATATGCTCAAAAGGATCTGTGGAGAAAGCAAAAACAAGAATAGACCGACTCTGCACCATGCGGACTATGGCACCTAATCTTTTTGAGAAATGTCATGCACAAAGGGACTTCCCAAAATTAAGCCAGTTTTTGTAAGAAATAATTTCATTTGTTTGTAATTGACTAGTATAACTTTCAAATTTTACTGAATTTCAGATAAAAAAAACGAGATGAAAATAGTTTTTTTTTTCATTAATTTGAAACTGATTAAGTAGTATTATTAACAAGTTGTTTAACTTATATGTTAATGAACTGATTGAGGGACTGAGTAGCATGCACGCTGGTTGTTACGTAGGTGGTACATGCGTCAATAGTATCAGCTACGCAGACGATATGGTGCTTCTCAGTCCGTCAGTCAGTGCTCTTGAGCAACTGTTGGCAACTTGTGAGGCGTACGCCCTGGCGCATGGTCTTCAGTACAATGCTAAGAAGAGCGAGGTTATGGTTTTCAAGGCTGGAATAATAAAACCGTATTACGTGCCTCCTATCGTGTTAGACGGTAGTCCTCTGAGCATTGTAGAGAAGGTTAAATATCTCGGTCATATCCTGACAAATACGTTAAGCGATGATCAGGACATTGAAAGGGAAAGAAGGGCATTGGCAGTACGGAGTAATATGCTCGTCCGCAGATTCGCTCGGTGTTCTAAGGAGGTAAAAATAATGCTTTTTAAAGCTTTTTGCCAATCTTTTTACACCAGCGGTCTGTGGGTCAAGTATACGAAACGGGCTGTTAATGCCATTCGAGTACAATATAATAACGCATTCAGGATGCTGATGGGGTTGCCCCGATGGTGCAGTGCATCCGGCATGTTTGCGGAGGCCCGTACCGACAGTTTCCAGGCAATATTGAGGAAAAAGATTGCATCGTTGCTGGAACGGGTCACGCGGAGCTCCAACAGCATCCTCAATGCGTTAGGGGGCCGATTTGACTGTCCTTTAATAAAGTTCTGGATAGATCAAATTAAAGGCAAGGCCCAATTTATTTTATATTAATAGCCTACTTTTTATTTTTAATACTAACTTAGTTTTTTAAGGCCAATACTAACAAACTATGGATGTACCTTTGTCCGAAATAAAGACTTATTATTATTATTATTATTATTAACAAGCAGTGATAGTGATGATTACTTTTTTAAGGCAAAAAGTAATCACCACTATCACTGCTAGGCACAGGCCTACTCTCATCGATGAGAGTGAATTTGCACTAATGATGATATTTTTTCCGTCAGTTTTAAAGTAAGTATATTTAAACCACCAGATATACAGAGTGTTTAGTACATCGTTTGTCAAATTAAAATACTTTTAAGCAGGATCATTTGCTATCTCATCAAGCTCCAAAAAACTTATACTTTTACTATTACCTAACTTTTTTTTTAATTCACGTTCTAACGGTCAACCTCTAAGATTTTTCAAAATAATGAAAAAAAATACTTAAGAATATCCGTGGGACCAGGATTTTTTTCGGGAGCTTTAGTAGATAGCAAATGAACCCTCATATTCGTCATTTTAATTTGACAATCGATGAATTTAAACACGCTGTATTGTCAATTTGCCTATAATAATAAAAATGTGTTGCGATATATATGGCTCTTAAGATGTTACTGACTATTTGATGTCTACTTTCCTTTTGCTACATTGATTAATGTTTGATATGTATACATTTTTGCAGTATAAATCTTATAATGCCCGACCTATCTGAAGATAACTATAGAATACACATTGGAAAATTGATGACAAAAACAATCACACCGTCTGCATGTTTGGAAGCGTATCAACACTGCGGAATTGTATGTTATTTGTTATAATCAATAATAGGGCCTAACTATGACCATCCTTGATAATTTTTCTTATTTTGTAATAAAACCAATTGTGAAACAAAATGTGAGGTTCCATTTGGATTTCCACCCCGTTTCCTGATATGGCGATGTTTAATTTAAAATCATTAAGTTTAAATGATAGTTAATTTTAGCGTGCACTTTGAAAACAAAAATGCTAATCAACGGTAAAATACATATATACGAGTAAAACCACACGGCGTGCCGTGTCACGCGACTCTCGTGTAAATTAGAAACACATGTTTTGAGAGAATCAACTTTAAAGTTCAATTTTTATAGTGTATTCATAATCAGCCTATTTACATCCCACTACTGGGCACAGGCCTATTACTCTGAAAGAAGTTAGTGAATGGGCTGTAGTCCCTATGCTAGCCCATACCACTGCAGATTAGGGACTTAACACACACCTTTGGATTTCTTCGCGGATGTTATGCAGCTTTCCTCACGAAGTTCTTCCTTTACCAAAAAGCTAAGCTTAAAGTGAATTATCTCGAAACATTTGCTACTCAGTTACATACATGAGATACCTACGCATGACATGGCAGAACAGGTTATAATAGCTGGTAACTTTATTTTGGATCGGAAGACTGTAAATCTGGTTTAATTGTCATCAATTCAAACATTATTGTCATGCATTCATATGCAAGAATTATTTGAATAGATATATCGTTTGTGTAATTCTTCAAATAATAGTACATTACATACCGAGGCCAGTAGAGTAAGAAATGCCTCAGATAACATGTAATTGTCGGCCGAGGTGAAGCCGAGGACGACAAACATGTGATCTGAGGCTTTCTTATTTACTGGCCAAGGTTTGTATACTATTTTTCTGTTCGACGGAGCCAGAAAGCGGCATCTTGAAATCGGCAAGGTGACGCTTGCCGGCCGGAGGGCAGAAAAAAAAATATACAACGTCGATACATCTGTTTTGGAGTAATCCGGAGATAAACATGAAAATAAAGAAAGGAAATATCAACGTACTGAGAAATTATTCTTTTTTGAAGTCAGTTAGAATAAAAAGTTGAATCACTCTTTAGTTCCAGAAATAGTTGTAATTATTTTGCAAAAATAGAGGAGAGTCTGCTATTAAGGTTTGATATTAAAAAGTAGATGCAAAATGTTGTAGGTAGGTTATCTGAAACTGAAGTATGATTATGAGTTATTATTATTAAATAAAACTGAATTGTTTATTTTACAGATAATGGAATACGGGAAGCTTTATGATTATGCTAAAGGTTACTACGTAGTATATGATCTGAGCGAAGCTGACATTTTGAATCTAATTACCAACATAGACTTGGTCGACTTACGAAATGTATTATCTTTGACAATAGTTAGTATTCTACGGCATATTTTTTGTTTTTCTCTTTACTAAATTTGTTAAAAAGCTTTTTAAAATGTATATAGGTATTCCGCAAATTAATTAGTTATTAATTAAATTATTTACACTTTGTCTGCAATATATTAAAGAATAAACCTTTTTAATATTCTGTCTTCATTCTAGGAAGCTTATGGATTTAAATTATCGGCAATATACGTAATATCCTCTTCAACGATGATAAATGCGCTCATTAAAATTTTAAAGCAAATGGTGAGCCCAAAAATCGCCGAAAGGATTCATGTACTGAAGACTGCTGAATCTTTATCCGAATACCTACCTAAACATCTACTACCTAAAGAATTCGGTGGAGAACATAAATCTATTTTCCAACTTTATGGTAAGAATGTGTTATAATTATTGTAATACGTATGATTATTATAATATTTTTGAAGCATAGTTTCAAGTAGGGATGTAACGATACATAGTTTTGCCGATACGATACCGATACCGATATATTGTACAGTAAGGTCGGGGTACTTTGGCCAAATGTAGGGTAACTTTGCCCTCCTTGTAAATCACATATCTCAAATCTATAGGGTCTGATAATAAACAGGAATGGCCAGCTAAAACCAACCACATGGCAAAGTGCCGTAATTTAAATGCAATAATCAGACCTGGACCCAATTAATCCCTATGGCCAAAGTTACCCCCCAGGGCGAAAGTACCCCGACCTTACGGTAGTAAATATCGGAGATACCGATATCTTAGCTAAATAATGAAGTATGAACTTCAGATATTTGTATGTCCTTATTATACCAAAAACTTGGCTATATTTAACAGAGAGTCAACCTTGAAATTGTAAAGTAAAAATATTAGAAAAATATAGATTGTCAACTCAAAATTCTAATTTAGTTTTTAAAAAGAACCAACGATTTAATTAACATAGTAATTGACATTGCACAAGGTAATATACCAATCAAAGTCTTTTCGCGTTCTTCAAATATCGGTTGTATATTATCAGCGATACCGATATATCGGCCGATATACCGGTATCGGTACCGGTATCGTTACATCCCTAGTTTCAAGCCTATTTACATAATAACTGAATATTTTAGATACAAGATAGAACAGTTTTAGGATAATATGCTTTTATAGTTATTAAGGATTCTTCAAAAAAAATTAGGTTTCTGCTAAAAAAAAATACTGAAAAAATGCGCAGTGTTATCAGACATAGAAGTTTTTATAACTAAAAACGTCAATTAACTAGGGACTTCATTCCGATATTAAATTTATCGATAGGTAGGTAACTGTTTCTAATACTTATATCGAAGTGACATTTCATAGTAGATATTAAGTTCACCGAATAAAATATAAATTACCTAACTAAGTAAAATGCTGATCACTACACATCGATGTTATATAATGATAATAATTATTTAATTTAAGAAATTCATAGGCATACTTTTTAGGGATTTTAAAATTGAAATAAACTTCAGTTTTAACAAGTAAAACGGACTTTATACTTTATAATAGGTACGCGAGTTACATTATTTATAGGTATTATACGTTATCTCATAGTCATGACTTTCATCAAAAAAGTACAATTTGTCGATAAATTAATATCGTTGGGAAGTCCCTAGGACTATTTTATTCCTGCCACAAAAACTTCTATGTCTGGTAATTATTTACAATTGAGCCATTACGTTTTTTTCTACTGTATATTATTTACGACAAGTAAAAAAAATCTAAATAGCATTTTTAATCACTAACCACTATAACCGCCTTGAAGAAAAATGACAAGTGTAAGTAAGTATATTTTATTTACTTTCAGATGAAATGAATACAGCACTTTCTTCTAAGGAACACATAGCACATATGAAAGAAATGGGAAAAGCAAGCACGAGTGAAAAATTACGCCACTCAGATAGATTCGACCACGAGTACTTAGGGATGCCTGGGTCTTTTAGAATGCTTAATGTAGATTAAAAGTTTAATTTTGTAAAAGAAATTATTTATGTAAATAAAAAGTAGTAACGTGATAAAAAACGCTTTAAGGAAATGCTTCTTTTAAATAAGGTATAATTTTACGTTTAAGTATATATACATACATTTTGTTTATCATTAATTGTTACCTGATGCTACCAAACCGCTGCTCAAAATACGTTGACGCACCGTAAACGCAGTGACGTACCTCATGCGTCACGTTCTTGACGCGCATCTTTGAAACTGGTGCTTAAAAATCTGAGTAATGGTTTTGTATAATATGTATCTATGCGTATTTTGAGCTCCGGTTTTGACGGCACGCGGCGCAAAAACGTAATGCATATCGTGCCAATGCGTTTGTGGTGAGTAGCCGTCTTTTAAGCAACAGTTTGGTTACGTTACATCTTTATATGTATCTGGGTATAGTTGAATAAAGAGTAGAATAAGGTTTTTTTTAAAAGAAAAACATTAAAACAAAGAAAAATAAAAAAATAAAAAATAATAACTATAAAAAATAAAAGAAATAATAATAAAAAATAAAAAAAAAACAGAAGTTCGCCATCAAAAAATAAAGGTTAGGTAAATTTTCCTTTTATTATCAGCATAAAAGGTGTCCATCGGGTAGAGGATTTTTTTTATATACAGACTTTTTCCGTTCGGCCCTATCAATATTATTTAATTTCCAATTTAATATTTAATCTTAATTCCTAATTTGAATGTTAAACTAAAAGCCAATTTTAAGGTAATAAAGCTATATATTTTTTTATATGTATGACTATATATTTATATGTATGTATACATTTATTTATTTATAGACACTGTATAAATTTATATTGATATATAAAAGAAGAAGTCCTGACTCACTGACTGACTTATCAACGCACAGCCGAAACTACTGAAGCTAGGAACTTGATATTTTCACAGTAGAGCAGTTGTATAACGTTAGTAAGGGATAAGAAGGGATTTTTCGAAATTCATCCCCAAAGGGGGTTAAATGGGGGTTGAAAGTTTGTATAGGATCCAGAAGATTTTTGAAGTTGGAGCTCTGAGATTTCGCATATAGATTCTTCAATATGAGTATAGGATAGTGATTTCACGGTCTTTCGAAATTCATCCCCAAAAGGGGTTAAATGGGGGTTGACACTTTGTATAGGGTCCAAACGATTTATGAAGTTAGAGCTCGGAGACTTCACACATAGATCCTTCAATATGAGTACAGGAAAGTAACTTGACGGCTTTTTTGAAATTCTTCCCCAAAGGGGGTTAAATGGGGGTAGACTTCAATACAAGTAGAGAAAAGTTGTTTCACCATTTTTCGAAATTCATTTCTTAAAGGGGTATTTAAGGGGGGTTAACATTTTGTATAGGGACCATACGATTTTTGAAGATGGAAATCTAAAACTGATTGAACTGAATAGAACTGAAATGATTTCAACATTTTTTTTAAATTTATATCCAAACGGGTTGAGTAGGGGTTGAAAGTCTGTTAAGGGACGTAGGTAGCATATATTAGAAGAGTAACGACAATGATTCAAAACTGTGTACTTTTCAATTAGTAGACTGTGTAAGTAACAGGTGGTTTATGAAGAGAATTAATTTTTTTAGAAATAATCTGATCACAAAAGAATTGATTTTCGCGGTAATTGCTCAGTTTTAGGCCCAATATTCGAGGATTTTGTTTAATTACTTACAACCAAGTTCATCATCATCAACAAATATCAGAAACTATTTATGAAGACTAATTGCCTAATTATAATTTACACCGCAGACGAAGTCGCGAGCATAAGCTAGTAGTCTATACTAGTCGACGCATTCAGGGTTCTGTTGCGGCTGCCGCGGTTCTGTAGCGCGTCGGGAATATTCGCGGACGCGCACGTGGACGGTTTCCTTCCACGCGACGCTGCGCAAGCGCTGCGCCGCGACGCTCCGCAGAGTGCGCGACAGCCGCCACGGACTTCTGAGGGTTGTGGCGGAGAGATGGGACAGTGCCCTAACCAGGTACTGGTCATCTCTTCATCTTAGTGTAGGTACTAACATAGTTATTTAAGTTTCTTTAGTTGTTACTAACCATATATGGATGCAATGGTCCGAAATAAATGATTTTTATTTTTATTTTATTTTATTTATTTATACATTCGTTGTTACTATAAATACCGCACCTGGGCATTTCTCCAGAAATATGTCTGCGGTCACCTCATTCATCTGGCCCTTTTTCATACTAAATGTATGGAGACAGATGAATGAGTCGCAGACATATTTCTGGAGAAATGCCCACCTATAATATATGTTTTGCCTAATGTTAACTGGCAGATAATGCCTTACTGCATTAAGTCCGCCATTAATACATTAATTGTATATTGTTGTACCGATTTGACTGGTTATTAATCATTTTACATAAAATTTATTCCTATTAAAATGGTAATTGACTACATATTTTACCATGTCTGTATAAAACGTTAAATATGCCAATACAAATGATAATAAAGTTTCTGTTATATAATTTTTTTGACTTTTACTTAGCATTCATTTAATATGCCTGAATTGAAGAACAAAGAAGTTTGACTTTGAGTTTTATTTTACTGTCTCATCATAGCACAGCCCGGCTCGCAATAAATTCATATGCCCATAGAATTGGTTAACTTCCACGAAACACCTTGGATGTAATTAAAATAACATAAATATCAATCGGTTAGTTTAATAGCCTACCTTAGAAATTTGCTGATGTTAAATGAATAGCGCACTATAGGTTGGACAAACCAGCAAATGATATACAGGGTGTCCCATTACTGACACGTCACAGTGACACTGGAGGTAGACCAGGTCAAGAGGTACCAAACCAACTTAACATGACCCCAGTAAAAGTGGCACGGTTTTTGAGTTATTGTCGAATTAAAGTTTTTCATGAATTATGACCGTTTTTAACATTATTAGTACCAGTGTGCACTCGGAAAGGTATCAAGGTTTTTTTTTTATGTGTACGATACCATGAATTGTTAGTTAAGGTTACAGAAATGGTATTTTATCCAAAAACTAAGTAAAATTTAAAAAAATACTAGTTTGATCTTGAATTAATTCACAGCGAAACATTAATTTCGACTTTAACCACCAGTAGTGAAAAAAAAATTACGGTCGGCGGGCCATGTTAAGTTGGTTTGTACCTCTTGACCTGGTCTACCTCCAGCGTCACTGCGACGTGTCATTTATGGGACACCCTGTATATAGTTATTATCCGTTCAAGTGGGCTAATGTTGTTAAAAAATACAATGCCATTGAGCGAACAATGCCATTGAGAGAATACAATACCACCAAAAAAAATAACAATGCGTAACACGATTAGACCCTGTGCGGCCTACCTGGGTCTGTAAAAGCAAAACGCATTATTATTTTTTTGTTTGAAAGCATTTGCCGCCTTATCATTACGGTCATAGAACCGATAATCCGTTGAAAGTTCATAGTATCTTTAAGTCTTTTCTCTACGGAATACGCACTTGCAGACCGTCGGGCGAATGTGAAATGCAAAACAAATTAAGATCCCAGTTATCTATAACTGCATTTACACTTTACTGTCTAGTAAATAGAATCTATAATCTAATGATCTTTCAAGGCAGTTATACTTTTTTGACACTATATTCTCGTTATCCTAATTTGTGGTTTACCTCTCAATGCTATTGTATTCTTTAATTTAATTTAATTTTTAATTTTAATGGTATTCAGGACAACAACAGCCGTAAATATACAGGTTTACATAAAATGTTTTACATAAAAGTAGGCCAATAACAGTCATCCATTAATAAGAAAAACAGTGATATCATAGTAAGCCAACAATAAAATAATACCTAATTAAAAAAAAGATATGATAGATATTGCAATTATAACATGATGATTCGATCATGGTTTTACAATTTCAGTTAAGTACAACCGGGATCATTGTTAGTGTATTACAATGCAAACACTCAGAGACGTTAATTGAGAAACGAACACAGAAAAAAAAAAGAGAAATAGAGAAATACAATATTATAAGCAGATCGCTTTAAAATACCCATAGTACGCACAGATCAGAATCACAAAAATTTACCAATTGACCTTCTTCGAAAACCAAAAAACTACAAAAAATTCAAATTTGATGCAGTTATTACATTCCTTACTACTTAATTATTACTAATAAGTACTACTACTATTTAGACAAAGAGTGCCACGATTCTTTAACAACATTAGCCCACTTGAACGGATAATAACTATACACCGTGAGCCCGAGTAACCCGAAAGACTTTAACTACAGATTCTAACAACTATTAGAAGTAAAAAAAGTTTTATGATGTATAGTCGAAAAACGGTTACTTTCCGAGATTTTCATTATTGTTTAAATGAAAATTCCCAATTGTGTAACAAGCCCTTATAAATGTGACTAAGATACTTTTACTACTTTTTTTTAATCTTTCAACTAAATAGCAATTAACCTTCGCAGTATTTGATGGTAAGAAACTACGAATCCAAAAAAATTACCTATTGTTTCTATTTTAGCTCTTTTTTCCTTTTTGATATCTTTTCCTCGTGTAAGGACATTGGTTTATAAGGAGGGGCTGAATTTACTGATTTATGTTGTTCCATAAGACTATTAATGTAAAATGACAAAATTCGACCTATGTTGATATAACCTTATTTACTAGTAATACCATCAGGAATATGTGGTTAAAAAGTTTCGTCTTATTCGGGCTCACGGTGTATAGTGTTAGTAAATAAGGTTGCCAAATTACTTGCGCTTATGGGGTAAGCAACAAGTTGGTAATCCTACGAGAATTTGTTCAACGTGAAACAATAAGTACAAACATACATACATACATGCCATATTAGGTTACAATATTAGGGTTCATAAAATACTATAAAATATTTAAATCCGAACTGTTATTTTAAAATAACTCTCAAATACATGGAACTTTTTTATAAGGGTGATATCAAGTTGGGGTCTCCTAGACCGCAGGTAGGTGGTTATGTGACAAAAATAGGACGTAGGTAGTTAAGGGTTAAATTACTGAACTTTTTTCGTACCCATAGCAAGTTTAACAGTAAATTGCAAGATAGACCAAAAAGTTTCTTTAAACTATAGCCTTGTGTTTATTTACTCACTCATTCATTTAATTCATTCACTTTTTTTGCAAGGAGTAGGTACATCATGTAGCTGTGGGTGTTATCATTCACCTCAACTCTACTGGAACTACCTACATCAATGAAAATAATAAATTTCTCGGTGTCAGCACAAGTCCGATGCACACAGTGAGGCGCCGGTGAGGGCGACCTTCTCGCGACAAAATTACAGAACGACCGCGTCCTGATCTGATTTGCCCTGGGATCCGGATATCCCGGCTTAACCCTTAACTACCTACGTCTTATTTCTGTCACATTACCATCTACCCAAGTTCTAGGAGAACTTCATATCAACCTTCTAAAATAAAATCCATGTATTGGGGAGTTATTCTAAAATAACAGTTCGGATTTCAATATTTTAAGGTACTAATTAAGCGAAAAATAAATTAAATTTATATAATAAAAGTTATGCTTGACTCATCAACCTCGGCAATTTTGTAAAGAAAATCCTATCAAAAACATTACATGTAAAAAGATGCAAGTCTCGCAACACAGTTCTCCTACAACAAAGTTTTGAGATGTAAAGTTAAACCAAGTCAGTATATATCAACTCAACTCGATTCGCAGAACTCGATTTCCACCGACTTGCCTATTATTGGATCTATAAAATGTGTTCCTCCACGGTTAATAGTACATTACACAACTAGGGTGGTAGTATAAAGAAAGGCCGAGATCGCGGATGTTTGGGGCCCGAGCTGCAAACGAGGCGAGAAATATGCGATCGAGGGCTTTTTTATTACCTCCCGATCCCACACTACCATTTGTTTACTTCCTTATTCGTCAGAGCATTTACCTGTTTTATAAGGAAAATAAAACTTGACCAGCGGAACCTGTTTTGATACGGCACCGATACGGGTCCGTTTGAATTTTTTTTACAAAGTCAGTGTTACTGTATCGGAACTAAGACGTTTCTGCAGATCGGTCCACTATGAATAAGGTAAATATAACGTTTATTTTTATTATTTTTGCTTTATTTTTCTGTCCTCTTATAGTGAGGTAATAGCGGTAATTGATCGATTTGTTTTATATTATTACGAGTATGGATGTAACGATACCGATACCGATATATCGATATCGCTAGATAGATATCGGTATCGCTGATTATATAGAACCGATATTTGAAGAGTGCGAAAAGAAATTTTTGTATGAAAAAAAATCTGCATAAAATAATTTCAATTACTGACTTAATTTATATATTGGTCTATTACATTGTGGAATAATAATTACTATGTTAATTATATATTTGGTTCATAATATAAAAAAAATTGTGTTGACAATTTATTTATTTTTACTTTACACTTTCAAGGTTGACTCTCTGTTAAATATAGCAAGTTTTAGGTATAATGAGGACATACAAATAATAATTGAATGGCATGGAATTGAATGGCAACACCGGCTGTCAAAGGATAAGCAGCTGATTCCGTTTTGTCCCATGTATTTATTGTAAATTTAATCATTTTTCGTGTAATATTAAGCCCATTAGGTGTGAATTAAGTATTTTATTTTAACTGTTTACATATTACATAATAAGTGAAGTGATTCAGTGATGTTTACAAGTGCCTTGTAATATCTCGATTTTGTAACCGTTATAGGTTACCAATTCGAAATCTGTGTTCGTTTTACAATCCTATCTGCTGGTTTTTACTCACTAGTTAATACCATTTGCGTTGTAAGAAAGAGTAAATCATTGTTCAATTTTAGAACACAGTGTAGGCACAGTGAAACATCAAGATTTCTTGTAAGTACTAATATCGCTAAGCCATAGTGACCAATTCCTTGTTTTGTTTTGTACTTATTAAAGAATCATAAACATTCATAATGCTTACTCGCAGAGCAGCCGCTGCAGCACGTCAGCAAGAGGTTGATAAGCTTCAGCTTACCTTGCTTGAATTAAAAACATCCAAGGAGTTGTGTGCACAGTTGCTTAGTGAAAGAGAGGACAGTGAGAAGGAGCTTTTAGAAGTACTTGTTAGCAATGATAAGTTAAAAAAGGAATTATGTTCTTTAGAAACTAATTATAATGATGTAAATTCTGAGCGGGCCCGGCTACAGGAGACGGTAGACAGGTTTACTGAGTGTGCTGCAGCGTATGAGCAGGCCCTGAAGGACATCGACTCACTGGAGAGAGCGCTGCATGATGCCCATGAACAAATCTATGAGCTACAGGAGGCCCAGAACAATGCTACAGCGGTGCACACTCAGAGCTTATTCGAGGAACTGGTCGGGCCCGAACCCCAGTTGGTTACCGCTCCAATTACAAACCCCATAGTCACTATAGACTTAACTAATGAATCTACCACATTAATAAATTGCAGCGGTAAAAAACGAAAAAAATGTGCTAAACTGAACAGAATCATAAAAAAAACACAAAAGTTATCAAAACATAATAAATTGTTTTTCAGGAAATTAAGATTTAGTAAAATTAATGTAAACTTGGTAGATAAACTGGATATGTGTTCTGCTCAGTTACAACATAGTCAATCAAAATATGAAACTGACACACAGATTTTAAAATTAAAAATTCAGAGTTTGGAGGATTCTATACAATCATTAGATGAAATGAATGAGAGTTCAAAGAAAATTATTAATGAATATTCATTAGCCATGGATGATTTAATATCACAAATTAAATATAATTCAGAGCGGTTTGAGTCGCTGACAAATGGCCAGTCATGTGTATGTACACGAGTGAATGGTCATTTGTCTACTGGTGGACTTAACCCGGATCTGTGTGACAGTTTACCTCCAAAACAACAAATAAATAATAGCTCCGTCCTCACTACGCAAAAAAACACACCTAAATCTAATGTAATTATGTACTGTGATGAGATTGGAAGTAATATGGGCAATTACTTAAACTTTTACTTAAAGGGACTGAGCGCAATCAGCAATTGTCTGCCTTATAGTAGCCTTGATCATTTCTCAAAACAAATATTGAATGATAGTAATATTCATTCCAAGACTACTTTGCTTATTCTTATAGGGAATAGGGGTAGTGCGAACAAAAATAATTTGATTAAATTTCTAGAAAAGTTAGACAGCCTTCAAGTAAAAGAAATTATTATGTTCACATTCCCCTATTGCAATCAAGTGTCAAAAACAGAAAATGATACTAGATACAACTTAAATATATACCTGTATAATTTTTGTACATATAGTAGTAAGTTTACAATAATAGACACAAACAAATATGTAAGTAAGGTATTTTTGACTAAAGGTAAGTTTTACCTTTCTAATTATTATAGAAGACAAATAGCTTTGTCACTATCATATTTATTAGACATTTCTGCCAAGAATTTGGCAGGTTCTGCTCCTATTGAGCAGTCCAATAATGTGAACTTGGAGTTGGTTCCTATTATAACCAATAATTTAAATTAAATGTTAAGACAAAGGAGTACTCTGTCTCTGGCAATTTGGTTCTAAGTAAATCCAATGAATGCTGCAAACATAAAAGTCACATCCACCTGGTGCATCAAAATATTCAGTGCATTAGAGGGAAAGACTTAGCGATTGAACTTTTTTTGAACGATTACAATATAGATATTCTTTGTATAACCGAACATTGGTTAGAAAATAATGAACTAATGCCTCAATTTAAGAATCACCAGGTGGGTAGTTCGTTCACCAGACTAAGTTCCATACATGGTGGGTCATTAATCATATTAAATAGACAATTAAAATTTAAGGAACGTAAGGATATTGTATCCTTGTCTGTTGAACGGACCATAGAACTAAGTGCCGTAGAATTAGATTTATTTATTGTTGTTTGTGTCTATAGGCCGCCTTTAAGTGATTTTGAACTGTTTGAAAACGTAATGGAATCTGTGTTACATAAAATAATTGCTACTTCTAGTAAGAAATTACTTATATGCGGCGACTTCAATGTAAATATTTTGGAAAATTCAACAGTAAGTGTCAGATTGTTGAATCTTTTCAAATCTTGTAATCTCAGACCCATATTTATGGAGCCAACTAGAGTGACCGCTACTAGCGCCACCTGCATTGATAACATTTTCACTGATATTCTTCCTAATACCAAAAGTGTAATCAGCAAGTTAGAATCAGATCATCTTGGCCAACTAATGGTATTTGAGTCATTAAGGAATAATATCTTGAGAAAACAAATTAATTTTGTACCAGTAACCACGGACCGTGTGGAACGAATGAGGGACAGTCTAGTTCAGGCGCTACCCTTTTTATCTTCCGACACGACTCCTAACGACATGTACAATTCATTCTTTCACACTTTTATGGAACATTATAACGCAATATTTACTTCTAAATCGGTCGTGGTTAGTGGTGCAC
Source organism: Eudemis profundana (assembly GCA_947034925.1). Lineage (NCBI taxonomy): Eukaryota > Metazoa > Arthropoda > Insecta > Lepidoptera > Tortricidae > Eudemis > Eudemis profundana. The sequence goes on from OX344812.1 coordinate 10,732,621, forward strand.
CAGTTTTTAGTGAGTGGGCTACTGAGGACTTACATAAACGTAGACAGGAATTGTATGCCTTGTATGAGGAACGGCGGTTCAATACGAGTGATGAATTTAAAGAGCACGTGAAAGAATATTCGAAGAAATTTAAGATAGATTGTCATTTAGCTAAGCGTAATTACTTAAGCCAGAAAATTAGAAATAGTTCTGATATTATTAAAACAACCTGGAAAGTAATTAATGTGGAGACTGGTCGATCGAAGCACACAGTAAACGATCTTAAACTAAAAATTGATGGCAAAATTGTAGATTCCAATTTAGAAGTAGCAACAGAATTTGAAAAGTTTTTTACCGAGATACCAGTATCCACAACTAAGCATTTAAATTCATCACCTTCGTCTGCCGTCACGCTGTTAAAAGACAACGCCCCAGAATGTAGTAAATACTTTCATTTTGAACATGTCAGTACCTCGGATGTAGTAAAGGCGTTTAAATCAATTAATGTTAAAAAAACTAGTGACCTTTGGGGAGTCTCTGTCCATGCTGTTAAATCCCTAATAGAAATCATAGCGCCTGACTTGGTAGTCGTGTTTAATAACTGTGTTGATTGCGGTGAGTTTCCTGATCTAATGAAATATAGTAAAATAACACCTTTATTTAAATCAGGTAGCACTACTGACCCCACTAACTTTAGACCAATATCTGTGCTACCAACTTTCAGTAAAATTTTCGAGAAATTAGTTTTGTCCCAATTAATGAAACATTTTAATACAAATAACTTAATGCATAATAAGCAATTTGGTTTTACTCGGGGTCGCTCGACAACCGACGCTGGTGTTGAGCTAATTAAACATATTTTCGATGCCTGGGAGGAGTCATGTGATGCTTTAGGTATCTTCTGTGATTTATCCAAGGCATTTGATTGCGTTTGTCATGAAACATTGATCGGGAAGCTGCACTACTATGGAGTTAGAGAATCGGCACTGAATTTATTTAAGTCGTACTTACAAGGTAGAATACAAAGGGTTGACGTGAATGGACAGCACTCACCAGGGTCACTGGTCTCGATGGGTGTACCGCAGGGTTCAATATTGGGACCATTCCTGTTCCTTATTTACATAAATGACTTGCCATACCTCGTAAAGACCCACCATGATATAGTATTGTTTGCAGATGACACCTCACTTATCTTCAAAGTTAAGCGACAGCAGCAAGCTTACAACGATGTAAACAATGCTATCTCTAAAGTAGTAAATTGGTTCAATGTTAACAATTTACTCTTAAATGAAAGAAAGACTAAATGTATTAACTTTATCACGCGTAACGTAAATCGCGAGCAAGCAAGTGTCATTGTGAAGGATGAGGAATTGGAACTAGTTGATAGTACAGTTTTTCTAGGTATAACATTGGATCATAAACTCCAGTGGGGTCCCCATATTGCTAATCTCTCGAATAGACTTAGTTCTGCAGCTTTTGCAGTCAACAAGATCCGACAATTAACAGACATCAAAACAGCTCGATTAGTATATTTTAATTACTTCCACAGTATTATGTCGTATGGTATTCTACTGTGGGGCAGTGCTAGCGCTTCAGAGCTTAATACTATATTTGTTCTGCAGAAGAGGGCTATTCGAGCGATATATAAGATGAACTATCGAGACTCACTTAGAGATAAGTTTAAGGACATTAATGTAATGACATTGCATTGTCAATACATCTATGAGAATATTATGTATGTACATAAGAATATCATGAATTTTAAGAAGAATTGTGACATACATAATATTAATACTAGAAATAAACTTAAGCTCGCAGTGCCCACCACTCGGCTCCATAAAATAAAAACATCATTCATGGGTAATTGTGTAAGGTTTCATAATAAACTGCCAAGAAACATAACTGAATTATCTGTTAGCAAATTCAAGAATTGTGTAAAGCGTAAACTCATGTCCAAAGCTTATTACAGCACACAAGACTACATGAATGATGAAGCACCTTGGGATTAACTGCAACTGGAAATAACTACATTTTAATATAATGTCTCTTTCGTTGATTTTTTTCTGTTTTTGAACTTGTCAACTGTTTTGACACTTAGAGACCATATACATCTCTAAGAAAAAACTGTATTCATTTTATTTTAATTTAGTTTTTAAGTTATATCGTGTGAGTTGCAGAATAGTTTCATTTCTGTAATATATCTAGTATAAACATTCCTATTTTATATTTTGACGTTTGGAGGTCCTTTACACCTCCAAAACTTAATATTTTGACAACGGAGACTCTTTACATCTCCATGAATTTTTATTATCAATTTATTTCTATTATTTTAATTGTCTTGTTTTGACGCCTAGAGACCTTTTACATCTCTGAAAATGTAGTTATAAGTTTATTGTAACGTATTAATGAAATAGAATGTAATAATGTCATACCTGTTTTTAAAAAAGAGAAACTGGTGAGTTTCTTCCGGCGCTTCTTCTCACCAGAAGGTCACTACCCGAAGCGCCAAAAGAAAAGAAATGAAATAATACATACATATTTAGACTCAGACTTGTAAAAGAGCCCTTGAGGGCCTACTTGCAAAAATAAACTATTTTATTTTTATTTTATTTTTTTTTATAAATCTGAAGTTCATACTTCATTAGTTAGCTAAGATATCGGTATCGCCGATAATTTACTACAAATATCGGTATCGGTATCGTATCGGCAAAATTATGTATCGTTACATCCCTAATTACGAGTATGTAAACTTTATATACTCGTGCGTATCACGGAGTTCGCCTGTTTGAAAAATGCTGTCTGTACATCTCTAAAGCTCCTCGGCCGCTTTTTTGACCTTCACCGTAGATCAAAATAATATTCGCAGGTTTAATAGGAGGAAAATTCGGCGGTCGCGGCATTGTCAACAATTATTTCGACGGCCCCTAGGTAAATCATCGAAACTCGAAATTTCAGTTTTTTTTTTATTACCTTAATCGCTTTATATTGCACTATTTGTTACTTTTCCTTAAAAAAAAGTTATAAAAATATGTATTTTAGTAGAATTCTCATTCGTAAAACATCGAAACTAATACGTACATTCCGACGAACAGCATCGAAAGACTAGATTCGATTGTTTACTCGGCGACCTCATAGGTGCGAAAGAGACGAAACTACCATTTTCGTGAGTTTACGCGGTGCTGCCGCCAGTGTGCGCCAAGTAGTCGCGGGAATAATATGTGTCTAGTTAGCTCTTATTAAACGTGTTTTTCGACTGTTGCATGTTTAAACAAAGTAAACAATGAGCTCGGCAAGATATTCTGCCTCTAGGAGCAGAAAAATGATTGATTTAGTTACACCGAAAAATCACATTCAGCAAGCAATAGATGACGATTTAAGTAGAACTGGTAAGTTTGTGTCTATCTAAATTTTACTTTTTATATCTTGTATACTGTAATGTTTCGTAAGTATTAAAATATTGTGCGATATTTATTTGTTTCTGTAGATAAAATGATTAAATGTGAAATTTTGACACTATAACAACGTAAATTATCGAAACTAACAGTTTCGATGTTATACTACGAATTTTAAATGAAGTTTGCTATCGAAACTGTTAAATTCGATTCTTTACGTAGATGTTATACTAAACGATAACTATCGATACTGGCATTTCCGTTGTTTTACATTGGAAAAAAAGTTAAATGGTTCATTGAAACTACTAGTTTCGATATTTTACGTTGACATTTATATGTATAGTACTTAGTTTCGATGATGTTTACTAATGTATTTATTTATATTTATTAATAAAATGTATTTTTTGTACATCAATATGTTTTACTTGTTTAAGATTCTCCAATTCCTACCGCATGCACCTTTGGAGACACAGAATGGGCTGCTTTAGAAGGGCTCATCGATGATGAGCTATCAACAGATAATACTTGGCCGCCGCCGTATGCGAATTTTCTAGAAAACACGTTTGTAAGATCGCCCAGTGACCCAGAATCTTGTATTTTGGATAGCTTAGAAAATACGCCCGTGCCGTCTCCGTTGCTAGATTTTGAAAGTCCTGTACAAACAACTGATTCTGGTATTATTCAGTCGAATTCTCCATCTGAACAGCTCCCCGAACCCGACCCCCAACCCGAACACGATCCTGAACCCGAAACCCAGCTCGAATCCGAATCACCCGGTAACAACATTAGAACTGCTGTACTCTCAAACTCTGCGGACCAATCTACCCAGGATATACCACTAACGCCTATCAATAGTCCTATGGCAATTCAGAGTGTCGAATCTCTCATACCAATTTCAGATTGTGATTCACCAAGTGCGGATATTAACATAAGCAGAAAAAGAAAGGGGACTCATAAATCGAACCCGGGTAAAAAAAGGAAACGATGTGAAGAAAAATGGATAGATAATAAAAGAAAACTGCTATTAAATTCTGGACAAGAGTATGTGACAAGAAAAGGTAAAGTTAAAGATGAAAAGAAATTACTTCCAATCTGTCCTGAAACTTGCAAACTAAAATGTTATGAAAAATTCGACACTGAAATCCGCCAAGATATATCAAAACAGTTTTGGAAACTGTCAGACCATGTGAAACAGTGGGAGTACATAAACAAATTTAGTGAAAAAAAAAACAAGAAAAGTGTCACTACCGAAGGTCCCTCTCGACGTAATTTTACAACAAAATATTTCCTGCCTTTACCTTCCAATGAACAATCAGCCTATGAGCCTGTACAAGTCTGTCTTAAAACCTTCTTGAATACTTTGTGCATAACTGACCAAATTGTTCGCACTGCTCATGCTAAATTGATTCAAACAGGAGTCACTCTTTCAGACAACAGAGGTAAACACTCAAACCATCCCGTGGTACAAACCGCTAGCATGATAAAAAGCGTTTGTGATCATGTTGCGTCGTTTCAGCCAGTCGAGTCGAAAAGCTCCGATAAGCTCTACTTAGACAACAATTTAAGCATGAACAAGATGTTTTCTCTGTACAAAGAATGGGACCAACTTCAAAATTATGATACTCACGCACAAACTGTGCGTCAGTATACTGACATTGTATATGAAAACATGAATATTGCATTCTTCGTACCAAAGAAAGAACTGTGTGACAAGTGTCATTCTTTTTCAAATAACAAAAACCCAACAGATCAAGAGGTAAATACTCATTCTCAGCATGTACAAAACAAGAAAACTGCTAAAGAATTGAAACAGAATGACAAACAATTAGCCCAAAGTAAACCTGAAGTTGTGTGTGCTTCTTTTGATTTCCAAAAAATTTTAAACTCTCCGCACGGAGACATTGGTTTATTGTATTATAAACGCAAATTGTCGGTTTACCATTTTACAGTTTACGACTTGGCTGAAAAGGAGGGCTTTTGCTATATGTGGACAGAATGTACAGGGAATAGAGGAGCAAACGAAGTAAGCAGTTGTTTGACGCAGTTCATAAAGACGCAGGTTGATAAAGGGGTCGAAACGTTTTTGTTTTGGTCCGATAATTGCTCAGGACAAAACCGAAATAGAGTGGTATATTCGATGTATATGTTCTTGTCACAACAATATAAAATAGATATAACTCACCGATTTTTAGAAAGTGGCCATACTCAAAATGAAGGTGACAGCGTTCATGCTCTCATAGAGAGGGATTCGAAAGGGAAGTTGATTTACACTCCAGACCAATGGTATGCGTTAGTGCGATGGGCTAAGACATCTGGGAAGCCTTACAATGTAATTGAAGTGACTCAACAAGATATTCTCGATTTTAAACCATTGTTAGATGAGCGGAACTGGAAAAAAGACACAGGTAACGCCAATGTGTCTTGGAATAAAATTAAAGAAATTAGAGTAGACAAGGACGTACCAAACTATATTTTCTTTAAATATGATTTGAAGGGAGATCAGCATTGCTTGAATTCTGTGGTTGCAACCAGAAAACGTGGACAAAGAATAAATAACAACACAGAATTAAAGCTGGCTTATACTGGTACTCTTCCTATCACGGATGCCAAATACAAGGACCTCATTTCACTGTGTAATTCAGAAGTGATTCCAAAAGAGTATCACAGATTTTATAAAAATATTTGCCATGGTAGCAAAGCCCAAGAAGAAGAAGACTCGTCTTAAAGTATATGATTTAGTATTATATAATTATATAAGTATTACTTTTTGATCTCTTTAGCCAGATTATGGCGACAACTTTGTTGATTTTTGTTTAGAAGTTTGTTTTTCTCTTGACGTTTAAGTTCATACTTATATTTTATCTTATAGCAAAAGTCTGATAAGTCTGACTTAGACTAACTTAGGTAGATAACACTACCTACCTCTTTTTATTCATTTTTGATCTCTTAGCCATATAATGGCGACAATTTTGTTGTTTTTTACTAAGAAGTTTGTCGTATTTTTATTTTGTATTGAAAGTCTAAGACTGTAAAAGAAGACTGTTTTGTTTAAAATAGGTATAGTATATAAAGCCATATAATTTTACTATAAATTATAATTAATTGTAGTAATGTGCCTTACCAGTAACTGTACTTTGTGATATTAAAAAAAATATTGATTGATTACATTAAGTAACGACTGATTGAACCTACTTGTGATATTGAGATGGTTGTACCACAATTTGCAAGATGCTTAAATAAAACTTTATTGCAGCAAAAATGTTTTCTTGTGTGAACCTGATCGGGAAAATCATATCGAAAATGAAAATTGTTATACTTTACGTCGATGAACATAATCGAATGTGAAAGATTCGATAGCACGTTTTACTAATAGATCCGTCGTAATTTATTGAAACTGCCAGTTTCGATAATACACCACAAACCGAAATCATCGTAAATAAACGAAAATGGCAGTTTCAATATCAAACGCATGCGTAAAGTCGAAGTAAACTATCGAAAGTCTTATTTCTCGAAAACGAGCAAATATTAAAAATAAATAATCTGATATAAATATAGCGATTTATTTATTATTATTGAAAAGTGGAACTAAGACCATGCATGAATTACGTCTTAAAGATAATGGTGAAATAACACTTTAAAACACCGTACTGAAAAGTACCCAAAACAAGTTTCGATGATTTACCTAGGGGCCGTCGATTTTATTTTGATCATTGACGGCAACATGACAAATTATGTCAGGAAAACGGTGTACTGCCGTTTCGACGAAATATGTTTCGTCAAATTTCACTTGGCAACCAACTTTTCGCCGAAGTTTTATTTGGCAAATCAATTCTTGGCATAACTTTACTTCGCATTTTTTTTATTTCGCCACATTTTTATATTGCAAAGTTTTATTACATCAATGTTTTATGTGGTAAATAATTGTATAGCAAATGATTTGCTTAAGCAAATAACATATCGTCAAATAACATTTAACCAAGTTTTACATTGAAAAGTTTCACTTCAACACACTTTTATGTGACAAACAATTATGAAGGTTAGCACTGCGTCCCCCTACCAAAACGAATGGCTATCAAAAAGTAGGTTAGGTTTGAACTGCGTCCCCCAACAAAAACGAACTGCTATCAAAAAGTAGGTTAGGTTAGTAAATTATAAGTGCACAGAAGAAAAAGGGGGGACGGGGGGGCGAAGCCCCCCACAAGGGGGGCTCGGGGGGCGAAGCCCCCCGCATTAAAAAAAACTCAAACCATAAGTTCAATTAGGTTAGGTTAGGTTAGGTTAGGGTTCGAACTGCGTCCCCCAACAAAAACGAACTGCTATCAAAAAGTACGTTAGGTTAGGTTTGAACTTCGTCCCCCTACCAAAACGAACTGCTATCAAAAAGTAGGTTAGGTTAGGTTAGAACTGCGTCCCCCTACCAAACCGAATGGCTATCAAAAAGTAAGTTAGGTTAGAACTGCGTCCCCCAACTAAAACGAACCGCTCCCAGAACAGTAGGTTAGGTTCAAGGGAGTCCCACATAACCATCAGGGTCCGTCCCCGCACCCTGTTGGTATGCGTAACGCAGATTTTATTTGCCATTCAATATTTTACTAAATTACGATATGCCAATCAATACATTTGACGAAATGAGAAATGACGTCTTAAAAAAAAACCAGGTAATAATTTGCGTAACAATAATTTATCAAATCATATATTGGTAAATGATATCAGTGCGAAACGTTGAGTTGGGAAATAACATTTTGACCAAATAAAAATATGGGATAAAAGGTTTGGGAACTAAAAATTTGCGAAATAATTTTTGCCGAAACATTAGTAAACCCAGGAAAACCGGAAAACCCACGGACCTGTATCTAAACAGGACCGAGCACTGCGATAAAAAAGTGTGACCGACAGAGAAAGAATACCAGAGAATTGAATTCTCGTTTTAATTAGGGTGACCAATTGCATGTGCGGGATATAAGGATTTAAAATTAATAAATGTGTCAATTCATATTTAGTAAGGCATAATTTAAATTGTTAAAAGAAATATGAATATTTATTATAAAAATATTTATTAATTGCAATTTATTAAGTCAGTCATGCAAGTCAATGACTTAATCTGTTTACGTTTAAGTACCTACAAAGTCCATGCATTCGAGTATATATTTTTAAAATTAAATAATTTCTTACTACCAGTACACAACTTAAATATTTAGAATCAAACTTGATGTGTTACACATGAATAACAAAAGGCTTTGTCCCCTCGTGAACCCTCAACGCTGCCTGCGTCATGGGTACCCCATGACGCAGGCAGCGTTACCGCGCTGGATCGCGTTTGCGAGAATTGCGTCTGAATCAGTGATCGGTGAGTTGTTTGCCACTGGGGGTGAATGATCTCAATAATTTATAATCAACGCTGCTTATTAAATGCTGACTATTTTATAAATAAAAATAAAAAAATAAAATGCATTTATTTCAGACCAATGTTCTCCATATTTTTGTTAAATATATGGACAGCATAAATATGTTTGTATTTTTTTCAAGTTAATTGGTATCCCGAATTTAATGGCAGCTCCATACTATCATAATCTACTTGATATCCCGCGGCGTGAAAACCGAATTGCCGATGACTGATCGTCACACTCAACCGTGCCAGGTTCACTCCGCGATTTCGCCACGCGGGCTTGAGGGCCCCGGGGGGCCTTAGTCAGCGACCAGAAAGAGCACGCGTTATGCGAAAGAGAGGTACGGGTGGATCCGGTGCTTTCCGTCCGGTGGTCGGACCCGAAGGACAGTTTTGTTAGCAAGAGACACTTCTAAGTACTATTACTTTGTTCTGTGACTGTTCATCTATTAAAGATGTTCCTTACCTTTGTAATGTCATGAATTAACAGTAACTCTTCGTTACTGTTTACGACGTGTGACGCACGGATTTGGGTTATAGCAAGTAAGCATTAATATATTATAAATAGATTTAACTAACTTTAAGACACGTCTTTGTCTTTGGTCTTCGTCCATGTTATCTGGTCTTCGTCTTGTACTAGCTCTTGCTCCTACTATAGTTCTACGTTACACAATATAACGACTATCATCATGAAAGAGCATTACTTCGAACCCCCATAGTCTCCATCTGCAACCTGTATATTACACCTTTTCCTAACACTTTTACAGGTGGAGAAAATGAGTATATTCCAGTATACTGAGGACGAAAGGATTCTGGTACTGAAAGAGTTTGGGTTTACTGAATCTGGCCTCACAGAAGATGCTGACTCTATCATGGATTGGTTCCAGAAACAACCTCATTTAATTGAAGCAGGAATCGGTAAGTCAAACCTAACATTAGTAGTCCATCCTTCTTTTAGTGGCACCAATATGGAATGATCTCCTATATCTGAAGTACTTTTTAAGGTGGTTTAATGCCGCTTTTAGTTAATTGGTATGGAAGGTTCCCCAAATATTTTCTTGAGGTAGTGCGCCCAGTAAAGCCTTATAAAAGTTGAAACACATTCATAAGCTAACAAAACGGACATGAAGAAACTAATTTGACAAATATTTATTAATTGATAGGGTATGCCATTTGGAATTTTGTCACATAAATATCTTAGAAAGACCTCTAATGCCGTCATAAAATTTTAATATTTAGACTAAGTTTTGCTTTCAATGTATGTAGATATGTAGTGTAAGTCCTCGAAAGACAACAAAAAATACTATCTAAATAAGCGGAGTTGCTTGGTCCTTCCTAGAAAACTTGCACGTTAAACTAATAAGATAAACTTCTATTTATAGATATAGAGGTTATTAAGAAGCTCCTTATAATGGCAAAAGGATCGCGAGAGAAGACAAAGAGTAAGATCGACAAGTTTTACAAATACAGAGGTATTTCGCCGGACCTTATTCACAGCCGAATAGAAGTACTGACTGGTGATCGGGACATATGGACTTTTTAGTAAGTTTTTATTAGTCACTTGAGCTCAATTCTATGAAATAACAATGGTAATTTTTACGTGCTTTAAACAAGTAATAAATGGCCAGTAGAAAAAATATATTTTGTACATATAATGAATTGTTTCAGTGTAAAATAAAACTATGTAAAATGGGGATATTACACACCGTCAAACCCCGGTCGGCCGGTTGTAAACTTCAAGAAGGGATAACCCACAGAAACTTCTTAACAATTATTATTCAATAATAACTATTTCTATAACTTACAATTTATTTTAAGCCAAAACATAAAAGTACATAAATGAAAGCTGATTACAACTTTTTTTCAGTCGTCAAGCTATATCAACCAAACTCTTTGAAGGAAAACGAATCACAACACTGCAATTTGTTGATCCCAATTCAAGTTCTTTTGCAATTGAAGAAATCTTCAGAAATTCGTATATGGTATGTGTTACAAAAATATCAGATTTTTATTGACAGCATCACAACTAGAAAGTTTAAATACTTATACAACTTAATAGAAAGTTTATACAATAAAGCATCATCATGGGTACTATAGCTTGGCAATTTCGTTGGTGACAGTCCCATGGTCCGCGCGGGGGGCGGGGAACGATGACGAAATGAGCACCGCTACACACGATGCGAATTACGTACGGATATGTCTGCCGATATCCCTAAAGGCCGAAGCAGTCTTTCGATCCTTTCTAGCTGCAAACGCAGTTTGAAGGCAGATTTTTTGCAGTTATAATAATTGCACGCTAACTGAAAGCGGACTGTGAAGTTGGCTTACAATTTTAATGCAGTTATTTCACCTGGAAAAAACTGACTTCCAACTGCACTTTTGCAACCAGAAAGCAATTTTAAAAATAGGTATGTATATGTACAATTTGTATACGTTATGTACATTCAATAGGTACTTCATGTATATATATATTTCATGTATGAAAAGAGAAACTGGTGAGTTTCTTCAGGCGCTTCTTCTCACCAGAAGGTCATTACCCGAAGCGCCAAAAGAAAAGGAAAAAAGAAGATAAAAGAATGTAAGAAATACATGTAAAAGAGCCCTTGAGGGCCTACTTACAGAAATAAATTATTTTATTTTATTTTTATTTTAATAAGTTTCCGATCCGGAGACTCATCTTTGCGTAGTTATCTCGTGTGCTTTTTGTTATGTGCAGTAAATGCAATTATGTACCTACACAAGTTACCGCGACCAGCATCGGCCGCCGACTGAGCTCTTGTCAGGCGGCCCCCACCGCGCGCACACCTCATAGCACCCCCGCTGTCTCCCCGCCCCCTTCGCCCGCGGACCATGGGAGTGTCACGAACGAAAATGCCAAGCTATGGGCCTACTTAATGTCAAATAGGCCTAGTACCCATGTGATGATGCAAGCATTGCTTGGTTTGGGACTATATCGATTTGTGCTAGATTGCCACGCAATGTTTATTAATTGTTTATTAGCATTTACTCGCGGCTTCGACCGCGTTATTCCCATTAATGTCCCAATGGAACTTTTTACTCAGATATCCTATGTTCCAATCCAGAACTTGGTCTACTTGGATGCCAAATTTCAGCTCATTCCATTCAGTTGTTGCTGCGTTATTTAGTAACAAACATCCAAACCTCTAAACATCTAAACATCCAAACATCTTCACAGACGCTTTATACCAGAAAAGCAAAATGTTAGATTCGCAAAAAGCCAGGTTCGCAAAAAGCCAAATTCGCAAAAAGCCAGATTCGCAAAATGCCAGATTCGCAAAATGCCAGATTCGCAAAATGCCAGATTCGCATAAAGCCAGATTAGCAGAATGCCAGGTTTTATTTCACATTACACATCACCTACACACCGACATACTGACTGACTGGATGACGGATTGACTGACAAACATAATAAAACGCATATGATTATGATACTTATCTGATTATTTATTATTTTCATCTTATTCGATAGGACAGATTTTAACCAGTTTTGGTGTACCAGCCATGATTTATCCGAGTACGGTTAAAAAGTTTAACGCGAACGACGTCGCGGGCACCTTTTAGTTGGTATTGTAAAAGTATACTTTTCAACACATTATTTAATATATAAGTAAATTATATACATTTAAGAGGTATTTAGGCTATGACAGATATTACGTCGGTTTGCCACCATTAACGAAAATGAACCCACCGCCACTCACGGGTATTTTCCTAGTACAGAATTGTCGTGTGAGAGATCAAAATGGTATTCTGCTAATCTGGCATTATGCGAATCTGGTATTATGCTAATCTGGCATTATGCGAATCTGACATTATGAGAATCTGGCATTATGCGAATCTGACATTATGCGAATCTGGCACAAAGCGTCAGAAGGAATGGAAGGTGGAACGCGCTGGAATAGATCGGTCAACCTGATCGGTCAGAGCGGAACAGTGAAGAATTACGAAACCTTAGATAGAAACAGTAGTGTACTAGTGAACTAAATGAACTAAAAGACCGAACTAGTACATTAACACGATTGTACTAGTTCGGAGCGATCCACTCAGTCAACGAGCGGGTACAAGACTAAGGTTTAGTGTGATGAGATGTGATTACTAAATTACTTAACGCTGCGCTTACTATAATATATATTGCTATGAGTATAATATGCTCGAGTATAACTGACTTTATACCTATTGGTACTTATATTTCTTTTACAAAACGATATTTTCGTCATTCAATTTTGGATTTATGTCCACTGAGTACGTATCATATTTAAATAGAATACATATATCAAATTCCAATACTTTCTAAATTTCAAATTATAAAATATATGACAAATAATATGTGACGGCATACCAATGGAGTCACATATTATTTGTTACAATTGTGTAACACCCTGCTTTGGTGAGCAGGGGGCTGCACAAATGTGACAATGATGAATGGAGTCGAGAAATCATCAAGTTCGTGTGACGTAATATGTGCATCAGTGGCGTGGCGTAAAAGATACTCTTGGGCAAGCCGGTGCAGGTTTGGCCTACATTTTCCTTGAGAGCTCAAATGCCTGATATTAGGCAAGCCGGTAGGTATCGAGTTCTTTGGACACCGTCCACGCCACTGATGTGAATGGTCCCTATCCCTATTATCAAATGGCGATGGGAATATTTAGCCTAGAACGAACTTGTATATATTTATCTGGTTTGTTTTATCATCGATTATTCATTTCAGATCGGTGATTTGAGACTACAATACGATTTCATGCTCGGTGAAATATGGATTCTGGACTTAAAAAACATAACTTTAGGCCATTTCTTAAGAATAAACCCAATGGTTGTACAACGAGCATCACAAATGTTTCAAGTAAAAATTAATCCAAATATTTTTTTCTTTTTTGCTGAGGTTTAGTTTACTTATACGTAGTTTAATTATTTTATTTTAGTTTAGGATACATTTTAAGTCATTTTACGTTTTCTATGATCTTGTTATTCTTTGTATTGCCACTTAATATTTTTGCATAGAAATTATATCAATGCAATATTTTAACATTTTTACTAACTTCTAAACAAGAAAGTAAGTTCGTTGAAATCTTTTATCACTTTGAAAGTTTTTGTCACTTTGAACATCACTGCATCTACTCATCGTATTTAATCTTCATTATTATACAAGTATTGATATTTTTTTCAGGAAGGATCTGGATTTAGAGTTTTTGCAATTCACGTGTTAAATGTTCCGTCTATAGGACGGCAAATCTATAATTTATTTAAGCAATTCATAAAACCAAAGCTATTAGACAGGCTCATGGTACACGAAAATCTAGACGAATTGCACAAAGTATTGCCAAAGCGATACCTGCCTAAAGACTATGGTGGAGAAGATTATAGTATGGACGAATTTAAAGGTAAATACTGATAATCACACTAACATTATATTATAACTGTCAAAGTTTGTGAAGATGTTTGGAAGTATGGATGTTTGGATATTTGGATGTTTGTTACTAAATAACGAGGTAACAACTGGATGGATTGAACTGAAATTTAGCATGCAAGTAGACCAAGTCCTGGATTGAAAATATAGTACTTTCTTCCCGTTACTGTCCCAAAGGAACTCTTTGCTTTGGGACAGTAACGGGAACAACGCGGGCGAAGCCGCGAGTAAAAGCTAGTACTTACTTCTTCTTCTCAGTCGTGCACTCTTGGCAGAGTGGTCGTGGTCATGTCTTGGTCGACTCTTGCGCCTTACTTACTTACTAAAGGTCTAAAGTACAGCTTATGCCAGTGGGCAAAGTACGGCCCACAGGCCATCTCCGGCCCGCGGGCAGATTTTATTCGGCCCTCCTACGGTCCTTCGAAATAAGTAGTATGTGGCCCGTGATAATATATTTTTCTGTCCTCCGGCCGGAAAGCGTCACCTTTCCGGCCGCTGCGCTAAACGAAGATGCCGCTTTCTGGCTCCGTCGAGCAGAAAAATAGTGCACTAACCTTGGCCAGTAAATAAGAAAGCCTCAGATCATATGCGATCGGAGACATTTCTTACTTAACTGGCCTTGGTATGTAATGTACTATTGATGGTCCAGCAATATAGAAATATAAAAAAATTGTCCTCTGATATTCTGGCCCTCCACTGAAATTTCTTAAATTTTCTGGCAAGCTGATAAGTGCCCCTGGATTCCAATAGTCTCATCAAAAGCCCAGTCGATAGTCGGTTTATTTCTTTAACCATAGCCCAGTAAATTAAGATCCTATTAATATTATAAAATAGTCCTTACATCTAGTCTCTCTGTTTGTGTGCGTTCATAACACGGTCAGGGAATACGTACGCTCGTTTTCACTTTTGTTATGCATTGACCACTTTCAAATTTATAAAATCACCATGGATCCTCTTAGAGCTACGTAACGCGGACTTTGTAGAGAGTGGCCTTACTTAGTATTTCCTCTCTGCCAAGAAATTTGCGCCAGTGATCATATTCGTTCTATAAAACTAGTTGCAATTGGATTAGTCGTCAGACTAAATCTAGTAACTCACCTGAACAGATCTCCGTGAACATGCCGAATTGTTCCGTAATTCGCTGTAAAAGGAGATCTACCACGTCATACGTACAAAGAGATAGTGTTTGCTTTCCCATCTAAAGTATTTAGAATTACATTATCATTATTTACTTCCTTAAAAAAATATAAAATATACAAAAATCTGATTTGAAATCATTTGAAGTTTGTTTACCAATTGACAAACAAGCAACCTCGCCTTACCATGGTGTTCCGCTAACTTATTAATGTTGTGGATCACGTCATTACACTTTTCGAAGCAAAATGTATCTTTGTGAATGTGAATTGGTCAATGTGTTGTTCTACTTGTTACGTGTGAGTTTCGTAGTGATGGACGCTTTTTCATGTACGAGTGTGTAAGTAAGTGTGCGTTAACTCGTTCCCCTCTCGCTAAATATGGTAGAAATTTGTGTACCGGACAAGTACCTTATGACGCCTCCTTTCTGTTTTGCTCTAAGTGGACCTTTTGGAAAAAGAAGTAGAAAAATTTATTGCACAGACTTTTTATAGGTTTTCCTGTAATCTATAGGTATAGGACTATTTTCTATATTTTTTTCAAAATTCTACGCCTAATAGTTTCGGAGATAATGGGGGAATGGTAAATTTTTGCCTATTTTCTTAAATTACTTCAAAACTATTGACATAAAAAATATATATTTGAAATTCTTACAATGAGCCCTTTCATTAAATATGTCACCCGATATAGTTCGCTAACTTTTTTTTAATTATCTAGTTGACCCCCCAAAACTGGCCCCCATGATTTAAATTGATATATTTTCGGAAATGTCCTTAGGTCATTACCTACTCATTAGTCATTATTGTCATTAACCATAAAATATGTACCAAATTTCAACTCAATCGAACCAGTACTTTCGAAGCAAATTGGCTGTGACAGACAGACAGACAGACACACGAGTGATCCTATCGGGGTTCCGTTTTTTTTTCCTTTTGAGGTACGGAACCCTAAAACACTTTTTTTTAATATATTTTTTTAATATTACAGATCGTTACGAAAAGGAGTTTCGAAGCAAAAAAACATTGCAGTATCTTCTGGATGGTTGTAAGAAAGTGTCCAACGAAAAGAAGAGACCTGGCGTCCGCACCAAAGATGAATTAGAAGGGACATTTAAAAAACTAGAATTAGATTAAGTGGTTGTTCCTAAACAATTACAGACTTTAAATAAATATTAATTTAAAATATTGTGTTACGGGTATAAATATAATCCATACAGCAGTTTTGATAAGTTTCTCCGAACCAATTACCTATTTACAAACATTTGTCAAATAAATTCCATTTATAGGAATTAATGTGACAAATTGCCTAAACCTATCTTTAGTGATATTTTTGATCCGACTACGGCGAATTAAAATGGAGGGTTATGATTTTAGCACCGTATGGATATATGTATGTATGTATGTATGTTTGTATGTTCGTTTGTTAACGCAACTTAACATAGGTTTTTATCATTCATATTTTATTAGGATTGTATAATGTTCATTTGGGACTCATGGCGCCATCTAGCGATTATGGCTGTTCGTTCACTTAGTCAATAACCGACCTATGGGAACGCTCAAAATCTCAATCACTCGGTGTGTTACCATTGGCCACGTCATGTCGGCACATTTCATTCTAAGTATCACTCGGTCAATTCAGTCATTCATTCATTCACATTCTTCTATCCGCTCTCATCAGAGACGGACGTGTTACTGTATTTAGGGTTAATGCCTTATGTAATAAACGACATGTAGATTCAAAATCAGTTTAATTGTTGGGGTTCCTGGGGAGGTGATCCTAAGAGCTTGGTGAGCGAGGGGAGCTTATCATCTTCAATATGCTTGTCATGGTTCGAGGAAGACATGGCCAGGCTGGTGGCCCTGGAGAAGCCGTCTGCTAGGGGAAGGCAGACGGTACTGTCGGCGCCGGCGAGCGGGAGCTAGTCGTGGCTCAGGACGGGCTTGGCGGCGGCCCTCGTCGGCCGATAATCAAAGAGAAGTATTGTCAGTGGACTAGGCACCCACGTGGGGTGGCCTATGTTCGCTGGTACAATCACCTACAGCGGGCTAGGACGGCTGCTGCAACTCTCCTTAATCATCACATCATTTACTGCTCCATTTTTGGCTGCCCACGGAGCGGCTTATTGCACCTCATTCATTCGTACATCGTTTGTTCCCTCATAACTCAACAACTACTGAACCGCGCGCTTTCTTTTTTCACGACATAGTGCTTATGGATAATTAATGTTTTGTTTAATATAAATAGTAAAATTTTGCAAATATTGCGGTCACCAATGTTTTTCGCCATAAATTTAAACCTCTCAAAAAGGTAGAATGGAGAAAAGGAGACAAACACAATATTAAAGAGCAGAGACAAGGTATGTACGTCTCTACAGTGACGGATTCGTAACCACTTGAGCTGCGTGTGGAAGGACACGGCCAAATTTGCAAAGGCTGAAAATGTATCGTATGCAGACATTTTGCAGGCGCTCAAGCTTGTCCTATAAATCAAGGAACGCAGTTTCCCCCTAATCCAGAAGAGGGAGGAAAAGAGAACGAGCAAGAGTAATCTTTGTCTGAAGCGGGGGAAATTTTGGAGGTGCTTTACACACTTGCGATATGCGAGCTGCAGGCGAGTTTCCATACAATACCAGTGCGACATTTGTATGGAACGTCGCTTCTAACTCGCCCGCAAATCGCAAGTCGATACCTTTAGACTCAAAGGGCGTAAACGCCATTAGAACCTACGGCTTTTACGCCCTTTGAGTCTAAAGGTATCGAAGTGTGATAAGGCACTTAACTTTTGGTGCCCAACAACACACCGAAAACTCACACGAAGGCGCTAAACTCATATTGTTGCCGCTTTATTTAGTCACAAACATCCAAACCTCCAACCATCCGAACATCTTCACAAACATTCACAGTTTTAAAATAACATAGCAGGATAGGATAGGATAGGATAGGATAGGAATAATAAAATTCATCCATATTTGTAAATTGGTTTAATATTTTGGTACAAAAATATTTTTTTTTGTACCAAAATATTAAACCATATAATATTAAAACAAATAACTCACTTTATTCAATTTTTTTATTTTCTCAAAATCCTTAGCTTTTTGGGCTAACTACTTCTAAATGAGTTCTTTTGGTGAAATTATGAAATGTAGTCAAATTCCATAACTCCTTTTTTAATCCATTATAATAATAACCTCGAAAATTTAATCTCAGTAATTAAATTAGATATTTAGTCAATATTTAGCTTTTTAAAAGAACCATCAAGACCGAAGTCCGCATTGAAAGTCATCTGAATGCGTCGTTTTGATTCGTCGGTATGGATAAAATCTTGTTTTATAAAAAACTCTCGCCATGCAGCAGAGCATAGTGTCTTTTCCCAAGCATCTGAAAAAATGTTTTTTTTTTACTCTACGAAGTAATCATGTTCAATCAATCAAGAGATTATTGGCGATTTTGTGTCATCTATTAAATTTTAGAAAACACGTCTTATAAGAAAATACAAATATTTTTAGTTATAAATAAAATTTCAAACTCAAACTCCTTTGTTGGTGATAGTCACTTATCAGACAGGTCACTTGCTTACAGGCGTGGGGGTACACATACTGTTCTATACATACCTATCTACAATACCCATTTTATTAAAAATTCTAATTATTAAAAATAAATTGAGCATAATTACTTATTATCTGTGCCACAAGTTAATGTTGCGGACAAAGCATTTATATTTTAAATTTTATTTAATTTCTATTACTAATTGTTTACGTAACAAAAAACAATATTCATGCAGGTGTTATTAAACACCTGCGTATAACGTGATACGGTGAAAAAATTCAATAGGCTACTTTCCTGATAGATCAAATCAGTTACTTTTTATGAAGTGTCAAAACGCTCAGACAGTATGAAGTTTGTATGAAATAAAAGTGAAATGACGTCATTTTACTCAAACGTCAAATCATCTTCTTATTTATAGGTTTTGATCTTTTAAAAATCGTTTAAAACGCTAAATATGTGATGATTTGTTCATTTTTGCAAATTTTCGAAAGCTGATTTAATGGCCAGCGTGTAGTATTTTATATTGACCACAGGGAAATACCCTAATATGATTTGAATGAATTTTATTTAACAGTCTATTCAAATATTCACCTGTTAACTGTTGACAAGTAACATCGCCAGTGCCGCCCAAATCCTTTGGAAATTCAATATCTGGAAATTTCTTCATAACTTCGTCGAGATGTTTATAAAAGTGCATTCTTTTAACCAGTTTTGGTTGCATTACTTTCTTGACCAAATTTAAAACGACTTCAGCGAAAGGGGGGAAATTTATAAAATGTATACCCTTAACATTAGCACCCACGCTTTTCTGCAAAAAAGAACAGTAAGTAAAATTTCACACAAAGTAATATTTAGCACAATATGCATTGCTATTAAAGCATACAATAGAACACGTACAAGGATATAAAATATTGCCTTTGATGTGAGTACAGGAGTCATCTGTAATACTAGCTGTAAAGTCACATTGGTATAGTCCAATACCAGCTGTTCCGAGAAGACACTGTCATTACACAGTCTGTAGTCAATCATCATGCATATTACTTTCATAACTTCTGCGGCGGAAACACCTTCACTGGATTTTATTCTGAAATTAAATGTACAAATATACAAAAAAATAGGCTTGTACAAGGTACAGCTAAGTTGCCTTGTAAGTGACCTCGATTGCGCAGTAGCAAAATGTAAGGGATCGTAAGGACGTTATAAAAATAAATGAACCTTGCCTCTTGTGAATAAGAACGATTTAGAACTGCATTTTCATAGCAGTGGCCTCCAATCAAATCGCCTTCCTTTGTTAAAAAACTGAGCACCTTTATTTACTTAAGATAAACAAAGCTAAAATTGCTTCGGCTTACCCAATGATAAATATTTTTATGCCACACCTGGCCATAAAGTGGCCTTTACCGCACGCTGCGCGTACGGAAAAAGCCGCTTTCTGGCCAAGTGTAGACATAAAATGATGTACACTACACGGGAGGTAAAAAAGAAAGCCCTCGATCGCATATTTACGTCCCTCGCTTGCAGCTCGGGCCGCAAACATATGCAATCTCGGGCTTTCTTTGTATTACCACCCTAGTCATGTAATGTACTATTAACACCACGACATTTGGAACAAAATATAGTACATTACACAACTAGGGTGGTAATACAAAGAAAGCCCGAGATTGCAGATGTTTGCGGCCCGAGCTGCACGCGAGGGCTTTACCTCCCGTGTAGTGTACATCATTTTATGTCTACACTTGGCCAGAAAGCGGCTATTTCCGTACGCGCAGCGTGCAGAAAAAGCCACTTTATGGCCAGGTGTGGCATAAAATCAATTATGTAGTTCCGAGTAAAAAAAATCAAATTCAAATCTTAACTGAAAATTATACCAATCATCATCAAACTAACTGAAAGTAAGGAAAAATAACTAACTGGTGGATAAGGTTATAATTTATTATCTTCTTCTGATTATAAAGTAATAAAGTGGCCATGGCTAAGCCATATTCATTAGGTATTGAACGCAACCGCGAAATCTGCAAAAGTTTGCATTTCTAATTTCATTTTAACCTCGTGCCGCCCACTGTACAATACATTGTACAAAGTGACATTTAGCATTCCAGCCCAGACTTAAAAAATAAAATTATGACCTAAACACCCCGTGTACAATACGATGTACATAAAAGTTTGGCAGGTGTCATCTTTAAAATTTCGCGCGAAATTGAAATTCGCCTAAACGGTGTGATTGGTCGGTTCAGTGGCAGCCATTTTGACAGCTTTCACTCGAACGATATTCATAGACAAGTATTCAAACTCCGCCATATTTGCAGCCATGCCGCCATCTCGCAAGACACGTGAGTATAAATCGCAATTTATTAATTCAATCTTGGCTTTTTTAGTTTTGAGAAGGATATAAAACGAATCTCAAACGTAGGTTTGAATAGAATTCGTTTTTATTTTTGTTAAAACGCATTTACACATTTTTTATTTTGTGATCAAAAATCTATGTGCAACTCATTGCACATTGGGTGTTACTGACTATAAAATGTCGTAGATGCCTACTAAAACATGTTATTGGTTTTAGGACTACGTGACAAACAAATAGTAGATTTGCTGGCTGAATCAGAGTTGGAAGACTTTTTACCATCGGATGAAGATGTCGGCGACCCTGAGTACCAGCTTCGTGACGAAAATTCACCCGATTTGGAGATTAATTCCAGTGAAAATTCGAGTTTTGTTTTTCAAATGTTTGTGTTTATCTGAAGGTTGGCTAATTAAGCACTGAATTACCTATAGGTATTGTACCTTAATAATATACGAAGAATATTACAGTTTATGTTTTGTTAGTTTGAGACTTGTGATGGAGCATTTTTTTAATGTTTGTAATCTATAAGCGTACTGAATTACTAGGTATTGACATTTTGATGATTATTTTGTTTACTGGTAACAAAAATGTGATAATTATAGTAGGTAATTAAGATTAAAGAACAAGTATGCAAGTGGCTGTGATTTTGTGCCTTCTAAAATTAATAAAAGCTGATCTCAATATTGTATGTTAGTATTATTTATAACATCATCCAAACTCCCAATGTACATCTTAATGAACTAAATCTACGAACTTAAAACTTGCTGTAATTTATTTATTTGCACACAACTGTACCCAGAAAAAAATAAAAAAAATCATACTTGAGGTTTTCATAAAAAAAAATGTTGTCAAGTTGTGGGCAGTTTCAACATAAAAATATATTGGCTAATATATTGCACATTGAGCGTTTAGCTGAAGTTACGTATTTTTTCTTGGGCGGCACGAGGATAATATTGTAGTGCGCAGATTACCTCCACATTTTGTCTCACACCGCTAGACTCAGTTGTCGTGAGCTATATCCACTTTTTTTTACGAATCCTTAGGAAATAAAAAGGAAGAATAGGAAGGAAATGTTCTCAATCCACTTTATGATAAAATTATTAAAGTTTCAGCGAACTTATATAAAAAAGGTGCTTACAAAGCGAATATTAAATTTTATTGTTTAGCAAACTGCGATTTCAACGTGAAGTTTAGCAGCTTGCAATGATGTCCATTTCTCAAAGTTTCCATTTTTAATCTTTAGATACGGAACCCAAAACGACGAATTTTACTCATTTCTATTTTGTTTAGTGTATATTCTTATTTAATACAGAATACTTGTTTTTACCTGAACATTGTAACTCTGCAGTTGTCGGGCGTTTTTCGCGGCAAAACTATCCAGTGGCCAGTTTTTAGATACCGATTCAAATGAGGTTCCAAGGGGTCTCTGTTACACAAAAATTCCGGCATCTTCGGTCGCACAGTGTAGTACATGTCAATTTTCTCTTTAACCTTTTCGATACTAAACTTTTTCATTATAAGAAGTCTGACGATGAACTGGTCATCTGTATGATGAAAATCATATACAAAATAAAATAATTTCAAGTCAAAAAAATAATTGTGACAAACATTTATCGTCGACTGTACTTTATTTGTACCTGGGTTTTTTTATTTTAAGTGTCCTCTGAACTGACAGTTACCAGGTCGTCACAAAACGACAGTTTAGACGGAATTTAAACATAGCTTAAGTTTCGCCTAACCGTACATCTTATACGCCGTGGGCCCGTATAACCCGACCAACTTTAACCATAGATTCTAACAACTATTAGAAGTAAAAAAAGTTATGTTACGTATAGTCGATTAACGCTTACTTTCCGAGATATTCATAAGTTTTAAAATAAAACTCCCAAGTGTGTAACAAGCCCTAATAAATGTGACTAAGAAACTTTTGGGCATTTCCCCAGAAATATGTCTGCGGTCACCTCATTCATCTGGCCCTATTTCATACTAAATGTATGGAGACAGATGAATGAGTCGCAGACATATTTCTGGAGAAATGCCCTTTTACTGATTTTTGGCTCCGTCGCTGAACATAATTTTCGCAAAACATGATATTAGCAAAATATGATATTCTCAAAACACGATATTCGCAACAAATCATACTAGCAAAACATCATATTCGCGAAACATCATACTAGTAAAACATCATATTAGCAAGACGCTATATTCGCAAAATATTACAGTAATACACTTGTTGCCGACTGTATCACCGATCACTAACTCTGTAATTAAATAGAAAACATCGCATCGTAAAAACATCGTATCGATAGCGGAGTTTTTAGTATAGGTAGTGCTAAGAATGGTGTAAGGAAACGAATTCTGCAATAAAAAAAACATGCAACAAAAATTACTTTCATAAAAGACTGTGTATCGAACTTGGTTTTGGCTCGTTTGGTTTCTATTTAATTACAGAGTTAGTAATCGGTGATACAGTCGGCAACAAGTGTATTGCTGTAATATTTTGCGAATATAATGTCTTGCTAACATGATGTTTTACTAGGATGATGTTTCGCGAATATGATGTTTTGCTAGTACGATTTGTTGCGAATATCGTGGTTTGAGAATATCATATTTTGCTAATATCGTGTTTTGAGAATATCATATTTTGCTAATATCATGTTTTGCGAAAATGATGTTCAGCGACGGAGGGCTATGTTGGTGATATAACGTTATTTACTTGTAATACCATCAGGAATACGTGGTTAAAGTTGGTCGGGTTGTACGGGCCCCTTCGGCCACTTTGGAAACCAAAGGTTCGAAACCAGTTTAGAACACAGAATTATTTTTCTTCTTAGGAAACCTGGTTTCGAGTAAAAAAAATAATTCTGTTTTCCAAACTGGTTTCCAATACAGAGTATAAAATCTCGTTTTGAAACTCATTCAATATGTATTTACGTCGCAGGGATATGATGAAAACTGGGCTTTGACCAAATCCCTCCGCTACCCAAAGGTTGCCTGGAAGAGATCGCTTCCTAGCGATAAGACCGCCGGTTGTATCTGCTGGGAGTTCATCATCGCCATTAGGGATTTGATCAAAGCCCTGTTTTTATCATATCCAGGCGATATACGTATTGAATTCAATACGTATTGCATTCAATACGTATATCGCCTGGATATAGTCTTCTTTTGAAACCCATTGGTTTCAAAAGAAGACTCTACATTCTGTATTGGAAACCAGTTTAGAAAACGGAATTATTTTTTTTATTCGAAACTAGGTTCCCTAAAAAGAAAAATAATTTTGTATTCTAAACTGGTTTCGAACCTTTGGTTTCCAAAGTGGCCGAAGGGGTACGGGCCCACGGTGTATACATAAAAGTATAAGTTTATTTTGTAATGTGATATGTATGTAAGATTGTAAGGTACTATTTATCTATGGGCCTTTGATGCCGGAAAAAAAAAAATTATTATTATCAGTATATCTTTATTTCCTTAAGTTAGGTTTTTTACAATATATATAAAGTAAAATAGAAGGTCAGTACCCCAGAGCGCCAAAATAAATAATACATATTTAGAATCAGACTTGTAAAAGAGCCCTTGAGGGCCTACTTACAAAAATAAATTATTTTATTTTATTTCAATACAAAATGAAATGACAAAATTTAAACACATTAAAAAAAACCTAACCTAGTGTGCCGCCAGCAGCGGGCGGGGCCCAAGCTACCGGTGGTTAGGGCTGCAGAGAGAGGAACCTACTGACGATGCGCGCCGTGTCCAGAAGTACCGCCTTCTGTATCTGACCCTGATCTAGCCATCTGGCGGTAAGCTCGTGAGCCAAGTCAAGGTACTTGCTGAGCTTGTCCTTCTCGGCCTTCACGAGGTTCTCGTCATGGGGGATGGTGATGGTGGATATTATTATTATTATAAAACAAAGTCGGCTTGGTACAGGGTATCTACACCATTTATAACTCGAGAACTGGTGGAGCGAT
Organism: Eudemis profundana; assembly: GCA_947034925.1. Classification (NCBI taxonomy): domain Eukaryota; kingdom Metazoa; phylum Arthropoda; class Insecta; order Lepidoptera; family Tortricidae; genus Eudemis; species Eudemis profundana. Next base: position 10,757,785 of record OX344812.1, read on the forward strand.
TTTTATGACTTTTGATTTTTTGGGTTGTCTCTACCCCGAATAACAGAATAACTATTAAAAATTCGGAAGCGGGACGAAGTTCGTCGGGATAGCTAGTTAAAAATAAAAATGCCCACCTATATTCACAAACAGCATGTCAAAATTAATGACATGATGAGCCAAAACATGGTGGATGTATCTTATGCGATTTAGATAATCCTACGGCCACCTTCCGATTCCAACATTAGATCAGCTCGATAGTACTAAAATCTTACATTGTCACTTACATATGCCGTATTTCAGCTCAGTCGGATACTATAAAAAGTGAGATTCGATAGAACTGAACAAACATGTAAACAAACGGATTTACCTTCATTACTTCGTAATCACGCACTTTTTAAGAACGAACATAGCCTTATCAACAATTTACATACATAAACCTTGTATTTTCATTCATTTTTAATAAAAATATCCATTAATTATTCATATTTCAGTAAAAACAAACTTAGTCAATACGATTTTGCTATGTGTCAAATGTTACTCAATTTTTTTTACTCATCTATAATGTAATAGTACATTGTGTGTCAAGGGCGGTAAGTAAGGAATTGATTTAAACCAAATGACATACCGATATAGTTTGCTAACTTTTTATTTTTATTTTCAAGTTTATCCCCCAAAAGAGGCCTTTCTCAACCGTCTACCCATTGCCATTAATAATATCGAGCAAACTTCTGAAAACAGTAAAAAGTACAGGGTAAACATAAAGTTAAACCTCTTTTTCATTTTCAGAACAGACCATGAAAAATGCATGATCCAAGATTCAATTTTCAACGCAATTTCACCCCGCTATTTGTTGCGACCGGATACCTATTATAGCAATTTGGCTTGGAAACTACGTCTTTGGAGGTGAAGGGCAATCTAATTCTTTTTAAATGAACTAAACAAAGAAGCAAAATGCAGCTAAGGCCAGAAAATCTACGAGGAAACTAAAAATAAGAACAGTACCGTGAAACAGCGCTAGACTTTGCGAATGGGAAAGGGATAGTGTTGAAATTAATAATTAATGCTCCTACAAAGGTTTAGTGCAAGTAAAACACACTTAGGGCTAAAACAATTCAAAAACTCCTAACTAAGAAACCCTAAAAAATCTTTTGGTCTTTTATATTTTTAGATATTGGTAAGTTGTAATATTTTCTTTCGGCATAGAATTAAAGCGGCAGTTCAATATTTGAGTTATGGTAGGTAAAAAAATAAAAAACTCATGTTTGCAAACTAGTTTAGCAGTAAAAACTGAGCAGTAAACTAAATAAAAATGAATCGTCAAATAATTTAAACGGGCAGTGCAATAAATCGATACCTCCTACGTATACTGAGCTAACTCACTTTTTACGATTTTCGTTTTTTTGCATATTTGGTATCAAAACACTTATATCTACATGCTATAAAAATTTCGTGAAGAAATTACTGCTAGTTTTCGAAATAAAATGACGTACAGTGAGCCAACTAACACCTTTTTTTAAATTAGGACGTCGTATACTGAGCCAAGTCGCTTGGTCCACTATACGCGGTACACTTTTCGGGGAAGGTCGGCGCGGGCGTGGTGCAAGTGACAGTTGGCTCAGTATGCTCGCTCGTTGTCGTTGCGGGCGGACGTTGGTCCACTATGCGCGAACGACAGTTGATGCGGCATACGTCTTTTCTACCTACTGCGAATAAAAATTGGCTCTTTTGATAATGATTTAGTTATTATATTGTTACGTGATTGGTTATTATGTTAAATTAAAAATAATTTCACACAAAATACATCAAAATGAAGCAGCGGAGGGAAAGAAATCTGTTTTTGCCAATTGTAAAGTATTTAATATACTACAAGTGTGTAATGTAATATCTTTGCTCGACAAATGTAATCTATAATAACTATCAACGTTCCAAGTATAGTAAGAATTATCTAAGGTGTCCGAATGTTTGTTCATTCTCTTTAGGAATATTCGGACACCTTAACACGTTCGCGGACAGACATTCTATAGCATTCGAATTTTGAGTAACTTTTGTGACACGCATTCTATAGCAGTCTTGATTTGAGGTTTTTTCCTGAGCGCAAATGCTAAAGAATGCGCTTTGCCATAGTAAATACTAGTAGATCTATCTTTACTGTCACTTTTTCTCTAGTCCAGATGCGCTTACTGTCATATTACATGCTTTTCGCACACAAACAAGCTAAACATGTATTGCCGGCTATCGTACCCCCCTCTCATGCACACAGATGCTATAGCAGTCGCGGTTGTATGAAAGTTTGCTTGATCAACCGGCGAGTGCGCCGCTGAGTAGTCTACGGTGATGTTGGTGAATTTCGAGCTACCGAGCCTTTTCGAAGCATTATTTCCATCATCATAAGTAACATTTATTCGATGGTTTTCTAGCATAATATGATGTGTTGCAATGACTAGGCTTATTTACTAACTGTTTATTGCCCTATAACTAGTGTTAATGGTGGCAAGGATTTAAAACGCAGGCATGAATGATGATAGCTATTTTTTGATAAACTAATACAGTAATAATAATTTTAGGTAGTAATCTATTGAATTATATAATTGTTCGTTCTCTGTTCTACTGCTTGCATCGTAATGGGTGTATGGGTTGCTCTGTGTAATAAAAGTGTTTTCAATTTGGTTTAGATTTACTTCGCCTTTAGACATTCCTCGTCGTGACGAGAGCCCGTTCATGTGCTGCGAAACGAATCAGCCTTATCATCACCCTCTTCACCTCGAAGCGAGCAAGTTAATTCAGCACAAAATGCGCTAACTTTTTCGCCGCAAACGAAGCCTTCCCTTTTGCCACCAATTGAGCCAGCTACTGCGCCATTAGCCGATCCTGACTTTCACTTAGCTGTGCCAGTTGATTTGCCACCAAGCGACTTTTTTCCTTCATCTCCAAACCTGTCAGCATTGTCGCCGCAATCAGTACAAAGCGACGAGCAGCTTCACCTATCAAGCTTGAAAGGTCAAATTCCATCCATAAATGATACTCCATGGGAAGAGACTGGGTGGATTTTAGAGCGTCTCAACCGCCGTCATCACCAATCCCGATATTATGATGACATATTTTTAAAAATAACATATTTTTTGATTAAAACATGAAAAAAAATGTGATAAAATATAGCATCCGTGTCACATTGTTACATACTATAGTACAACAAATCAGACGGAGCTGCTATAGCAGGCAACTTATAGCATTCGTTGTCATAATATATCACAAGCTAACTAAACCATGTGACAGAACTGCTATAGCAGTTATATGCTATAGCATTTGCTGTCACATAACGTGGTATAACAAAGTATCATATTTGACGTCGCTGGTATAGCATTCGACTTACATAGCATTCACTGTCACATATAAACAGTACACAATGGCACAACTGTGACGAACCTGCTGTAACAGTTCCAAAAATTCCATACAAAATGTTTGTGTCAAACAGGTGTGACTTACTGTCCGCGAACGTGTTAAATAATTCTTACTATATATAATGTCAGAATAGGAAAAAAAACAGAACCCAGTCCTCACTACTGTAGCAGGACTGAGAATAAAGCAAGCTATCAATAATTAAAATAAAGAAAAGTAAAGAATATTTCCGGCGCCAGACATCTGCCAAAAATGCCAGATAGCGGAACTGTAGGTCTTGGTAATTTTAATCATAATGGAGGTTTTCAGTTACACACACATACCACACCACAGTTTCCTGCAATTAAACCATGAAAAACTGTTGCGAGGTTTTTATTAGTCTGCTATAATAAGTTTTATAAGTTAGAATTTAACCAAAGATACGTTTATCTGCATATCTATGATATACTTAAATAATAACAAGGGTGTCGCCGACCTGGGAGAAGTTGTTTACCCCTGTTAACTATGCAGTCATCAGCGGAGTCCCACGCCAACTGTATCCAGGTTTAAGCCGCTCAGCGGCTTCCAGCTCCCACGGTCCCAGTTGTGGTAGTTGTCCGGAGTGGAGTGGAGTCAATGCACCGTTACAGATTTAGAAAAGCGTGCAGCTTGTAAGGTTAAACCACCGCAAAGGGTTAATGTAAGAGCAGGGAAAAGGTATCCGGCAAAGCGGCATAAATAAAGTTATTAGACATTAAGGCATGATGCCTTTAAGAATTAAGGGGAAAACACTATAAATTGTAACCTAATTGGGCATGGCCATAGCTGGGTTACCAAATCCGAGTGACACGGTATGTAAAAAGTCATAGGAGAGAAAAGAGAAACAGAGAAAGTGCCATCAAGTGCATATAGCGTGCAAAACGTAAAACAAGGTGCCGCACGCATAAAAATGGTCGCAAAAGTTGGTAAAAACGGACCCAAAACGTGATTAAGCGTAGTTAAACGTAATTCAAACAGGCGTCTTATGGCCTCCAACAAGAGACAAGATTCGTGTTAACCTCAACACAATAAAGCAACATGGCATGGAATTTTATAGTTAAATTTTCTTAATTACTCACGCCCGTTGTAAAGATGAGTTTAGGAGTCCATCTCGGTTGAATGTCGTCGCATTCTCATGACAATAAAAGAAGAACCCTGAAATAATTCAGAGACGGAATGACGCAATATGTCTTGACAAGAGGAATTAGTCCAATTGGAAAGAATTTATCAAAAAATACTTACCGAAACGCGGGTGAAACGCAACGGCTTAGTTGCAGATGGCCGACAAATTGACGTCTCGTTAGCACTTCATTTTATAACGAATTTAATACCAAAAGTCCAAAGAGACGAGTCCGCCATCCAGAAAACAAGAAGCCAACCCTCTGCTGAGACGCTCTGGCAACTAACCAACCATCGGTGTTGCCAAACTGGTGGACATAACATACAAAATAAGCTTAGCAGTATACTGGTTCATAATAAATTGATTCCGGCGTATACTGGTACAAGTGACAAATCAGACGAAAACTAACTGATAAAATCCATTCGAGCACGAGCTTTGAGTTTGTTTAGATATTTGATGGTACATCACACATAAAAGGCATACATAAGTGGCAAGTATAATAAAAATATAGCCATATTCATCTAATTATAGTTTACGACGTATACTGGATCAACTGGTAGTTGGCTCAGTTTATCAAAAACTAGAACTCGTAAATTTCACGTATACTGGGCTAAGTGCCGATTTTTCAAAAACTACCATTAATTACGAAAAAGTAAATATGTAGATTTAAGCAAAATGTGTTCATTTCGCATATGTTAGTTATGGAACTTTGTACCTTTGAAGAGCCCTCCTGTAAAATCGTGATTTTGCACTTAGCTCAGTATACGTAGGAGGTATCGAAATACTGAGCAGTGGAATAGTTGAACTGGGCGGTTAGGCGCGTACAGTTAACAAATCGTAACGTAATTGGTTAGTAAACTAAGATACATGTTAATAGTCAAATGAATCAAACTGTGTAATGGGCATAAATAAGATGCCCATAAAAAAAATTTAAGCATATTGTATAATGGACATAAATTGGTTGCTCATAAAACAATTTAACCATACTGTATAAACGCATACACCGCAAATCGCATAAGCCTGTTTTTTTCTTAGTAGTTACTTAGCGTTATTCACAACATTGCTATTACAGATTGTTTTTATCTTGGACAGTAAGTGGGGTATGTTGTGATCGCAAGATACCTAACACTCCTCCTCGCTTCGCTCGTCGTCATACCCAGGGCTCGGACAAAAATACCGGTATTCTTGCCGTTCTTATCGTTCTTTGGTTTATTATTTCGTTTTTTAACCAGACAATCTAATAATACAAAATCATGACTTAAATGTATTACTGAGCTCTACATAAAAAGCATAAAATAATTCAAAATATTGGGCTATTTCGGGGTTTTTGCAAAATACCGGTTTCGAGCCCTGGTCGTACCTAACTGTGACTCTGTCACAGTTTTTACCTTGGACAGTAAGTGGGGTATGTTGTGATCGCAAGGTACCTAACACTCCTCCTCGCTTCGCTCGTCGTCGTACCTAACTGTGGCTCCATCAATGATGAAAAATGAATCAGCGACAGAAACTTATTGTATAATAAGAGCAGGTTTGGCTTTTTTTAACGAAAGTTTACCACTCTTTTCAATCAAAGTGACGTTCGGATGCTACCGCTCACTGTGAATTGGCAAACTTATTTTCGAGCTGCCCATTCCAACCGTTTTACTGCTCATTCATTTATTAAACTACTTGAGTAATTTTTGCACTGACATTGAATGATGAAATAACAGACCAATATTTTTATTACTTACTGCTTATGTTTTACTCACTTATTTACTAACCGCCGAAAAATTAAATGACTGCCCATTAAATTTTTTAACTGGTCATGATAACTTGTGTATTGTTTAAATAACAGTTGCAAAAATTAATTCCCTTTTCTTTGTATGACAAATGTAATACGAAAACAGCACGTCCCCCGACTGCAAACGAAATATTACAACGTATAGTATCCATGGACGGGTTTTTTATCTATAATTTAAGTTTTATTTCATACTTTTTGGGTTCCGTACCTAAATGATGCCGACGGAACCCTATTACTAAGCCTCCACTGTCCGTCCGTCTTTCCGTCTGTCACAGGGCTGTATTTTTCTTTTATTTTCACAAAATGTGTATTTCTATTGTCGCTAAAAGATCTAATAAAAAGAAAATAAAATCATGAATTAAGGGTGCGTTTCCACCAGGGATGTGCGAGGATGCGTAGCGAGGGATATGTTTGTCATGAACCAATAGAAACACTTCATTTACCTACCCTCGCTCCGCAGAGCTGTTTCTATTGGTTCATGACAAACACATCCCTCGCTACGCATCCTCGCCCATCCCTGGTGGAAACGCAGCCTAAAGGGGATACCCGATTTTAATAATGGTATTAGGTAGATGCTTCAAACCTTCATAAAATGTGTTTATTGGCGACTTTTTGCTTGATTTTAATAATAGAATGTGTATTTCTATTGCCGCTATAACAAAATATTATAAAAACAAAATCAAGATAAAAATACCTAAAGACGCCAAAGGGTAGTTCTCTGCGTTTTTTTACCGTTTTGCTTGCTTCATTACCATCGCCAATATTATTGGCCGTTTTATAAACGCAATCAGGATCATTATGATAAAAATAGCAGAAGCACGCGACTTCTACAAGATAACCGAAAACGACTCCAAAGTTTATAGGGAGCTCATCCATAATGTGGTGATGGTAATGATGCGATTGGTGCGACTGTTTAGTCGCAGAGAACTACCCCAAAAACCACGTTTCTTGTATATGGGACCCCCCCCCCCCTCCCTATGCAAGTTATTTTTGTCGTTGTTCGACGGTAGTAGGAAACCCTTCGTGTGTGCGAATCCGACTCGCGCTTGGCCGCATTTTTAAATGTTAATTTTCTACTTCATGCTTCATGCATATGAGACGTACAATATTATTACACAAAAAATCACAACACCTCATGAACGAACTGAACTGATTTTGATAAAACATCTGTAAGTATTAGAACCTTCGCTAAAACACCCAGACACACACTCACCCCTCTTTTTGCGTCGGGGGTTAAAAATGAGGAATAACCCAGTAGGCTTATGATGCTACGTTTTGTCACGCGATAAAGCATCCGTCACTCTCACACTCTATTTGGTAGAACGTGACGTATGCTTTATCATTTATTTATCGCGCGACAAAGCGTAGCATCATACGCCTACCGATCGCAGCGGTTTGTTTAGCTTTAAGGTCGCCGAAACGATAGAGGCGGAAGGCGTGCAACCGCTCATTTTGGAAGTGCTTGGGGGAGCCCTATGTCCAGCAATGGACGTCTCAGGATTGAAATAATGATGGTAATGCTGAGCACCTAGTTAAATGGTCAGCGTTTCTACTACGACGTTTATTGTCATTACCGTTCAAGCAAATAACTATGCAAGGAATGATGATAACAGTAGAGCAGGGGTCACCAATTAGTTTCTTCCGGGGTCCGGTTTATAAAATAAAATGACCATCGCGGTCCGTTTCTAAGTAAATTAGTTTTACTTAAGATCCTCACAAAATAGGTCGGCGTTCGGCCATCTGGTGATACCTGCAGTAGAGTTTTCAAAGTTTGTATCGAATCAGAAACTTATTTTACCAACAGTTCCTGCCGCTCGTTATTTCACTACGCTGAAATCAAGCACTCTAAAGTTCACTTGCCTAGCAACTTACACCTTAAACTAGACGACAAAAAACAAAGTATTCGTCACTCTCACACTTACATACTTGTCAGAATGTGTCGGGTGCTTCATTTATTTATCACGCGACAAAGCCTGCCATCAGACGCGTTCTGTTCTCCTCCATAGTTCTCCTCCTTCTTGCAGATTTTTTTCTGCAGGCGTTCGCGATGTCAATCTGTCGTCTTGCAAACGGAATTCGCTTTACCAATTTTTGCACTGACGATTCAAATTACCGACGAAAGCACCAATCATTATTGAATTTGAAAGAATGTTAATGCTTCTTATTCTGAAACCGTTGCCTAAAATGGTTCACGCTAGTGGTTTCCAGCTCAGCTATAAGGCGCTAACTTCGCGCTTAAACTATCAGTTTATTTACCACGAAACTCACGTTCGGGCCATAAATAGAGTGTTTCCCGCCCGGACCGCACGTTTGATAGTTTCCGTCGTTGTAACGGGCTGGATAGTACGTGGAACTGCCGAAGTTGCGTTGTGGAGATCGTAATTTTCTTGGTTAAGCTTGGGTTATTTTTTGAGACCGAGGAAATCCTTAATTGAAAAAACTGTTTTATAAATTGAACACTTTAAACCATTTTTTTTTTTCTATGAAGGTACTTTATTGAAATTCTGGTAGTATTTACAGCTCAATTGATTTTTTGAAGGAGAGAACGTTTTCATTTTCCTAAAGATTAATGTAATCTAAGACGGCAATATATTTGCCGCTATCCGTGAAACGACTCACACTTCGTAGTTCAGCCATACATTATTGTACCATAAATTAATCTGACAAATAAAAAAATATATTTCAGATTCTCACAAAGAGCCCTAAACAATAAATAACAGAAACAATAAATTATCCTAAACTAAAATAATTATACTAAACCTAAAACTAAACTACCTATTAAATTATATCTAAAAAGGGCCCCCGTGGCATGGTCCCAAAGATGCTGGCAGCATTTCCTCGCTGTATGGCAATACTAATGCGCTGAGCGAGGAAGCTGCCAGCCCTTTGATCTCCGGAGGTGTCGACGAGCCGTTTTGAAATGTCCTTAAATAGGAGCTTAGCGCAAGGACCCCATGGGCCCAGGGTCTCCACGCCGAAAGGCACGAAGTGGTATTGGGAGCCGAGACCCTGGTATTTGAGTTTTTTGCGTGATTCGGCCGCCTCTGCCGCCGCCCCTACCCTGAAAGAGGTCCGTGGTAGATGTGAAGGCGCTAGTGTATCGGCGCATGTCGCGTCCCACACCAGCACTCGACCCTAAGTGCTAAGTGATACCCTGACTCGGTTATTTGAGTGTCATGACTAAAATATCAAGTATTTTTCAAATCTGGTTTCTGATATGGGTAGCCAGATAACTATGCCATACATTATATATCTATGGGGACAAGTAGGGCTTCCAATCCCGCAGCCTATCTTTAATCTCGGTACCTGCGGGGTTGCATATTTTCGAATTTGCGGGACCCCGCATAGTAATTAATGATATCAATTATAAGGTGAAATAATCATTGTATTTAAACTTTTATTAGAGTTTACCTTTTAAACATTAAAAATTACATATAAAAAAATAACATTGCACTTCTATTAGTTCAATTGAGACCAAAATTAAAATCAACCTATGTTAAACAAACTCTAAGGAGCTCAATTATAATTTAAACAAATTATTAAAATATTAAATTTATGTATGTATGTAACTTAACTGATATATATCATCCAAATATCGGCAAAGTACGAACAATGTATATTATAACTTTAATAACAATAAGGGTGATGGCACCAATCATGGACATGTTAAGCATAGAGTACCCAGTAATGGACAGCAAAGATTCAATGGCTTATAGCCGACTATTCATGGGCTTTATCAGTTATGACCATCAGGTTATCTGAACATAACGTGTTGTTAGTATATATCGTGTCCGTTACATAAAATTAAGGTTTTACGGAAAAAATGTTCTTGTCCATTACTGGTGCTCCCTCTTCTTCGATTCTTCTTCTCTGCACCCTTCTCTTCTGAAAACTAATCAACACAAAGCCTTTTAAAAGATCCAGGCATTCCGAGATATTCTTCGTTGAATTTTTCTGGACGTCTTAATTTCTCATTGGTACATGCCCCTCTCATATCTTCTATGAATGACAGATACTTGTCTGTAGATAATTCTTCCATCCATTCATCTGCAAATAAAAGCACAGCATAAACATGACGTCACGTTTAGTCTACTGGGACTGACACCGCCTACGAAGCTAGAGGGCCCGGGCTCAAATCCTGGTAAAGACAAATATTTGTGTGATGAGCCCGAGTATTTGTTCCTAAGTTGGAGGAGGAGGATGTTTTCTATCGATTTAAGTATGTATATATCTAGTTATACACGTATGTATATCGAGGTCTAGTACCCATAATACAAGCATTGCTTAGTTTGGGACTAGGCCGATTTGTGTAAGATTGTCCCCACAATATTTATTTATTTTTTTATTGTAGTTTAACGACTGCCAACGAATTCTAAATATTATATTAGAGGAGAACAATAAAAAAAATATACAGGGTGTCCCTTAAACCAACTTTGATACGATAAGGGCTGATAGACCAGCTCATCAGACACCAGATTAAGTAAATTTGACCTCAGTAAAAAATTCTTAGTTTTCGAGATATTGACGTTTTTGCAAAACTCGTGCTAAGTGATACCCTGACTCGGTTATTTGAGTGTCATGACTAAAATATCAAGTATTTTTCAAATCTGGTTTTTGACATGCGTAGCCAGATAACTATGCTATTGAACGTAATTCCTATTTCTGTTAATTTCTTCATGGTGTTGCCACAGTAGAATATCAAAAAATTATTTTCAGATTTTTCCAAATTTCACGTCTGATTTCGAACGAAGGTGGTGAAAAAAAAATGTATCAACACAACCTGGCACATGACGTAAAAAAATTGCGCATTTTTTGTAGTTTCTAAAATCGTATAACATTTACTAAATATTGTAATAGTTTTTGAGATAATGATATTTTTTTACAAAAATAACTTGTACTGAAGTTACTATTCCATTGAATGGCGCTCAACCAGTCGACCAAAAATTTACCTAAATGTTTGACTATTTCATTCCAAATAAAAAGCCCTTTGATCGTCTTCTCGTTAGTAACCTAATTCAATACAGTTTATTGATTAATGGCTATTTTTGGTGCTAACGGACCTACTTTGACCGATGATTACGTTAAGTTTGCACCTAATTTGTAAGTATTGTCTAGGACGCTGAGTTTGCACCTAGCAAACTTAGTTCAACCGGATCGTATGAGAAATTTAAGATTAAGTGTAACTACAGTACAAGTTATTTTTGTAACAAAATATCATTATCTCAAAAACTATTAAAGTATTTAGTAAATGTTATACCATTTAAGAGACTACAAAAAATGCGCCATTTTTTTTCATCATGTGCCAGGTTGTGTTGATACATTTTTTTTTCACCACCTTCGTTCGAAATCAGACGTGAAATTTGGAAAAATCTGAAAATTATTTTTTGATATTCTACTGTGGCCACACCATGAAAAAATTAACAGAAATAGGAATTACGTTCAATAGCATAGTTACCCATACCCATATTAAAAAACAGATTTGAAAAGTACTTGATATTTTAGTCATGACACTCAAATAACCGAGTCAGGGTATCACTTAGCACGAGTTTTGCAAAAATGTCAATATCTCGAAAACAAAGAAATTTTTACTGAGGTCAAATTTACTTAATCTGGTATCTGATGAGCTGGTCTATCAGCCCTTTTCGTATCAAAGTTGGTTTTAGGGACACCCTGTATATCTCGGGCAGGATTCAGGAGATGCAGGTTCAAATCCTGCCCGAGACATAATTTTTAAATAGCACATTGCGCAACTAGAGTGGTAATATAAAGAAAGGCCGAGATCGCAGATTTTTGCGGCCCGAGCTGCAAGCGAGGGACGTAAATATGCGATCGAGGGTTTTCTTTATTAGGTACCTTCCGTGTTATGTCTACACTTGCGGAAAAAGTCACTTAATGGTCAGGTGTGGCATAATAGTACATTACATAACTAGGGTGGTAATACAAAGAAAGGCCGAGATCGCAAAAGTTTGCGGCCCCAGCTGAAAGCGAGGAACGTAAATGTGCGATCGAGGGCTTTCTTTATTACATCCCGTGTTGTGTACATTATTTTATGTCTACACTTGGCCAGAAAGCGGTTTTTTCCGTACGCGCAGCGAGCGGAAAAAGTCACTTTATGGCCAGGTGTGGCATAAACATAATTATCAATGGTATGGGCAAGTGATGCGGAGGGATGATAGTCATGTGAGGAGACGAGTGTTAGGTATGAATATGAAAGTTTTGGAAGAAGAGATAGACCAAGGAAGAGGTGGATGGGCTGTGAGAGAGATGATATGGCTATGAAGGATGTAAACGTTAAGATGACGGGTGACAGAGAAGTATCGAAGAAGAAGACATGCTGCGCGGACCCCAAATAGGACAATGGGAAGCGAATGATGATGAAACATAATTATCAAAATTGTATCATAAATAGTTGATGATTCTTTTCTAGGCCATTATTTACTCTACTGCGGCACAGCCCAAAATGAGGGTTATGTGTTTGATCTGTATGTACGTATAGATGTAAGTAATACATTTTTGATTTAGGACGAAAAACCTTAAACAGTACCATTCCATCCTATTTCTTCGAAGTTACAGAATAGAAAAATCTGTAACAATTACCAATTATTGACATCATCCTAAATATTAAAGGAAAATATAACGGTTTTCCTAACTTTAGTTTTTTAGAGATTCACAAAAATCGTAATACAACCTTATTTACTGCTATTAAACTAACCACAGTTTTACAACAGCAAAGTTAAGCTTATCCACCATATAGTTCATCTTGAACTATTCACATATCTACTTACGGGTTTGTACGGAATCCTCGTTCCGCGACTCGCACTTGACCGGGTTTTTTTAAAGAGGAGAAGAATACGTACTGTAGAGTGTCGATATAGATTTCTGCTCCCCTCCATAATCTTTTGGCAGATTTTTTTTCGGCAGACGTCCGTGTAGTGTTTCCAGTGTCTTGCAAACGGATATCCGTTGGCCTATTTTGGCACTGACGATTTGTTTCAAAATATCGACGAAAGCACCAATCATTGTTGAATTTGATAAAACGTTAATGCTCTTTATTCTGAAACCATAACCTTCCTGGAATAACGGAATAAAATATTAATTCGTCGTTACTTAAAAAAACACGTATCTGATACTCAGTGGTCGGATTAGGTATGGCACCATTTCGCGGAACTTCGGTGCGTAAGCTTAATATGGATGTACCCTTTAACCCCGGGATTTCATATGAAAAGTTTAAAATTTATTTTTGCGTCTTCTTTAAATTTTGCATAGTAACTATAAAAAAAAAATTAAAACAATATTCACCCGAAATGGCACTACCTAATCCGAACACTGCTGATACTGACTCCAGGTAATAGGTATAAACGCAGTAAGTGTATGAAGTTCGTATGTAACTTTTGACATTTTTCTCTGCGATGTTTTTAGATACGAGTTTTTTTCAAAGTAGTGATGAAATTATACAATGTATAGGTACCTAATAGGGAAGTTGCTTAGGACCATTGCTAACGTTTCTTGTCAGGTTTGTGGCAAGATTATGTCGATCTCATAGGTACCGGGGTGGATTTCAGAGCGTTTCAACCGCCGTCATCAACAATCTCGATACTATGATGACATCCTTTTAAAAATTACGTAATTTTTGATCAAAACATGAAAATAGTAGGTATTATTTTCGGATTTTATCAAAATAATGGGAAACATTCTTAAAGGGAATCGTCGAAATTTCGGGATTGATAATGACGGCGTTTGAAACGCTATGAAATCCACCCACCGACCTCTTTGGTCAAAAACGTTGCCGTAGACTGAAGCACCTTATATCGTTTATAATAGAATGAACATACATGCATACATACATGCAACAGACGGTGTTATGTATTTATTTATAATATCTAAAATAAATTACAAAAAAAATATAAATAAACCCTAAAGATAAAACAATTCCCCCATGTTTGCCTGTCTGTATTTTTCAAAATACATAAATTGGAGATTTTAATTGTATTTTTAACCGACTTCAATAAAGAATATATGTTCTCAGTTTTAGTAACATACTCAAGGTTGATCCCACATTATATTTTTACCCCTAATAGAATAAATAATAAAATTTGTGTATATTCACCGTTTGAAATCGGGTGTATTTTTTTTTTCATTGTTATTAGGAGTAATATTAACACTAATATAACCAAATTTTTTCTAGCATTTATTCATTCTTTTTAATGATATACCCATAATATTTCAAATTGTGAATTTATATGTATGCATGTATGTATGTAAACACTTTACGGCCATTCTCACGAAGTATGTCTGCGGTCACCTAATTACCGCGACGCTGTTTTCATACTAAATGTATGGGAGACGCGGTAATTAGACGCAGTCATACTTCGTGAGAATGGCCGTTTACTGCACATAAAATCATACAGAAGCAATACATAAGTCAAAGGTTATGTGCAAAGGCGAACTTATCCCTGCTACTTATCTTTATATCTTATTTATGGGCATTTTTATTTTAAAATCTACGGTTAGGCGAAACTTAAGCTATGTTCAAATAACGTCTAACGGCCATTCTCACGAAGTATGTCTGCGGTCACCTAATTACCACGACGCCGTTTTCATACTAAATGTATAGAGACGCGGAAATTAGACGCAGTCATACTTCGGGAGAATGGCCGCTAACCTGTCAGTCCGTGACGAACTGTATGGAGTTTGACAATAATCGTCAGTTCTGTGACGACCTGTTCATTGTCAGTTAAGAACGCACTTTAAATAAAAAAGCCTTTATTTAGGTTTATCTCTATCGCGCTTGGTCAGTAGAGTGTCTATTTTGGGCAATAGGTATTTGCAAGACGAATCGTATCGCAAGTAATGATATAATGTATACTTACTGTATACAAAGTCATGGCATTACGTAAGTCGATCAAGTCAATGTTTGTGACAACTTCCAGTATATTGGCATCTCTTAGATCACATATCACATGATAACCATAATTATAATCATGGAGCATTCCATATTCAGAAAGCTGTAAAATATATGGATTATACTGTATTAAATAAAACAATTGGAAAGATATGATTAATTATAAAACATGGATTTAATCTACAAATATATACCTATATATATAAATATATATCTTATTTGTAGTTCCAAGGAAATTAAAGAAAGAAAATCGTAGGAGTTATTTTCAAATTAAAAATGTAAGAATAACTTACCAAAACTGAAAATTGGTACCCGTCCCTAAAAACAGACGGCGTAAGATTTTGGCCATTTATTTTTACAATAAATATCCTGTAGTTATCATCGGTAATTTGAGGCATACAGAGATTTATACTGAAAAAATAAAAAAGATAATCTTAAAAAAGATAATTAAAAATATATTTACCTAAAAATACGAGTATACCTTCAAATTAACTACTTGAATTACCCATTTAAAATCATATACACTTGTTTATCAAGCTACTTACTTTTAAGAGGCATCTAATCTCAAAGCTTAGGGTCTCTGAATCATTCATTAATTGTGACGTCCTACGTGAAAAGGTACCTTATGAGGGTTTCTAGTAACGGAGATATGAACGGTTTTGTGAAATCCTTCAAAATCATCATTTTTTTCTTTTATGCAAAATTGTAAAATATAGGAATAGACGTGTATTTGTAGCTTGGTTTCACTGCTGTACGTTATTTTTTTCTATATAAAAATTGGGTTCAAAGTTTAGTAGAAAAGGTACCTTATGGCGGATCACATACAAAAATGATAAAGCTGTTGATAAAATTCATTAATAAAATTTACTAGCAACTTTTGCTTATTTCTTTTTTATAACACGATGGTGGCAAACAAGCATGCGGCCTGCATAATGGCAAGCAAAAATTTTCGAAATGATCCTAGAAAGCTGAAAATTTGGAAGGAAAGGGCCACTGGGTGCCACAGATTCGGAATTGAAAAATAAATAAAAATAAATACATTTGTATGTAGTTTTTTTAGATTTTTAATTATTAAACATTTTTTTCAAACAGATAAAAAAGTGTTTTTGACGAATCGTATAACTTTTTGACCATTTTTAGAAAGACCTTGTTTTTTTTTTAAAAATTGACAAAAATAAAAAAAAAACTCTGGCGAATGCCCATCATTTTTGACCATTTTAGAAAAAGTTTTTTAATTTTTTTTTTCAAAAGAACTTACAAAAATAGACTTTTTTTTGCGGTTTCTATAATTTTTTACCACTTTGTCATGTTTCCCTTTCAACCTTTTTAGAAAAAGTCTTAGAAACATTTTTTTTTTAAACATAAAAACGTGTTTTTGGCGAATCGTGAAACTTTTTGACCATTTTAGAAAAACCTTGTTTTTTTCAAAAAAATTACAATAATAAAAAAACACTGGCGAATGCCTATCATTTTGACCATTTTAGAAAAAGGTTTTTATTCATTTTTTCGAAAAAATTACGAAAAAAGACATTTTTTGGCGGTTTCTGTCATTTTTGACCACTTAAGAAAAAGAATCTTTTTAATTTAAAACACGCTAAAATCCACGACGAACACTTCTCACAACTATTCGAACGAAAAGGTAAGCAAATACTGCTCATGCCGGCCGGCTGAGACTCCGAGCGGCCAGCAAGACCGAGAGAGAACGATACGTAAAGTGTTGGTGAGAGTAGGACAGATGCGTGGCGGTACTGGCGGTGTAGCCAAAATAATACCACGGCACGGCGGTATGAAGGACAAAAACTGAGCAAGTTACGACAAGTACCTATTTCTAACATTTTTAAATTACACCGCCATAAAGTACCTTTTGTACTAAACTGTAGAAGCATATTATTCAGCCTTTAATTCGCCTATAACAAAAATAAAGATAGGCAAAGACGTGTCGTAACATATAATTTACTAAATGGAAATACATAATAAAAAAAACACAATTTTTACACAACATTGAATATCTCCGTAACTAGAAACCCTCATAAGGTACCTTTTCACGTAAGACGTCACATTTGAGAATTACTCTTAATTGGTCAAGATTTGAAGTTAATTTCTAATAACCTTTTTTCTTCAGTTTTCTGTCTTAATACAAGATTTGTCAATAAATAATGTAAATATCGTGCCATACTGTAATTATCAATAATTTTTGCTTATGGCCCGCCATAAGGTACCTTTTCTCAAATGTATGGGAATAATTTGTGATTTTTACGTAACTTCAATCGTTTATAAATAAAAAAATACGACTTGTAGAATAATAATGACACTTTTGAGATACTTGTGTAGACTGATTAAATATAATTTAGAACTCATTATACGAAAATTGTGAATATTATAGGAATGATGAAACATATAATAAAAATGACATTTTAATTAAAATAAAAATATTTCGTTAACAATGTGATTTTATTTCTATCCCAAAATGTGCAGTCTAATATCTCTAACTATATACAATGGTTCAGATTACAATATGTTAAAGAACAGGCCGAATTTTTTTTTTTTTTAATTTCGTTCTCATAAGCGACTTGCTCTAATCAAAGGCTGATTTTTCACGACCTGGAAGTCACATTAATAAAACCATTACTGATTTCCAAAGAAAATTACCTTGAGATACATAATCAATCATCATCTCCATAACTTCCAACGGGAACATACTTAAAATTAGTTTTAAACTTCTTTTGACGATATCTCAAAAGTGCAATTTTAGCATGTGCAGGTTTGATGTTTTTTTAAAAAAAAAGTATGGGACTTAGGGTCGTGATTCTTTTTGTATTAGATAGCTTATTTAACACAGATTTAGGATCTGTGCTTAACTCAATACCAACCATAAGGTACCTTTTCCCGTGGAACGTCACAATTTACGCCACACCTGACCATAAAGTGGCTTTTTCCACTCGCTGCGCGGACGGAAAAAGCCGCTTTCTGACCAAGTGTAACATAAAATTATGTGGGTACGAACTACAGGGAGATATTCTCAATAATTACTTCCTTTTCCACAATTATGTACACAACACGGGAGGTAATAAAGAAAGCCCTTGATCGCATATTTACGTCCCTCGCTTGCAGCTGGGGCCGCAAACATCTGCGATCTCGGCCTTTCTTTGTTTTACCACCCTAGTTGTGTAATGTACTTATTCATGAATTAGGTTTATTTAACCTGCTAAGAAATATAAATATTACTTATACTTCGAGCTCCTACTAAAGTCCTATAGCAATCCTCTACCGGAATAAAGTTTGCACCTCGTGTGTCCTCGCATCACACAAATAGTCATTACTTTAAAAAACACGTATATATACTGACTCCAGGTAAAAACGCAGTAATTGTATATGAGTTCAAATGTAACTTTTGACGTTTTTTGTCTACGACGTTTTCAGATACGAGTTTTTTTCAAAGTAGTGACGAAATGTAACACAGATCACAAACTTAGTTTAGAGCCTTTCTAAATAAAGTTTACACAAAACTTTCTATGGCCACCGTCACAAAAGTTGAAAACTTTTCAAATTTACTACCATGTTTTTCAATGGTATACAATACTATTTTTGATTATTTACCATAATTAAGATTCTATAAGGAATATGTTTACCTTTAACCAAATTAATCGAGAAAAATCAAATCATTTATTTCTGCAAGCTGGCCTCAAGGACTCTTTAACAGCTAAACATGAAGCAATAATAAATAGAGACCGGATTTGAAGTAGCGATCTCAATATATTACTGGTAAAATTTATTATTTTTTCTACACACAAAAATAATGTAACTTATCGGAACAAAAAGTAAAAACCTTTTGTAAATATTAAGCAAAAATTATGGTAATAATAAATAAAAACATCGTTTTTTAATTTTTGAAATAGTTTATTTTTTTAAGTTCTTCTTCTTTAATATTTCTTCTGCACAATGCGCAGTAAAAATTAAGACCTTATATAACCAACATGACATGTATTTAACAAATTGCACTAGTCATATCCATATTAACATTGAGATCGCTACTTCAGATCCGGTCTCTAATAATAAATTATCATCAATTTTTTTTTCTGCACTAACACGCATAGTTTGATGTACAAACTTTTCTAGAAATGCATCCAGTCTAAAACCAGGGCCAATACTCCAAGCGCCTTCATTCAAAGTTTGTGTCGGGCCGGCCCTAAAAGTGGAATGATCAAATACAGAACAAAATGATGTTTTCAGGCAAAACGTCTACTACTTTACTGTTTGTCAATAGGAACGATTTTTGATTGCATCTTTATGGCAATGACCTCTAGAACCTTATAGTCAACTAGTGGTTTTCCACTAGTCATCCGGTTAGTCGTCCCAAGCGCCGCTAGAGCGACGAAGTCTACAAACACCAAACTTGCGGGTCGATTTTAGGCATTTTTCCAGCGTTTTTTAGAGTTCCGTACGTCAAAAGGAAAAATGGATCCTTTATAAGATCTTTTTGTTGACCGTCTGTATGTCTGTCTGTCCGTCTGTCAAGACCCTATATCTCGGAAACGCGTGGACGTATCGAGTTGAAAATAACCATATACTTAAGTCTACGGTCGCTCTCAAGGAAACCAAAATTCAACGGGTACTTTCCGTTGACCAAGCTAGAACTATGAAATTTGGCAAGTAATACGGGCTTATATCACGAGTGTTGGGAAAAGTCTGAAAACTATACATTTTTAATTAAATCATAAAAAATAGACTTTAGTAAGGGAATCAAAATGTGGCACTTTAATATATCCTAATCCTTAGTCACTAGCCATATTAATTCCAGGCACTATGTAACACTTAAGGAATCTACTTTCAAATGAAAAAGATATTTTCTTTATTTAAAAAAAAAATCCTTTGAAAGTAGATTCCTTAAGTGTTACCTAGTGCCTGGAATTAATATGGCTAGTGACTAAAAAATCACCCAGTATGTGTCTACAAATTTGTACGGAACCCTCGGTGGACAAGTCCGACGTCATTAGCGTCTCTCGATTTTTAGTGAGTGACGACAACCTTTGATTAAATCATGTGTAGCCTCGATACCGTCTAGTAGTTCATAATAAAAGTAAACTTTGATCACCACAGCTTGCTGCTACATTTGCTGGAACACGAAAGAAAAGGCCACAGTCGAAACACTCTAAAATCGACCCTGGCGTTAATTCCCACCGAAGCCAAAGAGCGTACTCCCACCTGAAAAGCCGGCAACGCACATGTGACTCTTTTGGTGTTGTAGGTGTCTATGGGCGACGGTGATTGCTTACCACCAGGCGACCCGTCTGCTCGTTTGCCCCCTATTTCATAAAAAAAAATCACGCAAAATAGGGTTGAATGGTGTTTTTTGTGCCAAACGCCAAGATCCTCTTTGTGTCACCGAGCCAAGTTATTTACTTAGTAAGTAAAGTGGTATCTTTTCCCTGAAAACGGCAAAATGTAACTTACTTGATATTGAGAACTAATTCAATACTTACTACCAATCACTTAAATCGGGAAAGTCTGTTTTAGCGTGACACTTTTCAAATAAATTTGGGACCATGGTTCGCATGGTACAAATTCTGTCAACTCTTGTTTTCGCTTTCTCGACAGAACCCTTTGCTGAAATGATTACGCGTTCTAAATACTCTCTACCTGAAACAAAATCAAAGAAAAATTGTTCTCCAAATACAATAATAATATTAAAATAAAACTCATTTGTTATTGCTTTAAGAAAAAATAACGTAATTAAGTCCTAATCCGCATGATGGAGGTACATAATTGCTCGATCGACTTTGAAACTCGTTTGTCTACTTAATCATTAACATTCTTAGAACTTCGTCATTGCAACACAACAAGGTTATTAATAGAGGATAACTAGTTATATAAAACAAAGTCAATTATGAAGATTCTAGGGTTAATTACAAAATGTTTTTACCGACTTTATAAAGTACAATATTTTTTATAAAGTAAGTTCTCATTTGCCAAAAGGTGTTTTTAGGGTTACGTACCAAAATTGTAAAAAAGGAACCCTTATGGTGGGACTCTGTCTGTCTGTCAGTCTGTCACAGCCAGATATCTCAGAAACTACTTCTGCTATCAATTTGAAATTGTTAAAAATCACTAACCCGAGCGTATTGGACATAAAAAAATCTTATGCCTTTTTACTTTTTTTTAAATGGGGCCGAAACTGGAAGTTGAAAACTTAAATGTTTAAGTAGGGCTGTTACTCGTACATATATCAAATGAAAGGTCTTAATTTTTGCGTTTTAAAACTGTTTCTATTATTTTTCTTAACCTTATAGTTTTTGATTTAAGACGAACTACATAAAAAATACCGCTACGCGTACGGAAAAAGCCGCTTTCTGGCCAAGTGTAGACATAAAATGGTGTACACAACACAGGAGGTAATAAAGAAAGCCCTCGATGGCATATTTACGACCCTCGCTTGCAGCTCGGGCCGCAAACATCTGCGATCTCGGCCTTTTGTTTGTTTTACGACCCTAGTTGTGTAACTATTTGTGTTATGTAAGGACTTCTTGTAATGTGTTTCTCTTGTGTACAGTAAAGCACAATTGTATTGTATTGTATTATATCTTCGAAGTTACTGAGCAGAAAAATGTGTTGTGATTTCCAATTATTAATATTATCCTGAATATCACAGGAAAAATATAAGGAAAGTAAATTTTTGGTCAGCCGTTATTAAAATTGATCCGCAAAAAAAAATAAGCAGTTAAATCATTTGGGCAGCATACAAAGATTTGGCTGGCAATAAATAAAATCGGGCGGCAACTCTTGTTCAGCAAACAGTTTAAAAACGGTTAACATTTTAACCAATATTAATCTGCTTTTTTTATCATTTGGCTGCCTAATAAACAGTCTAGCTGCAAAATAATTACTGGGGTAGCAAGATTTTACAATTGGTCAGCAGAGAGTTTAATTGAGATATACAGGGTGTCACTGTGATAGATACAGGATGTCACTGTGATATATACAACAGGGTGTCACTGTAATGTATACAGGATGTTACTGTGATATATACAGAATGTCATTGTGATATATACAGGGTGCCATTGTGTTATATACAGGGTGTCACTGTGATAGATACAGGATGTCACTGTCAGCAGAGAAAACATGTCTGTAAGCAGTTTAATTGAGATATACAGGGTGTCACTGTATATATACTGGGTGTCACTGTGATATATACAGGGTGTCACTGTGTTATATACAGAGTGTCACTGTGATAGATACAGGATGTCACTGTGATATATACAGGGTGTCACTGTGTTATATACAGGGTGTCACTCTAAAAACGAAACAGCTCCCAAAAATAGGTAGGTTAGGGTTATTTTTTTTTATGACCCTAAAACGAAACGGCTCCCAAAAATAGGTAGGTTAGGGTTATTTTTTTTGATGACCCTAAAAACGAAACGGCTCCCAAAATAGGTAGGTTAGGGTTATTTTTTTTTTGATGACCCTAAAAACGAAACAGCTCCCAAAAATAGGTAATTTGGGGTTATTTTTTTTAATGGCCCTAAAAACGTAACGGCTCCCAAAAATAGGTAGGTTAGGGTTATTTTTTTTGATGACCCTAAAAACGAAACGGCTCCCAAAAATAGGTAGGTGAGGGTTATTTTTTTTAATGGCCTTAAAAACGAAACGGCTCCCAAAAATAGGTAGGTTAGGGTTATTTTTTTAATGGCCTTAAAAACGAAACGGCTCCCAAAAATAGGTAGGTTAGGGTTATTTTTTTTGATGACCCTAAAAACAAAACGGTTCCCAAAAATAGGTAGGTTAGGGTTATTTTTTTTGATGACCCTAAAAACGAAACGGCTCTCAAAAATAGGTAGGTTAGGGTTATTTTTTTTGCTGACCCTAAAAACGAAACGATACACGTTGTGAATAAATAATATAACTTCTAAACATTATGAGATGTATAAAAAATTGAAATACCTATTTTATATGAGCCCATCACAGTGACACCCTGTATACATTACAGTAACACCCTGTATATAACACAGTGACACTATGTATATATCACAGTGACACCCTGTATATATCACAGTGACATCCTGTATCTATCACAGTGACACCCTGTATATATCACAGTATCACTCTGTATCTATCACAGTGACACCCTGTATATATCACAATTACATCCTGTATCTATCACAGTTACACCCTGTATATAACACAGTGACACCCTGTATATATCACAGTGACACCCTGTATATATCACAGTGACACCTGCTACTTGACAGCTGACAATTACCGAATGACAAAATGCGCACATGATTGGCGGCAGAATAGTTGCGCCCAGTTAGGTTTTATTGCCCCCTTTTTTTGATGAACAAAATGAAATATTTTGCTTACCTACTGATTGCTTACCAAAATTTGATTAACCGTAGATCGCTTAATGCAGCTCAAATATTTAATTTGCTGACCAAAATAATTTAGAGCAGATCAGTATATCATTAATTGCAGCCTGATTTATAAATGTTTGCTAACCATAAGTTGCTTACCAACTAGCTATTTTGGCTGACCAAATACATATTTCTGCTGACCAAAATATGAATATTTTGCTGATCGATTAAATGATACCCAAAATATAATGGTTTTTCTAACTTGCAGCGTTTTTTTAGAAAATCATAAAAATCCTAACAAAAGCTTGTTTGCCGTTCCCAAACTAACTGCGACCTATGTTGATATATGAGGACAACAGTTTCCCAGCAAAGTTAAGTTTGACCCACAATATAGTTTATCTTGAACTATTCTCATGTCTACTTACATACAAGTTTGTACGGAACCCTCGGTGCGCGACTCCGACTCGCTCTTAACCGGTTTATTTTTATTAATGTTCAAAGATGAGAATATTACTGAAATGCAGACTGTTGATCTATTTTGATATGTTTTTAAAAATCTTTACCTATTTTTTTTATGTCGGCATAGCATTGAAGTTTGGAGTTAGGAAAGGATAAATCACACTAATATTATAAATGTGAAAGTTTGTAAAGATTTTTGGATGTTTAAATGTTTGTTACTAAATAAGCGGGTAGCAACTGAAATTTAGCATGCAAGACAAAGAGAAGACAAGAAATAGTACATTACACAACTAGGGTGGTAATACAAAGAAAGGCCGAGATCGCAGAAGTTTACGGCCCGAGCTGCAAGCGAGGGACGTAAATATGCGATCGAGGGCTTTCTTTATTACCTCCCGTATTGTGTTCATCATTTTATGTCTACACTTGGCCAGAAAGCGGCTTTTTTCGTACGCGTAGCGTGCGGAAAAAGCCACTTTATGGCCAGGTGTGGCATAAATATTATTTAAGTCCTGGATTGAAACGTGCTCCTTTATATACTGGTTAAAAGTTTCCTTGAGACATTAACAAGAATAAAACGGGCGTAACCGCGGGTAAAAGTTAGGAGTTAACATATTTGTTAACATGTTTGTTTGTTGTGAACTATTGTTCACAGTAAATAGTTAAAGATAACGTAATAATGATTTTAACACAAATTATCTACGATAAGAAATGGTTGTTAACGATATGCTAATTGCTTAATATAAAGATGAAATATTAAAAATGTGTATTCTTGTAGTTAAGTTTGCAGTTTAAAATTATGGGAATAGTTACTGCAGAGGCCGGGAAGTAAGGAGTTGCCGGCCGAGTACATATAGCTGGCCGAGCGAAGCGAGGCCAGATAGTTACGAGGCCGGCAACCCCATTTCCCGCCGAGGTATGTATAGTGCTTTTTTCAAATATGCAATGAAATAAATAAACTTACTATTATCCTTACTTACCCTAAATATTATTTTATAACAGAAACTTTCTATCAGAAAGTGACGTTAGTGACATATTATATCCATAGACAATGCAAATGTCATGTCACGTTCGGAAACCATATACAACCAAAAGCTATTTCAGTTTACATTTTTACCGCGAATATTTAGATGAAATATTTTAAATGTGTATTCTCGTGGTTTAGTTTGCAATTTATAATAACTGGAAATTGTTTATAATGTGTTATTTGTTATGTTCATGTCAATTTTAAATAAATAAAACTGCAAAATATAGCAAAAATCGTTTTTTGTTTTTTTAATGGCTGAAAGCCGTGATCTGTGGCCTAAATAAATCTGGAATGAAAATTAACCCGGCGGGAGTGTGGTGCCGTAAAGTTACTTAGAGTGTGTGGTGGGGTGTGACATACCCCAGGACAAAAACCCAAGGTAACTTAGTTTCCCATCAAAATTATGCTAAATGACAACTTTATATTATGTATAATAATAATTCAAATTCTTAATACATTTTATTATTTTACTAAAGAGATGTGAAACACTGGTTTCGGTAACAAAAATAAACGTACTCATCTGTAATATTAACAAAAAAAAAACAAATATTTTTGAAACTTGAAAAATCTCTTAAAGTTTTAAATAACAAGAGATCTGCAATGAAAAAAAAATATAAAAACAGCCAGATAGTAACATCTTAGTTATTTGCATTGGATCAGTACATTTTTTGCTAGGAAAATTGGCATGGTCTGATACTTTGAATGAACTTAATTTGTCTGATAAGTAATTTAAACCCCATCAAACATTCTCACAAGTCGTCTTTCATCAGCTTTTAGGGATTTTTTTATCTAAAACCTAAAAATTTATCATAAATAGTTAAATTATACTAAGAAAAACCATAGAAAAAAGTGTTACGTCAAAGTCGTAAAATGTCCAGTCTCGAAATTGCGTCCAGATCGTAAGAAGTCCATATCTTACAACGTCTAAGTCGTGCCACGTCTAAGTCTCAGACGGTCCAAATCGTGAAATGTCTAAGTCGTAAAATGTCAAGTCTTTACTAAAGTCCAAGTCTCGGGCGGTCCAAATCGTGAAATGTCTAAGTCGTAAAATGCCCAGTCTTACACTGCAAGGAAGAGCATGCATCAACAAACACAATTCGCTAGGGTTGCCACCCATTGCCTACCAAAAACCCGGCAAGGGTTGCCGCTATTTGAAAATTATTACGTGAGATTTTTATCATTTTGACCAACTTTTATTGTTCGGCCTTTATTCCTGCCATAGAACAAAATCACCCTAATACGTAAATGAGTCAATCCACATTGACAAATTTTTCATTATTTTTTTTTTACTTCCTAAAAACGATGAGGGCTTCTAACTAAAAAAGTGAATGACATTTTTCAAAAAAATCCACCAATGGGGATTGACTCTGTTGCGTATTAGGATGATTTTGTTCTATAGTAACGGCCGAACAATAGAAGTTGGTCAAAATTACAAAAAATATAACGCCATAATTTTCAAATAGCGGCAACCCTAGGCCTTGCCGGGTTTTTGGTATTCAACCCTATACCATCGTGCTTATAATGCAATTCCCTTCATTATTATGTAAAAACGTTTAGGAAAAAGGCTGAGGGTAAAGGTCATTGGGCGTTTTTGACCCGCTTTCCGAACTTTCGCGTACAGAGACCAAACTAGTTTTAAAATAGAGAATTTAATCTCATTTTTCTAAATATGTATTTTTTTATGTATCAACCGGCAGAAAAAAGTTATTCAACAATATGTGTACGATTTTTTATCGTGGGCCAGGCATCAAGAAGTGATTGACGCGTCTGCTGCCTTTTTAAACGAATTAACAACATTAGAACTGGATTTTATTTTTGTTCTTCTTTATAATTAAACAATATAACTACAGCAACGCAATATAACAGCACCTAAAGTATTTTTGGAATAATTCCAATAGTTCTGACTTAATTCATTGCAAAAATGCTATAATTATAAGAAACTATTTTTACTTTTTTTCTCAATTCTCTTTTGGAAAATAAATAAATCGAAAACTAATAGCTTGACTAACGCCATCTAGTCGCAACTTCCTGAAGTAAGAAATCAAGATTCGCACTGTGAGACTGGTTATTTTACGATTTTGACATTCTGCTACCTGGTTATGTTACGATCTTGACATTTTGCTACCTTGTTATTTTACGATTTTGACATTCTACTACCTGGTTATTTTACCAACTTGACATTTTCCTACTTGGTTATTTTACGATCTGGACACCT
Organism: Eudemis profundana; assembly: GCA_947034925.1. NCBI lineage: Eukaryota > Metazoa > Arthropoda > Insecta > Lepidoptera > Tortricidae > Eudemis > Eudemis profundana. The sequence continues at coordinate 10,785,026 of OX344812.1, forward strand.
GGACATTTTACGACTTTGACGTAACACTCCGGAGGGGTGCAACACTGAGATCACGTCCTACTTCCCTCCTGCAACCCCTTAACTCCAGCTACACGAAGCCGCGAAATTGTAGTGTTAACGTACAAAAAAATATACCTCAGTGACTTATTGTTGGGGTATGCTACACCCCACCACACTCCCGCCGGGTTAAAAAAAAAACATACATTGCCAGCCTAGGCCATAGTATGAAATTCCATACGTGCCAAGTGTCAAGCCGCACCGGAAACGAGGTACTTTGCGGCCTATTTTTAGGCACGTAATGTCAACATTTCATGCCATGTTTGAGAAAATTGTTTTTAATGTATTATTTGTTATGTTGATTTCGATTTTATAAAAATAAAATTGCAAAATATAGCAAACATCGTTTCTTGTTTTTTTAATGGTTGAACGTCGTGATTAGAGATGTTCCATTCCCGGGAGTATTCCCCGTTTGTATGGGGAATATTCCCACCGCGGGAATATTCCCCATACAAGTGGGGAATATTCCCGGGAACGGCACATCTGTAGTCGTGATGCCGTGTCACAAATAAATGTGGAATGGAAATTAAAAAAAAATACATTGCCGGCCAGCCCGGCAAAGTAAATATGAAATTCCATTACGTGCCAAGCGTCAAGCTGCACCGGAAACGAGGTATTTTGCGGCCTATTATTAGGCACGTAATGTCAACATTTTCATTGCATGTTTGAGAAAATAAGTGGACAGAAATCTAATTTTCAAGAGAAGGAAATAATGAGTTTGCAAACCGTACGTCCTATTACAAGTTTCAAAACGGAATGTCTATCAAGAAGGGCTTTACTACGCTTTACGTAAGTTTTTGCTTAAATATTATGTGTATACACCGTGGGCCCGTATAACCCGACCAACTTTAACCATAGATTCCAACAACTATTAGAAGTAAAAAAAGTTATGTGACGTATAGTCGATTAACGCTTACTTTCCGAGATATTCCTATTTTTTTAAATAAAAACTCACAAATGTGTAACAAGCCCTAATAAATGTGACTAAGATACTTTTACTGATTTTTAAAATCCTTTAACTAAACAGCAATTAACCTTCGCAGTATTAGATAGTAACCAATTACAAAGCCAAAATATTGACCTTTCGTTTCCATTTTAGCTTTTTTTTTCCTTTTTAATAACTGTTCCTCCAGTAAGGACATGTTTATAAAGTGGGACTGAATTTATTGATTTGTTTTAATGTAAAATGACAAAATTCGATCTATGTTGATATAACGTTATTTACTTGTATATAATATCATCAGGAATACGTGGTTAAAGTTGGTCGGGTTGTACTGGCCCACGGTGTATAGCTCTATTAGGGAAAAACAAGACTTAATGATATCCATCGGAATTCCTGATATTATAGTACAATACTTACAAAAATCTTTCTTCACAATATGTTCCTGTTTCTGAATCCAGTCGTGCAAGATATCAATAGCTTGATCCATCATCCCTGGCTTATCCAAATTATATTCTCTCCTGACATCCTGTATGGTCCCTGGGTTGAATTTTATATGGCTTTGTATTGACGTCATGGTTTGAGTCTGGTTTCCTTTTTTAAATTGATTATGCGCGCGCACGTGTCTGTTCGTCAACACTGACTATAATTAGGACACGTCCAGTTATAACATACTTACCTAAGCAACTGGTTTCTGTAAACGGTATTGAACTTTGTGCAGTGCTACCAACTTATTTGTGCTGTTAGCGGCGGCGCTAGTATCAACGTGTGCTGCTTTATCAATGATATGATGTAGTTAGTTTCCAATCAGTCCACTTGCACAGATAACTTTGTGATTATAGATCATTAGAACGGTATCAGCTGCGCGAGTTGTTTTTGTTTGTCTTAGTCTAATTACTAAATTTTACAATAAAGTGTAATTATATGGAAATAAAAAAATGCCAAATTATCATACTCTCGTAAGGTCCATGTTGGAGGTGAGGGGAAGGGCAGCATTTTTAAAAATGGGTGAATCAACTTTTCTTTGTCAACAAAATTTCACCTTCTCCGGCTAAAATTGAAAGGAAATCTTTATTCGGATATTTTTTGGATAAAATTTATGCTCATTTAAATGACAGATAATAAAGCAACGTAATGCAAATATTTTTTATACTAATTTGTTTATTATAACTTATTTATAAGCAGTGACTCAGCGGACATAGCTGTCCCCCACTTTTGTATGAAAATAAGGGTTTGTCCGCTGGGTCACGCTATTTATTTGTTAAAAACGAGTTTTGTTTTTATTTTTACCTAACCTATCTCGTCCTCCTCCTTCCTCCTCCTTTTTAACGTAAGCTAAAGTGACGAAGCCTGTTGCGGATTACTTTTGTTGGTAGGTAAGTGTGACGAAGCCTGTTGCCGATTTAAAGTTGTACCCACCTGACGAAGCCTGCGTTGCGGATTGAATCTTATGTGGTGGTCTTTTATTTTTTTTTCAATTTTTTATTTGTTGACCTATCTCTAGATGTAAGATCTTGTTCCATTTAAATCATGATAAAACATGCAAAAGGTGAACAAATAAGGAGAAAGGGCAATCTTTGCATAAAGCAAAAAAAAGTTGATTCACCCAATTAGAATTCTATTATCAAAGCAAAAAGGAGGGTTATGATTTTAGCACCGTATATATATGTATCATATCGTTTTTAAGTAGAATGCCTGTGACATACGGACAGACGGACGGACATGAGGAAACGATAGGGGTACCGTTTTTTCCATTTGGCTACGAAGCCCTAAAAATTAGTCAAACAGTAACTTATATTGGTATGTATTGTGCACTTTACTGGGGATAGAAGAACCTTGTACGGAGTTACCTAAACCTTGAAGTCTGAGGTTAACCACAAACTAGTTTATATGCGAAATTTATCTTTTTTTAGGGTTCCGTAGCCAAAATGGCTAAAAAGGAACCCTTATAGTTTCGTCATGTCCGTCCGTCCGTCCGTCCGTCCGTATGTCACAGGCATTTTACTCAAAAACTACAAGACCTATACTGATGAAATTTGGAATATAGATGTTTTGTAGATGCCGCAACTAAGTTTGATAGTTAAATAATAAAAATAAAAAATCTAGGGGGGCACTCCATACATGTAACAGAAGCTAAAAAATTTTTTTTTCACAAAATGTCAACATGTGGTACATAGTTCGTTAGCTCTTTTGAAAACATTTTAAGGTTCTTAAGTAATGTTTTTGATTAAGCTCCGAAAGTTGTGAAAATTGTGTCCCCCCCCCCCCTCAATCTTCTAAACCGTGGGTCCGAAAAATATAAAAAAAATTACAAAGATAACGCTCAATTAATACTTTCAACGAAAATTATTTTCAACAAGATCGGATTAACCGTTTTTGAGTTATTGCCGATAAACTGCGCTTCTCAACAAAAGGACGTAATTGCTATGAAGATACGCTCTTTTGTTGTTGTACTTTTTTTACATCGTATTTTTAGGGTTCCGTAGCCAAAATGGCTAAAAAGGAACCCTTATAGTTTCGTCATGTCCGTCCGTCCGTCCGTCCGTCCGTATGTCACAGGCATTTTACTCAAAAACTACAAGACCTATACTGATGAAATTTGGAATATAGATGTTTTGTAGATGCCGCAACTAAGTTTGATAGTTAAATAATAAAAATAAAAAAATCTAGGGGGGGCACTCCATACATGTAACAGAAGCTAAAAACTTTTTTTTTTACAAAATGTCAACATGTGGTACATAGTTCGTTAGCTCTTTTGAAAACATTTTAAGGTTCTTAAGTAATGTTTTTGATTAAGTGAATACCTTTGGAAATAATCGCTCCGAAAGTTGTGAAAATTGTCCCCCCCCCCTCAATCTTCTAAACCGTGGGTCCGAAAAATATAAAAAAAATTACAAAGATAACGCTCAATTAATACTTTCAACGAAAATTATTTTCAACAAGATCGGATTAACCGTTTTTGAGTTATTGCCGATAAACTGCGCTTCTCAACAAAAGGACGTAATTGCTATGAAGATACGCTCTTTTGTTGTTGTACTTTTTTTACATCGTATTTTTAGGGTTCCGTAGCCAAAATGGCTAAAAAGGAACCCTTATAGTTTCGTCATGTCCGTCCGTCCGTCCGTCCGTATGTCACAGGCATTTTACTCAAAAACTACAAGACCTATACTGATGAAATTTGGAATATAGATGTCTTGTAGATGCCGCAACTAAGTTTGATAGTTAAATAATAAAAATAAAAAAATCTAGGGGGGGCTCTCCATACATGTAACAGAAGCTAAAAAATTTTTTTTCACAAAATGTCAACATGTGGTACATAGTTCGTTAGCTCTTTTGAAAACATTTTAAGGTTCTTAAGTAATGTTTTTGATTAAGTGAATACCTTTGGAAATAATCGCTCCGAAAGTTGTGAAAATTGTGTCCCCCCCCCCCTCAATCTTCTAAACCGTGGGTCCGAAAAAAATTACAAAGATAACGCTCAATTAATACTTTCAACAAAAATTATTTTCAACAAGATCGGATTAACCGTTTTTGAGTTATTGCCGATAAACTGCGCTTCTCAACAAAAGGACGTAATTGCTATGAAGATACGCTCTTTTGTTGTTGTACTTTTTTTACATCGTATTTTTTACCTTATAGTTACGGCTATGGAACCCTACACTGAGCATGGTCCGACATGCTCTTGGCCAGTTATTTTTTGAATCGTCTGTTGCTCGCTTGGTCAATTGTATGGCCACTTTGAGAAATCTAGTTTTATGCCTCTCTCCGAAGGACCTTGGGTAAGGAACCTCTCTCTCTCTCTCCTGTCGGAAGACAGGTCGGGGTCTAGGTCAGAAAACTGGTCTTTGGTCCTGTCAGGGTCAAATCTTTTCATTTCACGTTCCATTTTTTGCTTCAGTCTCAATTCTTGTCTTACGTTTTCTAATGCATTTCGGCGGTCCAGCTTATCCTTTGCTGTCGCCAAGGTTATGCTGTCCGGCGGGTCAGTCAAAATGTGTCGTGGGCCGCGAATGCCCTTCTTGGGATTTGGGTCAGGGATATAGTTCAGGGTAGCTCTGATTAAGGGATTGTTGTTTATTGCTCCTTTTTCGTAATATGGTTCTGCGAGATCTCAGTGTTGTCTCACTGAGGGGTCGAGGTCCTTATGCAGGTCCACATTTCGGATGTATTCGGGGGCGTCCACCGCCCGTCTCATAACCCTGTTTTGAAGGACCTGCAGCGACCCGAGCTTCGGGCGCGAGGCTTGTGCGAACACTAGGACACACTACACTCGCGTACGAGAACACAGGTCGTATGCAGGTTTTATGGTTCTACTATTTTACGCATATTTTTTTTCGTAATAATTCTATTTCGCATAAGCAGTACAAACATAAATGTATATTGGCATAAACTAATGTCGCATAAGCAGACTTCGCATACATTTAATACGCATAACGTTATTTCGTCGAAACATATTTACGCATAAAATAAGAATTCCGAATGATGAATAGGCATAAAAATAGTTACGCATAATGTAACTATGCAGAAAACTTATTATGCATAATCATATTCCAGGTGTGTAGTGTAATGATTTGCTTACAAACAATTTGCGATGTTTCATTTTGCATAACACGGATTGCATAATTTCAACGTGTATATGTAATTAAGTAGAATAAAAATAAAATGAATAAAAACTAATTGCATAATTTCCTTAAACATAGTAGACATTACTCATAATGTCATTTTTTATAATTAATAAATTACAATAAATTATTGATAAAATTATTGACAACAAATTAAAATAAGCGTAAGTACGCCACAAATACTATAATAGTCACCCTGTATGATATTTAAAAAAATATAATATTCATTTAAAAAAAAAATTTAATTGAACCACTCTACAATAAAAAAAATCCGCAACATGCTTCGTCAACTTCTAATGTATAGGCACAAAATAATATCCCCAACACGGCTCGTCAATAAAAATAATGGATCTCCTGCCTGCCTCCCCTTTAAAATACTCCGCCCCGCACCGTACCCGGCTCAAAGGTCCCCATAATGCTAGCAGCATTCCCCCGCTGAACAGCTAATGAGACCTGTTGAACCAAATACGATCCGGAGCGAGGATCACAGCCCCTCTCACGCAAACGACGTCCCAACTCCACAAAGAGGTTGCGAGCCTCCGCGCCCCAGGGTCCAGCTGTTTCGACCGCTACCGGCACAAAATCGTAAGCTGACTCCAAGGCGGAATACTTGGTGCGCTTTACTTTAGCAGCATTCTCTGCTGCTGAGCCCGCACACCGCGAGGTCTGCCTCAAATGGGATGCAGCAAATGTGCTGACACACGTTGCATCCCACAAAAGACAACGCATTACAACGCGTATTGATATTCATTTTTTATAACAATGAAGCGCATACTTCCATAAATCATAACGAGAAATTTTCATATTAAACTAATTTTATAATAAGTTTTTCTGCCAGCAGTTCGTTTTTGTGAGGGGACGCAATTCAAACCTAACCTAAACTCAAAGTTCTAGCCTAACCTACTAAGTTAGGTTAGAATTGCTAGATGTTAAATGTTATTTGTTCACCGTTAGACTGAATGAACATGATGTCCAATGGAGTTATATCACTTGATTATTATGATAAATTTCATACTACTTAACAATTATTAGTTCTAATCTAATACAAATACTACAACACAACAAGTAGCTACTTTTCTGGCAGTATTTCGTTTTCGTTGGGGTCACAGTTCCGAACTAACCTAGCTAATTTTCTGGCAGCAGTACAGTACTGTTGGATTTGAGAATAACATAATTTTAAATAAAACGACATGGTTTCGGACTGATTTACGGACTATTAAAATTATGATTATATAGAGTAATTTTGTTCCGCAAGGATAATTTACTGTTTTTGCCTAGCATGGCGTGGAGACGTCCCATGAAGAAACATGCCCTGTCTCTGACTGTTTTATGTGTTGATGGAAATTTACGTAGCCTACTGTCTAGGGTTACCCCAAGATACTTAACTGAGGATTTCCAGGGTATTGGTTTATTGTGGAGCAATATATTTTTGTCGATTTTGTTTTTCTTATATCTCCTGCTGAAAAGGACCGCCACACTCTTGTCAGGGTTCGGTTCAACTCTCCATTGTCTGCACCAGAGTCCGAGGGCACCGGTAGCTGACTGGAGTAGTTTGTGGACCCTGGCAAGATAGGGGGAGGATGTAAAGATCGCTGTGTCATCCGCGAAGATCGCGTAGTGCACTCCAGGAATCTTGGGAATGTCGTTTATGAAGGTCAGGAATAGAGTAGGGGAGAGCACGGAGCCCTGGGGGAAACCGGCTGTTATGAGATGGGGAGAGGAGCGGGTTCCCTCTACCCTGTATCAAAACATTCGACAACTCAGGAAGTCCGCGATGATATGGACTAACCGGTATGCCACTCCTGCTTCGAAAAGCTTGTAAAGTAAGCCGTTGTGCCAGACCTTGTCGAATGCTTTGGCCACGTCTAGAAACACCGCTCCTGTGGGAGTGGCGTGTCGATGGTAGGTAAAGTTATAAAGGATATGTTCAGTGATCTTATGGACCTGCCGCACGCAAGAGTGGTTTGCTCTAAAACCGAACTACTCGTCGATCAGCAGGCCCTTAGAATTTAAATGGGACCTGAGCCTGGAGAGCACTACGCGTTCGTAAAGTTTACCCAAGCAGCTTAGGAGACTGATTGGAAATTGGAAATGGCAGTTTGTTAATGCAGCATTAAAGATTGCAATGATGATGAGGAGGAGGGCTTCAGGAAGCATTTTGTAGATTTTATTTGTTACTCCGTCAATGCCCGGGGCTTTTCTGGTTTTGCGAAATTTATCGTCTTAACTACTTATAAGCGTCTCTTCGGTGGCTACACACATTGCGATAACGCGAAGATTCGTGTTGACGTCTCGTTCTTTTTGTATGCCAGAGAAAAAAACGCCCACAGGAATGTCGCGATGTTTGTAACCGTAGCATTAGAGCATGTGTGTGGTCATAATTTATACAACTTCATCTAAATATTGTCTTCGGTATCCATTATCACTCATTGTTAATCTGTCTATATTCTGCATTTAAACGAGCAATTCTTGTATATTTATTTATTTCGGGGCTCTAACGATTTCGCTGAAAATTCGCTAGTTTGCAGGGGCAAATAATCGATCTAGCTTGGTCAGTACCTCAAGCATAACTGCAATGCGCGGCGAATACTATCTATCCCTGTCCATCCAATATAATCTGACAGTGACAGGTCACGCTATGTCGCGCGACAAGTGAAGTCACGGTCAGTTGCTCGGCAGCAGTGGCTCTCTCTGCGCCCTTCGCCGCACGGGTACACAAATTTTGCACCTCCGGAAGGGCTTAGCGAGAAAGAGTACGCGTTATGCCATAGAGAGAGACGGTCGGATACGGTGCCGTCCGTTGGTCGGACCAGAACGTCAGTTTTGTTAGACCTTCCCGCTGGTCCGCTGCTCACTTTGAGTAATCAGCGCAACTTCAAGTTGGCTCTGGCCTAACGTCCTTTAGACGAACTAGTTTGACAGTTCCAGAGGCACGAATGTTGCCAGAGTTAGGCCAGTGATGTTTTGTCGAAATAATAAAAAAAAAAGACTATGTGACCTAATTTATAACCTAATAAATAAAGTCAGATGGCACAGTAAATTCTTGAAAAGACTTAAGGATTACACGTTTTATGAATTTATTTTGTTCTATCCTGATGCGTGCAAACTATTGTCGATAACATTTTATCAATATTATTTTTTAGGGTTCCGTAGCCAAAATGGCAAAAACGGAACCCTTATAGTTTCGTCATGTCCGTCCGTCTGTCTGTCTGTCTGTCTGTCTGTCCGTATGTCACAGGCATTTTGCTCAGAAACTACATGATGGATATTGATGAAATTTGGAATATAGGTGTGTTTTATGAGCCAAGTAGCGGCTCATAAAACAGTTTGGTATATAAATAATTAAAATAAATATTTTTAGGGGGGGCACTCCATACATGTTAAAGACAGTAAAAAAAATTTTTTTCAGCAAATATCAACGTGTGGTACATAGTTCGACAGCTCTTTAAAAAACACTATAAGGTTCCTAAGTAATGTTTTTGATTAAGTGAATGTATTTGGAAATAATCGCTCCGAAAGTTGTGTAAATTGTGTCTATTTTCTAAACCGTGCGTCCGAAAAATATGAAAAAAATCAAGAAGGTAACGCTTAATTAATACTCTCAACGAAAATTATTTTCAACAAGATCGAATGTACCGTTTTTGGGTTATTGCCGATAAACTGCGCTTCTCAACAAAAGGACGTAATTGCTATGAAGATACGCTCTTTTGTTGTTGTACTTTTTTTACATCGTATTTTTTACCTTATAGTTACGGCTATGGAACCCTACACTTAGCATGGTCCGACATGCTCTTGGCCAGTTTTCACTATTGAATTCTCTGTGAGCCAGGCAACATTTTTATCTGTCAAACTAGTTCGCCTAGTTATGGCATTTACTTTAGTGTGTTCGTTTACGGTGCGCACACATACAAGCCGCACGATGTATCTTTTGTAGGAAATAAAATTACTGTTATTATACCGTACCCCAAATACATTTTATTAGAAAAAATTTCAATGTACAAACACAGTCTTTCTACGATTTTAATATAATGTATAGATAGAAGATACTACTGTATGATACTATTGTACGGTCACAATCACAATGTGACATTGAAAAAAATTGAAAGCTTCTTTTTGTCCTCCACGCACTTTCGGTTTAAAGTCCTTTACTTTGTGACGTACTTCCGAGTCATGATTATTGGTAATTATACGATTACTATATCACTCTCAGTGCGACTTCGCATAAACAACATGTATAATATTGTAAGTACATTATTTATTTGAATTTTTTCAACTTTTATCTACACCCATATCATAAATCTTCTATTATGCGTTCGGAAATGCGTATTTATTGTAGTTTCTAAAATGGTATAACATTACTAATAGTATTTTATGCAACAGTTGTATAAATGGGTTCAAAAAATGCGAATTGCGTGAGTTGCGATACGAGCCGCGAATGCGGCGAGTATCGCAAATAGAGACGCAATGAGCGTTTTACGGCTACGTGTAGGGTTAACTGTCCTACGGTTTAAGTCCTTGATAGACTAAATTATAGGTTGCGTAAAATGAGAAAGCGTGTTAACAGGAAGATGGTTTATTCCAGACTAAATACTTATACTAACTTATGCGGCGGTGCAACCGCCCCTATATCGCCGTGTTACATGTAATGTGTCCCTACAGTATTCCCCCCCTTTAATCTTAATTAACACACACTGAAGATTAGGTACACTGAGGGTTATCACTAATCACTAGGTTATCACTACACGTAGCCGGCGACCGGCGCACTCTGCTGTGGCGCTGGTGTTGGGTTGGGGATCTGTTTCCTCACCCATGTCCTGGCCGCTCTTCTGCATTGGTTCCACATCAGACCAATCAGGACGACGCAAAACATTATTGTTACTGCAATCAGTACCATACTGATTGTACTCAACTTCTCATGGAACTGCTGATTCGTGACTGTTTGCGTAATAACGCTCTTGTCTCCTTCCTTGCTCTGTCCCCACCCCATATTTACGAGGTTATACACAAAAATACAATATAGAGTCCGAGCAACAAACGGTACGTGTCTCGATCAAAATAACAATTTAAATGTAACAATATTTAGAAAACATCTTTTTTATATGCTATTTATTTAGCTTTTTACAACTAAGTAAAACTGCATTTGCCCCAGATATTTTTTAGCACATCTTAACTCTTAACAACTTGCACTTGCATAACTAATTCTAATTATGTGTCTTATTCTTATAAAAGCAAGACATATTTCTCCGTGTAACCATACACTAATTAAATCATACGATGTTATTGTTATTATTGCTAGTAATTATAATATCATATCACCTAGCTTGCAAAACGGATCGGCGCCTTTATGGCACGTCCACTGCGCGTCGTTCGCGGTATATGGTTACTAGAAGTGACATTGTTGTTTATCGGTCTATCCTGTATACACTTATTTGGTAAACTATCTACAGGATTTTCCTCACTACAATAACTATCATCTATTACATATGCAGGTTTTAACCTATCTATAGATACATTTGTTTGCCTATTTTCTAATTGAATTACAAATGTTTTTCCTCTCCTACTTATGACGCTGTAAGGGCCATCATAAGGAGGTTGAAGGGATTTACGAACTAAATCGTTCCGTAAAAATACATATTTACATGTCTTTAAATCATTATGGACAAACAATGAACGTGACTTTCCATGACTTGGTGGTCTAGGTTTCAACTTACTTATGGAGTCTCTAAGCTTTTGCAAATATTCCGAATCTGAAACCTTAACTTTAACTTGGTCATAAAATTCACCAGGTAACCGAATAGTTTTGCCATAGGTTAACTCGGCTGCGCTCACTCCAGTGTCACTTCTAGGAGCGGCGCGCACGCCTAACATCACTGTCGGAAGTTCCTCTACCCATGACGTATTATCCTTTAATCGTGCCTTAAGGGCCGTTTTCATAACTCTATGGAAACGCTCAACTAGACCATTACTTTCAGGATGATACGGCGTCGTACGCAATTTATGTACACCTAGGTACCTCATTAATTGCTGAAATAAATCGCTTTCAAATTGACGACCACAGTCACTAGTAAGCCTTGAAGGACATCCAAAACGAACTATCCATCCTTCATATAATACTCTGGCGACTGTTTCTGCCGTAATGTCATGAACTGGATATGCTTCCGGCCAACCTGAAAATCTATCTATCATTGTTACGCAATAACGATAACCATCGCTGGTAGTAGCTAAAGGTCCCGTGACGTCAACGTGGACATGACTAAAACGATCAGATTCCGCAAATTGTTCTAGTCCTGAAACTGTATGTCTTATAACTTTTGCTTTTTGGCACTTAATACATGATCTAGTCCATTTAACAACATCCGCGTTCATTTTCGGCCAAAAGAATTTCTCGGTAATTAAACGTTTAGTAGTTCTGATGCCAGGATGACTTAGATTATGTATTTGTTGCCATGCTCGCTTTCTAAAATCCTCAGGTAAATAAGGTCGAATATTATTCGTAGAAACCTCACAGTAAATTGTTTTCTCACAGTCCGGTAAGCTTATTCGCTTGAATTGCAAGATATCAGGTGACGCGCGCACACTCTGTTGCAAATAATCGTCACTAGCCTGTTTTTCTGCTAATTCGTCGTAATTAATTCCCGTGGGACAGTAAATAGCGTCTATCCGTGAGAGAGCATCAGCGACTACGTTTTGCACACCACTGATATGTTGTATATCTGTGGTAAACTCACTGATGTACGACAGATAACGAATCCTTCTAGGACTCTCTTTGTCACTGTTTACCTTAGAATAAACGAAGGTCAAGGGCATGTGATCCGTGTAGACCCTAAGGTCACGTCCCTCTATTAAACTCCTAAAATACCTAATAGCCATATATATACCTAACATTTCCCTATCATATGTCGAATATTTAACTTGTGTATCAGTTAACTTCCGGGAAAAATAGCCTAATGGTTGCCAAACGTTGTCAACATTTTGTTGCAAAACAGCACCTACACTAACCTCAGACGCATCCGTCATCAAGGCCAGTTTCACGTTAGGTAAAGGATGAGCAAGCGTAGCGGCGCTTTTTAAGCTTTCCTTACACTTCTCAAATGACTCTATAGCCTTCTCCGTCCATTGAATAACTGTCTTATCGCGCTTCTTAGCATTATGTAAATAATTATTTAATTCCGATTGGTACTCGACAGCCCTAGGAATATGCAAACGATAAAAATTCAACATACCTAGAAATCGGCGTAGTTGCTCGACGGTTTCTGGTTTCGGGAAATTAACTATTGCTTGCACTTTGTCGTCTAAAGGTCGAATTCCGCTTGTCGACACCTCGTAACCTAAAAAGTTAAGTTTAGACTTGCCAAACTCACATTTAGACACGTTAATTGTTATGCCATATTGATTAAATCTTTCAAAGACCTTTCTTAACTGCTCTTTGTGTTGTTCTTCCGTTTCGCTTGCGATAATTACATCATCTATATACGCAAACAAAAAATCAAAATTTCGTAATACTACAGTATCCATAAAACGCTGAAAACTCTGCGAACTATTGCGAAATCCAAATCCAAGTCTGGTAAATTCGAACAACCCGAAAGGCGTTATTATAGCAGTCTTTTCAATGTCCTCCGGGGCCACCGGTATAAAGTGATAAGCTCTATTTAAGTCTAACCGGGTAAATATTTTCTTTTTACCCGCCAACAGATACGTAAAGTCCTGTAAACGAGGAATCGGATAGCGGTCTGGCTTAGTAATTGCATTAAGCCTTCTATAGTCACCGCAAGGTCGCAAATCGCCATTTTTCTTAGGCACCACGTGCAATGGGCTAGCCCACGCACTTTTCGAGGGCCTACATATTCCGAGCTCTACCATTAATCTGAATTCCTCTTTTACTTTCTGATATCGGTCTGGTGGCAAAGGACGAGCTTTAGCATATACCGGGGGTCCCGTAGTTTCAATATAATGAACCACGGAATGTTTCGGAGTGTCCTTGTAAGACACTGGTTTTGTCAAATCCGGGAATTCCAACAATATTTCATGCCAAGGATTATTTATATCTATTGACTTAATTGACATGTCAGTATTATCATGGCTAACAACTGCAGTGAGAACATTTAAATTTGTAACTTGATCCCTCAATTTCCGCGCGCTTAAATCAACTAACAGCTTATAATGGCTTAAAAAATCAGCTCCAATTATTGGCTGTTTAACGTCCGCAACGATAAAAATCCATCTAAATGTTCTCCTGAGATTTAAATCTAAAACTAAACTACGAACACCATAAGTTTTTATCTCACTGCCGTTCGCGGCATATAACTTATATTTATCACTCACTGAATCGGGCGTCGCGCACTTTTTTGATGCGGGTAAAACCGATACGTGGGCACCTGTGTCTATGAGAAATTTTAAACGACTATTTTGGTCCGTAACACATAGGCGGTTATTTGATAACCCGATACACATCTCCGCCTCCGACTGTATCGTGCCTAGTTTTCCGTTTCGGGCACGTCCTTCCAGTTGCACGGTTTGATGCATTTCGCGGCTTTCTTTCCATACCTAAAGTGGTAAAAACATAACCATCCTGCCTTACGACCATTCTTACTGGCATCTCGCGAGCGAGATTTCGATCGTGACCTTGACTGCTGATGTTTCCTTGAGGTGCTGTCCTTGAACGGCTTCCGCGAACGCCGTAACTCAGCCACCTCCATTGAAAGCTTATCCAACTTGGCAGCCAAATCGGTATCCTTGTTGCGATGCTTTCCGCCAGCTATTTCCGCCACTTCCATTCGACGAGTCGCCTCCATGACCTTATCTGCAATACTCGCCAATTTCTCCATGTCGGTGACCTCGGATGCGGCTAAGACTGCCTGCACTGCCGATGGGAGATGACCATTCCACATTATTACCAGTGTCTGGTCAAGAATCTTACCTCTCCCAAGGTCACGCATACGCCTGAGTAGTTGGGACGGCTTTTGACTGCCTAATTCCATTTCACCCAGTAGCTTTTGAGTCTGCCTCGTATCTGACTCTTCATAAATCTGCAGCAACCGATCTTTGAGAGCCTGATATTTGTTATTCTCAGGAGGTGATAATAATAAGTCGCTCACCTGCTGTATGGCCTGTTTACTCAATTTCGTCATCACCAAATTCTGCTTCGCCGTGTCAGCTAACCTCTGGTTTTCCACCGCCGCCTCGAACTGAAGAAACCAGAGTCTTGGCATGTCGCTCCAAAACTCAGGCACCCTCGAGGACACCGTGATGCTCGCCAAAGCAGTATCATTTTCTCTGCTGGAACTAGGCCTCGGCTCCTCACTTCGCGATGCTGGCTGCGGGGCACTTTTACCTTGGGCCGCCGTTGGCCCTGAAACCGACACGGGCCCTTGCGCAAGTCCGGGCGCTGGCGCATTTTGGGTATGACTCATTTTTACACGCACTCAAAAAACACAAAAGTCTTCTCACAAAAGTTCAAAGTTTTCGGGTCACCAATGTAGGGTTAACTGTCCTACGGTTTAAGTCCTTGATAGACTAAATTATAGGTTGCGTAAAATGAGAAAGCGTGTTAACAGGAAGATGGTTTATTCCAGACTAAATACTTATACTAACTTATGCGGCGGTGCAACCGCCCCTATATCGCCGTGTTACATGTAATGTGTCCCTACAGTTAAGTTGGTAGTTGTGCATTTTTACCGCAACGTTAAAATTGAGCGCTTAATCCTTGACCTAAGTTTAACCTAGATTTAGAGGTCTGTGGCTGCTAGCAATAACGTAAAGTGACTATAACGACACTAGTGCTGTTATGGGGAATAGAGTACCTATAGACTTCTATGAACTCATATTATGTATGTTCTTATAATAGTTTGGTGGCCTAGAATTGATAAGGACATAGAATTAATTGTAAAAAGCTGCAAAGGATGCACGTTGGTGGGCCTACCACATCCTCCTACAGCCATGAAACGCCGCGAGCTTCCTTTAGAACCCTGGGTAGACACCGCAATAGATTTACTAGGACCACTGCCAAGTAACGAATATTTGCTGGTTGTTATAGATTATTACAGTCGCTATAAGGAGGTAAAAATTACCAAAGCAATCTCAAGTGCTCAGATTATTAAGCTTTTGGAAGAAATGTTTAGTCGCCTATTAGTGTTCGTGACCAAGTAAAAGACAGATAACAGAACAGGAGTAGAAAAATACTATAATAATTTTTAAGATAGTGATATGTTGTTACAAAATTAATTGGTATTATGTTTGTCTACCGACTGTCTCCCGACTCCCGACTTCATCTAAAACTCAAACGATCCGGTTGAACTAAATTTGCACCTGACGTACTTGACGTCACTTACAAATTAGGTGCAAACTTAACGTAATCGTCAATATCTCGAAAACTAAGAGATTTTTATTCAAGTCAAATTACTTAATCTGGTGTCTTGTGAGCTGGTCTATCAGCCCTTTTCGTATGTACGTTGGTTTTAGGGACACCCTGTATAATGACCATGACCACCCTTATTGCAACCAGCAATGTAACGTATATCTGTGCCAATGTTATTATCATGTAAGAAAAATCATAATAACTTCGAAAACGACACTATTATGAAAATCTAGTGGTGCAATAGTGGTCATTCTTACGGTTCCTTCGGTTATTATTATTGTAGATAAAAATATAATGTATGCAACTGTACATAATTAGGCCTTAAAATACGAGTGTTGTTTTATGAAACGAGACGAAGGCGAATTTCATAATAAGACTACACGAGTTACTGTTACTAAACTAATCGCGACTTAAGTCGATGTCTGGGGATTGGGGGCAACAGTTTGTCGACAGCAAAGTTAAGTTTGTCCTACCGTACAGTTTATCTTGAACTATTCACGTATCTACTTAACCGTTGTATGGAATCCTAGGCGCGCGAGTCCGACTCGCACATGATCTAATATTACAAATGTTAAAGTGTGTAAAGATCTTTATGCCACACCTGGCCATAAAGTGGCTTTTACAGCACGCTACGCGTACGGAAAAAGCCGCTTTCTGGCCAAGTGCCAAGGCATAAAATGATGTAGTCAACACGGGAGGTAATAAAGAAAACCCTCGATCGCATATTTACGTACCTCGCTTGCAGCTCGGGCCACAAACATCCGCGATCTCGGCCTTTCTTTGTTTTACCACCCTAGTTTTGTAATGTACTATTGCATGTTTAGATGTTTGGAAATTTGGATGTTTGTTACTAAAGAACGCGGTAATAAAATAAATGAATGGATTGAAATGAAATTTATCATACAACTAGACAATGTCCTGCCTGTATTGAAACATAGGATATACTTTATGGCCCATTAGGATGTTTAATAACGAGAATAACGCAGATGAAACCGAGGGTAATTCAAGGACCATTAAAACAAGAGGACTGTCATTCTCCGTACAAAAAGCTGTTTCCCGAATTTACAACGCCATCTATGTATAAGCTTGGTAAAAGCATTATATTATTTACAATTATTCAACTTTGCAAACGTGACACAGTATTTAAATGTTAGAAATTATTTATTATTAGCTGTTTACGAACTAATTGTTACTATACTATGTTTCTTTGTTCAATTATAACATCGATAAAGGTTTAGTTTTTTAGCGCCATCTAGTTTTTGCCCGGAAATCAGCTAGCGGTCGGGTTACAATCCAAAGTATGGAGAATGACAGTCCTCTTGTTTTAATGGTCCTTGGTAAATGCTTTTTTTTTCATAACTTACAGAAAACGAAGGACGATTTATCCATAAACTCAAGACTACTGCTAAATGCAGACCAGGAATCCTTAGAAAACGTATTGATTCAGTATGACGTTAAACCAGATTCTTTACACGACATGATCAGGACTGTTCTGGATTGGTATGAAAATGAGTCAAACTTACTTCAAGGACAGACTCGTAAGTATTTAATTTTATTTTTTATTCTTTATTACACATAACATTTATCAGTATAACAATAATCAGATAGGGTATGGAGGGGCACGTTAAGCAAGCGGGCAAATTTAGCAATTTAAATATCTCGAAAGGCTTGGTGATGTTAAAATTTTGTAGCATCATTACCACCAAGAACACTTCCCGAAGAACGGTCCCATGAAGTTGTGAAAAAATCAAACTTCTAGTAAACGTAAAAAAGATACGACCGTTTATGCCGCAATAAACGTATATTTCGACACTTTCAAGGAACCAAAATTCACTTTTCCGGTTTTTTTTTATAATAAATGGGCTGGTTCTGGACTCATGCCTGAAGGTAAGCATACCCTATTGCTCCTTTTTACGACTGTTACGTATTAGACCAACGCTCTCAAAAGGAGGATTTGAGAGCGTTGGTGTATTTGGCTATTGGGGTGTACTGTGAAGTCCCGGTTTCGAATTTCATCGATTGATCGACATATACCCATGCGTTTTCCAAGTTTTCGGACATTACCTGAATCTTGGTGTGGTAACCAATTGTCGTACAGTGAGGAAAAATAGCGCGAAAAAACCTGCGTATATGCGTATTCAGGTAACTTTCTTCTTATGTATTCGTGCCAGAACGATGACAACCACCCACGATTACCAGTCATGATAGATAAAGATTAAAAAGAGAAGACAGTCAACTGAACGTTCAACCTGAAACCGTCGGTCAAGTTTCCATTTCAGAGGGTTACGGAGATCAGAAGATAAATACTGATTATGGTCAACAAATACAAATGGTTAGTCAAAACATATACCGAAGCCGAACGAGTATACCAAAAGAAACGGGAAAGTCACAAGAGTGACAACGACACATAATACTTTTATTAAAATTTTCGATTTAATCAATTTATATTGTACTAGCCTATGCTCGCGACATCGACTGCGGTGTAAATTACTATATTTATTTATAAACTTGGATGAAATAAACAAAACCCTCAAAATATTGGGCCCAAAAATCGGACACAGTATCTAAAAAATCTAACTTACTTCTTCAGCGCATCGCGATGCAATAAACATTTCGTCTCTTTTCTACTTACTTTTTTTTAATTCAAATTTAAACGCGTCGGCCCTGTAAAT
Organism: Eudemis profundana; assembly: GCA_947034925.1. Classification (NCBI taxonomy): domain Eukaryota; kingdom Metazoa; phylum Arthropoda; class Insecta; order Lepidoptera; family Tortricidae; genus Eudemis; species Eudemis profundana. The sequence continues at coordinate 10,803,671 of OX344812.1, forward strand.
TCTTTGGAAACAACAAAAGAAAGCAAGAAAAAATTCACGTGGGCCAGGGAATTTTTTAGAGAGCGTAGAGGTATGGAGGATAGCCCCACCTATCCGCCATTTTGATTTGGCAAACGATGGACCAAACACCCTGTATTATGTGAGTCACAGATTTTATTAAATTTCTGTAAGTGTGTTTTTGTAAAGCATGTAAATTTAATGATAATTTAGTAGTTTATTTCTCGTTTCCCATTTTGTCTTTTAACTTTTGGAGATCCTTTACACCTCCTAAACATGTTTTGACAACGGAGACCCCTTACATCTCCATTAATTTTAATGTATGTCTCTCTATTTTCCATATTTTTTTTTAATTTATCTTGTTTTGACGCCTAGAGACCCTTTACATCTCTAAAAAGTAAATTTTTAAAACAAAAAATAAAAACCGACTTCCAAAAACTTAAACTAAAAACCAAAAAATAATATGTTAATTACCCCAAAGAAATGGATAATCAACGATTCATATATACAGATATTTATACTTTTTAACCTGTTATTTTTGAAGTTGGTGCCTGCCACGTAAAGCTGGCTGTGTTGAGCTCCTTAGCTGGCACCGACTTCAAAAATAACAGGTTAAAAAGTATAAATATCTGTATATGTATATATGAATCGTTGATTATCCATTTCTTTGGGGTAATTAACATATTATTTTTTGGTTTTTAGTTTAAGTTTTTGGAAGTCGGTTTTTATTTTTTGTTTTAAAAATTTACTTTATTTTTAAATTTTTAGTGGCGCTGGAAAAATATTATTTTAACCAAATAGTCTATTTAGTTAAAAGAAAAAAAATCCAAATCGGTCTAGACGTTTTCAAGTAACCGAGGAACAAGCCTACATAAAAATTGCTCTTTGTTTTGAAGTCCGTTAAGACTGGGAACTATTTCTAATAAGAAATGCACGAGAAAGTAAGAAAAATACCAAAATCGCATATGTGTGCTTATGATATTTCAAGAGTTCCCTCGATTTCTCCAAGATCCCATCATCAGATCCTGATTTGGTTGCAATGGGTCCACCTCGGAGGTATACCCTTTTAAACAAAAAAAGAATTTTCCAAATAGGTTCAGCCGTCTTCAAGTAATCGGGGAAGAAACCTAGATACAAATTAACTCTTTGTTTTGAAGTCGGTTAACACTAAAAACTTGTTGCTAATAAGAGATGGACGAGAAATTACGAAAAATACCGAAATCGCTATATGTGTGCCTATAATATTTGAAGAGTTCCCTCGATTTCTCCAAGATTCCATCATCAGATCCTGACTTGGTTGCAATGGGACCACCTCGAAAGTCTACCCTTTCAAACAAAAAAGGAATTTTCCAAATCGGTCCAGCCGTCTTCAAGTAATCGGTGAACAAACACACAAAAAAAAAAAAAAAAAAATAAAAAAAAAAAAAAACATACAGACGAATTGAGAACCGTCCTTCTTTTGGAAGTCGGTTAAAAATGTAGTTTTATGTTATTGAATTGAATGTATTTAGTTAAGTAGTTGTTTGTGATATGCAATGTAATATTGTCACAATTATTGTAATGTTTTTAAAAGAGAAACTGGTGAGTTTCTTCCGGCGCTTCTTCTCACCAGAATGTCATCTGCCGAAGCGCCAAAAGAATCAGACATGTGAAAGAGCCCTTGAGACCTACTTACAGAAATAAATTATTTCATTTCATTTCATCTCAACCACCTGTTACTTATACAAAAAACAATCTGTACAACAACAAATATGTAATATCTTACGTTCTGGAACGGTCGAGTGAATAACTCGCCGTGACGTCGCCCCTGTCTGGTTCCACCGGAAGACCAGCGCCGGCTCCTGAGTTGACATTATGCTGAGGTGGGACCTTTTTGTGGCAGCGAGATTTCTTTGTGTTTTCTTGTTTCTTTTCTACTTATATACTTTCTGTATACCTTTCTGTGCTGCGACAAATAAACGTATTTTCGTAACTTATTTTACTTCATTTTATGACACAGATGAACAACTTATTGTCAGAAACCTGATAATGCGAAAGTTCAGCATTGAAAAATCAAAACAGAAAATGATCAACTACATCACTACAAGACCCAAGATGGCGGAATTGATGTTCAACAGAGACCCGATGGATCCTAAGTTGAATTCGTATTTGAAAGCTGGTGATTGGATAGTATTGCCGAAGACAACTCCAGAAAATCACAGGATCTCTATATTCAGGTACCTACTATAAATATTTTAAAACTACAGAATCTTCCGTAACAATAAGGGCCTTAAAATAATTAGCCGGACAAAGCCTCGCTATCAGATAACTGAATGAAACACGTCAAGTGAACCTATCGCTTAGCGCTGGTTGGTCAGGTCAATGTGTGCTTGCTGCTCGCTACACTTGTTGATGTGTGCGTGCGGCTCGTAAGTACGAACCGTAAAGGTGGGTCTGTTATCTGTTAGCGAGGCTACGTCCGGCTATTTATTTTTAGGCCCTTGGTAATAATCATTAATTATATTTTACTAGAATGTACTCGCAATTTCGTCCGCGAATGATCAGAGAGATGGCGTTGTTCACTTGCCTAAGAAGTCTTACTTCTCACTTCTCTTTCTCGGAGTTATGATCCCGAGTTGTACAAAAAAGTATATCCTTCCCAAGATCAGACATGGCTGGTTACATCACGATAATATTGCGATTGATTAGGAACTTCAACAATGGAAATGGATCACGCTTATAACGAAATAAATCAAAGTCAGAGAAAGTAGTTGTTTATACGAGTCATTTGTTTATTTGGGTGAATAAAAAGATGGTCAAAGAGTTTGGTAACTTTGGTCCACGTTGTCAAATTTAGAATATAGGGTTAAAAAAAACCTAAATTGGCGAGCGTTTTAACATCAAAGGAGTGATCTTTACTATCCTAAAATTGTAAACTGAACTTTCTACAGGAAAAAACCACCAATGCCAGGCCACGCTGAGGGAGGTTAGGCACGTTGATTGGTGGATTTTTAGGGTTCCGTAGCCAAAATGGCAAAAACGGAACCCTTATTAGGGTTCCGTAGCCAAAATGGCAAAAACGGAACCCTTATAGTTTTGTCATGTCCGTCCGTCTGTCTGTCTGTCTGTCTGTCTGTCCGTATGTCACAGGCATTTTACTCAAAAACTACATGATGGATATTGATGAAATTTGGAATATAGGTGTCTTTTATGAGCCGCTACTTAATTTGGTATGTAAATAATTAAAATAAATATTTTTAGGAGGGGCACTTCATACATGTTAAAGACAGTAAAAAATTTTTTTTTTCAGCAAATATCAACGTGTGGTACATAGTTCGACAGCTCTTTAAAAAACACTATAAGGTTCCTAAGTAATGTTTTTGATTAAGTGAATGTATTTGGAAATAATCGCTCCGAAAGTTGTGTAAATGGTGTCCCCCCCCCTCTATTTTCTAAACCGTGTGTCCGAAAAATATGAAAAAAATCACGAAGGTAACGCTTAATTAATACTTTCAACGAAAATTATTTTCAACAAGATCGAATGTACCGTTTTTGAGTTATTGCCGATAAACTGCGCTTCTCAACAAAAGGACGTAATTGCTATGAAGATACGCTCTTTTGTTGTTGTACTTTTTTACATCGTATTTTTAGGGTTCCGTAGCCAAAATGGCAAAAACAGAACCCTTATAGTTTCGTCATGTCCGTCCGTCTGTCTGTCTGTCCGTATGTCACAGGCATTTTACTCAAAAACTACATGATGGATATTGATGAAATTTGGAATATAGGTGTCTTTTATGAGCCGCTACTTAGTTTGGTATATAAATAATTAAAATAAATATTTTTAGGGGGGGCACTCCATACATGTCAAAGACAGTAATTTTTTTTTTTCAGCAAATATCAACGTGTGGTACATAGTTCGACAGCTCTTTAAAAAACACTGTAAGGTTTCTAAGTAATGTTTTTGATTAAGTGAATGTATTTGGAAATAATCGCTCCAAAAGTTGTGTAAATTGTGTCCCCCCCCCCCCTCTATTTTCTAAACCGTGCGTCCGAAAAATATGAAAAAAATCTCGAAGGTAACGCTTAATTAATACTTTCAACGAAAATTATTTTCAACAAGATCGAATGCACCGTTTTTGAGTTATTGCCGATAAACTGCGCTTCTCAACAAAAGGACAAAGATACGCTCTTTTGCTGTTGTACTTTTTTACATCGTATTTTTTACCTTATAGTTATGGCTGTGGAACCCTACACTGAGCATGGTCCGACATGCTCTTGGCCAGTTATTTTCTCTTACACTGCTCCGCTACCTTGCAGAGCTCTGGTGGAAACGCTGCCTAAAGCAAATTATTAACCCTTTGTCGTTTGTATAGATGACCGATGACTCGAATGACCTTAAGTTACTTACTTACGTACTTACTACACTGGCTCAGGGGACCCAAAGTGAATCTTGGCCTCCAACACCAAGCTGCCCCAGTCTTCCCTGCTCTGTGCAGCTTGTCGCCAGTCGAAATCGGCTCGTCAAAGCTGGCACAGGTATTTTTGGGCTTCGTCGATCCAATGATCGATCGTCGATCCAATACAATGCCTGGGACGTCCCACCGGACGTCGTCCATCCTAACGGACGATGACCTTAAGTTAATTTCTTTATTTAATTTCAGAGTGCAATCCACCGACGCATCCTTTTTAGATTTGTGCAAAGTAGCATTCATGATGATTGACTACAGAATGTGGAATGAGAGCGCAGAAGGGGAACATTTAATTATGGATTGTGAGAACGTGACTTTGCAACTAGCACTGCAGATGACTCCTGCAGTTTTATGGAAATTCCTGTATTATGTTACAGTAAGTACATTTTTATAGATAAAACTTAAAGTGAATTTTTAATTTTTGAATTTTTAATGCATGCTAGAAACTATTTGGCTTATCCTCACATAGTTTGTCAGATGTGTCACAACTATGTCCAAAAGTTAAGTATTTTCAGGAAGGTTAATATTCTAATACTTATATTTATATTAGCCCCGTTATCAAGCTTTAGGTCCGTATTTAAATAAAATAAGTATTAGCAACCTTAATTTTCTGCACATGGCTGTGACAAGTCACAAATCTAAATGAGCATGACCACTTACCGGTTCAAGTTATAGACATGCGCGAAACAGTGCTTCAAAAAGTAATGCTATATCACATCACTTTTCCGAAAACGTAATAACACACTGAGATATCACATCACTCCAAACATCACCCGAACATAGTCGATTACGATACGCAGCAGCGCGGGCGCGCGCGAGATAGCAATATCACAGCTATAACCTACATTACGCAGCGCTTGTTCTGTGGAGTCTAGGGTCTAGGGCGTCTTTTGAAACTATTACGCGCGCTTCACTCGGTCCTCGCTCTCACTCGCGCTCGGGCAATGTTATTTAGAGTGATGTTTGGAGTGATGCTTGATTTCTCGGAGCGATGCGTAATGCAACATCACGCGTTCGAGTGATATCTCATTTGTGATATTACGCGCATTACTTACACATGTCTACAAGTTAATAAACCACTACCAGCAAGGCCACATCATCACCGACGACCGGTGACCATAAATAGGGAACGTGCACAGCGAAGGTGCTGCCAACTGGTGCCGCCAATCCCAATCTTGTACTATATCGTGCGTGCACATTAACGGGAAACGCTGTATAATTATCGCGATGGAGGACGATTTACGTTAGTGTTGCCACGCATTGACATTGACATTTATAACCAGTATGACATTTTTTCAGTTCTGATAAGTTTCCTTTACTGTCCGCATAGTGTCTCTTTTGTCGATTTAGTGTTGCCACCAATAAGTTCCTGCACGTTCCCTATATATGGGGGCGGACATTTGGAGCATGGTCTCTCGCTTCCACTTATGGCTGCCGCTGGCCGCTGTCGCTCACCGCCAGTGTTGAAGCCTTAAGAAACTCCGCAAAATTGGAAGAAATGGCAGTAAAAAGTGCACACTTATTGATATTATGTGCCTAATACAAATTTCGCTCATTTGCGGTGCAAGAGTTACGTTAGGCCCCATTTAAACGGGGCCAAAACTCGTATCCGAGTTTGGTTACATTACGGGCTACCTAGGTACAGTGAGTACAGTTGGTCGATTAATCACCGCAATGAATAGAAAATCCCATACGAGTTCTCGCCTCGTCTAAATGGGGCCTTACGTTCATGTAGGTATATAACTAACCAAACTTAACTGTCACAAGCTTTAGAGTACCTACCTTGTTGCTAAACCATTTACGACACTAAATTTCCACTGCCGTGCCATATTTTGTTAAGGTATCTCAATGTTACAACACACCTAAGGCGGTTAATAACCGATGGCCCAAATCGTTGGTGTGCGAATATGTGATCTGGGGCTTTACTAATTACCGCCCAATCGTCCATGGTGTGCCTACAATTTTATGCTTTCCCTTGGCCAGGAAGTGGTATTTTCTTCCGTGGTGTGGTGGAAAATGCCACTTACGGCCTAGTTATTTTACTTACTTAGGGTCCGACCACAATTACATGATGCGACGTGATCGTCTTGTTGAAAACTGCGTTTTACATAAGTTTAGGCCGCATTAAACTAACTAGTTTTTGCCCACGAGAAAATTAAAGTTTTAAATCGCGATAGGCAATAACTGATTTTCCATTCAAATAAGTGAGTTTTTACGATGCGTGTCGTAGATTTGCACGACACTGCGTCGCATCGTCAACGAAGTCGCATTGTGTCGACATTGTATCGTGTTTTGGCCCTTATCCAACATTAATTTTCATAGCCCTACTTTAATACGCTTTAGCCATTGTATTAAAAGTAAAAACTGCTAATTTCATTCACACAGGAATGTCTGGGTGCCAAAGTAAAAGGCATACATATTGTGAACATGCCACCATTCGGTGAATTTCTTGTAACATTAACGAAGAAGCTTTTAACACCAAAACTTGTCAAGAGATTCCACACTTACAAATCGTTCGACGAGGTTTTGAAGAAATTTCCGGAAGATGTTTTCCCCAAAGACTTAGGAGGTACTGCTGATTATACCTGTAATGAAATAGTTGGTGAGTAAAAAATATTGAATATTATATACATACATTTATAGATATAAAATATTTAATCGATCAGAATAAGTTAAACTAACCAAAACTGTATTAAATTAAGATACAAATAGGGCCTAGAAAGAAATGACAAAGGAGGGAGTGTAGACGCATTATCTTATCTTATCTTGGTATTAGGGGTCCTTTCGGATACACTTCGACCCAATGGGATCTTTTGTGTAATTACCCCATACCGCATCTACGCAATGGCTTGCTCCACTACCTCCATAAATCGGATGATGGAACCCAGTGGTAGTGCCTGGAATTCATTTGGCACCCTACCCTACCCTCGTCCTTTTGGGGGCGCTAGCTAGCAGAGTAGAGTCGCCACTCGATCCCAGTGGCCTCTTGTTGTGGCCTGCGTTGGCCGCGTTTGCAAATGCGATTGGCGCATTTGCGCCCGTTTCTGACGGTAAACGGGCTCTCGCTCTCGCGTTGATACGCCGCTTCTGCCTAGTAGACGCATTAAAAACGAAAATTCTTTAAATTGCTTATATCTATGAAAAAAGGTTAGTAAGATACTTATGGCTTACGCTATTAAGAGCAAAATAGAAGCCTCGCAAATCAGGGGTTTTTACTATTTAGGTATGTTATCGAAACTATAGGACCTGCTTTTGTCGATCTCGTGGTCGTACTAGAAAAAACTGTTTTCAACCTATCCAAATTTGATTAGACTAACTAGCAGTGGCGTGGCTTCCATAGAACTCGAGTTCCATCGGCTTGCCTAATATTAGGCAGTTCAGCACTTAATTCTAGTGCTCTTAAAGAAAATTAAAGGCAAAGATACTCCGGCTTGCACAAGGATTTCTTCAACCCCACGCCAGTGTTAACTAGACAATGGCCACTGATGTTTTGAAGGTTTATGAATATTCAAAAACGTCAAATTGGTTTAATTGGCAATCATTAAAATGTCCTTCAGAGTCATGATTTATGACTATTGCTGTCAGTCATGAATACCTACTTAAGAAATGTCGTAAACAACCACGTCTCCCTATTAGTGGCAATCGGGGAAAGCGGTTTTTGCTTTTTTACTTATGTCAAGCAAGATACCTAAGAGGTAAAGAGTACATCAATTAACGAATCGTTGGTTGATTCCTATTTTGTTACCAATATTTTTGATGATTATTTATTATTGGTGGGTGTTCTGCATTTGGATAATTAGGGAAAAAAACCCGATAGATTCTTAATTATGAAAAATAGTCAATAATAGTACTAGTGCTGTAGTATTAATCTTTGTCTGTGTGATTTAAAATGCAATAAAGTGTTTACATACATACATACTGTTTTTCATAGTGGACGACTTTTGCGACAGTGAACGTGTCCATACAAAATTTAGTACAAACTTTATTAGAACTGCTCTTATTTTAGTAATCCATCGTAAGGAAACCTCCATAGATCCACGTAGAAATTCAAAGTTGTATGTAAAGTTCCCCATCCGCACTGGACTAGCATGGGAACCACAACCTATTCGCTCTCACCTGATAGGCTTGTGCCTAGCAGTAGAAGTAAATAGGCTGATGATGATTATGATGAATTCCTTTCGTGGCAGAGTAACCCTGAAAGCTTATTGGCATTGCCAAGGGCGGATTTAGGGAGAACCCCCCAGACGGCTGTGGAGTTTATACGGTTATAAATTCTACTATTTTTAACAGTTATTTGAGTTATTGTCGATTATTTTTATTCCTTGTGCTTCCCCCCCCCCCCTCCAGAAAAATGTGGTGGCAATTTTAATCTTCTGGGCTAAATAGGAGCCAGACATAATGGTGCCAATTTAGATTTATGGTATGTAATACGTAGTAAATAAAATATACATTTTGGGTTTCAGATGCTTGGGAACAGACTCTTTGCTCTCCAGCGTGGAGGGAATACTTTAAAGAACAAGACATTATTTACGCAATGGAATCGAAAAGAACTGCTCGGCAGAATTTCGATGATGGGTTTGGTATGGAGGGTACTTTTAAAACGATTTGTATTGACTAGTAGTTTGTATTGTTATTGACTTCAATTCACAAGAAACAGAAACAGAGGTTGTAGCCTAAACTAGGTATAAGCCTTAGAGCAACGCGGACTTTGTGGGGAGGGCATTTGTCTAGAAATATGTCTGCGACTCATTCCTCTGTCTCCATACATTTAGTATGAAAAAGGGCCAGATGAATGAGGTGACCGCGGACATAATTCTGAAGAAATGCCCGGGAGTGAACTTGCTTAGTATTTCCCCTCTCCCGAGCAATTTGCGCCAGTGATCATATTTGTTATATAAAACTAGTTGCAATTGGATTAGTCGTCAGACTAAATCTAGTAACTAACCTGAAGAGATTTCCGTGAATATGCCGAATTGTTCCGTATTTCGCTGCAAAAGGAGATCTAACACGTCAAATCGACAAAGAGATTGTGTTTCTTTACACATCTAAAGTATTTAGAATCACATTATCATTATTTACTTCCTTTAAAACATAAAAATTACAATAATCTGATTTGACATTATTTGAAGTTTGTTTACTAGTTGACAAAATAAGCAACCTCGCGTTGCCATGGTGTTCTGCTAAGCTTATCAATGTTGTGTGTCACGTCATTAGGTACACTATTCCAATGTAAAATGTGTCTTTGTGAATGTGAATTGGTCAATGTGTTGTTCTATTTGTTACAGGGGTCTCGGCTCCGAATACATTTTTATGCCATTCGGCGTCGAGACCCTGGGCCCGTGGGGTCCCACCGCACAAGCACTTTTTAAGGATCTCTCCAAAAGGCTGGTCGACTGCACCGGGGACCGAAATGCTGGCAGGTTCCTCGCACAGCGAATAAGTATCGCCATACAGCGGGGAAACGCTGCCAGCATATTCGGCACTATGCCAAGGGGGCTCAACTTTTTAGATAATTTTTAGTTTTAATTTAGGTTTATTTTAATAGGGTTAGTTTAATTCTTACTTAAGTTTAGTTTACTAAGTAGTAATATTTTATTTGAATATGACCCTTTCTTTGTTGTTATCTTTGTTAAGTGTTAGTTTCGTAGTGATAGACGATTTTCATGTACGCATGTGTAAGTGTGCCTCGTTTCCCCCTCGCCAAAATTGGGCACATGATCCTATATCAAAGTACAGGTGACATGTGATTTACGTTAGGATGTCAAATGACGAACCGCTATTGGTGAAAATTAATTAATGGCGACACTGCCACCTGGCGATACTCGTTGGAAGAAACTGACAGTTACAGCAATTCCACGACAGATGGCGCTTATATCAACGCCCATACAAACGGCACAATTGACAATATTTCAAATTTTCTACTCCTTCATTTTATGAGCTGGATAGAAAATAGGTGGAATTTTAAGCTACCCGTATTTTTTCTTTTTCGTTTTAACTCAATTTTTCAATTAAAAATAGCAGTTTGAAAAGTAGCTCATTCTAAAAGGGCGTATGTAGAAAATGACGTCACTTTCCCGACTAGAATCCAGAGCGATAATTACGATTTAAAAAAACTAGAATCCAGAGCGACAATTACGATTAAAAAAATAACTGTCAGGCGTTACAGCGTTGTCAACATAGGAAGTTCGGGAAGACAACGATGCTTCTGCTCCTCTTATTTGGGCTGGATTATATTTATCACTTGCCGATGTGTACTCCATCATCATAATTTCAACACGCGGCAGATTCGTGCTATCAGCCTGAGAAAAACCTTCTGATGTCTTCATTATATGAAAAAAATCGGTGTCCGGTAAAAGAATGCCAAGTTAATAATATTTGAATGCGTTATCGGAGTCCAGTGGGAAAGTGCCAAGTCTTTTAAGGTCTTCGAAAACGTGCAAATGAACCAACGGTAAGAAAATTAAACTTCTAAAGCCGCTAAGCAGTTGTAACAATTTTCAAAACAAATAAACGTCAGACGGCAAGTATGTCAGAAAATGACAACCGGATACCATACACTTTTTAATCGTTTCAGCACTAAGGTCTCTCTCGATAATGCAGGGAAAATGACGTCACACTTCCGGTTCACACTAATTGACGATTTTTTCCAAAATGAATGGGAAAAAAAATCCAAAAATATTTTTTTTCAGCATAAAATACAGTTTTACCCAAATGGTTTTCGAATTAAGATCTTTTGAAAATATGAAATGTTGTCAATTCCCATACTGTTCTGCATCACACTATTGAAGTGTTTATAATGCTAACACTACATATACCACTTCCAACCAACTTCCTTCGGACCTTGGTCCCCAGGCACAACACCCGCCTGGAGAGAGATCTCTCTATTGTCCTCTCTTCATCAAATTCATTACTTTGATGATTTGTTTATATTCATTTATTTTTATGGAACTTTGTTAAATTATTATTATTAATGTTTTGACGATCATAATGTGAAATAATGTAAATTGACATGTAATTCATAATGTATTTTATATTGTGAAATAAATAAATCAAATCAAATCTGAGTGTTTTGTAAAAAAATTGTCTGTTGAGGTACAGACATTAAAGGAATGAAGAAGATTATTTCATCTTGGAACTTGGCAATAATTCTTCCCTTTATTATAAAATATGTCTAGGTCAGTTTTGTCTGCGTCAGTTTTGCACACATCGATCTAGTTCCAACCAAACTAAGCGAATTGTTTCAGGGTCTTAGATAATTTATATGTATTTGGGTATTATATTTATATATATATATATATATATATATATATATATATATATATATATATATGTATAAAGCATTGCATTGCTAAGTTTGGTTGGGACTAGAACTATACTTATTAAACAGAAAGATATTTGCCAAGTATCAAGACTAATTAATACTCTTCCTTGTGATGTTGTCATATGCATTTTTTAAATAAAACCTTGTTTTGACCTCCGCAAACTTAGCGTAGTCGCACTCTATCGATTTTTGTTTTATTCTGCTATATTGCAGGGATTACCCATATGAGAATTAAAAGCGACCTGTGCAAGCAATTTCTGATTTTTATCCTTATTGACACACTGCACCATAAAATGACATAATTATCTGTCCAAAATAGTGAACGCGTTGGAACCGTCTGCGCGCTCGTTAGCCCTGTCCTTTATACAGTGCGTTACCAGCAAGCAGGCTTTTTTTAAAGTAGGGTAAAGTAACGTTGTTTCTTAACCTAACCATGACCTTCATTTAATTCATCGACTAAAATTCCGATTTCATAAATTTTCTAACAAAATTTTAATTGCAAGCAATGTACAGCAAAGTACTAAATTGACAATTAGATGTAAATGCCAGCCCTTCATTCTTTGTTTATAACGAAGACATCAAGATAAATGCCTGCATCTACCTATTTCAACAATTAGAGATACCAGGATTGCTACACTTAAGAAAACTACGGAAAAACAACACTAATAAAATAAAACTTAAAAAGCAATACGATTACTAGACATTTGGACCTGTTTGAAGTGATCGAGAATCCTTTCTTCAAGTTGTACGTGCACAATTCCGGTTAATAGCCCTTTCAGACTAACCAGATAGGACCATGCATTCTCTGGACCTCGCTGGACAGCCATTGTTATCAAACGAAGATTATGTGGATGCCGCTGATTTCGAAACCACTCTGGATAAAGTCTCAACGCTTGAGGAACATTTCCACGTGTCGCACAAATCATGTCAGATAATTCACATGTGTCTTTAGCCATTTTAACGCAAAAAAATATCAGTTTTGCAAATAAATGTTTGTTTTGTAATTTGACAAGCCAATGTCAATACTTTTGTAATTGTCATGTCAAATTTTAGAAAAAACTCTTTAAGCTGTGTAAAAAACTCCATACATAAACGTAATGATAAGGACGGCATTAATTGTGGGATTTTTTTTCTCAACTTTTCACCTCCGTACCACGACATGCCTTGTACCAAGTGCATCAGCGATATGAATAACGATAATTACGTAGTACACCTACTACATTTAAAGTGCGGATTTAGGAAATTGAATTGTGCAGTTAATTCGCATAATTATGATTTGCTAATACTTGCAAACGATTGCCAATTAAGCATATTATTATCAGTTTTAATAAAAGCCCGCATACCGGTAACACACTGTATACGTCAATGGGAACCTACAATAAAATACCCGAGTTATTTGCTTCTTGTGATAGCTGATGACGTTCTTTGAACTGAATCGGCCATTACAAAAACCTCATGAGTCGCAAATTCACAAATAAACCAGTTGAAAAGTCCTTTTTTGGCTAATGTAATATAATATTTGAGTTTTAATGTTAAATTATCTCCATGCCAAATTTCATTCTAAATCGGTTCAGCAGTTAGTGTGGAAAGGTAACAGATATACAGAAAGAGTGGTTTTCGCATTTATTATTTTGGATTTTAACTAAGTACTTCCCAATCCTCGTCAATATCTTTCCTAGCCCGACACCTATCGTGGTAGGCCGGGACAGGTGACCTGGTTCGACTCCAGGCACCCCCCGGCACTTACCCAGCCCGATGAGCGTGTCGACTGTGGTACGGCACACGGTCGGACGCCCTTGGGTGGTCTGGCCAGCGACCTGGTTCGAGCCCAGGGACCGCAACGGCCAACCACCCGGCCCGACAATCACAATGCCCGGACGTGGGTTGTGAGTTTGTCAGGTTTAAAAAGAAAAAAAAAAACGTCAATATCTACACTACAATCAGTTTTTTATAAGTCTAGACGAGGCAAGTTCCTATGTTCTTTCCATGAATATTTATGAGCGTCTGGTCACTCTTCACAAACTGCATTTGTATGTGATAAACAAGCAATATCGGTAGTCGCTTTTACATGATTATGATCGATCATGATCTTGTAACTTGCTGTCGATATGACAATTTTTTCGTTATTATCAAGGCACGGTTTCTAAGAAAGTAAATTTTTGGAAAACGAAAAAAATCCATCTTTGCGTAACACGATAGTTAATAAAAGTAATAAAGATTTTGTGTTTGAATAAAAAGATAATTACCATGCAAATAAGTAGCAAATGTCAAAGGAGGTTGCATCATACTTCTAGCTACCACATCTTGATCCTCGTGTCAACTGGATTGTAAAATCGTATCATGATTTTTGTACTTATTTGAAAATTAAATATTAGATTACTATACATCTTTATTTTTTCTAATCACGGTCTAAAAATAGAAACAAAAACGAATCAGACACAAATTAAAGAAAAAGACAAGTCTTATTCCATCGTAAAGATCCGTTTTTAGAAATGTTTCTTAGATATGAAAACATTAAAACATCACGCAAACTCGACAGATACTCATGTGCTGATGGAAATTATCAAAAAAAGCGAAATTTTCCACTTGGAAAAATCCCGGCAGTTACTCAAAATGTTCTATAGGGAATTTATCCAAATAGCAATTTCATTAAAATTCTTCTAAAAGGTTCCAGAAATTTCTGTGAACTTTCCCTACTTTTTGGAAACTTTCACAACTTGCACATGTGTAGTCACAGATATAATGGCTCATTGGCTTTTACATGTTGTGTCGCTCGAGATACCGTTTCCGTTTACTTCGCCCACATTTCTATTTCGTCCACTTCCAGTTTCGTCTTATTTCCTACTTCATTCATATTCCATTCCTTTTCCGTTCGCACTCCGGATTCGTCCATGTTTCCAAACCTGAGACTTAAAAAAATTTGAGGGATTTTATACAAAGTTTTCCCCTAATTTGAAGAGTTGTATGGCATCAAGGACAAACTGGAAATGTGGTCGAATCGGGAATTTGGAAAGTGAACGAATCGGACGAAATAGGAAGTGGATGAAATGGCAACGTGATGGAAGTAAACCCAAACACGCAAACAAATAAATCCATACGTCGCGGCCGTCTAGAGCTAGCCGTACAGGGACACCGAAAAGAGTGCCTAGCCTATAATAGTACATTACACAACTAGGGTGGTAATATAAAGAAAGGCCGAGATCGCAGATGTTTGCGGCCCGAGCTGCAAGCGAGGGACGTAAATATACGATCGAGGGCTTTCTTTATTACCTCCCGTGTTGTGTACATCATTTTATGTCTACACTTGGCCAGAAAGCGGCTTTTTCCGTACGCGCAGCGTGCGGAAAAAGCCACTTTATGGCCAGGTGTGGCATAAATGATAGTTTTATACATGATTATAGGCTGTAATGTCGAATTAGATGCAATTGCCTGTTGTATTGTGCGTGACAACCACACCATACATTAGCGAAACTGCTAATTTGGTCTAACTACTGCTTTGCCTCATTTACTTTAGACATTCACTGTCAAAAGTGATAAATGTTATACATCTGTTGGGTAAGTATTTAAGTTAAGTATGAAACTCTCTTACGGAATTTCGGTAGATGGCACTACCTAATTATTTTTTCTAACCGTTCGAATAACCTGGATTTAAATTTGGATTTAATTGCTTTTTCTAATCATTCGAAAAAAAAACCAGTTAATAGTACATTACACAACTAGGGTGGTAATACAAAAAAAGGCCGAGATCGCAGATGTTTGCGGCCCGAGCTGCAAGCGAGGGACGTAAATATGCGATCGAGGGCTTTCTTTATTACCTCCCGTATTGTGTACATAATTTTAAGTCTACACTTGGCCAGGAAGCGGCTTTTTTCGTACGCGCAGCGTGCGCAAAAAGTCACTTTATGGCCAGGTGTGGCATAAACGATTAAAAAGAGTAATTAAGTGCACGGTAGTGACATCCACAGAAGTGACTATGTGCACAAACATGATAATGGCCCATGGACAACAACACGACCTGGCGAGCTGTTGGGGAGTAGTGACCCCACGTACCCGAGTGCTCTTGGGGGTCCTTAGGAAGGGTTTATGGGTAAGAGTGTAAGGACCACCGCCTCTGGATTGCCTTAACCGGCCGTCTAGAGTGGAGTCGCGAGAGCTATATTCTCCAGGCGTGAAAGGGCTTAACGCCGCGAGTACCCTCGGGGAAAGCGCAGCACACCTCTCAATACCCTGCAGCCCTCGGCCCGGTGTTGCCCCTAGCTAGGCCATTGCTCATAATGTCGCTATTTAACAATGGCCCATCAGCGGAGGGCAAGTCACGGTCTGTCAGTACCGCGAAAGCCATGAGACACTTTTCCTGACAGGCGCCGTCATGTCTCAATCCATAACCAAGTATTTTATTTGACAGAGACAGCATCCGGTGGTTGTACACTTTGCCTTTCATTAAATTATCGAAAAGGCCTCTACGCGTTGGCTAGGTAGATCAGCTAGGCGCCATCGCAAATCTTCATAGAGTGTATAAATAGATTAAGCAACTGATTAAAAATATTCGACATTATATGACTCGAACACCCGTCTCGGTGGCAATAAAAGAAATGGTTCTTTGCTGATCTAGAGGACTGCCTGAAATATGTCGTAATTTTACAATTTTCCCTATAGTAAAAATGTACCTAATTAGTAAAAATTACTGGTAGGTATAAAAGTTAAATAAAGACATAGATGAAAGTAATAGATGTCTCAACTTCATAGGGCACAAAACACTGGCTAGTTTACCGTAGATGCATATAGAGTATAGGTAACATATTAATGTCTTTGTCAGTACCTTCAGTTATAATGACCTAAAGTGCTTTAAATTGGCTGCTGACTTGTCAGAGTTACTTAGCGTCATCGACGAACATGTACAACATTGTAAGTATATTTCTTCCTACTCAAAATACCGCTAAGAGAAAGGAAACCTCTTCATGAAAACCGACACTTTGATTGATTGTTTTCTTTTTCGATCATTTGAAATAAACTCAAAAAATTGATTTCGCTTGTTTTGGAAAAAAATACTTATCGTTCGAAAACTCTTTCGAAGTCTATAGATACTCTAAGCCTTTTACACGAAAATAATAATACATAGACCTACTACTTACCTATAAACTAAAACGATAGTAAATCTAATAAAAAAACACCGCCCTAGTGCGAGACGGACTTACAAAGGGTTCCGTACTACCAGCAAAAAGATGCCAAAACCATGTTTATTTATTGTATGGGGACTTTGGGGACCTCTTTTTATTTTTAACTTTATTATTTTAGTTTTTATTATTTTTTATTACAGTGGCCATAAAAATAAACATTCGGTGAATATATCAAGCATCTACCTATTACCATTATTAAAATTACTTTTTCATCACACTTGCTCGAAAATGGTGTCATTACACGTAGGTTTTGCGGGCCGTAGATGACCTATTACGCCCTAGGGCGTAATGGTTTTCTTTTTAAATTTGAAACGCTTGTTCTGTTTTACTCTTATTAGTCATTTTCAAAGGAAACGCCAACTTACTTTTTTAACTTTTATTACTGAAATATTTATTTAAAGAGAACTGTTATTGCAAATACATGTAAACACATATTTCTGTAACATTAATTAAATGTTTAAATATAGTATTTCAGTATTTTGCAAATATAAAATAAACCATTTTTAGTCTTTACCGCTATGGTTTCCGAACGTGACTTGACGTTCGCATTGTCTATGAAATATGTCACTAATGTCACTGTCAGTTTTACAATTTTATTTAGGTTAAGTAAGGTAATTTTAATCAGATTTCCTCACAAGTGTGATGAAAAACATTGTGTGTGCCGCGGGCGGTAAAGGAATTACAAACTTGTGTTATTAAAGCCATCGGCTTCGCCTCGGCCTTGTAACAAACACTCGTTTGTAATTCTTTACTTACCGCCCTTGATACACAATGTACTATTTATTACTTGTTGTTATAGCGGCAATAGCAATACATAATGTGGCATGGTACATACCGAAGACGCTGGCACCTATTTTAAGTCGTTCGTCGCTTAAGCTTCAGTTTCTTAAATTTTTTGGTGATCTTGAAATTATCTAACTTTTTTTACTAATTGAGAAGGTCCAATTTCTTTACACCCCAGCCCCTTTTTTATTTGCCCTTTTTATGTGTTTAAATAAAGAAGTAAAGGATTTACTCCTCAATTTATTTATTTATTTTTGGGGAATTACAGAAAGTGAATGAGGACTTAGCAATAAACTCAAGAATACTATTAAATTCCGATACAGAGTCGTTGGGAAAACTCTTCATTCAACATGATATCGACCCAAACTCTCTGGAAGATATGATGAGAATTATTCACGACTGGTATAGGAAGGAACCACATTTACCAGAAGGACAGTTACGTAAGTTTTTGTTGCAAATGGCCTCACGTCCAGACAAACCGTCCCTTTTTCCACTCGATTGTATCATTGCTGCCGTTCTCTGTATGTCTCTATTTCTCTCATTATGTAACCCGAGGGGTATAACTTAGTTGAGAGTCGGGGTATGCGTTAGGTGCGGGAAGAGCAGCGTTGACTCTCCAGTCGGCACTCTTCTACAGAGTGGTCGTGGTTATGGATTGTTTGGTCCGGTTGTAGTCGCTGCTTTCACAATGTTTCTCCATCTCTCTCTGTTAGCGACATTTCGGGAACATTCTGCTACAGGACACTGCGTGACAGATTTCACAAGGTCCAGCCATCTTGTTGGGGATCGTCCACGTGGCCGCTTCCCTTCCACTCGTCTTTGTATCACCAGACGTTTCATCGAATGAACTTTCCGAGTGACCTGTCCAAAAAACTTTAGCATTCGTAGTTGAACAATCGACGATAGCCTTTGTTTACTATAAGCGTTGTTTATAGTCGAGCTTGGCTGCGTTTCCACCAGAGCCGTGCGAGGTAGGGGAGCGGTGTACGAGGCTAGATACATTTATTGGTGGATATTTTCCTCACACTGCTCTGGTGGAAATGCAATCTTTAAGAGGAAACAGTAAGGTGGAGAGAATTGAAAATTAGGTATTTGTAAAATGTGTCGCTGTCGGTAATCCATCATTTTACAGAAAATCATTTCACCGATTATCGTTTCCTATAACACTATTCGCAGAATTTTATTATCACATAAGAATCATTCATCGAACTCTGTTAAATCGCTCATACATTTGCTCGAATTACCTTTTACGGAAGAATCGATTTATCGAATTTT
Organism: Eudemis profundana; assembly: GCA_947034925.1. Classification (NCBI taxonomy): domain Eukaryota; kingdom Metazoa; phylum Arthropoda; class Insecta; order Lepidoptera; family Tortricidae; genus Eudemis; species Eudemis profundana. The sequence continues at coordinate 10,822,672 of OX344812.1, forward strand.
ACTTCATTATTTTATTTGTTGATCGACATAGTAGTTCATCGAACCGCATTTACTATAATTTTGGTCTAACTTAAGTTTCAGTACCCAAAAGTCTTATTACATAGAAAATCGTTTCACCTGTGTTACTATATTTGATAATACGTTTCAATAACAGTACATTTTAACGCCCTATTTGAAACGAACTGCTACCAGAAAAGTAGGTTAGGTTAGGTTTGAACTGCGACCCCAAACAAACCGAAATGCTGCCAAAAAGGTAGGTTAGGTTAGTAAATTATAAGGGCACAGAAGAAAAAGGGGGGACGGGGGGGCGAAGCCCCCCACAAGGGGGGCTCGGGGGGCGAAGCCCCCCGCATTAAAAAAAACTCAAACCATAAGTTCAATTAGGTTAGGTTAGGTTAGGGTTCGAACTGCGTCCCCCAACAAAAACGAACTGCTATCAAAAAGTAGGTTAGGTTAGGTTTGAACTGCGTCCCCCTACCAAAACGAATGGCTATCAAAAAGTAGGTTAGGTTAGGTTAGATTAGGTTAATTTATTTATATACCTATTATACCTCTTGATTGTTATATATTATGATTTGTATATAAAATGAGCGAACACCTCATACAGAATGTCAGTGATAAACAATAAAATATATTGGAGGTAATCGTGTTATTTCCGACTGACCGCAATATTTTTTCCCAGCTCGCTGCAATAATAAATGCATCGTTCGATGAAACGTTACTACGATGAAACATTTTTCGTGGCAATACTAATATATGGAACGTACCATCTGTGAATCATGTTTCGATAGTTTTTCAGTACTCAAGACAGTTTATTTTGCTCATTTTGAGAGCTTAATAAGGTACGGCATTGAGGTTTGGGGTAATAGTGTTTATGTATACCGTGTTCTCCTACTACAAAAAAAAGCTATTAGGTATGTCGAAAAAGCAAAACCACTCGAACATTGCCGTCCACTTTTTATAAAGCATGAAATACTGACTGTAATATCACTCTACATTTACTTGGTATGCATTTTTGTCTATAAAAATAAGTCCAGTTTTGCAATTAATAGTAGCAATAGACCACATAGATTATGTAGATGCAATTTTGACATTATGTTACCAGAATCTAAGAATTATGTGCATTTTAAACGGAGTATGGAATATAATGGAATAAAAATTTATAACTATTTAAATGAGGATATAAGGGAATGTAATAATATTAGTGAATTTTCTAGAAAATTAAAATCCTACTTGATTATTCGACCATTTTATAATTTAAATGAATATTTTGACAAATTGTATGATTAATGTTATAATTTTTAATAAAAACTAGAATAAGATTTTGCATGCTATATCATGGCGAAACATACTTTCATGTACTAAATTCTACTGACATGTACTTTGTTATACCACCTGTGTATGTTCTTTTGCAAAATAAATATGATTTGATTTGATTTGATTTGATTCGATAAATTAATACTACGACTAACTAATTATTCTATGAAAGGTAAATTCGATGAACAGTTAAGCTACGATTTGAGACAAATTCGAAACGATTTACGATGAATAGTTGATCGATTATTCGAAAAGAAATGAATTGATGATTATGTGATTAGAAAAAAATATGAAATGACATTCGTGGAATAGTTTTCGGTGATATGAAATTCGATGCCAGGAAATTCGATACAATGATAGACACCCGTCGCTGTCCCGCACTGCCCGCCTCTCCCGCGCAGAGCGCGATAGAGACAACCGCAGCTTGGACCGAAAATACCTTTTAAAATTTCATGAAAACAACGTTTCGTAGTCCCCTGATTTCTTCTCCAAAACTTAACCTATTTAACTATTTTTTTCATTAAACATCAAAAGAAAGGCTTTGGCCGTGTTCCTATGTTTTCTTTTTTTTTAATAATCTAGTCAAATTTGTTTTCTGGATGTGTGAACACAGCGGAAAATCTAGCATTTTTTTTTAGGTTTTTGAAGGTTAGTATCTCTTCTGAGAATCAATTTATGTAAAAAGGAAAACATAGGAACATATCAATAGTAGCCATAGATTTTTGGACAAAAAATTATTGCTCTACTGGCATTATCCAGGGAGGAAACAGGGGACTACGTTTGTATGGAAAAACTGCCCTCCTGTTTCCTCTTAACTCTTTACCGCACTCTGCCGTACCGCCTCACCCCACGCCCCAGCTCCTAAATAAGTTGTATACCTGTGTTTTGCCAATAGAGTAGATCACACTGAAGGAATCTTTGTGAAGTAAAATAAATATCTCGAGTACAACAATAGGTGCACTTATACACCTTATTTCTCATCCAAATTACCTGCATTACAATCAGCATCTGTAGAAAATTGTTGCCTCTCTTGCTTTTCAAGGAAAGAAAGTTGCGGGTATCTTCTGGTAAAGAACTAATATAATACCAATTCTTCATACACAGATGACCAAATCATTGCCAGGCTGCTAATAATGAGAAAGTTTAGCATCGAAAAGGTAAAACAGAAGATTGACAACTACTACACTGTGAGACCAAAGATGACAGAATTCCTTGCCAACAGAGACCCGATGGAGTCTACTTTGAATGCTTGTTTGAGTAATGGTCACTGGATAATATTGCCACGAAAGACGCATGAAAACTACAGGGTTACAATATTAAGGTGAATACCGGTGAAATGTAATTCTTTTTTTTTTAGGGTTCCGTATCTTAACCTATGTTATAACATTTTTTTGATCTTTCATTATGAATATTCAGGGTTCGTTTTGCACGATATTAATAATTTACCTTACTTATTTTTAATTAAAAAAGCATGTACCTATCAGTTTTGTTAACTAGGTACCATTCTTAAATGTAGAGAAGTAACAAAACGGAAAAAATAACAAATTAGAGATATTTTTTAATAAAAAAAATCTCGATTCTGCGCGGAAAGATCCCTAAGAGTGCGTATGTTTTTCACGCCAAAATTGGCATGATATTGAAGCTTGTATCCAAAACACTTCCAGTATTATTGTAATACTGACGCCGAAATATCTTTTGTTTTCAGAATAAAATCCAACGTTGATGTTTCCGTCATAGATTTAATCAAAGCTATATGCATGATGGTTGACTACAGAATGTGGAATGACAGCGTTATGGGTGAGCAACTAATTTTGGATTTTACCAACGTGAGTCTACAACTGGCCGCGCAAATGACTCCCGTGCTTATATCGAAAATTTGGTATTATTCCCGAGTAAGTATTGTTAGGATCCCGTACCACACATACATATTTTTTAATTACGCGAAATTATGAAAAACAATCAAAATTGGAACATTGCCAGGTTATCAATTATATAGCCTCTAAAGAAAAAACTTAAAAACAATACTTTCATTTTAAATCATCAGATATTCCCTTACACTGTTTTAGGTTTAAGCTTTTGTAATCTTTTGTTTTGGTGTACACTTAAGAATATTGTATTTTATATTCCGCAGCCACAGACAATCAAAGTTAACATTTTCATAATGTTGTTTACACACTGTTCTGGGCAAAGTTTCATAGAAATAATATTAGTAGTTGAAAAGCAGCTGTAAGATTGAAACAAATGCCTAACCAAACAAACTTAACCTTTAAATGTTTTTGCCCTTAATAAAAGACAGCGACCTAAAATAAAGTTTTTAACGCAATTCTAGTCTTTAATCTAAAATCTTTATTTTAAACCTTTGTTTGACTTTTGTAAATTACTTTGTTTTAGAATTCCTTTTAGCTTAGCTACTTCCGTTTGAAAGTTACCTATTCACTTTCATAGTGTGTATGTACACTTTTGTCGCAGGAATGCCTCGGTCCTAAAATAAAGGGCATACATCTCGTAAACATGCCGCCTTTCACTGATATTATCCTGGCATTATTCAAGAAAGTAATGAAACCAAAAGTGGTCAGGAGAATGCACTTTTATAAAAGTTTTGATGAAGTTATAAGGGAATTTCCAAAAAATATATTTCCCAAGGATTTGGGAGGCACTGATGATGTTACTTGTCATGAAATAACTGGTAAGTTTAGATGTACCTATATCAGTTTCCGATACAGCAAGAGACAAGTTCGTTCTATTACTTTCTTTTGTTTTCTGCGCTCTTGGCAGAGTTTAGGGCGATTAATGGCACTTCTGGTACCTACACTCAAGCAACAGATTGCCTATATCAGACATTATTTGGTCAGTCTATTGAATAAAATACATAATTTTTTTTAAAAGCCTGACTAACTTGCAATCCTAGTAGGCGTAGCAACCATATGACCGGGTGCTCGACCGTGGCGTTCCCTGGGGTCGAACCAGGTCGCTAGCTGGACCACCCCGAGTGAAAATGAAAATATCATGATCATCATCATGTTATCATCAGCCTATAAAGTTACGTCCCACTGCTGGGACTACTGCCATAGACGAGAAGGCTCTCGTCTATGGCAGTAGTCAGTAGTCGTCTATTCAGCTGTAGTTCCCTCGCTAGCCCATTGCTGATTTGGGAGTTCACATATAACTTTGAATTTCTTCACGAATGTATTATGTAGGTAAATTTTTTTTTATTTACAGATGCTTGGGAAAAGACGCTTTGTTCTATCCCCTGGAGAAAATACTTTTTAGAACAAGATTTTGTTCACACTGACGAATCTAAACGAATAATTAGACAGAATAATTTTCATGATGAATTTGGACTGGATGGTTCCTTTAAAAAACTTAGTATTGATTAATATTTTAATTATAAATGTTGAATGATAGAGAAAGTCAAGAATAAAATATAATATAGTAAAAAGTTTTTATTTACGGAATTGATCAGTTCTTCGTATACCTAGCTCAACTGACGATTTTTTTGGTCATAATCGCCTCGCCTCAAACTCATATTTTCCTAAAAAAAAACACCCTTCAAAGTTTAAGCCCTTTGAGGTTGTTTTTTTTTTAATGACAAAACACGTGTCTATTCTTATTTCATGTTCTCCAACATATAATGATTCAGTAATTAACTAGAAACTTGCTTGAATTTTTTTTCTGTAGAATTTGGAGGGTTAGTCATTAGTCACTTTTCAGTACTTTGAAGGACAATATCTCCTAAAAAGTTGAACTTGGGCAGCTAAAAAAAATACGTGTCTGCTAGTTTGGACTACTATATAACTTATATCAAAATGAATCAAATCGGAGTCGGATAGTTGGGTACCCTTCCTTGTTAGTTAGGCCTTAGATAAAACGATGAGTATTTTTAAACGTTCTAGCCATATTTTTTTCCTTGATTGTATCGCAAGGTCGTTTCTTCTCATTCGATACTTCAACAGTTAGTTACAGTTATTTCATTTCAAATAGTTACCTTTATTTTTCAAATGTGTCTTCTAGCTAAAAGACGTTTGTTGAAAAAGTCCCCCGTTTGAGATAAACACTTAAGAGGGGACTTAAGTGTTTATCTCGCAGACATTGCAAATGATAAAAAGTGTTTTCTCGTCAGATTACATCCAATTAAATCATGTCGATTATTGCGATGATCATTAAAGATCCAACCTGGTTTGCAATTACATGACGTGGAAGCGAGTTAACGATTACAACACTAAAAAATCAGGTGTTTGCAACAAATGGATCATTCTTGAAGATAGTTTCACTTTACTTTAGCTGTCGAGTCGATATTTAGCATTTAATAGTACATTACTACAGAGGTCGAGAAGTGAGGGGTAGCCGGCCGAGTACATATAGATGGCCGAGCGAACGCGAGGCCAGATAGTTACGAGGCTGGCAAACCCATTTCACGCCGAGGTATGTATAGTGCTTTTCTCAAATATGCAATGAAATAAATTAAAAACACTCCAAAAAATTAAACTTTATTTTCTAGAGACACTAAAAATAAAGTAGACAAAAAATAGAATTACAGAATGAAAAATTTTCAATTTCCTTTCCAAAAACTGTTTCTGTACACACTTTTACCGCGAATATTTAGATGAAATATTTTAAATGAGTATTCTTGTAGTTAAGTCGAATTAACTGTAGTGAACCCCGAAAATAAATTAATAATATATTTTACTATAAAGCAGTAAGTGTAATGGTTTGTTTTTTTACTAATGCTTATAATAATAATAATTGCTGATTAGGTGTTTTTACAACAATTAGATGAAGGCGCCATTAAAAAATTACATTCAGTTTGCAACGCTGTCCAGTTTTTTCTAAGCGTCGTAGAGCCATGGGACCCAGAACATTGGACGCAGAAAAATTCACTGATTCCGAAAATGCAAAAAAAAAATTAACCAAGTGGCGGTTGCTACGTTTCCGCTTCTTGCCATCGATATGTACCTACAAATTTCTACGAAACCCTCGGTGGGCGAGTCCGACTCGCACTTGTCCCGGTTTTTTATAGAAGTAGGTCCTTTTTTACCAAAGCATTATATAAAAAGGTAACTTTAAATATTAAAACTGCTTTCTAATTATAACATTATATCAAATTTATTAGGGTTATAATTACTAGCGGAAGTGATTTTTTATATTCACGCTTAATTGTAGAATTTTAACACAAAAACTATAATATACACGGTGGGCCCGAGTAACCCGAAAAATTTTGACTGTATATAGATTCTAACAACTATTAGGAGTAAAAAAAGTTATATGATGTATACTCGGAAAACGGTTATTTTAATTATTTTTTAAATGAAAACTCCCAAGTGTGTAACAAGCCTTATAAATGTAACTAAGATACTTTTACTATTTTTTTAAATCTTTTAAATAAACAGCAGCTAACCTTCGCAGTATTTGATGGTAAGCGACTAAGAGTCCAAAAAATTGACCTTATGTTTCCATTTTAGCTTTATTTTCCATTTTGATATCTTTTCCTCAAGTAAGGACATGTTTATAAGGAGATGCTGGATTTACTGAATTATTTTGTTCCATAAGAATTTTAATGTAAAATGACCAAAATTCAACCTATGTTGAGATAACGTTATTTACTAGTAATACCAATAAGAATATGTGGAAAAAAATTTTCAGGTTATTCGGGCCCACAGTGTACCTATATTCAATTTATTCAAAAACATTATCGTATTAGTTTTTACTAAGCACTAAAACGGGAATAGGTGCATCTGGGTAATAAAATAAGACCGACAACTAAGCAAATGTTTTTCACTCCTGAAATTCTTGCTTGCATCTATATTATTGCACTAAGATATAATGAACAATACAGCCTGGTCAATTGTTTTCTTACTAGATACAGGATAACTTGTGGTGATTATTTTTCTATCTGTCTTTTATACACTTTTGTTTCCAGTTAATTAAGTATTTTAACTTTATTGGACAAAAGAAAACTAATCGTCCAAAAAGCGAACTTAATACTATCAGATATTTTGTGGTACCTTGAAATAACTCCTTTCGCTGCGACTTTACAAAAACGAAAATGACATACAACATGGTAAGTACATATTTTCTGCTTTAAGTAAAAATATTGCAAGGGTTTTTTTGATTTCATTAGTTTGGTGACTTTGCGTACATACCTCTCTTATATAATAATTATACCTCGGTTCACAATAAGCTATACAATTAAACAATACTTTAACATTTTACTTTGTTCTAAAGATTTAAGTACAAAATGCGTGAAATAACTTCGTTAATTTTTTGGTAATTTACAGAAATCGAGCGATGAATTAGCTATAAACTCAAGATTACTTTTAAATTCTGATAAAGAGTCGTTGCAAAATGTCTTTACGCAGTTGGACATTAGCCCGATTTCTCTAGAACACATGATGAGTACCATTCATGACTGGTATCAAAAGGAGCCACATTTACCTAAAGGGCAGTTACGTAAGTTGTACTTTCTCTAGTGTAATGAAATAATATTAAGAACGAGATTGCGAGATTGACAGTGGAGTCGTGAAATACCTACTGAACATAAAAAAAAACCGTTTAAAAATAGGAGACAAGCCGTCTCTGAGCGAGTCAAACACGCCCACGAAAGTTATTTTAGTGGTCATAGTAATCCAAAAATCTGAAAAATCAAGTGCATAATAGTACATTACACAACTAGGGTGGTAAAACAAAGAAAGGCCGAGATCGCAGATGTTTGCGGCCCGAGCTGCAAGCGAGGGACATAAATATGCGATCGAGGGCTTTCTTTATTACCTCCCGTGTTCCCCGTCCCGGGAGATAATAAAGAAAGCCCTCGATGGCATATTTACGTCCCTCGCTTGCAGCCCCGGCCACAAATATCTGCGATCTCAGACTTTCTTTGTTTTACCACCCTAGTTGTGTAATGTACTATTATTTATTACGCTGACCAACGTGGACGGCGAAGGTCAAGGATGCCGTTGGGACTGTAACGGAACCCTAAAAAGAGCAAACATTTTCTTCTCGTCAGTCTTAAAATTTGATTTTTTCACTTTTTTCTTGTGCTTTTTTGTTGTGCTGTTGTGATGTATTTTCTTTCTTTCTTTCTTTCTTTCTTTCTTTCACTCTCTTTCTCTGGGGTTGATCCCTCATGTCTGAGGATCGTGGTCAACATCAGGATTGCATCTGGTGCGGATGATCTGTCTCCACCGGTTTCTGTCCAGCGCGTCTCTTACTACCGTGTAGAATTTGGAGGACGTGCTTATTTTACTACAGATGACCAATTCATTGCGAGGTTACTAGTAATGAAAAAGTTTAGCATCGAAAAGGTAAAAGAGACGATTGACAACTACTACACTGTGAGACCCAAGATGGCGGAATTCCTGATCAACAGAGACCCGATGGGGCCTACTTTGAATGCTACTTTGAAAAATGGTTACTGGGTAATATTACCACAAAAGACGCCAGATAACTGCAGAGTTACAATATTCAGGTAAGCAAACGGCACCTTCAATGGTTTCTTAAAAAATGAGGACCATAAACTGACCAATACATAGTTGTGCAGAAAGCGACCAGAGGCAATTTTCATATACCTGGATTATATATTTTCTGCTTAACTGCGTAAAGTCTATAATCCAAGTATACGAAGCTTACCTCTAGTCTCTTTCTGCATAACTATGGTCAACTTTGCCACCAAAATCGAAGTGTTAAAATATTTATAATCAAACAGTAGAAGATGATTTCGATGATAACAAAATAGATATTTTAACATATTTATCCTCGAATAACATCGGTGAAGAGTATTTTGTAATTAAGAAAGGGATAGGTATTAGTTTAGAATCTACTCTCCTCAATATAACGCCGTTTTTAGTTTAGTTTGATGGTCTAGTTAAATTTAGCTATTTTTTGGCATAAAAACTATGAAAGTGTAAAAAAACTTTAAATGTCGTTGAACAAATGTTGTTCAGTTTGAGGAGTACAATCTCCGTTTTAATTATTCGCTCCTAGTATGGGCAACACCTGATATTACGTAAATGTATACCAATTTTAAATGGTATAGCAATTCTTTTTTTGGCGCTCTCATATTTCTGATATACCGTTTTAAGAATATATTTTTTTTTCTTAATTTCAGAATGAAATCCAGCCAAGCAGTCTCTATTTTAGATTTATTGAAAATAATATTCATGATAGATGACTACAGGATGTATAATGACAGTGTTTTGGGGGAATATTTTATTGTGGATTGTAACAATGCATCTTTACAATTAGCGATGCAGCTGACTCCTGTACTTATTTCGAAAGCCATATATTATGTTCTTGTACGTAAATTTCTTTTCCTACTATTGGGCAAAGGTCGCAGGACATTATTATATATTTTATATACCTACATGTTCTAAGGTAATAAAAAGTTTTTGTGACACAAATAAAATAGTCCTAGGGATTGCCCAATGATATTAATTTATCGACAAATAGTACTTTCTTATGAAAGTTATGACTATGAGATAACGTATAATAATATAAATAATGAAACTCGCGTACCTATTACAAAGTATAACGTCCGTTTTAGTTGTTAAAATCGATGTTTATTTGAATTTTAAAATCCCCAAAAAGTATGTCTATGAATTTCTTAAATCTAATCAAATTACCAAATCTATCTACTTATTATTAAACAAAAAAAAATACAATGTCAGACTTATACAACAAAATAAAAAAAAACTAACTTAATTACAAAAATATATTAAAACAAACTACAAAAACCTATTCAAAAAGACCCCCCCCCCCCCCCCGCATTACTCCCGGCGCGAAAGTGCCCATCAGACTCGCGGCGTTCCCGCGCTGAACTGCGATGGACAGCCTCTGCGCCAGGAAGAAACCGGAGCGGGTCATGACCCCTCTCTCGTAAGCGGCGACCCAGCTCCCCAAGGAAGGCCCTTGCCTCCGCACACCAGCAGCCGGACGTCTTCACCGCAAGGGGAACAAACAAATATCCAGACAGGCCCGAGTACTTGACCCTCTTGAGCAACGCCGCTTGCTCAGCGGCCGCCCCTGGTGACCGCACGGTGCGCCCAAGGTGAGTGGCAGCAAAAGTACTCACGCAAGTGGCGTCCCACAAGAGGCACCGGCCCTTCTCCCAAGGTACCAGCGTCAGACCGTCCGGCCTCTTGCCATCCGACCTGCTAAGACCCGGTGGTTCCAGCACACAAGGAACATTGGCAGACACTAAAGCCCTCCGGACGATGTCGTTCAAGGCATGGTGCCGCGGGAACCTACCCGCGCAACGTCCGCAGCTCAGGACGTGATGCCCATTGCTCTCCACCATGGAACCGCAAATGCATAGATGTGGTTGGCAAACATCACAGCCCAGGCGAAAAGCAACAGCCACCCGCAACGAGTCACTGTCGAGGAGAGTACCTAAGTTCGGGAACGGGAGAGCGTGCAACCAGGCGCCAGATTCCGGTCTCACAGCCGCGAGAAGCCTCGGCCTATCAGCGCCAACAGCGCTGCCCAAAAGGCCGTCAAACAAACGCTTAACACCAACTTCGTCCCACAAGCGTTGACAGTCCAGCCTCCCAGGAACCGGCGCACCCGGGTTGAGGGACTCCCAGGCCAACAAAGCATCGGACGCAAAGGGTATTTAGAAACAAGGCCCACCACCCCCGCCGCCGATGCCAGAAAGGCAGGAAGACTCACGTCACGTCATTTCTTAAATTACATAATGATTATCATTATTATATCATCGTTGGGTGTAGTGATCAGCATTTTAGTTAGGTAATTTATATTGTATTCGGTGAACTTAATATCTACTACGAAATGCGACTTCGAAATAAGTATTAGGAACACCTATCGATAAATTGAATATCGGAAGGAATTCCCTAGTTAATTGACGTTTTTGCCACAAAAACTTCTATGTCTGGTAATAAAAAAAAATACAACGACTTAAAACCCTCTTCCTTTTTGTGAAATCAGTTAAAAATATTTCTAAGTGACCCGGTAAAATAACAAACACTTTTTGTATTTATTTTCAATAATCAGGTCGAATTGTTTTTAGTCCATATGATATGAATGTCATGAGCTCATGAGGTAAACATTTAAATGGACCTGATGCCGAACTAAGTTTTGTAGTAAGTGGGGAACGCACAAATTATAAAGTCACTGTTTAGTAGTATAGTTTTAATACTTTAACTTGGTAAAACACGGTACAGTCACGAAAGGATATTTTAAGGAGCGAGTTACGTGCGCACGCGGTGACGAGTGGCGAACCGACTCGCGCGGCGCGGGAGGCGAGGGGCGACGCGCGTGAGCGAAAGGAATGACCGATTGAATGAATTTATACGGAATGAAGTGAGTGACAGATGTGGCGCGCATTAGCTCCCACATACTCCCCCTTTTGACCTGACAAGTGCCCTCACATAGGGTCAAATTAGAATAACTGTACCTCTACACTTTACGTGGTCGGCCTCGACCGCGTTTAGGAGCTACTGGATCCGGGATCTCAAGTCCTTCACCCTCGCGACCATGGTATCTCCTTAAATCCGACGCATGATACTTACCAATTACCTCATCGGCCTTATCGGGGAAAGCCAGAAGGTAAGTGGTCGGACTAACCTTTTTATTAATCAAATAAGGGCCATCGCGTCTTGGCGCGAACTTCGAGCTAACGCCTTTTGAAGCATTACTCAAGACATGCGTCTTCATCAAGACCAGATCACCCTCCTGTAACTGATCAGCCTGACGCTTTATATCCTTTTCAGCTTTACGACTATCTTGTTGGTTCTCTATACACTCTTTGCTGTACTTTAAAGTGTCAGCCAGTCTAATCAGGTAAGGCGTTATCTGTGGAACATAATTCTCAGCCATAATTACTGCTCGGAGGTCAGCTTGTACAGTCAATGGTGACCTAAGTTCTCGGCCGAAAGTAAGAAATGCTGGAGTCTGTTGGGTTGATTTCGTGAGTGAAGTATTTAACGCGAAGCGAATAAACGGCAAAACCTCAGGCCATTGGCGATGATGATCTTGCACCAGTATTGCTAGCTGTATCTTTAAATCTCTGTTTTTTCTTTCTACAGGATTGGCTTCTGGGTGATATAGAGGTATCAAATTCTGTCTGACATTGAGAGTATACATTGCTTTTTGCATAACGTCCGCAATGAATTGAACACCATTGTCTGAAATTATTCGCCGGGGAAAACCATAACGCAGAAATACTTCGTCGATTAGAGTTTTGGCACATGCTTCAGAGGTAGCTTCAACTAAGGCATATAGCTCCACCCATTTACTGGCAGTGTCTTCGATAATTAATACCCACCGCTCACCATTGGGGCCTTTCGGAAGTGGTCCAAATAGATCTATCGCTAACACTTCGAAACGTTGCGCCGGCACTGGGGTCTGCAACAATCCTGAAGGTTTTTGGTTCACCGGTTTATACCTTTGACATTGAATACAGGTTTTAAGATACTCTGTTATATACCGTCGCATTCCAGGGAAATAGAAGCGCTGCGAGACTCGGTGTAATGTTCTTTCGACTCCACCATGCCCTGAAGTGGCGGAATCATGACACTCAGCCATGACTTGTTTACGACGGTTTATGGGTATCACAAGTTGGGGTTCGTCCGTTTCGACTTCTGTATAACGGTAAAGTACCCCGTTGCACATATGGTATCCTCTTTCCGACCATCTCTTAAGCTCGACTTCATCTTTGCCTTCCAGGCCTTTTATAATCTTGGACACTTCAGGGTCGGCAAGCTGATCTGTTCGCAACGGGGCGGCTTCCCATCGAGGAGTTTCAATTATCACTGGGCAGACTCCGCAGGCGTCATTATTTTCACTTTCACTTGGTGGGCGACTGAGTGTATCTGCAATAACATTAGCCTTCCCAGGCGTATATTCAACCTGCAGGTCAAACGATTGAAGCTTCATCGCCCAACGCACCAGTCTACCTGTAGGCGATTTCAATGAGAGCAGCCACTTCAAAGGTTGATGATCACTTGCTACGCGAACGGAGTGACCGTCGATAAAGCCGCGAAACTTATCCACGGCCCACACGACTGCAAGAGCCTCTCGCTCTGTTGTGGAATAATTGCGCTCTGCTGACGTCAAAAGACGACTGGCGTATGCTATTGGTCTTTCTTCACGCTGCGACTCCCCCTGCAGTAAAGCAGCCCCCAGGGCATAATTACTAGCATCGGTTCTAAGGACAAATGGCCGAGCATAGTCCGGTTGGATAAGTATCGGCGAGGAGGTAAGCAATCGCTTCAACTCAGTAAATGCATCAACTTGGGCTGCTTCCCATAGCCACGGTTGGTCTTTCTTTGTCAGCATCGTCAACGGTTGTGCAACTTGTGAGAAATTGGGAACAAACTTCCGGAACCAGGAACACGTCTGGAGGAACGACTTCAGATGCTTCACATTAGTAGGTGGCTGCATGTCGGATATAGCACTAACCTTATCAGGATCAGGTGCTACACCCTGAGATGTGATGATATGCCCTAGGTACTTCACAGTTTCCCTCGCAAATGTACACTTCGTCCGATTGGCTCGCAGCTCGAATACTCTCAGTCGATCAAAGACAGCACGTAAGTCTTCGAGATGTTGAGCAAAGCTGTCCGAAATTATGATTAAGTCGTCTATGTATCCGAGGACCGTTATTCCCTTAAGAGCGGCCCCGGACCGGAATCGATCTATTAATCGCTGAAACGTGGCCGGCGAGTTGCGAAGTCCAAATGGCATACGTTTAAAGCGATGAACGCCGAAGGGCGTGACGAATGCGGTCTTGTCTTGATCCTCTTCCTTAACGCCTACTTGCCAGTACCCTGATCGAAGGTCAATTGTGCTCATGAAACAACTTTTCCCGGTATACTGAAGCAAGTCATCGATTACGGGTAGCGGATAGGTGTCGACCTTTGTTTTGGCGTTTAGTTTTCTATAATCTACGCAAAAACGGTATGTACCATCTTTTTTGGGGACAAGCAGAGCGGGTGCGGCCCATGCAGACTCACACTCTTCGATGATCCCGTCTTCCAACATTTTGTTGAGTTCTGCTTCCATGATTTTTTTTTTTGCTGGTGTAAGTCGGTATGGAGGCACTGCAACAGGCTGGTGGTCGCCTGTATCAATATGATGTTCCGCGAAGGGTGTTGGTCCTCCCCCTTCTCTGAAGACATCTTCGTATTGTTGGAGAACATTGACGAGTCTACTCCTCTCTGGTGGTGACAGCATTGTCCCTTCATCTGACCTGAGGATGTCTGTTGAGGCGTAACCAACATAGGTACGAGAGCTTTCACATTGTAGGGGGTGAATGACCTGAGGCCGGTCAGCTGTAAACCACGTGTTGGCGGATATATCAACCACCAAACGGGCTTTACGCAGAAAGTCGATTCCTAATAATGTCTCATTGCCAAAAGCGTCCGGAAAAATAACAAACGTTATCGGAATCACCCTCCCTTCGAGCGTTACGTCCACATCTGTCAGCTTTACCCGTCTATCCCCCACAATACCATCGGCCAGTTTTACCCTCATGGAACTATCACGCATCGGATGGTGCAGTTTACAAAGCAAGGCATATAAGCTAGCCCCAGCAACGCTGCGTTTCGCTGCTGTATCCATTAACCCGGTACCGCGATGGCCACAAACCTCGATGTTTAAAATGGGGCGTCCTTTAATGGAGCTCTCAAAAGATGCGATAGGCAAGATGTCCCTGTGCTCCGGTTGCGACTCGTCATCACATTCGACAAACGCAGAAAACTCGTTAAAGCAATGGTTATCAACATTAGATTCAATCATGTTATCAGTAATATCCGACACAAAATCAATATTGCCCATGTGACCCTTCTGTGATAACATATTCTTTGCCAAAGCATCACGATTCGGTCTAATTCCTAGAAGATGGCTCTGGGTATTGTTATCACAAAATTGTCCCATCTGCATTAAATTATTCTTTGACAATACATCTGTACAGTAATTACTGCCGTGATTTGAGTATTTCACCTCATTATTCAAATCCGACTCAGCACTGTGAACAGGACACTTCTGTGATAAATTAATATTCTTTGCCCGGACATTATCATTTTGACAAGTTTGCACAATATCATTGCGTATCTCATTATCACAAAACTGTCCCGTCTGTAGAGAACTGTTCTTTGACAAGTCACTCACATAATAATCACTACCCTGTCTTGACATAAAATCATTATCTGATTCAGAATCCGAACTGTTAACCTGACAATTCTGTGATAATTTAATACTCTTTGTCAAGACATCCAAATGTTGACTATACTGCATAAAATCATTCGACGTCTCATTATCACAAAATTGTCCTGTCTCCAGTAAACTACTCTTTGACAAATAGTTCACACAATGATCGCTCGTATTATTATTTTGGTAAATATCGTAAACACCGTCGTTATTACCGATAAAATCGCACGAATAAAACGTGTCTTTACGCTGACAATTTTCGCAACTACTACGAGTTACCCCTTTTTCCCCACAACCGTAACAAACTAACTTGTTCACTAATTTTGGGCAATCACTGCAGTCATGTCCACTTTTTTTACAAAAAACACAGAAAAGTTTACCTTGTCTGGCGTTTGTATTTACCACCGTAGCCACTCCGCGTTGTGTGGTCGCCGGTTTCAGGGCGCGAGCGGCGCTCGGCGCGTCTGCTAGCGTGGCGTACGGCGGGGCGGCGCACGGCGGCGTGGGCGCTGCGCACGGCGGCACGGCGTTCGGCGGCGCGCCAGTAGCGCGAGGCGCAGCGGTCGGCGGCGCGCCATCGCTAACGCGCGGCGCGCGAGAATCACGATTAAATGCGCGCGAACTATTTACGGCACTACCGACTGTACGAGTCGATGACTCCGCGACGTTCAAACGTTGCACACGCGAAGCGGTAGCAGTAACTTCGTCGAGTGCATCTTCTATGCTTATTGTCTTTTCTAGAAGCTCGTCCAAGTTTCCTACAGCTTCCCGTGGTAGTCTCTCTCTAATGCGTTTGTCTAGAAGTCCGTACACCATGTCGACTTGCATTCTGTCCTCTATCGAGTAGGGAAGGTTAGCTAGTGCTGCCCGTTGTCGTCCGATGAATGCTTCTGCACGTTCATATCCTTGCTCAGACGCGAAAATCTCCCTAAAGATCTTATGCGGCGGGCGGGCCACGCCGTACCTAGCTCGTAGTCTATGCAGCGCGTCGTCCCATGTATTAATCGACGCTTTTACGCCCCGCCACCAAACCGCGGCATCTCCCTCCAAGAGCATGCGGAGTCCGCGTAAGGCATGCTCATCTGTGATCCCCGTACATTCTTTGAACATCTCTATATTATCCAGAAATGCCTCCAACACTTCGGGATCGCGCGTGGTACCGTTGAATCGTGCTGTGCAATTAGCGAAGTTCGCATTTCCATTATAAAACGGCGCCGGAGTTGTACAAGATGGCGCCGGGGACGGCGCGGCGTTGGCGTCTTGCAAGTTCGCGGTCGTTGTGGCCTTGACGAGACTCTCGACAAGTTGGCGGTTCGATTCCGCCTGAGCTGCCGCAAACGCCGACAAGAACGAAGACAGCTGAACGCTTGACATCGTATCATCCTCCGTTACGTCTTTGTCTGAAGATTGCGTATTTCTCTGACGAGGCATACTGACGATAGGTAGGTATCATTCACATCACAAAGTAACAAACCAACCACTATAACAATGTTAATTGCCGTGCATCCACAACCACCACTAATAAGTATGAAAATGAAATAGATCGTAGCGTAGGTAACAACTTCGATTCCGAGAATTCCCGCACTGTGTTTAGGTAGAAATTCCGAGAAGTATACGAGCCACGAGTTGGGCGCCAGTGTAGTAAGTGGGGAACGCACAAATTATAAAGTCACTGTTTAGTAGTATAGTTTTAATACTTTAACTTGGTAAAACACGGTACAGTCACGAAAGGATATTTTAAGGAGCGAGTTACGTGCGCACGCGGTGACGAGTGGCGAACCGACTCGCGCGGCGCGGGAGGCGAGGGGCGACGCGCGTGAGCGAAAGGAATGACCGATTGAATGAATTTATACGGAATGAAGTGAGTGACAGATGTGGCGCGCATTAGCTCCCACAGTTTTTATTATTCGATCACCGGCAATATTATATGACAGTGGCACGCATAAATTAATATCTGACACTTATCTTATAGCTGGGCGATTCTCCGAGCGTTTTAACCGCGCGGTTTGACAATCATTATTGTCCGACGATTATTTACTATAAGGAAAGGACAAATCGTGACAATTTTGATAAAACTAGACTTAAGCTCGGTACTGTTTTTTGGTTTCATAAAAAGTTAACTCTAGGCATCGTTTTATTGGATAATATTTACTGAGACAATAATGACGAAAATAAAACGCCGTAAAAACGCTGAATATTCGCCCAGCTATGGTAATAGAGCGGTATCAGATATTTTTGCATACCCCCCGTTTTATCATAATATGTTATTACCGTTGACTGTACTATGATAAATAGGCGACAAGACAACATAGGCAACTCATAATTTCAGCCAAAAGACGTCCACTGCTGGACATAGGCAACCAAGAATAGAAAACTACCGTGAGACTCCAACATATTGAATTAATAAAAATAGGTAAAAAAACTTTTTAAGTTAAACGGTTTTATCTTATGTTAAAAAATGTACCAAAGAGTAGAAAATAAATTGAGGACACAAAACTGGATCTTTTCGAGATTTTGACATCTGTTAGGTGGAAAATCGTCCAATAAGCGGAATAACTAATAATCTGGGACTTAACATACTAAATAAAAACGTGGGGCGCAATTTTTAAATAATATTCCTTTGGACAGGCTTTCAAATACATGAGTTTTCCTATTTACATAATTAATAACACCCGCATCATGCCTTGCCTGGATTATTACACACAGGTAATAGACACATTAAGCAAAGTAACTGTTCTAAAACCATCTCAAAGTATCAAACAGTTAGTGCAAACCGCTTCAACGTAGTGTTTATACGGACAGACAAACAGATGCGGGCGGATATATTGTTTCATTATAATTATGTAGAGATATAGATAGATGCAAATACAATGCGCCCCACGTTTTTATTTAGTATGTTAGTCCCAGATTATTAGTTATTCCGCTTATTGGACGATTTTCCACCTAACAGATGTCAAAATCTCGAAAAGATCCAGTTTTGTGTCCTCAATTTATTTTCTACTCTTTGGTACATTTTTTAACATAAGATAAAACCGTTTAACTTAAAAAGTTTTTTTACCTATTTTTATTTTCTAGTTTTTAGTTTAATATTCAACTTTTGACTAAAAACCATTGCGCAAACTATTCCTTATTTTGAACTATCCCCATTTCATTTTTGTGAGCCCGAAGAAAGTCAGGAGCTGAACAGGAGAATTTTTCAAACATTAGGTACTAGTAACCCTCTCTAGTTTGGTTGGACTCATTTGGTTGGCATTGATGACTCCAATACTTTATACTTGGGGTCGAGGAAGTGATGATTGAATTAGAAAGCGAAAGCTACTAATCAATTTTAAAGGTAAAGTCTCATCTGATTTTTGCGATTACCAATGACGAGTTTCAGGGTGCAAAACCGATGATTACACGTTCAATACTGCGGAGCATATTATCCCAATGTAGCTCGCACCTACGTAAGCATAAGGACCGAGTTAAAGGCATTTGGGTGTTTGTAAATACGTGAATGGGCTCGCCTTACCACACTGTGACGATATACGCCTACGGTTTGGGATTACTAGTAACAGTTAAATATTTTTACTTTCCGTTTCCTCACACCGTCATCAGGCCCTTGGCACTAAGTATAACGTACCAGACTAATTGTCAATACAAACCGAATTACACAAAACTCGCTGGGATTAAGTAACGTCAAAATACTTCCATTTTCAACATACAGTTGAACATTTCCACATTTTACCTCCTGATTCCATCAGCCGACCGTCAATATCAACCAAAAAACCTAAACTCGAAAGGGTTAATAGTAACGGTTGAGGATTTCGACTGTCCACCTCGTTACTCATCATCATTGCCTTCGTTAGCAAGCGTAATTTGGACTCATCAATACCAACCAAATGAGCCTGAATTCGAAGAGGTTACTAAAAACGGTTGACGAGTTAAACTCTCTAGCTCCTGACTCTATCATCAGACCCTCGTCACCATGTATAACGTATTGGGCCCGTCAATACCAAACGACCAACCGTTTGGTTGAAGGGGTTAGGTACTATAAACGGTTGAAGATTATCTGCTCTTCATATCCTGACTCCATCTTCAGACCTTCGGCACCAACTTTAACGTATAGGCCTCGTGAATACTAATTAAATGAGATCAAACTATAAGGGCTTGTTAGCAACGGCTGAAGACTTCCACTCTCTACCTCCTGACTCCAGCATCAGATCGTCGCCATCAAATATAACGCATTGAGCTCAACAGTACCAAGCGAATGAGCCCACACTTGGAGTAGTAACTAGTAACGGTTGAAGAATTCCACTCTCTACCTCCTGACTCCATCATGAGATCCTCGCCATCAAGTTTAACGTAACGCGTTCGTCAATGCCAACCAAATAAGACCAAAGTCGAAGGGGTTACTGGTAACGGTTAAAGAGTTCCACTCTGTACATCCTGACTCCATCATCAGACCCTCGTCACCAGGTTTAATGAATCGGGCTCGTCAATACCAAGCGAATGAGCCCACGCTCGATGGAGTTAGTAGTAACGGTTGAAGAGTTCCACTCTCTACCTCCTGACTCCATCATGAGATCCTCGCCATCAAGTTTAACGTAACGCGTTCGTCAATACCAACCAAATTAGACCAAAGTCGAAGGGGTTACTGGTAACGGTTAAAGAATTCCACTCTAAACATCCTGACTCCATCATCAGACCCTCTTCACCAGGCTTAACGAATCGGGCTCGTCAATACCAAGCGAATGAGCCCACGCTCGATGGAGTTAGTAGTAACGGTTGAAGAGTTCCACTCTCTACCTCCTGACTCCATCATCATAGCCTCGTGACCAGGTTTAACGAATCGGGCTCGTCAATACCAAGCGAATGAACCCACGCTCGATGGAGTTAGTAGTAACGGTTGAAGAATTCCACTCTCTACCTCCTGACTCCATCATCAGACCCTCGTCACTAGGTTTAACGAATCGGGCTCGTCAATACCAAGAAAATGAGCCCACGCTCGATGGAGTTAGTAGTAACGGTTGAAGAGTTCCACTCTCCAGCTCCTGACTCCATCATCAGACCACCTTTTATTTATCATAATGTTTTATGTCACGGAAACAGAATCTGTGTGCAAAGTTTCATAAAAATCGGTTTAGTAGAAGTAGTTGAAAAAGCTGCCGCAAGATTTGACCCAAACAAACAAACTTGACACAAACACGGTAAGCTAAATAAAACCGTTTAAAAAGGGATCACTCACGTTGTACAAAAGACGAGACATCCACCCGACATATTTCGGGAACATTCAGCATTCCCTTAATCATGAGTAGTATTCGCCAACGCTAGAGTAGAGTAGAATAGAGTAGAGGTGGACCGCTTTAGCTTAGTTGGTAGTGACCCTGCCTACGAAGCAGGAGGTCCTGGGTTCGAATCCCGGTAAGGGCATATATTTGTGTGATGAGCACGAATATTTGTTCCTGAGTCGTGGATGTTTTCTATGTATTTAAGTATTTGTATCTATTAAATATATCGTCGTCTAGTATCCATAACACAAGTCTTATTGAGCTTACTATGGGGCCAGTTCGATTTGTGTAAGATTGTCCCCTAATATTATATTTATTTATTATATACATATAGTACCTACAATACCATGTCTTTTGTACAACATGAGTGATCCGTTTTTAATTCAATATAACTAAGAATAGGCTACTCATAAATATAAATTTTATTTTCCAGGAATGTATTGGCCCCAATTTGAAGGGCATACATATCGTAAATATGCCTCCTTTCGCTGAAATTATCGTCACATTATCAAAGAAATTAATGAAACCGAAACTGGTCAAGAGAATACACTTTTATAAGAAATTTGAAGAGGTTGTCAGGCAATTTCCAGAAAACATATTTCCCAAGGATTTGGGTGGCACTGGTGATGTTACTTGTCAGGAAATAACCGGTGGGTGGAAAAATATTTGAATACAGGTCAAATCAAATCAAATTTCTTTCCTTCTTCTTATTTCTTTTCTTCTTCTTTAATTTTTTTTCTTTCTTTGGTCTAATAATTCTCATTCATTTTTTTCTTAACACGTTCGCGGACAGACATTCTATAGCATTCGAATTTTGAGTAACTTTTGTGACACGCATTCTATAGCAGTCTTGATTTAAGGTTCTTTCCTGAGCGCAAATGCTAAAGAATGCGCTTTGCCATAGTAAATACTAGTAGATCTATCTTTACTGTCACTTTTTCTCTAGTCCAGATGCGCTTACTGTCATATTACATGCTTTTCGCACACAAACAAGCTAAACATGTATTGCCGGCTATCGTACCCCCCTCTCATGCACACAGATGCTATAGCAGTCGCGGTTGTATGAAAGTTTGCTTAGTCAACCGGCGAGTGCGCCGCTGAGTAGGCTATGGTGATGTTGGTGAATTTCGACCTACGGAGCCTTTTCGAAGCATTATTTCCATCATCATAAGTAACATTTATTCTATGGTTTTCTAGCATAATATGATGTGTTGCAATGACTAGGCTTATTTACTAACTGTTTATTGCCCTATAACTAGTGTTAATGGTGGCAAGGATTTAAAACGCAGGCATGAATGATGATACCTATTTTTTGATAAACTAATACAGTAATAATAATTTTAGGCAATAATCTTTGAATTATATAATTGTTTGTTCTTTGTTCTACTGCTTGCATCGTAATGGGTGTATGGGTTGCTTAGCACTGTGTAATAAAAGTGTTTTCAATTTGGTTTAGATTTACTTCGCCTTAAGACATTCCTCGTCGTGACGAGAGCCCGTTCATGTGCTGCGAAACGAATCAGCCTTATCATCACCCTCTTCACCTCAAAGCGAGCAAGTTAATTCAGCACAAAATGCGCTAACTTTTTCGCCGCAAACGAAGCCTTCCCTTTTGCCACCAATTGAGCCAGCTACTGCGCCACAAGCCGATCCTGACTTTCACTTAGCTGTGTCAGTTGATTTGCCACCAAGCGACTTTTTTCCTTCATCTCCAAACCTGTCAGCATTGTCGCCGCAATCAGTACAAAGCGAACGAGCATCAAGCTTGATAGGTCCAATTCCATCCATAAATGATACTCCTTGGGAAGAGACTGGGTGGATTTTAGAGCGTCTCAACCGCCGTCATCACCAATCCCGATATTATGATGACATATTTTTAAAAATAACATATTTTTTGATTAAAACATGAAAAAAAGGTGACAAAATGTAGCATCCGTGTCACATTGTTACATACTATAGTACAACAAATCAGACGGAGCTGCTATAGCAGGCAACTTATAGCATTCGTTGCCATAATATATCACAAGCTAACTAAACCATGTGACAGAACTGCTATAGCAGTTATATGCTATAGCATTTGCTGTCACATAACGTGGTATAACAAAGTATCATATTTGACGTCGCTGTTATAGCATTCGACTTACATAGCATTCACTGTCACATATAAACAGTACACAATGGCACAACTGTGACGAACCTGCTGTAACAGTTCCAAAAATTCCATACAAAATGTTTGTGTCAAACAGGTGTGACTTACTGTCCGCGAACGTGTTAACTTAGTATCATATCTCACGACGATACGTTTAGGCTAATGGGAGTGACCCCGCCTACGAAACTAGAGGTCCCGGGTTCAAATCCTGGTAAGGGCAGATATTTGTGTGATGAGCACGAGTATTTGTTCCTGAGTCGTGGATGTTTTCTGTCTATTTAGGAATGTATTTATTTTATATAAGTACCTATGTATATCGTCGTCTATTGCATATATGCAAGCATTGCTTAGTGTAGATCTAGGTCTAGGTCGATTTATATAAGATGTCCGGTAATAGTTATATATTTATCTATACACTTACTTACGTATACGTACGAAATTAATATCACACCGCGGTGTGATACTCTTCCTGTTTTATTCTGTTATATTACCGGTAGTAAAACAGGAAGAGTTGTCAATGAAAGAGAAGGTAGCCGTGATGTCATACAAGGAAGTCGAGGAGGTGGTCCTTAATAAGGCCAGATGGAGAGAGCTGCTCGTTTCTTTAGCTACAACGACAAGGATATCGATACCTTTAGACGCAAAGGGCGTAAACGCCATTAGAACCTACGGTGTTCAAGCCCTTTGAGTCTAAAGGTATCGATATCAGGCCGATAAATTTTCAATTTAAGATTAAGTTCATCAGTTCTTGTTATTTACGTGTAGCGTATTTTCTTTTTTATCGAAATGCTTTGTTTTATTCCTAATAGTATAATATATCTTATATACTTTTAAGAATAAATCAAAGGAATTCAATAATTTTATTGTTAACTAAAGATACTTAAATAAAAACTGTGAAATCAAGTAAAAATTATGTTAAATAAATAAAAACACGTAATTTACACATTCTGGCCTAAACTAAATTATAAATGGCAGGATTGGGTCCATAACACATTTGAAAAGTGTATTTGTTTAACTGTTCCAAACTGAAAATTAAATGGTTTCTTGCAGATGCATGGGAAAAGACACTGTGCTCTACAGCTTGGAGAAAATTTTTCATAGAACAAGATTCTGTACACACCGACGAATCGAAACGAACTATTCGGAAGAATTTTCAAGATAATTTTGGACTCGATGGTTCCTTTAAAAAGCTCGATATTGACTGAGTTCATTAAGGAGTTTTTGTTTTCAAGTTAAAACTTACCTCTAAACTAAAAAAACTGCTATGATAGTATTATGTATAATGTACGGATTTTTGTAAGTTTATAAAATATTCTTTAATTTACCATAACGGAATACAGACAACTAAAAAAACAATCTTTTTGTACATAAATAATAAATGGCGTAAGTGGCTATAGGTCATATGTTTTTTTTTTAATTTTTGATAACGAATCTTAGTAGGTCATTAGTACAATGTACACTCGATGAAATATAAAGTTTAGTTTAATAATTCAATAAAATTTTAATCGTGTTCTTTTGTGTACCGGAAGTTACCATACAATTAATATGGTTAACTTTCGTTAAACAAAGGAAAAAGTTAACACTTGGTTTAATAAAGCCCTAACTACGGACATGTTTTTTGAGAACGACCCACCAATCAGGCAACATGGTCAAACATGGTGAAACCTCGTAAGGCGGGCAATAGCAACCCTCTCTCGTGATGATCTATAGTCTGGCAAAAAAGAGTGGAAATTAAAAAGTGACAACACTGTAGTGTCATCCCTTTTTTCTTAGATTGATTTGAAAGGGATGACACTACGATGTTGCCATTTTTTTAATTTCTACTCTTTTTTGTCAGACTATACCGCTCTGCCAAGACACCCGGCCGCGAGCCCCTGAGGAGTTCCGGCCACTTCCGACGTGCAGCAATGGGCCGCGGATGCATGCCCCGCTGCAGAGGCTCCATCACCGGTGTGGTTTTAGTGGGTATGCGTCCTCCTTCTGAGGAGTGAGTCCCACAATAACCTCCCCAAAGGGTCCTTTTAAGGGCCTGGTAATGCCTGGGGGGTATGCTTAATGCATTTCCACACCGTTAACAAAAAAAAAATGCCAAGAGCGCAACAGAGTTGTCTATTAGTTTAAAAACTTTGAACAAACGTAGGAGCTATGGGTGTAATCGTTACGTGTACCTAGCCAAGCGATTATTCAGTAAATGTAACAGATATCAGGAAACGTTACACTGATGTCGAAAGTACGTTACCTAATGGGTAAAATTACATCAATAACTTTATTTTAATAAAGCCAGAAATATCCCAATTAGGTACGGTAGGGAAATTACAGCCTCAAGGAACGTCGTACTAAATGTATGGGAGCGCTTAAACTTAATATTTTTTTTCTACTCCTGTACTTTTATCTGTGTTTTACTTGGTCACGAACACTAATATAAGAACATACATAATATGAGTTCAGAGAAGTCTATACTCTATTCCCCATAACAGCACTAGTGTCGTTATAGTCACTTTAAATTATTGCTAGCAGCCACAGACTTCTAAATCTAGGTTAAACTTAGGTCAAGGATTAAGCGCTCAATTCTAACTTTACGATAAAAATGCACAACTACCAACTTAACAAACAATTAAATTCCTACGGCTTTTAAGAAAAACAAAACTTTCCGAACTAAATTCATCGATGCCAACATAAACAAAAGTATTTTTAATATTTTCACTGCGTGTCAATTTAAAATAAAATAAAAGTTTACCATAGACACATACTGTCAGTCATACGTCATATTTGCCTTGTTTGCAGGTTATGCCTTGTTTGTATTTTATATTTTAAAAAACCTAGTCGTAGAAAAAGTATTGTATGCAACGTTGTATAATTAAGTCAAAAAACGCTCATTGCGTCTCTATTTGCGATACTCGCCGCATTCGCGGCTCGTATCGCAACTCACGCAATTCGCATTTTTTGAACCTTTTTATACAACTGTTGCATAAAATACTATAATATAACTACTATTATTTAAGAAAAGGTATTAAACGCACTTTCTATATCAGTTTAAAGTTTTCTGATATCTGTTATATTTACGTAATAATCGCCTGGCTACACTTAACGATTACACTCTGAATACAATGAAAAGTATTTTCATCGGAATAAGGATGCTAAGATAGTTCATGTTAGGGTGTATTTTCTCTGGCCACCAATATTTAAAAGATTCCTCCTCACTAGACTGGCATTCGTTGGTTACTTGTTAGAACTTGACTGATTCTACATTGTAACCAAAAGTGCCAATTCTAATAAGGCAGAATCTTCTCAGTATTCGCCAATATGTCATGACAGCGAAATTACGTTTTTGAAAATACACCCGTTAAATAGGTATTTGTTCATATTAATAACATAATTACCTACTACAAATGTATAAATATAGTATTAAAAATTGTGCGCATTTCTAATAATTTAATTATCAGTTGTATTATTATTTAATAATGTCAGATCACCCGTGTTCTGTACAAGTCATCAGTAAAAATAAGAAATTAATTGAAATCACGATAAAATTAAAATAGTGGGTCAATTTGAATCTATGTAACAGAATGAA
This sequence comes from Eudemis profundana, assembly GCA_947034925.1. Lineage (NCBI taxonomy): Eukaryota > Metazoa > Arthropoda > Insecta > Lepidoptera > Tortricidae > Eudemis > Eudemis profundana. Next base: position 10,849,139 of record OX344812.1, read on the forward strand.
CACTTTTTATATGAACCTATTGATTAATTACTATAAAAAAACTTACAATACAAAAAAAAATTACTTCTTTTATAAATAAAAAACAAAATTCAACATTTTTGTTAGGCCTTATTACCCGTACCTACTTATACGTTACATAACTACAAACACCAAATACATATCGTCACTACTTAAAAAAAAACTCGTATCTAAAAACGTCGCAAAGGCAAACGTCATAATTTACATACGAACTTCATATACACTTACTGCGTATTTATCTGGAGTCAGTATTAGATACGTGTTTTTTTAAAAGTACTGACGATATAATCATCGGTACTTCTTGTACTGAAGTATGAACAGAAATCTTCTAAGTAAAAGCAGGAGTGACTCACTCCGCGATTTCGCCGCGTGGTCTTGCAGCCCCCTGCAGGAGCCTAAGCCAGCGCCCAGAAAGATTCATATTCATTTATTCAATAACAATACATATATTGTGTCTGAAATAAGTACACACAATTAACAATTTAAAATATCTAAATTCTAATCATAAAACACAATACAAAATCAAAAACGGGGTAGGTATCTTTAAAATTAATCTGTTAACAAAAAGCAGTACAATACACGGGACGAGGGACTTTCCTGTAAATGTGAAATTTCCTCCAAATAAACTAAGTTAATATCTATAACCGTTTTCAAGTTACAGCTTGTTAAAGTTTCATGCAAAAAACTGCGTGTTTCAACCCTATTTAGAGGCCATACGCAGACACGGGACGGGCGGGCATTTCTCCAGAAATATGTCTGCGCCTCATTGATCTGTCTCCATACATTTAGTATGAAAAAGGGCCAGATGAATGAGGTGACCGCAGACATATTTATCACGCGGAGCGTTTAGCGGTAGCGGCGGCGAAGTAGTAGGGTTGTATAAAACATTAAAAAGTACTATTTTAATAGTTCTGTTTTTCCTTATTATTACAAGCATTAAACTATTGCAAATCGATTCTACATCAAATTATATGACACAATATTTTCAGGAAAGTCCCTCGTTACATTACATCCATTCGTATATTTATCTAAAATATAATTTATTTTAAAACTTACGCATACCCCCCAGATATTACCAGGCCCTTTTCCAGGCCCTTGGTAGTGCCTGGGTTGTATGCGTAATGCATTTCCACACCGTTAACAAAAAAAAAGTATTCCAGACATCATCAAAGTTATAACTGCACCTTTTTAAAAAGAAGTCTCGGAGAAGAAACTTAAAACGATTGTAGTTCCTTATACATTTGAGGTCAGTGGGCAATTTATACGGTGTTCCGTCCTGCGGTCAAACCTGAACGACAGTTTTGATAGAGAGAGACTGCTGTACGTCCAAGGACCTTAAAATAAATAGCCGGACGGAGGCTCGTCAACACAGAACTGAAGCCATTTTTAATACGCCGGCTGCTTGTACTTACGAGCCGCACGCACACATCACCTGGTTTTTTCCTATTGCGAGCCGCATGCACACACAGGTAGCCGGCGGATTAGACATGCTTCAGTTCTTTGTTAGCGATACTCCGTCCGGCTATTTATTTTAAGGTCCTTGTGTACGTCGTATTATTATTTATTCTGTGGTAAAAGCAAAGTGAACTATGCTCTATTGTAGACTTTATCTACATTTTTCAGCAAATAAAACCAAGGTTTAAAAACCCAGTAACCGTAAAGAATAAAAATAACAATAATTTATGCCACACCTGGCCATAAAGTGACTGTTTCCGCACGCTGCGCGTACGGAACAAGCCTTCTTTGTATTACCACCCTAGTTATGTAATGTACTAATAATGTTTCTGCATGTTTTATGGGTTTTTGAGCCTACTTATACAACTGTTGCATAAAATACTATTATGATTGTAACTAAAAGTGTGAAGTACTTATAGTTCATACCAGATAACAATAGACTCTAGAGGGACACAGAAGCAGTGATTCTAAACATTTTCTGCATAGTTGTAATACTTGATATTTATTTTATGTAAAATCTTAACTCGATTCGTTTTGCTAAACCTTGTGATAGACTTTCACGTCTTGTTTTACGCGATGGTCGTGCGACGACATACGCCAGGGTAAACGCCTCTTACACATCCCCACAGAATCACTCGCATTGAACGTTATGACCGTTACAAGTAACTACGTTTTCTCCAATTATTTTTATGCCACACCTGGCCATAAAGTGGCTTTTTCCGTGCGGAAATAGCTGCTTTCTAGCCAAGTGTAGACATAAAATGAAGTACACAACATGGGAGGTAATAAAGAAAGCCCTCGATCGCATATTTAGGTCCCTCGCTTGCAGCTCGGGCCGCAAACATCTGCGATCTCGGCCTTTCTTTGTATTACCACCCTAGTTATGTAATGTACTAATAATGTTTCTGTTTTATGGGTTTTTAGTTTATTAAAATAGCTAGTGCCTAGTTGAAGACTTATAGCAAATGTAATAGATTTGCATTGATTGGACTCGAAAAAATAAAAACGTAAAACCGGTCAAGTGCATGTTAGAATCGCACACGAAGGGTTACGTACCACCATTGGGCAAAAAAACCTGAGAAAATACTCGTTTCTTGTATAGGGACCCTCTATTGTTTTTAATTTTATTTTGTTTTTATTATTTGCTATAGCGGCAATAGAAATTACACATTCTGTGAAAATTTCAATAGTCTCTACCGTGATAGATGGATAGACAGACGGTCTTAGTAATAGGCGTTCCGTGGGCAACCCTAGAACGGAACCCTAGAAATTTTCCTGATATTTGAAAAGTCCGCGGGATGGTTGTTTGGACGATTGTTTATAAGTAATTTAAACGTTTTTTTGCAGGCTTATATTAGTCTTCCACTAATGGGCAAATGTATCCACCCTTGAGTTTCAATCATCCCGAAACTTCTTTTATATAAGCTACTATTAAAATGTATACCTACAGATAATAACCACATTTTTACTAAAAAAAACCCGACCGCGGTGATCTTTGAAACTGCATAAAATCCGCCATTTTGTTTATTTTAACGAACTTCATACCTAGTGACACTCGCACTATCAAGACGAATCTAATGATGTATCATTTATCAAAATCGGATGTGCCGTTGAGTAGTTACGAGCGGACACAGGAACGGACATACATACATACAGGTCAAACACCTAACCTTAACCTTTGGGCTTCGCCGCAGTCGGGTAAAAAAAAGCGCGTAGCTCATTATACGACTGCCCAAAAAAAGACGTGTCATGTTTTCAGAGTTCATGTATGTATGTGGGTTTCTTTATTCCACGATAATTTTTAAACCCCTGAACCGATCTAGACGTGTTGGGTATTGTTAGGTTCTCTGAGTTATCCCGAGTGTCAAAGGCTATTTGACGTCATCGTAAAGACATATCGTCTGCTTGGAAGAAAGAAAAATCTTCCCACCCCATCGAGTGGGCTATTCAAATTACAGTACATTACACAACTAGGGTGGTAAAACAAAGAAAGGCCGAGATCGCAGGTGTTTGCGGCCCGAGCTGCAAGCGAAGGACGTAAATATACGATCGAGGGCTTTCTTTATTACCTCTCGTGTTGTGTACATCATTTTATGTGTACACTTGGCCAGAAAGTGGCTATTTCCGTACGCGTAGCGTGCGGTAACAGCTCGTGTTTTGAGCTCGAGTTCATTCAAGGCTGTCGTGTTATTTTTTTATTTTTTATTATGTTTAGGTTATTACGAGTATAATAAATACGTCTTTTTTTTTCAAAATAAGTGTGGTGGTGGTTCCTATCCTACCACTTTTAGAGTTTGGCATTGTGACAATCATATATCGCCGTAAGTAACATATACCAACTGCAAATCTTATTTAGATGAAAAGCTTAACTAATCTAAATTTAATCTCCTAAATGTTCCTGGTAAGAACTCTTCACTAATTTGGTCGACAGGCCGTTTATTCTCATCCGATACTTGCTTGCAGGCATCCAATAGAAACTGTTTTGTTTCGTCGTTACGAAGTTCTTCTTGATACATATCTGTAATATTACACAAACAGTACTTAGAAAATATAAGTTACATATATAGATACAAGAAACCCGACACCCCACCCGATTTACCCGCATTAAAAAAACCAATGAAGAGACAAAATGTTTCTTTCATATAAAGTAAAATATAAGTTAGTAAGTACAGGTGGCATTTTTTTAACCACAACAATTTTACAATTGGCTAGAATATTGATTTGAAAGTGAAAAATTAAGTGATTCAAAATTATTCAACTTATGAATAGTGAAATCAATAATTAAAATAAATGATATAATACGATCTGGAGAGTCTATGTTCAACAGTGGACGTCTCCAGTAGGCTTATGATATGATGCTACGTTTTGTCACGCGTAAAAATAAGTGATAAAGCATCCGTCACTCTCACACACTATTTGTTAGAACGTGACGGATGCTTTATCATTTATTTATCGCGTGACAAAACGTAGCATCATAAGCCTACAGGTAGAAATAATGATGATGGCATGAAGTGAAACGAGGGAATGCAAACCGGTTAACTGAAAAACCGGTTAACCGGTTAACCGCCTGTATTTGGCAAAGGCTAAAGATTTGCAAAAAACGAGAGAAAATTGACTAAATTACAATAAATTTACCTTATTCCTATCCGATTATTTATTAATTTTACTTTGTGAGTTCATAAACCTTGAAAAATCAATCACATCATACGTTGTTTTAAGTTTTTCTGCAGATTGAGGCGATTGGAACATTACACACAAACAAAATTACTTTTATTAATTAACAAACTCACATTGTCTCACTTTCTTTCTTTATTCTTTTTCTTCCTGCCCGTAGTCTTTTTTATTAGCAGGCATAAGTAGTATTCGACAGTTAATATTCTAAATCTTTTCCTTGTGTCCTATTCAGGTCTTAAGGTCTGATTCGTAACGGATTCGCCAAATTGTGTGGTGTTGTTATGAATAAATGACTATGAATTAAGAGTTTTTTTTTATATCCCAATGTACTTTATTTATTTACTCCACCATAGGAATCACCAGTCACAAAAGTAATATACCATAGATACATTTTCCCACCTGTTTTTTAGATAATCTCAGAAATGAACTGAAGCTAACGCCGAAAATCACTGCTAAATTGAAGTCAAAACACGCATGTAGAATGCGCTTTGTCTGCGTATCACGCATATGGGCAGGCGTGGTTGCGATATGGTGTCTTGTTGTGGGGCAACAGCACCGATGCCGTGGACCTCTTCATATTGCAAAAAAAATGTTTGCGAATAATATCCAATATCGCACAAACAGAAAGTTGCAAACCACAATTTAAAATACTGGAAGTATTAACCCTACCCTCCCTATATATTTTAGAAGCAGGCACGTTTGTTAGACGCAACATCAACTTATTCACATTTATTAAGAGTGCGCGTCGCAAAGACAAACTGGCTCTTCCTGAACCAATACTAGGCATTTTTAAGAAAGGCCCTTATTATAGTTGCATCAAAATTTATAACAAAATCCCTAATAGTATAAAAAATGTAGATAAAGAACAAACTTTTGTAAATAACCTGAAGGTGTTTTTAGTAAAAAAATGCTATATTCTGTATCGGAATTTATGAATAATGTCGATGTCGAACTCTAGAATATATTATATCTGCAATTATACATTAAATTTGTGCAATACATATTTATTAAGGAATTAGTCTAAGAATATCACTGTTACTTTTAAGATTTATTACTATGTATGTCAATTGCTATACCCTGTCAGGGTCCATGTGAAACTCTAAATTGTATTTATAAGAACTGTATGTAAACCATGGTTGCAAATAAAGACTATTACTCTTCAGGTATATCTTTATTTTCTTAGATTAGGCTTTTTACAATATATATATAAAAAGTAAAATACAAAGTGAAATTACAAAATATAAACACATTATAATTTATGAATGGATAAATAATAATAATTTTTACAGTATTAACGAATTCTTTGACATAAAGTAAATTGTAATTGCCATATAATAATTGTTAATTTCTTTTTTATATTTTAGTATTTGTTCGTATTAGTAGATTTTTGTAAGAAATGTAGTGTTCCATGTACCTCTTAGTTTTAGCTTTTAATTTAATTTGCATACCGTCATCGGTTAAACATGTATGCCTACCAATAATTGAAAAAGACCTATGTATATAATGGTAATGTTTATTGCAAATAAATGATTATCTTATCTTATCTTATCTTATAAAAAACCTAACCTAGGGTGCCGCCGGCAGCGGGGCGGGGCCCAGGCTACCGGTGGTTAGGGCCGCAGAGAGAGGAACCTCCTGACTGTATCTGACCCTTGATCCAGCCATCTAGCGAGAGTCTCTTGAGGTGGTGATCGAGACTCTTCGCTATAAGTCCGCTCGCCGAAACGATTATCGGAACAATGATCGTCGAATCAACATCCCACATGGCGGTAACCTCGTGAGCCAAGTCAAGGTACTTGCTGAGCTTGTCCTTCTCGGCCTTCACGAGGTTCTCGTCATGGGGATGGTGATGTCGACGAGCACTGCACGGCGCTTGGATCGATCTATCAGCACGATATCAGGCTTATTGGCTACAATAGTCCTGTCCGTGATGATAGATCGATCCCAATAGAGCGTGGCGCGACCATTTTCAAGAACCGGCGTTGGTGCGTACTTACTATTACTATTATAAAAACTTTAAACTTTGTGGCGAAACCTGCGTAAAACTGATTTCCAACACAACCTTTATTAACCAATATTACTTATACAATTGCTGAAAGATAAGATAAGATAAGATAAGATAGCATTTATTGTTAAAAACTGTGTACATTGAGTTCGCATGTCATAAAATAATAAAGTCCAACAGTTTACCCATTTCGGGCGTACAATATAGAAACAAAATAATAAGAAATTTGACTAAGAACTAGATTGGAAAAAGGAACTTAGATTGGATTTATCTAAAATATATAAGATAAATTCTGAAGAAGTGTCTGCAAATATCTGGTGTACTTTAGCGATGTGATGTTCGCAACTGAGTGTTGGTTACCATTGGATAAAGCAACCTGCGTCAATAATCCACTAATATTATTAATGCGAAAGTGTGTGAAGATGTCTGGATGTTTAGATGTTTCAGATGTTTCTTATTTAGTCGTAGTCTAACGCAGTATCAACTGAATGGATTGACCTGAAATTTGGCATGCAAGTAGAAGTCCTGGATTAGGGATATTTTATATCCCGGTAAGGATTTTTCTTGAAGTAGTAACGGAAATAACACAGGTGAATCTGCGGGTAAAATCTAATGAAAAACGGCTCACAGTTTTAGTTAAATAATACAATTTTACAGCATTATTTTGAACGTAGTTGGGGATGATCCACAATGATAAAGAGCGAGAGAAAATTGAGCTTAAAGACTTGATCCAACGATGTATAACAGTATTTGACGACCGGTTTAGCCTAGTGGTTAGTCACTCTGCCTACGAAGCTGGCGATGATGGGTTCGATTCGATTTGTGTAAGATTGTCCCCTAATATTTATTATTTATTAAACGGTATTGGGTTCTGTGGCAGACCCGACGCGTTTTAGCCATAGAAGAGGGCAAAAGAGGAAGAGGCCGCCCACCGACTACCTGGAGACGAAACATCCAGAATTACCTACTGGCAATGAACCTAACGCCAGAAATGACACAAAATCGCCTAGAATGGCGTAATAGTATCAGGAGGGCTGACCCCTAAATAGGAAACAAGCCAAGGGATTGATTGGTATTGGGTTCTGTGGCAGAGAGTTTTTCGAAAGCAATAAGAACGGTATGCAACAAAAAGAATTATAAAAAAATATCGTTTCACACCAACAATGTGTAATGGACGGCATACCTACCACAAAACATACGACAGGAGCGAGGAAAAAGGAAGAATTAATTTGATTTAGTGACTCCGTGTCGAAACAGGCCTTACTTTTTATTTTCCGACTGGTCAAATTGTTCCAATTTACTGTCAGTAATGCTTTCATTGTTATTGTTTGTTTTTAGGGTTCCGTACCAAAATGGTAAAAAAGGAACCCTTATGGTGCGACTCTGTCTGTCTGTCTGTCTCTCCGTCTGTCACAGCAAGATATCTCAGGATCCACTGATGCTATCGACTTGAAATTTGGAATAGTGTTAAAAACCGCTAATTTGAGCAGACTCGCACTTGACCGGTTTTATTTAAGTTGATTTTGTTTAATAATGAGCAGAACAATGTTTGTAAGTAGTTTTTATTATAATACACAAAAAAAACGTCAAAAATAGACGAAAATAAAATAACAGGTTTTTAAATGGCTAACCGGTTTTTCCGGCATCACGTCGGTTAAAAACCGGTTTTAAAATTTTACCGGTTATTGCATTCCCTAAGCGAAACCACTTTAAATACAAGATTAGGATCTAACTAACCTTTAAATTCTTGCATACTTATATTCTCCCCACCATAGTCTTTAGGAAGATACTCTTTCGGCAAAACCTTGTGGAGTTCTTCTAGGCTGGAGTGGATAATTATTCGATCCAGGATCTTCGCTTTGACAATTTTTCTCATCAAATTAAGAATCTGTTGTCCAAAATAGGGAAAATTTAAAATGTGGATGGCATATACCATAAATCCTAATCCATCCTGAAATAACAAAAATATTCTGTTAGGTATGAATAGTAGCCCGACGCTTATTATAGAAATGTAGGTACCTATATCCCCTAATTTTGAATGGGAAGTTTTTCCTTTATAGCCTATAAAAGAGCTCCACTGCTTTCAGAGGCCTCTCCACTAGATCTCCACAACTCCTTATTTGCTGCAGCCTCCGGCCCATGGATTAGGAAATTACCTAAATCGTCCTGCTATCTGCATCTCGGTCTCGGCACGGCAGCCGTCGCCGCCCATCTTGACTATGAGTCTCCGCAAATTGGGCAGTGGCCCAACTTATGGGTTGGGTTTGAGTGAGTAGCGGCCACACCCCGGCTGCGACACTACTCATTCGCTGTCCAACAGCTGTCCAAGAACTCACCATTTTGCGGCCTGAATTCTAGCCATCTCTACCTTTCCGCGCAGTGGCGTGAAATTTATTAATTTTTGACGTGATTTTTGCTAACTAAAACAGTTTTGTTATTATCACAATCTTTACATCTCTCAAAATGGTATAGTTCACTGTCAAGATCTAATTTTTCAGTAAGGTTTTCGATTTTATCAATAGTTTTTCACTTCACAAAGTTTTTTGTGCCGTTCGTGTAACGGTAATTCAAATATAAAATTTGCTTACCTGAAATATTTGCACTCCTCTCTGTAGTACCATAGGGTTTACTTTGAGCAGCATGTCGAAGGTTATGGTCTTAAGGTCTACGACCCAGATATCGCCTCGAAAATAATCATATGTTACCCTTATGTCGTTCAACTGAAACATTAACATTTGAAACAAAGGTTAAAGACATGAAAAGAAGAAGTTATTTCTGGGGTACACAATGGGACACCAACCAAAAAATGGCCAAGTAAGAGTTGGATTCGCACACGAAGGGTTCCGTACTGCCGTCAAGCAAAAATACGCAAAAAAACACGTTTCTTGTATGGGGACCCTTTTTATTTTTAACTTTATTTTATTTTTAGTCTTTGTTGTTATAGCAGCAATAGGAAAACATAGTCTGTTACCTTATCAACCATCTAACTATTAGGTACCATTATTAAAATAAAAAAACGACGCGGAAAAATCAAAATAAAATGTTTAACAAAATAAATTTATCTTTATCTTTATCTTTTTTTATCACATTTCTTGTACGGGGATCCCCTTTTATTTTGTTTTTATTGTTTGCTGTCATAACGGTATAGACTCTACCGATTACGGTTCAAACGATAAAGGCCCGAAGCGCAAAAAGAAGAGAAATGAAAAGAATCAGACATGTAAAAGAGCCCTTGAGGGCGGGCCTACTTGCAGAAATCAATTATTATTATTTTATTTTAAAGCCCCGTGACAGATGAACAAACGGCGGAGGCTTAGTAATAGGGTTGCGTTGGCACCCTTGGGTACGGAACCCTAAAAACAGACTTTCGCATGGTAGAAAGTACGTGTGTAGTCACTCCTTATGGGAAAGTACTGCCATTTTACTACTTCTAGTCTAGCGATAATTACCAATGCACTGTTGTTCCCTGACATGAAAAGTTTGCGATATTTCTATTCACCCACCGACAGCGACATTTTTCATCGCAATCACTTTTCTCTAAAACTGTTTTATTATTCTTAGAATTGTTCAAAAACTAACCTAACTTAAGATGATTCCAGTCGGTCAGTTTACATACAACCCTAAAGACGGTCCTTGATTGGTTCTATGACATCAATTAAGTTTGAAATGTGCTTTATTTCAAGCTTGATACTTTTTATTTGTACGAAATGACATAAAAATTCTCAAAAAGCCAAGAAAATATATCATTTAGCAAGAAACTCTTTAAGGTTCAATTGGATGCTAATTCTAGATTTTTCCGACTTCTCGTTTCGCGCAGACAAAATGTATCCATCATAAACCTGACATTTTAAAAGGATTCTTTATTTGAAAACTATAAAATGTGTATCTCCCAGCTTAAATAATAGGTCGAAATCGAGTTCTGTGGACAAGCAATAGTTTTTAAACTACACGTTCAAATGGAATGTTATTGACTGTGCCCCTCTCCTTCGGAGAGGGGCACAAATACAGATTTCCCCAAGTGGCCAGTATATTGACCAAACGGGACACAGACCAACCAAAAAAAAAGGAATGTTATTGAGAATATATAGCTTAAGTCTTATCATGAAAATTCAGAGTTCTAGCTTTAGCCAGCACAAAATTACAGGTGGCTGTAAATGGCCTGAATGGCTTCGATGAAAAGATGGTACGGTCGTGCTTTTGTTTTGCTCGACTTCGCGGGGGGACTGCCGTGCCCCCAGATCAGGTTATAAAATAACGCACATTTCAAACATCATTGATGCCGGGGAAGCGAATGATTACCTACCCTCTGTTTGTTTATGGAAAACCGACCGACTTTAATCGAATCACCTTAAGGCAGTAGTCTCACCGCCGGCGAGTAAGCGAGTAAAGTTGGGCGAGTAGCATTAGATTGCGGATCTGGAAAGGTCGATTGATCACACTGTGCCTTGCCAGCCCGCAATGAACTCGCTTACTCGCCGGCAGCGCGACTACTGCCTTAAGGTGATTCGAGTCGTGCATTAGACATTAAAACTCTCAAATAACTCAAAATTTACCACTGTACTGGTGATCATAATAAGTACATATATTTACCGCATATAGACCCCTAAAGAGTTCTGTAAGGGAAAATGACTCAGTGTCTGGATACATACAATCTGCCACGACCACTCTTCGTCCATCGTATAGCCTCGGTATCAATACATAGCGACTGAAAAAGAATTAAAATTATATTTAATTTAAAATAAAGAAGCTAGAAGAAGTTGACAATAATAGAGACTAAAATTAACTTAAGTAGTATGTCGAAAACTAAATTGACCTAAAAACCAAATTAGACTACCTAAAAAAACATTATAAAAAGAACAACCCCTACTAGTATTACAACCCCCGATGCAAAAGATCTCGTCAAGTCAGAGCACTTTGTTAGGCTCTACAATAAAAAAAAAATGTTCGAGATAAAAAGTGTAAACTGCTTAATACATGTGCTCTAATATTTTTATTTAGAATAAAAATATTTTACCCTAACAATTTTAAAATTCAGGAAATACTTATTATATGATGGGGAAAAAAAAAATCATTTTATATTTCAAATTATTTTTGTCACGAGCTCGAAAGGTGTAATGAAAGGCCATTACTAAGGAAAATAACACGGCACAGCGATATACCGACAATATTGCTTTTAGCCCAAGTGGCAGAAGTGCTGGAGGAGAGTACAATATTTTATGATTTGGATTATAATAAAAAAAAATCAACGATAAAGGTTTCGTGGAACCTGTATTGTGGGATCAAAATGAACTATATAAGTGACTCAGTTGATTGATCTAAATAGGTAATGCGTATTTAGAATTTTAGAAAAGTAGTTGCTTCGTCCTAGACGAAATTTTATGCATTTGTGCTCGTAAGCGTGCACGTGTCAAACTCTAAATAAATAAATATTAGGGGACAATATTACACCGGCGACTTTAACTTCAACACCTTATGGATCCCATCATCAGCAATGATGATGATTTAGACACGAATGCGACAGTTGCTTGTAATATGTACTTGTAATATTTTAAGAGCTCCCTCAACTCCCCAAACTCCAAAAACCAACCCCGTAGGGACCAATTGGAAGGAAAACCCCTTTCAGTAACAATTTTTTTTTTCAAATTGTTATATGAACGACAGAATCCGGAAGTAACAAACACTTTAAACAATATAACAAACTAGAGAACCTCCTCCTTATATAAAAACGAAGGTTATCTACTATTAGATAATAACAAAAATTGGTAAAAATTACAAGCCATTCAAAAGGTCCGTGTTACTATACAAAGCTTCTTTTCTACTTTGGATCAGATCGGGGGCAACTCCTCTATATCTGTAGTAGTTATCAATTCTTCTTTTTACTTTTTCTCGAGAACCTTTCCCCATGAAAAGAAAGGTTCTTACTGCACCTGGATCTGAAATTAGAATAAAATAAACATTCTCACAAACTAGGTACGTGTAGACTGTAGACTCAAACGTATCAAAAAAGTATGTAAGTAGGTACCTACAATTTTGAATGACAAATGGGCGTTTGTTAAAAAAAATCGTTGTAGCTATTTTCATATGAACTTTTGAGGTTTTTCTGCCTCAAAATCGTTAGTAATTTCGAACGTTATATGTGAAAAAATGTGGGTAAAATTTTGCACGGGAGACATTTTTCCACTATGCCACTTTTTTACTAATTTATGTACAGTCGCCATCAGATATATCTGAGCTGTCAGTGGACTCATAAATATCTGAACACGGCTCTATTGTCATAGCATTAGAGCAGTGTTCAGATATTTATGAGTACACTGACAGCTCAGATATATCTGATGGCGACTGTACAAAAGGATGACGTAATGGAATACTAAATTTGGGACACATTTCTTGCATTTGCCTTGTGCCTCCTGCTGTACCTCAGCTCGTTTGCAAAAGCCCCCTTCGGGGGCAAAGGCATTGATCGAAAGATTTATCACCGGTACCAGTGTAAAACCTCTGTCCCGAGAAAAACCGGCTAAGAAACTCGGCGAGGTATAATTTTTCAAAACAATTACATTATTAACTCATATCATAACTTAATGACGACTACACAGTTTCTTTGCACAGGTGCAAACATAACGTTACCAGTTAAAGGCGTGAGACGAGTTGTGGCCAGAGACCTGTGAGCTGCATTCCTTATAATTATTATATATACACCCAGGGCCATCCATAAAATAAAGAATGTCAAAGTAAATTTGCGATTTGTGCCCCGTGGTGTAAAATAAAATAAGATAAAATTTTACGCCTTTCTTGGGTCAGGAAGTGAGACGTTTTCTCCGGCAGAAAACTGCCATTAAAATTTCTGAAAAGTTGTTCCTTTTTTACTGTGCAATTATCTGCCTATCTTATGATATTTCTACTTAGAATTACGGTATTTTAATAATCCCAATGGGACAAAAGTTGTCCCATTTTTTTTCCTATTGTGTTACTATTTTTCCATAATATACCTAACGGTGACACAAAGGAAAATTTCATTAATGTATGGAATATTTTGGACACTTTTTTTTCTATTTCTGATTAGAAATAACATACAACTGACAAAAAACTTCACAATGAAGAAATTTGCATTTTTCTTAGAAAAGCTCCTTTACGGCCTGGGGTGACGTAAAAGCTTTCTACTGACCTATACCAGCCTCCGCCAAATGTGGTTGTTTCTCAAACCAGTCCATGACTGCGTCGATATCTTCTTTTAAAGATTCTTCTGTGTAATTCAAATGCTTGAGTACCGTGCATTTTTCTTCTTCAGTGTAAGGAACTAGTTTGTGTTTCATCTAAAACATAATCCTATAAAAAAATCCATCTAAAAATGTGCGAAGTATTGGAATTGAATTCTTCTTTTATTCAAAAAAGGTCAAGCATCCTTTTAAATCCTTTAACCTCCTGGGTCCTGGAGGTATCGATATCGCCGAAACTGATACTTTTTTCAAAAAGTCGTTTTAGTGAGTGCCCGTTAATATCGGAAAATTAGTAAAAAAAAATCATAGAGTTTCCCTCTCGATTTTTCTTTATATCCTCAGGCGAGTACGTGGGGACTTTGTCCTCACTCGATAACAGTATCAAATAGACAGAAATACTATCATTAATCAACTTTATTTTCATGTATATCTTCCTGGATCCCCCGGTACTCACTTGAGGACATAACATTTAAAAAAATCTACAGCCAAATGTCAAACTGGCTTAATAAGTTAACATGCATAGAACGTTTCCGAACGAAACTGTCAACCTAAAAAAATAAACACCGAGTCATTGATGGCCAATCAGCGATCAGTGCGGCTTTAAGATCTGACACCATTGGCCAGACCATGCCCCGCGGTAAGTAAATCCAGATTTATCTCACCGAAAGTGTAATTATATATTTTTGTTTCGTTTTGATTAGTACATTTTTGGTGTACTTCATATGTTAGTAAGTTAATTTCCTCCAGAAAATTAAAAAAACTTTAGCCAAAAATAGCTCTGAAGTTTACGTACTCGTGCGAGTACAAGCGGTCTTAACATGGTATGTTTATGTTCTCGTACGAGTACAAACGGTCTCAACGATGTCAGATTTTTTGATGTTAGATGAATGTTAACTATGTTTTATTAGCGATTTTCAGGCTAAAAGGACTGTGAAATAGAGGAGTACGTTAACTTCGACGAATCCGACGGTTTTTCCGAAGGCAAAGATGTTTAGTCAGAAATAATCTGGAATCTAATGGTTCCGTTATATCTAAATCGGAAAGCAACGACGAAGATAGCAATATTTTTGAAAATATTCAAAAGACAACAGAAGATATATCTTCGGCGGTTCCTAGTCTAGCCTTGGAAATAGAAAAAGAGGGGGATCCAGATTTTACAAGCTTTTATTTAACTTTCAATGTATGTATACTGTATGTATGTACCTATGTTTGTTCGGGTGGAATCTTGCAACTCAATTTTGAAGCAGATATCTTCAACCGAATGAACTAAAATTTTGCAAAAATACGTAAATCAGATGACAATGCAATATTATCATGACATGGAGCTGACCAGATGATGGAGCCGGATGGATGGTAGCTAAAGGATCATCTAAATTACAAGATAAATTCGCCATGTTTGGGTTAATTTGATTGGTTGTGACGTGCAGATTGCGATTATATAAAAAAGTAGAATCGGCCATAAAAGCTTATCTAAAAATAAACATTTTTTTAACAGAAACGTATTCTAGTCCAAGCTAACGTAGTGAAATAGTCCAAGTTTATCATACGAAGTTTTTTTTGTTACGGACCTTAAAATTATTTGATTATGACACCGAATTTATAATCCTGTGCTATAAGTACAAATAAGTCATGTTTGTATACATGAAAATAAAGTTGATTAATGATAGTATTTCTGTCTAATTGATACTGTTCTCGTGTGAGGACAAAGTCCCCACGTACTCGCCTGAGGACATAAAGAAAAATCGAGATCGAAACTCTATGATTTATTTTATCAATTTTCCGATATTAGGGGGCACTTACTAAATCGATTTTTTGAAAAAGTATCAGTTTCGGTGAAATCGATACCTCCAGTATCCAGGAGGATATATACAAAAATGACTTATTTGTACTTTAAAGCACAGGATTATAAATTCGGTGTCATAATCAAATAATTCTTAAGTCAGTAACAAAAAAAACTTCGTATGATAAACTTTGACTAAACGCTTATTTCACTACGTTAACTTGGACTAGAATAAGTTTCTGTTATAAAGTGTTTATTTTTAGATAAGCTTTTATGGACGACTCTACTTTTTTTATATAATCGCAACCTGCACGTCACAACCATACAAATTAACCCAAACACGGCGAATTTATCTTGTAATTTAGATGATCCTTTAGCTACCAGTGGCGTGGCGTAAAAGATATCATTGGGCAAGCCGGTGCAGATTTGGCGTACATTTTCCTTAAGAGCTGTAGAATAAGGTGGTCAAATACCTGATATATTAGGTAATGTAGCATTATCGCTACAGGTTTTGTGTCGCTAGTTCGTTTGTTCGCTAGTGTTGGCTAACTTGTAAGGTCGCGGACTCTCTTGGTCGGCCACGTGGTCATAAATGGCGGTGACTGTATAGCGATGCGTAATCTGTCAAATACGTGCTCTATAAAATCGGTTGTACTCTCGCCGAGATTGGATTACGTCCTTACTTCACTTCAAGTTTTTTGGCGTGCTGGTGGGTTTCGGTTTTGCTTTTTCAAATTGTGGATTCCAGATTCGTCGAGTTTGAAATTTGGGTGTGAGAACAAACGCTGGGGCTTTTTTTCATTCTCAATCTGGCTTTCATTTGAAAAGCACGTTACGTGGTCTAGCATATTTTTGCAGTTTTGCTTGTTTTTCTAGCCCGTTGGTGGGCTTAGATTATTGCTATTTAAAGTTTCTAAACAACTGTGTTTCATTGTAATTGTGATCGTGTCAAGTTCGCGTTTCATGTGCGTAGCGCGGTTCAGTGCTGTTCCGTATTCTAGAGGTCAAGACGCATAGCCTTGTGGGTTGTGTGTGAACCTCCTACGGCGCTTTAGCGACCCGGTGTGGTCTGTTTAACTGAAGCTGGTCATCTCTCAAATGTTCCGGGTATGTATCCGTTCAGTGTGCGTAGCATTTCGAATAGTCGTGGGGAATGGAGTGTTTATTGTGTCTCGTTATTTTTTAGCTCCAACCCGAGGCTCCAATCTGACCTGGAGAACGACGTATCGCTGGCGGTATTCGCGAGCGGCTTTCACGGCTGGTGTTGACGGTCCGGTGGTGGACGCTACTGCGGAACCAAATGAACGAGCGCTGCAGGATGCGAATCTAGAGGACGACGGCGACAAAGTTTTAATAACGACAAGGAATAATAGTGTTAGCGTTTAGTCAGGTACCTGGTAGTATTTAGTGACATTCGCGTGCTTGTGATCGCCTTTGGACGCTCTGTTATACGTCCGGCGCGGCCAGGCAATTTATTTCTCTTTGCGTTTTCTCAAAATTCAGAAAGGCTCTTACCCGCCAATGTAGTATTCAATTTTTCGGTCATTTTAATTTCTCTTTGCGACACCCTAGGGTTTTCATCAAAATCATACATCCTCTCATTACTTCACCACTTTCAGCCCTAGGTACCGTCAGTACTCCACGCGTACGTTCGATCTTGGGTTCGCTCGGACGACTTGTTCCCGAAGCTTTGTCCCAACACCGATCGTACCCGCTACGCCTTTATTTTTAGACTACTTGACTTGGTATTTGCCTTTTGCTAATATTACTACTACTAATCGTCCTACCGCGTTCCAGTTAAATAACACGAAAGTGTTCGTGTTTCTAGTAATTTAATGGTTTCTGGTTATATGACAATTTTATCAATAATACTTGCATGAAGTTGGTCTTGTGCCTTAATAACGCTCTCTGTAACTTGTTTACTTATTCCTTAGGTAAATAACTGTGCCATTACGAACTCTGTACTCCTACTAGATTATTTTCAGGAAAATAAACAAAATTATACGTGTTGTTGTGTGTGATTTATTTTCAGTTTAATTCACTACAGTAAGCCGGTAGGAATCGAGTTCTTTGGACGACACGCCACTGTTAGCTACCATCCAGCTCCATCATCTGGTCAGCTCCATGTCATGATAATATTGCATTGTCATCTGATTTACGTATTTTTGCAAAATTTTAGCTCAATCGGTTGAAGATATCTGCTTCAAAATTGAGTTGCAAGATTCCACCCAAAGAAACATAGGTACATACGGACAGTATACATACATTGAAAGTTATATAAAAGCTTGTAAAAATCTTGATCCCCCTCTATTTCTATTTCCAAGGCTGGAGTAGGAACCGCCGAAGATATGTCTTCTGTTATCCTTTGAATATTTTCAAAAATATTGCTATCTTCGTCGTTGCTTTCCGATTTAGATATAACGGAACCATTAGATTCCAGATTATTTCTGACTAAACATCTTTGCCTTCGGAAAAACCGTCGGATTCGTCGAAGTTAACGTACTCCTCTATTTCACAGTCCTTTTAGCCTGAAAATCGCTAATAAAACATAGTTAACATTCATCTAACATCAAAAAATCTGACATCGTTGAGACCGTTTGTACTCGTACGAGAACATAAACATACCATGTTAAGACCGCTTGTACTCGCACGAGTACGTAAACTTCAGAGCTATTTTTGGCTAAAGTTTTTTTAATTTTCTGGAGGAAATTAACTTACTAACATATGAAGTACACCAAAAATGTACTAATCAAAACGAAACAAAAATATATAATTATACTTTCGGTGAGATAAATCTGGATTTACTTACCGCGGTGCATGGTCTGGCCAATGGTGTCAAATCTCAAAGCCGCACTGATCGCTGATTGGCCATCAATGACTTGGTGTTTATTTTTTTAGGTTGACAGTTTCGTTCGGAAACGTTCTATGCATGTTAACTTATTAAGCCGGTTTGACATTTGGCTGTAGATTTTTTTAAATGTTATGTCCTCAAGTGAGTACCGGGGGATCCAGGAGGTTAATATAGGTCCAAAAACCTGTCTGGTATTTGTTCTAGCTCTTAGAACAAATACCCGACACTTTTCGGACACTATATTTAGTTGCCAAAAACAGTTTTTAAATTCTTTTTTTATACTTTTAAGTCATTATATTTCCTTCTTTCCTTTTAATCTAAGGGTATTATTTAATTCAACAATCTCTAATCAAATAGTCACAAAAACTGCGATAATGACATTGACAGGACAATAAATTACTTACCTTTTAAATTCACTCTGGCTCGTCCCAGTCACTTCACAATACTAAAATATTTCTTTAAAAATACTCTTCAAATATATACAGCAAAATAGGTAAAAACTTGCTTAGTGTTTGTAAAAGTATGAAAAAGGAAAAAAAACCAGACAAGTGCGAATTAAACTCGCGTGGAGAGGGTTCCGTACGTTCAAAACAAAAGAACACAATTTTACTTTACTGTACAGACTTCTTATATGTTTTCCTGTAATCTTTAGGTGCAGGACTATTTTCTATATTTTTTTTTTCAAAATTCTAGGTACAATAATTTCGGAGATAAGGGGGGAATGTACGATAGTAGTTATTAAAGGGGGGAATGGTAAATTTTTGCCTATTTTCTTAAATAACTTCAAAACTATTAAAACAAAAATTATAAAAAAAATATGTATTTGAGATTCATACAGTGAGCCCTTTCATTATATACAATATGTCACACGATATAGTTTGCTAACTATTTTTTTTATTTTCTAGTTGATCCCCCAAGACCTCATGATTAAAATTCATATATTTCCGTGACACGTCCGTGTTTTCCTTAATATATGTACCAAATTTCAACTGTCTGTCACAGCCAATTTCCTCCGAAATTACTGAACAGTAATTTCGGAGGAAATTGGCTGTGACAGACAGACAGACAGACACACAAGTGATCCTATAAGGGTTCCGTTTTTTCCTTTTGAGGTCTTCTTCTCTTCTTCTTCGTCGTATCCTCATGGCTGAGGGACGTGACGGCTGCGGGAACTCTTCACCAACGCTCTCCAAGCTGCACGATTTTGGGCTTGATGAATGCTAGCCTGCAATGTGGCTCCAGTTGCAGATGTAATTGTGTCCGTCCATCGCATAGGCATACGGCCCCTACTCCTTTTGAGGTACGGAACCCTAAAAAATACCATTAAGATGCAAATGACTACAATAGGTATAGCTTAAAAAATAAGTGTTGGCTGCTGAATATTTTTCTATGAAAATTCTGCTTTTCTTTTCATTTATTTGTTCTTTTATATTTTTTTTTTTGCAAAATAGTTAATGAAATAAAAACTTTACTTCCAATAGTAATACGATATGAAATCTTGTATCAATACATAAACTAGTTTTCAATTTAGGGCCTTCTAAAGTTCAGTCAATAAAAATATGTATGTATGTTAACACTTTATTGTACATAAAATCATACAGAAATCAATGGTTATATACCAAGGCGAACTTAACCCTAAATTTATATTCCGCGTTTACTCATATATCATTATGACAATTTTATAATACCAATTAGAATTACGAACAACAACCAATCCGTCGCAACCTCACTATAGTGATTAGTTTATTCATCTGTTAGTCTGTAAAGCTATTGTTCAGTCATACGCCTTTCATACTGAGGTACAAAATAAATGCACCTAAGATCCGATCTTTGATTATTAATAAGGTATAGTAAATAAATTTGAATATATTATGTGAGTAAATTCTAGAATTGTATATATTCTATGTGGAAACACAAACCTGTAAGACTAAAACCGAGGCATGCCGAGTGTCAAAGTGGAAATAATCGTACTGTAGCGGTTTTGAATCCTATTTTGAAAATATGAATTGGGTCCTTGGGGCATTTCTCCAGAAATATGTCTGCGGTCACCTCATTCATCTAGCCCTTTTTCATACTAAATGTATGAAGACAGATGACTGAGTCGCAGACATATTTCTGGAGAAATGCCCCTTGGCTGTAACCGAAATTTGTAGAAATTAAGTTAGATCCTGAGAACATCGTCCTTTTTTGAAATCGGTAAAAAATATTGGAAATAAAGTAGACTTTGGAACATCTCAGTTCAATATAAATAAGTTATGGGAAATAATTGAAACTATAATTAGCTAGGCACATATTTTTATTTGCTAACAAATACACCCGAAAATGTCAAGAGACATTGACTTAAGGTTCTCTCAGAGAACCCACGGCCTAAAATACTGCAGATTACGGGGTTGAAATTTAAATTCAACCGATTAAAGGGTAATTTTTAAAAACAGATGTTGTAGTTGTTAATTTAACAAAATGATAATCTTGTTCCTTTGTGTAACGAAAGTTATCCATATATATTGTATGGTAATTTACGTTATATAAATTTTACTTACTTCTGAAAATTAACGTTTCTTTCTGAAAATTAACCTATACCGAATAGGTTTATATAAATTAGATAAGATAAACTTATCGTGTTTGGGCTCATTTGATCGAGTTTGAACCATTATATAAAATAAAAATACACATTTTGTGAAAATTTCAAGTCTCTACCAATTACAGTTTAAAAGTTAGAGCCCAGTGTTTTACAGACAGACTGACAGCGGCGGCTTAGTAATAGGGTTCCGTTGGCGCCCTTCGCGTACGAAGCCTTAAAAAGTACAGTCGCCATCAGATACAACTATACACTTCAGGGTGCTCAAAAATATCTGAACATCCACTCTAAAGCCTTGACAATAGAGTCGTGTTCAGATGCTTGTGAGCGCCTTGTCACAGATTACAGAATATAAACAAATATTTCAGAGTCGCGCGTTTCTATACAAAAAACAAGAATTACCACGCTCGTGCCGAACCCTATTGTGTTGATGCGAGCGTGGGAATTCCCAACGCTACAGCCACAGCTTGGAAACTTTGCACAGTACAGTACGTTCTCGCATAGTTTTCACTAGCGGCGTCCGGCCGGCATTAACGGCGTTTGCGTACGAAACTGTGACGTTTTGGTCGCCGGCGACTGGATCGGCTACGCCCACCGCGCGGGAGGCCAAAATCGAGTGAAGTGCACCTGGCCTTGTTTCCTTCGATGTATTTGATAACGACTGTACAGTAGGAAAAAACATGCCTCCTTTTTTTAACACAGAATCTTACTTTAAATTAAAATGATACTTTAGTCCACAGACAAACACTTGAATGAACCAGGCATCCCTGAATACTCCTCGTTGAAGGAGCCGATCAATCTTTGTGACTCGATTGCCACAGCCTTGTCCAAGTACTTCAAACGCGCGATATTCGATTCCGAAGAAAGTTCCTCGAATAATTCATCTGTAAATTAATAATAAGAAATATAAATATTAAAAAAAACTTAACTTTAAATCACTACCGTAGCAAATGCACGATTTTTTCTAAAAATACTGAAATTGTTATACGTCCAAGAGAATAACAACGTCGGCGCGTTAATGCCCGGATTCCATGGTCACGACCGAAAATGGAATCGTCCATTGATGCGCCGACGCACTTACAAGTATTTGCCAATTCTAGGGTGTAAGTCATAAAATCGAAATTGCGAAAATGACCCTAAAAAAATGTTCCAGGTAAATAAAACAAACTGATAAACAATGCCCAGTGCATTTTCCGCCCCTCTCTGTGCCCCGTCTGCGCAACATCAGTCGGAATTCGATCGCTTCACAGCGACTTACGTACGTTCTCGGCGCCCTTAAAAATCATCAATTTGAAAGATATTGTTTAGTGTGTATATATTTACATTCTAATTTGAAACTGATGGATTCTTATGAAGCAGGTAAGAGGCTTTAAAAAATTGTTTAAAGAATAATGATAAACTTGATAACTACGATTTTCCTTGCACTAATGAAAAAGCTCAGCGTCAAGCTCTGATTTTGATTTAAGTTTTATTTTGTCTTATGTTTTTGTTTGTTCGCCGGTATATATCCCGCCATGATTTTCATTTTCGATTATTCTGTGCACAATTTTTCTTTAAATTTCGATGTAAACTTGTTCGGATTCGTCCGGATCAATCACTTTTTTTAAACGGTTTTCATTAACATATACATTTTATGTTACATATATAGATACAAGAAATCAAAGTACACAGAAAAATTAAATGGCACTCACCTGTGTACAGACCGGGAATCGAACCCGGTACCTCTGGATTTCCGGCCCAGCGACTCAACCACTCGTCCACCGTAGCACCCACTAAGCGCCCTCTACTTTGCCATCTCCTTTGACTTCCGTATCATTCTCTTTTTAATAGGAATTAACCTAAACGCCATCTATATCAAATGTGTTGTAATTTACCCGCATTAAAAACCCAATGAAGAGACAAAAAATATTTCTTTCATATAAGGTTTTCATGTTTGGGTCAAATCTTGCGACGGCTTTTTCAACTACTTCTGCTTAACCGATTCTTATAAAACTTTGCAAACCGATTCAGTTTCCGTGAAAATACAACATTATGATAAATTCAAGATGGTCTGATGATGGAGTCAGGAGCTGGCGAGTGGAACTCTTCAACTGCTGCTAGAAACCTCTTGAAGTTTGATCTCATTTAGCTGGTATTGACGAGTCTTATACGTTAAACTTAATGGCGAAGGTCTGATGATGGATTCAAGAGGTACAGAGTGGAAATCATCAACCGTTACCAGCAGTAACCCCTTCGACTTTGGTCTCATTTGGTTGATATTAACGAGCCCGCTACGTTATACATGATGGCGACGGTCTGATGATGGAGTCAGGAGGTACAGAGTGGAACTCTTCAACCGTTACTAGTTACTCCTCCAAGTGTGGGCTCATTCGCTTGGTAGGTACTGTCGAGCATACATACAATATATTTTTAAAAACAGTGTTGTTATTTTATTTAACCTAGTTAGATTCCAATTAGACACAAAAATAATGTTGTCCCTCTAGAATTTGCAAATACCTGTATGTGGGCCGTTTAGGAGCGCGCGACACGTATTTACACAGACGCACGATGCGCATCTGCGTGAGTGAACGCCATACTGTGGCATGCTCGCGCATGCTCAAATCCTTGCATGTGGTGCGTCCGTACACGGCGTGCACACATGCGCGCTCCCGATGTACCTTTTGTAGGAAGAAAAAACCGGCCAAGTGCGAGTCGGACTCGCGCACCGAGGGTTCCATACAAACTCATAAGTAGATACATGAATAGTTCAAGAAAAACTATAAGGCCATTAGTTTAGTAGGAGCAAATAAGTATGTGTTAAGATTTTTGCAAATTTCTCAAAAACAGTGCAAGTTAGGAAAACCGTTATATTTTTCCTGTAATATATAGGATGACATTAATAATTGGTAATTATTACAGATTTTTCTGTTCAGTAACTTCGAAGATAATAGGGGGGGAACGGTATTTTTTTAACGTTTTTCGCCATAAATCAAAAACTACTAATTTAAAAAAAATACAAAAATACTGTTTTAATCTACAAATTAAGCCCTTTCATTTGATACCACACTCAATATAATAGCCCTACTTTCAATTTGCAAAGTCTCATTACGGACCCCTTTAAAAAAAAAGTATAAAAGTTACAAGATTTTTTTTACATCCTATAAGCTCGGGTTAGAGGTTCTTAACACTATTCCAAATTTCAAGTCGATAGCATCAGTAGATCCTGATATATCTTGCTGTGACAGACGGACAGACAGACAGACAGACAGACAGAGTCGCACCATAAGGGTTCCTTTTTTACCATTTTGGTACGGAACCCTAAAAACTACCGTATATCGTGACCGCACGGTGCGTGACCATTTTGGTTTCAACTTGTGTGAATACCCTGTCGATAGCGAGCGGTGCGGTGTAGCGCGTAATGAGCATTTGACGTCGAATATTCAAGGAGAGTGGACATTGAGCTGAGGGTTGGTTGGTTAGTGCGATCGTTCATTTATAAATGCTCGCGAAAGAATACTCTCAGTAAGGACGCTCTTTTACAAGCAATAAACATTCATAATTACAATACAAACATAGACGAAGTGTTCTTTGTATTCAGAAATAGGCCAATTAAATCATTTGTTAGGAAATGATTGTAAAAAGTACAAGAAGAATATAATTACGAATCGTGGAAAACTAGAAGACACGAGGTGGAGCGTTATAAATAAAGTGTACCTACATTAATTATTTTTCTTACAATGTTATTAACTTTTTAAGTTCTCACTTAGAATCGTTTGTACTTCGATTCCAGCTCGTTTTTGTACGGTTGGACATCGATAACAACATACAATAACTGGTCAAGAGCATGTCGGACCATGCTCAGTATAGGGTTCCATAGCCGTATCTATAAGGAAATGTGCTACAGATAAAAATAAAGCTGAAAATAAACAACTGGCAAAATGTCTTAAATGCCGTGTAAATCAATGGCACTTAAAACCTTTTGGTTGAGAAGTTTTTCGGCAATAACTTCAAAACGGTTTATTCCTTACTATTCAAAATAATTTTCGTTGAATGTATTTATTAAGCGTTACCTTCCTGATTTTTTTCATATTTTTTGGATTTACGGTTTAAAAGTTAAAGGGGGGGGGGGGACACAATTTATGCAACTTTCGGAGCAATTATTTCCGAAAGTATTCACTTAATAAAAAAAAAGTAAATAAAAGCCTTATAATGTTTTTTTAAAAGAACTATCGAATAATGTACCTCACGTTGATGTTTGCTGAAAAAAAATTTTTTTAGCTTCTGTTACATGTATGGTAAATAAAATAAAAAATAAAATAAAATAATTTATTTCTGTAAGTAGGCCCTCAAGGGCTCTTTTACATGTCTTACATTCTTTGTCTTCTTTTCTTTTTGGCGCTTCGGGTAATGACCTTCTGGTGAGAAGAAGCGCCGGAAGAAACTCACCAGTTTCTCTTTTAATAATTTAATATACATTACATTACCTTAAAAACTACATTTATAGAGATGTAAAGGGTCTCTCTATGCGTCCAAACAATACAAATAAAAAAATAGAAAATAAATTGATACTAGAATTAATGGAGATGTAAAGAGTCTCCGTTGTCAAAATATTATGTTTTGGAGGTGTAAAGGATCTCCAAACGTCAAAATACAAATTGAAAATACTTATTTACTAAATTAAGTCCATTTTTTCTTAGAGATGTAAATGGTCTCTAAGTGTCAAAACAATTGGCAAGTACAAAAACAGAAAAAGACAACTAATCAAACATTGTTTTTAAAATATATCTATTTCCAGTCGCAGTTAATCCCACGGTGTTTCATCATTCATGTAGTCTTGTGTGCTGTAATAAGCCTTAGACATGAGTTTACGCTTTACACAATTCTTAAATTTGTTAATAGATAATTCAGTTATATTCCTTGGCAGCTTATTATAAAACCTTACACAATTACCCATGAATGATGTTTTTATTTTATGGAGCCGAGTGGTGGGCACTGCGAGCTTATGTTTATTCCTAGTATTAATATTATGTATGTCACAGTTCTTCTTAAAATTCATGATATTTTTATGTACATACATAATATTCTCATAGATGTATTGACAATGCAATGTCATTACATTAATTTCCTTAAACTTATCTCTAAGTGAGTCTCGATAATTCATCTTATATATCGCTCGAATAGCCCTCTTCTGCAGAACAAATATAGTATTTAGCTCTGAAGCACTAGCACTGCCCCACAGCAGAATACCATACGACATAATACTGTGGAAGTAACTAAAATATACTAATCGAGCTGTTTTTATGTCTGTTAATTGTCGGATCTTGTTGACTGCAAACGCTGCAGAACTTAGTCTATTCGAGAGATTACCAATATGGGGACCCCACTGGAGTTTAGAATCCAATGTTATACCAAGAAAGACTGTACTATCAACTAGTTCCAATTCCTCATCCTTCACAATGACACTTGCTTGCTCGCGATTTACGTTACGCGTGACAAAGTTTATACATTTAGTCTTTCTTTCATTTAACAGTAAATTGTTAACATTGAACCAATTCACTACTTTAGATATAGCATTGTTTACATCATTGTAAGCTTGCTGCTGTCGCTTGACTTTGAAGATAAGTGAGGTGTCGTCTGCAAACAATACTATATCATGGTGGGTCTTAACGAGGTATGGCAAGTCATTTATGTAAATAAGGAACAGGAATGGTCCCAATATTGATCCCTGCGGTACACCCATCGAGACCAATGACCCCGGTGAGTGCTGTCCATTCACGTCAACCCTTTGAATTCTACCTTGTAAGTATGACTTAAATAAATTCAGTGCCGATTCTCTGACTCCATAGTAGTGCAGCTTCCCGATCAATGTTTCATGACATACGCAGTCAAATGCCTTGGATAAATCACAGAAAATACCTAAAGCATCACATGACTCCTCCCAGGCATCGAAAATATGTTTAATTAGCTCGACACCAGCGTCGGTTGTCGAGCGACCCCGAGTAAAACCAAATTGCTTATTATGCATTAAGTTATTTGTATTAAAATGTTTCATTAATTGGGACAAAACTAATTTCTCAAAAATTTTACTAAAAGTTGGTAGCACAGATATTGGTCTAAAGTTAGTGGGGTCAGTAGTGCTACCTGTTTTGAATAAAGGTGTTATTTTACTATATTTCATTAGATCAGGAAACTCACCGCAATCAACACAGTTATTAAACACGACTACCAAGTCAGGCGCTATGATTTCTATTAGGGATTTAACAGCATGGACAGAGACTCCCCAAAGGTCACTAGTTTTTTTGACATTAATTGATTTAAACGCCTTTACTACATCTGAAGTACTAACATGTTCAAAATGAAAGTCTTTACTACATTCTGGGGCGTTATCTTTTAACAGTGTAACGGCAGCCGAAGGTGATGAATTTAAATGCTTAGTTGTGGATACTGGTATCTCGGTAAAAAACTTTTCAAATTCTGTTGCTACTTCTAAATTGGAATCTACAATTTTGCCATCAATTTTTAGTTTAAGATCGTTTACTGAGTGCTTCGATCGACCAGTCTCCACATTAATTACTTTCCAGGTTGTTTTAATAATATCAGAACTATTTCTTATTTTCTGGCTTAAGTAATTACGCTTAGCTAAATGACAATCTATCTTAAATTTCTTCGAATATTGTTTCACATGCTCTTTAAATTCATCACTCGTATTGAACCGCCGTTCTTCATACAAGGCATACAATTCCTGTCTACGTTTATGTAAGTCCACAGTAGCCCACTCACTAAAAACTGGTGCACCACTAACCACGACCGATTTAGAAGTAAATATTGCGTTATAATGTTCCATAAAGGTGTGAAAGAATGAATTGTACATGTCGCTAGGAGTCGTGTCGGAAGATAAAAAGGGTAGCGCCTGAACTAGACTATGTTTCATTCGTTCGACACGGTCCGTAGTTACTGGTACAAAAGTAATTTGTTTTCTCAAGATATTATTCCTTAATGACTCAAATACAATTAATTGACCTAAATGATCTGATTCCAAATTGCTGATTATACGTTTGGTATTAGGAAGAATATCAGTGAAAATGTTATCAATACAGGTGGCGCTAGTAGCAGTCACTCTTGTTGGCTCCAAAAATATGTGTTTGAGATTACACGATTTGAAAAGATTCAACAGTCTGACACTTAATGTTGAATTTTCCAAAATATTTACATTGAAGTCGCCGCATATAAGTAATTTCTTACTAGAAGTAGCAATTATTTTATGAAGCACAGATTCCATTACGTTTTCAAAAAGTTCGAAATCACTTAATGGCGGCCTATAGACACAAACAACAATAAATTGATCTAATTCTACGGCACTTAGTTCTATGGTCCGTTCAACAGACAAGGATACAATATCCTTGCGTTCCTTAAATTTTAATTGTCTATTTAATATGATTAATGACCCACCATGTATGGAACTTAGTCTGGTGAACGAACTACCCACCTGGTGAATCTTAAATTGAGGCATTAGTTCATTATTTTCTAACCAATGTTCGGTTATACATAGAATATCTATATTGTAATCGTTCAAAAAAAGTTCAATTTGCAAGTCTTTTCCTCTAATGCACTGAATGTTTTGATGAACCTGATGCACTCCATACCATGATGGTATGGTATGGAGTGCCCCTCCTAGATTTTTTTATTTTTATTATTTAACTACCAAACTTAGTAGCGGCATCTACAAGACATCTATATTCCAAATTTCATCAGTATACGTCTTGTAGTTTTTGAGTAAAATGCCTGTGACATACGGACGGACGGACGGACGGACGGACGGACGGACGGACATGACGAAACTATAAGGGTTCCTTTTTTACCATTTTGGTACGGAACCCTAAAAACTACCGTATATCGTGACCGCACGGTGCGTGACCATTTTGGTTTCAACTTGTGTGAATACCCTGTCGATAGCGAGCGGTGCGGTGTAGCGCGTAATGAGCATTTGACGTCGAATATTCAAGGAGAGTGGACATTGAGCTGAGGGTTGGTTGGTTAGTGCGATCGTTCATTTATAAATGCTCGCGAAAGAATACTCTCAGTAAGGACGCTCTTTTACAAGCAATAAACATTCATAATTACAATACAAACATAGACGAAGTGTTCTTTGTATTCAGAAATAGGCCAATTAAATCATTTGTTAGGAAATGATTGTAAAAAGTACAAGAAGAATATAATTACGAATCGTGGAAAACTAGAAGACACGAGGTGGAGCGTTATAAATAAAGTGTACCTACATTAATTATTTTTCTTACAATGTTATTAACTTTTTAAGTTCTCACTTAGAATCGTTTGTACTTCGATTCCAGCTCGTTTTTGTACGGTTGGACATCGATAACAACATACAATAACTGGTCAAGAGCATGTCGGACCATGCTCAGTATAGGGTTCCATAGCCGTATCTATAAGGAAATGTGCTACAGATAAAAATAAAGCTGAAAATAAACAACTGGCAAAATGTCTTAAATGCCGTGTAAATCAATGGCACTTAAAACCTTTTGGTTGAGAAGTTTTTCGGCAATAACTTCAAAACGGTTTATTCCTTACTATTCAAAATAATTTTCGTTGAATGTATTTATTAAGCGTTACCTTCCCGATTTTTTTCATATTTTTTGGATTTACGGTTTAAAAGTTAAAGGGGGGGGGGGGGGGACACAATTTATGCAACTTTCGGAGCAATTATTTCCGAAAGTATTCACTTAATAAAAAAAAAGTAAATAAAAGCCTTATAATGTTTTTTTAAAAGAACTATCGAATAATGTACCTCACGTTGATGTTTGCTGGAAAAAAATTTTTTTAGCTTCTGTTACATGTATGGTATGGAGTGCCCCTCCTAGATTTTTTATTTTTATTATTTAACTACCAAACTTAGTAGCGGCATCTACAAGACATCTATATTCCAAATTTCATCAGTATACGTCTTGTAGTTTTTGAGTAAAATGCCTGTGACATACGGACGGACGGACGGACGGACGGACGGACGGACATGACGAAACTATAAGGGTTCCTTTTTAGCCATTTTGGCTACGGAACCCTAAAAATGGACACTAAGAATATATTTTTCTATATAAAAATTAGGAACACAAGTTTTCGTAAATTAGGTTCGAAAGCAGGGAACGATTCGATTTACCTAATAGTGACATTTAAATGACAATTCTGACGTTAGCTCACCCCCTTAGGCCCGGGGTTTTTTAGTGCATTAACCTCTAGGGCACTTAGATGACAGAGTGTAATCATCATCATTATTTAGCTACAGGACGTCCACTGCTGGACATAGGCCTCCCTCATAGATTTACAATTAGTTCGGTTGGAAGCAACCTGCATCCACCGTGAGCCAGCAGCCTTAACCAGATCATCTGTCCATCTTGTTGGTGGACGTCCGACGGTGCGCTTGCCGATAGAGTGTAATGTAAGTTGCCAATTTTTCGCGTGTTTTCTAAATGATGGTGCAAATTCAGGTGTCAGTATATATCTAGATTAAGATTAACACCTAAATTTACGCCATTAATAAATAAACACGCGATAAAATTGTCACTTCTGTTACATTTTCATGGACCTTTACAGCCTAGGAAGCCTTGTGGACGTTTTCAAAACTTCACGAATTATTTGGGCCGTTATCCTCAAGTTTCTTAGGCTACACAGTCTTCAGACGCACCTAGATAAATTCGTAAATATATCTGTATTTCTATTAAGGTGAGAATGTTAATATAATTAGTGACATCTACAAAAAAATCGGTACCTTTGGCCTGAAAACGACACATACAGGGTGTACTTTTAATCAGTAACAATTTTGGGTATGAATCATTTATCTAGTTTTTTTTAATAACAATATTTGAAAAAAAAAATCTTTAAAGCTGGCGCAGGTGTTACTTGATCATAACACATATCAAGGTAATCAATCTACCGGGAGATCAGGACGATTACAGCAGTCTTTAGCACTGCACACATAGTGAGTAGTGACAGCAAAAACCACGTTTGTTGCAGGCATATTTGTTGGTTCCTAACTCTAAGTTGAAATCCTTAGTCAAACCAAAGGAAAAACTACGTGTCTCATTTTTTTTGAGATCATGGTAATAATAATAATAACACTTTGAGTGCCGCCGACCCGATAGTTGGGTTCGACGTGTACGCAGGATTTTCGCTACTTACAGTGTAGCACGCAGTGATGCTTGGTATTGATTGTGTTAAAAAACACTATTTATAAGTCACTTACCACTAAGTTCTTTCAATGTCTTGTTGTATTCGCCTCCTATTTCCACTGGTAACAACGATTTATCAATAACCTTGCAAAGGGATTCAAAGGAACTATGCAGGTGTATCCTTTTATTCAATTTCTCGCTTAAAATACTCCTTATAAGAGTCAGAGCGCCGTCTATTACTTTGGAGGAACATATAAAATGAAAAGCCTTTATTCTGCTGCCAAATGTTTGCTAAAAGAAAAAAAAGTTTTTTAAGCTAAGATTTCTGAAATTACGCTATAATAATTTCTTTTCCCAAATAGGCAGGTCTGAAAGACACAGAAGCCACATGAACAGCAACTTCCTTACATATTTGAAATAGCCAATTCTGTGCAAAGGAAACTGGATTTTATTATGTAACACAATAAATACTGTATTCATGGAATTATGGCAATTTGTCCGGTATGGTCAGATTTTTTGCATAAAACACGTCATTATTGGTTATTTCTCGCTGGTTTGAGTTCCGGTCAAACAAAACGAATAAAAAATTCATGAACTTATTATTTCCAAAGATAACAATATATTTCGCACAGAATTATTTATTTCTAAAGTTGCCGGTCATGTAGCGTTCGTTTTAGCTCCCTGTATATTTATTTGTTTGTTGTTCTTACTCACCAGTAGCATCGTGATACCCTTATGTGCAGTAAGAGGATTAAACTTGCTCATCATGCTAAATGTAAGTTGTCGTGAGTCAATAACGACTTCTATACCAGCAATGTAATCGTGAAAGAGTCCATATTGGTGAATCTAAAAAAGATAAACGTAGATTCGGAATTCGAGACCAATAAGAGCAGAAAAATAAAAAAATTGACGCATTTTTTTTGGTTAAGCACGACTTTTCTTGCCGTGGACAGCATTTTCTATAAAAAAAATTGGCCAAGTGTGGATCAGATTCGCACACATGAAGGGTTCCGTTGTTCCGTACCACCGTCTCGCAAAAACCACTACAAAACCGTTTCTTGTGCCCTATTAGATTGACATTATAAATAAATAAATATTGTGGAGATAATCTTACACAAATCGACCTCATCCCAAACTAAGCAATCCCTGTACTCCATGTACTGGACGACGATATACATACTTATAAAGATAAATATATACTTAAGCAAATAGAAAATATCCAAGGGTCATCACACAACTATTCAGCCTTACCAGGATTTGAACCCAGGACCTCTAGCTTCGTAGGCGGTGTCCCACTAGGCTAATCGTGTCGTCAAAACAAACATTGTACAAAATCTTTGGACTAAGTTTCCATTTAGTTCTTACCATAAACGTGTATCTGTAGTATGTCACTAAATCGAAACGCTCATCTGGCTCTTTAAACGATGCAAAAACAATTCTGTAATTATCTTTTGTGGGTTTAGGGAATAAGCAATGATGCCTGTAACAAAAAAAACAATGGATTACGATCGTCAGTCATTACTTTTAAGAAAAGACAAATAAAGAACAAAACATGCAACAGCTTAGGTATGACGTCGTTGGAACCACACTACGGCATGATAGGACATTACTTATCTAGGGCGGTAAGACAAATAATGTCTCAGATCGCAGGTATCCACGCTCTCCCAAGGGAATGCCTTACCGGGATAAAAAGTATCCTATGCTTCAATCAAGGACTTCTTTACCGCGTTTTCTAGTAACAAATTTCCCTTCCAAACATCTATCAAACCATTACATTTGAGGAGTATATATTTTCAGAAGGGCTTATTTCTCTATGAAAGCCATAGAAAAATAGGTTCTTATTAAAATATACTTTTCTCAAACATGCAATGAAATGTTGACATTACGTACCTAATAATAGGCCGGCAAGTAAGTACCTAGTTTCCGGTGTGGCTTGACACTTGGTATATAATGGAATTTCATACAACATTTTCAACTGAAAGTCGGTTATTTAAAAAAAAATTCTACTCCTGTACTGTTATCTGTCTTTTACTTGGTCACGAACACTAATATAAGAACATACATAATATGAGTTCAGAGAAGTCTATACTCTATTCCCCATAACAGCACTAGTGTCGTTATAGTCACTTTACGTTATTGCTAGCAGCCACAGACTTCTAAATCTAGGTTAAACTTAGGTCAAGGATTAAGCGCTCTATTTTAACTTTACGGTAAAAATGCACAACTACCAACTTAACAAACAATTAAATTCCTACGGTTTTTAAGAAAAACAAAACTTCCCGAACTAAATTCATTGATGCCAACATAAAAAAAGTATTTTTAATTTAAGTATATTTTAAATTAAAAAAAAGTTTACCATAGACACATACTGTCAGTCAAACGTCATATTTGCCTTGTTTCCAGATTATGATTAATTTTGTATTTTATAATTTAAAACCTCGTCGTAGAAAAAGTATTGTATGCAACGTTGTATAATTAAGTCAAAAAACGCTCATTGCGTCTCTATTTGCGATACTCGCTGCATTCGCGGCTCGTATCGCAACTCACGCAATTCGCATTTTTTGAACCCACTTATACAACTGTTCCATAAAATACTATTAATTTTGTGATTATCTTATTGTCTACTTTAATTTTAGTATCTCCAGAAAGTAAAGTTTGATTTTTTGGAGTGTTTTTAATAAATTTCATTGCATATTTGAGAAAAGCACTATACATACCTCGGCGAAAAAATAGGGTTGCCATGCCAGCCTCGTAACTATCTGCACTAGCTGCATCTATATGCACTTGGCCGGCAACCCCTAACCGGTCTCTGTAGTAATGTACTATTTCATTTATGCCACACCTGGCCATAAAGTGACTTTTTCCGCACGCTGCGCGTACGGAAAAAGCCGCTTTCTGGCCAAGTGTAGACATAAAATGATGTACACAACACGGGAGGTAATAAAGAAAGCCCTCGATCGCATATTTACGTCCCTCGCTTGCAGCTTGGGCCGCAAACTTCTGCGATCTCGGCCTTTCTTTGTATTACCACCCTAGTTGTGTAATGTACTATTAATATCATTAGTTGGACTTCATCCTGAATAAAGCTCTTTATAACGGGCTGCTGGTTGAGTGCAAAAACGATAACTCTACAGGGGGTACATGGCAACACCTCCATTTTAAAAAAAACCGGACAAGTGCGAGTCGAACTCGAGTACCGAGGGTTCCATACAAACTCGTTAGTAGATACGTGAATAGTCCAAGAAAAACTGTATAGTTTAGTAGGAGCAAATAAGTTTGTTTTACGATTTTTGCAAATTTCTATAAAACGGTGCAAGTTAGGAAAACCGTTATATTTTCCCTGTAATATAGATGATATTAATAATTGATAATTATTACAGATTTTTCTGTTCAGTAACTGACGAAAATAGGGGGAATGGTATTTTTTTATCGTTTTCAGTCCTAAATCAAAAAGTACATAACTAAGAAAAAAAATAAAAATGGTTTTGGAATTCACAAACTAAGCCCTTTCATTTGATACCCCATTGGATCTTATAGCCCTTAAACGATCTAATGGATTTAAGACCCCTTGAAAAAAAAAGTAGAAATTTTTTAAAAGGGTTACCGATTTTTAATACTATTCCAAATTTCAAATCGATAACAGCGGTAGTTCCTGAGATATCTGGCTGTGACAGACGGACAAACGGACAACATAAGGGTTCCTTTTTAACCATTTTGGTACGGAAACCTAAAATCAAATTTCTACGGAAATGTGACTTTGAGTGATGTGAGTTGACTTTAAGTGGAGATGTAGCCATGTACCCCACTGCCGAGTTATCGTGGTCGCACTTACGCACGCAACTGCAACTCCCTACGATTTGTATGGGAACTGCATCACAACTGCACGCTGACGCGCCGTCGTCGCGTCGTGTTGCAGTCCGTCTGTATCGGCCCTTACAGGCCGTGGCGACTTCACTGAAAATGATCCAGTAAAATAGAAATACATACATTTTATTGCGATGATGCTCGAATTCATGTTTTACATCAATGTTGCTCATGAACTCGGGCAGAAGGCTCCGTAAAGTGCATGTTCTATCCAACCGCTGCTTGGCTCGTTCTATGGAACCCTTGTTAAAAACTATCAGGCGTTCTAAGTAATCTCTATCTGGAAATAATATTAACATGATCAATATTTAACAAGCAACTTGCTTGAAATTTTTTTCTGTAGAAGTTACAGGGCTTAGTCACTTTTCAGTACTTTGGAGGTCAGTTTAACCTATTAGGTTGAGATTGGGCAACTAAAAATAATACGTGTATTATTTTAGACTACTCTCTAACATATATCAAACTAAATCAGATCGGAGCCGGACAGTTGGGTACCTTTCCTTGTTACTCGCGTAAATCAGGCATGAGCAAAAATTGAATATATACGGATTCATATAACTATAGTTAAAAATAGTGTGGAACTCTCTACACATGTATAATAGTTTGGACCATAGTTGTGTGCACTGCACTGTAGAAACCGGTTCTGATAATGGGATCCACGAGGAATTGAGTGAGCTCCTGAAATATAAATACAATTGAACACACCGTTAACTAGCTAGGGGCTAGCGACCTGGTTCGACCCCAGGGAACGCCACGGCCGACCACCCGGTCCGACAGTCGCTATGCCCATAAAGGTTGCGAGTTTGTCAGCTTAAAAAAAAACCAACTGTAAATTTGTAAACGAATATCAACATTATTGCAACGTGTTAAAATCTATGGGTAGTCAGTTAACTGTGGCTTCGTTTGTGCAATGTTTGAAGTCGCTTCTTTTTAAAAAAGTTACGACACCAAAATTTAATACTAGGGATGTAACGATACCGATACCGATACCGATATATCGGTATCGCCGATATTATACAACCGATATTTGAAGAGAGCGAAAAGAATTTTCTATATGAAAAAAAATCTGCAAAAAGTAATTTCAATTTCTGACTTAATTTATGTATTGGTCTATATTACCTTGTGCAATGATAATTACTATATTAATTAAATCATTGGTTCTTAATAAAAAAAAATTGAATTTTGAGTTGACCATTTATTTATTTTTACTTTACACTTTCAAGGTTGACTCTCTGGTAAATATAGCCAGTAGTCATTGCCATTAGTTATAATAAGGACATACAAATATCTGAAGTTCTTACTTCATTATTTAGCTAAGATATCGGTATCGGTATCGCCGATATTAACTACTATATATCGGTATCGGTATCGTATCGGCAAAACTGTGTATCGTTACATCCCTATTAAATACATCTTTTCAACACCAACTCTAACACCGGTGAAGATTAAGAAACGTGGTTATTTATTGTTCATAAGGTGCTTGCGTCACTAAAGGTTAAAGAGGACTTACGCAAATCAACAGATTGTTTAGGAATGAAAACTTTTACCAAGTTAAAATATAGAATAAAAAATCTAAGCCTTCGTTAGTTATCTGCGTGTCTGTTGAAGGTATTTGTAAAATTTATTAAATATACGTCTTCAATATAATTAGAGCTAGGTACCTTCGGTGATTTTTGGAAAAAATATACCGTTGTTTCTGTTCGAGAAACTCATGCTTAACCACCTAACCGATTGGCACGTTTCAACCGCCCTTTCTTTTGTGTTACGAAATATTCATATATACGATAGCTAATGCGTTAAGTGTAAATAAGAAGATCCACTAATACTGTATCTTTATTCCCCTAAAGATTATGCATTTTTCATCGTGTATATGAATATTTCGTAACACAAAGAAAAGGGCGGTTGAAACGCTCCACGACTTTAGGTTTTGTACCAACAGAGTTTGTAATTGGATGAAATATAGTGGTTTTTCCGCATTAAATTCTAAAGAATCAAAATATATGTACCTATAGTAAATAATATCGGTTTGAACACGTCGTTTTCTTCGATTTCTATAATGAAACCCTTAATAAAAGAAAACTCACCGAACTCCTTGACAGCAAAATGATTTTGCTTTCTAATCCAATCTTCCAGCTTCTCTAAGGCTTGACTCATTTCTTTTGCATCTCCATAGCCGCTTAGCTTTCTAACTTCCTGTAATTGATTTGGATTAAATTCAATAACGGGGTTTGACTGGAGTTTTTCCATGTTTCAAGACCAACTTGGCTGAGTTGTTGAATGACGTGTGAAACCTTTGCTGCTTTTATCACTTATAAACTAGTTAGTGGTACCATTTCTTTGTAATACTTGAGTGTTGTGAAACAATTAGATGTTATAGGCGGATAGCGGAGAAAACAATAACACATTATCTCTACCTACACATAAGTGTGAGAAAATATATAGAAATGAAGAAATAGGTGTTTTTTTATGAATAATAGGTAAGCGTTTAACCTTGAACTGACCTTTTGTCATGCATAATGACGAAGTCGTAATGAATAAGCGCCGGAAGAAACTCACCTGTTTCTGTTTTCAGAAACATTGAGCATTACAATAATTATGAAAATATTACATGCAATTTCATTAATACAATGCATCAAACAAATACTTAACTAATATACATTTCAATAAACATAAAACTCCCTAGGCGTCATAAATTAAAAAGAAAAATTGAAAATAAAGAGACATACTAAAATTAATGGACATGTAATGTAAGGGGTCTCTGTTGTCAAAACATGTTTTGGAGGTGCAAAGGATCAAACGTCAAAATACAAAATGGGAAACGAGAAATATACTACTAAACTATCATTACATTTACATGCTTAAAAAAACGAACAAATCTGTGACTGACATAATATAACTTAAAAACTAAAATTAAAACAATTATTCTTAGAGATGTATGTGGTCTTTATGCTTCAAAATATTGGCAAGTACAAAAAAAAGAGTTTTTAATATACTTAATACAATCTACATCCCACAGAGATGTATATCGTCGACCGTAGGCTGAATTACGGGACAGGCAAAACAATGTCCCTTACCGTAATTCAGCCTACGGTCGACGATATGGTCTCTAAGGTTCAAAGTGAATATGTATAAAAAAGGACTCTCTCACGTCAGTTCTATTAAACAGTAGTATAATTATCTAACACATTCAACATAGCCCATGCAAGCGTGAACAGACAGATTAGGGACAAAACCTTCGAAATCGACCTTTGGAAGAATCACCGGTTTATGACGAGTTATACGAATTTTTAACTAAAAAAATATATCTAGACACGCTGCAGCGTGTCAAGCCAAGTTCAAGCAAACTTTTTATAAGAATTAAAAAATATACATATTATTGTTATGTTGAATAACTTTATAAAATGACTGATGGTAATGAAAACTGGCCAAGTCAAATCTAACCTACTTTAAGATCTCACATTTTTAAATAACAGCAATTGTTATAGGTATCCAATAAAGCAAAGAAATAGAGTTTAATACTTGTTCATAATGTTATTTTGTTCCTATAAATAGGTACATATTTGGATTTTGCATAGGACTTGGCACTCATTTAGATGTCCATTCTTTTTGTGGCGAAGCCCACAGCCTAGCATAATTTTTGTATTGAACTTGGCTCTCCTTTTTTACATTTATGTTTTTGGTGGGATTGTCTATTCCGATACCGCTTCTAATTAATTCTATGGTTCAAAACACGATACTTATAATGCTCCATACAAAATAACAGTACAGTTAGCGCCACTATACTGAATAACTACACATTAGAAAGAGAGTTATTGTAATTATTACCACAGTGAAGTGCATTTAACTGTCATAATTATAATTAAAATAAAAAAACCTGAAAAAGGTAGTTTCATTTTAATTTAGGACACTGAAAAATCATAAAATTTCAAAAGATTGAGCTCATGTATATAACTTTAGAATATTATTGGTTTTTATGTCGCTTTATTGAATTGGGAAACTTCAAATTATCATTGATTAAAAGTGTCCCAATCCAATGAAGGTACGGTTTTTTGTAAAAATAAAGATGAGGAAATTACCCTGAGTTGCGAGTAAGCAATTACAGATGGACGAACAATTTAGCAGACAAGAAACCCACAGGCGTTGCAATTTAACTTCTAGATTATAAAAACATTCTTTTTGATATGGGCTATAATTCAATTCATTAAGATTTTTTGAGCCCCCCCTTCGCGAATTCGCCGACTCGAATGTGCAAAATCACCACAAGAATATAACAATCTTCTAATTTCCATTTTCCCTTTACTGATTGGTTTACAAGGGGAGATACAATTGTCGCATCCACGCGGCTATAATCATAATGTTTAACATTTTAACTTTTTCCGACGAACCCTTCCTTAAATTTACACCTTTTGCTAATTAAGATAATGCTCAGGAACAAAGGTTCTAACAATTCTTGCGAAATAAAAGGGTCGAGAATTTGTGTATTTTGTTTATTTTATCGACCCTTTCTTAACTTTGGACAAAGGCAGGATCTTTACAATTTTTCACACCGGTGTAATAAGTACATCCTTAATGTTTTCGACTCACGATACGTAACTGGTTTTATTATTTTAGTCTTATATATAGGATTGTAACTAAAAGTGTGAAGTACCTATAGTTCATAACAGATAACAATAGACTCTAGAGGGACACAGAAGCAGCGATTAAACATTTTCTGCAAAGTTATAATACTTGATATTTATTTTAAGTAAAATTTTAACTCGATTTGTTTTGTTAAACCTTGTGATGGACTTTCACGTCTTGTTTTACGCGATGGTCGTGTGACGACATACGCCAGGGCAAACGCCTCTTACACATCCCCACAGAATCACTCGCATTGAACGTTATGACCGTTACAAGTAAATATTCTCCAATTATTTTAGAATAATCCCACTAATATTATAAATATGACATTTAGATATTTGTTACCTAATAACGGAGTAGCAACTAGATGAATCAAGCTAAAATTATGACCAAGTCCTGGATTGAAACATAGGATAGATACTTTATATCCCAGTAAAGAGTTCCTTTGGGACAATAACGGGAACAACACTAGGCGAAGCCGCGGGATAATGCTAGTAAACAATAGCAGAAACAGTAAATAATTAAAACAACATACGAACCGACATCATTAGTTGATAGTACATAATAATTACAGCTCCGGTCAACGAGCAGAACTGAATGTACCTCTACCTTCCAAATCTAAAAGTTTCATTTCTTGAGTGTTGCTTATCTCTGACTCTTTTGATATTTTATGGGGACACTTTCTTTCATCATCATCATCATCATTTCAGCCAAAAGACGTCCACTGCTGGACATAGGCCTTCCCCAAGGATCTCCACGATTGTCGGCTTTGTGCTGCTATTATCCAGCGGCTTCCCGCGGTTTTCACCAGATCGTCGGTCCACCTTGTGGGAGGCCTGCCAACACTTCGTCTTCCGGTACGTGGTCGCCACTCGAGAACCTAACCACCCCAACGGCCATCAGTTCTGCGAGCAATGTGCCCTGCCCATTGCCACTTAAGGTTTGCAACACTTTCTTTATTTTAAGGTAAATAGGACTAGTCTTTTTATTATTTAGAAATTCTGAGGTAAAAAGTAGTAAAAAGCATTGGTCAATTAATTAGACGAAAGTATTGATATCATTAATATTTTATTTTTGAGCATCTAGTTTAGAGATGTCATTAATTAAACGTCAGCCGAAAACTGGCAATATAAAGAACCCTTTTTTTCTTCTGTTTATTTCTGATGACGGCTGTGCAACATGTTAGTAAATTTTAACAATGACGGGAAATTACAGAAGTCGTACGGATCGTACGACAGAATTCAGGCGGCCTAATTTTCAGACTTTTAATATCACGCAAACAACAGATTGCCGCACTCCCATATATCACTCCGAGTCAACCCAGCTTGTATGGATTATTATACAATTCGACCGATTTAGTTGATTCTTTTTCTTAGTGTTTCTACTTCCTGGAAACCCTTAACTTTTGCACATAGTTGTGACACATTTGTCAAACTTGATGAGAATGGTCCAGTTATGTACAACTTTGGACTCTAAAAAGCAACGCAATTCTAAGAATTCCACCCATGATACCGTATTTAGTGAAATACTTAACAGTAATATTAAATAAAATATATAAGTAGGTATACGCAGCCGGTAACCTTACTTTCAAATGAGGTAATCGTAAAACGAAAAGGATACTGGCCGTGTTTGGCAATCCGGAATTAAACACAGTGACACAGTTTTACAAATATGTGCAAAAAAGTGGGTTTTATTAATTACCTATTTTAATTTCATTGACCGTTACCTAGTAGGTGTTATTCTACACAAAAACACCAGGATAGCAGCTTTTAAGGTGGTTTTCCACCGGCAGGGCAAGACGAGACGAGACGAGGATTGAATTGAAATTTGTATGAAGTTTTCAATCCTCTCCTCGCGCATCGCGCAACTTGAAACAAATTTCAATTCAATCCTCGTCTCGTCTCGCCTTGCCGGTGGAAACCCAACTTCAATGAGAAATAGCGACGCATCGTAAAGTGTGCCACCAAAACGACACGATCACTCTGTCAAGAGTCATACCGTCGAAGAAGAAGAACTGTTCTCTCAGAGTTAATTTATATTGACCTGTTTTAATGAATCTAAAGGTAAATTAGATCTGAAGTGGATCAAAGGAAATATAATCGGGGTATCCGATATCGATACATTCAGAGGGTTACCCTTGTTATTTGACGCCTCGCCATTGACACCCTTTAATTATAGTACATTGTGCATTGAGGGTAGTAAGAAGGGGATTACTAACGAGAGTCTATTAGAAGCTTTTTAATGATTCGAGTTTGTAATTCCCTTACTGCCCGTGATACACACAATATTTTTCATCAGATTTGCGAGGAGAAAAAAATTTATTGTCAACATTTTCAATATAGTCTTCCACAGATAATGCTAAGAACTGTCGTTCTATTACCGCTATTACAACAAATAATAAAAAATAAAATGAAGTTAATACGAAAAGGTGGGTCTCCACTCCAGAAACGTGTTTTCTCTTGATTTTAGTAGGTAATGGTAATAGGTAGATGCTTGATTTGGTATTTCTATTGCCGTTATTAAAACAAAATAAAGTTGAAAATAAAAAAGAGTTCCTATACAAGAAAGTGTTTATTTGGCGCATTTTTGCTCGTTGGTGGTACGGAACCCTTCGTGTGCGAATCTCACCCGCACTTGGTCAGTTTTTAGTATTTAAGGATTCATTTCACTTGAAGACTAAAGCACAGAATAAGTAATCGTACTTTGCAGAGAAGTCGCGCTGACTAACAAAACTCACGTTCGAGTCACAAAAATGCGCCGAATCCTACCTTCTCGCTCTAACTCATAACGCGCGCTCTTTCTGGTCGCCACGCCCACCGCTAGGGTTGTCGACAAAAATAAAATTATTATTATAGCTTGAATTTCCTACTGAATTAGAGGTAGTCAAAAAAAATATATTTGCGTGACGTTATATAACTGTTTTGATACACGTCGTCATACATACTTACATACATACATACAGGTCAAACACATAGCCCTCCTTTCGGCTTCGCCGCAGTCGGGTAACATACATACTTACGTACATACATACAGACATACCGGTCGAACACATAACCCTCCTTTGGGCTTCGCCGCAGTCGGGTAACATACATAATTACGTACATACTTACGTACATACATACATAAATACATACATACTTACATACATACATACCTACCGGACAAACACATAACCCTCCTTT
Source organism: Eudemis profundana (assembly GCA_947034925.1). Lineage (NCBI taxonomy): Eukaryota > Metazoa > Arthropoda > Insecta > Lepidoptera > Tortricidae > Eudemis > Eudemis profundana. Next base: position 10,892,037 of record OX344812.1, read on the forward strand.
GGGCTTCATAGGTTTCGCACACAGGCGCTGCCGGGTATCGGCGCAGCCCTGAGCTTGCCTAATGCATTAGGCAAGGGATAATAATAATTACCGCGAAACAAAATCACGGAGTGAGACATGCCTTACTAAAGCAAAATATATATATATATAAATATATATATATATAGTATTAAATCTTACACTACGTAACTTTAAATTGTTTGAATAAATCGTTAGAAGTCAATCATAACTAGTAAAGAAAAACGTCGTAACGTCACATGAAATTCTTACATACTTATAATGTTTTTCTTAAGATATAATTTAAGTGCTTACAGCCATTATTGACTTATGCTGTGATATTATCCGGTTTATATTATTATTTTTCCTCTTGCGTCACTCGAGACTGTAATCAGTTTGAGAATGACATACGTATTCGTAGCTATAAAAGTTAGTGTGCGTGTGGATTGAGTGAGCACCCTTCTGAAATAAAAAAAAACATCCTGTTCATTTAGTAAAAGTTCTAAAACAATTGTAAAACTAAATCTCTGTATTTGTAAAAAGATAAATCAAAAGATATAACCTTTAACGTGTGCTCACTCAGTTCTCACAAACTACCAACGAAATCAGGGAATGTATTCATTTAACATATAATATTTATATACGATTTTTTAGTAAAACCTGTGCTAACTTACCTTTATAATTTGTAGATCACCTAGTAACGTATTTAAGATTTTACAAATAATTTCTTATGCTCACTCAATCCGCACACTTTCGAAAACCCGATTTCTGATGAAAAAACTGAAGATTTAAACTGCTATATATGTGTATATTTTAGTAAAACTAATCTGGGAATTTGTAAAATACAAAACGAACCACTAACGTGGCAGGTTTTTGGATAATAAATGTTTGTTAATGCTCACTCAGTCCACACGTTACAAGTAAGTTAAAAATGTAAATATCTCAATATTTGTAGTATTACATAAACTATAAATTACTTCAACTTTTAGTAAAAATTTTTACTAAATATCCACCATCTAATATTTTATATTCGTTGTCTGTTTTTAAAGATATTCAATTGCAATTTTTCTAATGTAAGTAGATCGATTAGATTGACCACACTTCATTATATTATGGTCATATCCAAAATACAGTTCATTTAAAAAATATATGAGATCAAAAAGGTTACTACCCCTGGTACGTCACTTTGACATTGAAAGATATTTTATTTTTATTTTTTGATCTCGGATTAAATCTTTTACAGTAAATGAAAGGTAATAATTACGGATCAGGTAACTCTTAATTGTAATAAGTATGTACTAACCTAATCAAAACAATTGTTTACTTTAAAATTTAATTCATGGATATGACCATAATATAATAAAGTGTGGTCAACCTAATCGATCTACTTACATTAGAAAAATTGCAATTGAATATCTTTAAAAACAGACAACGAATATAAAATATTAGATGGTGGATATTTAGTAAAAATTTTTACTAAAAGTTGAAGTAATTTATAGTTTATGTAATACTACAAATATTGAGATATTTACATTTTTAACTTACTTGTAACGTGTGGACTGAGTGAGCATTAACAAACATTTATTATCCAAAAACCTGCCACGTTAGTGGTTCGTTTTGTATTTTACAAATTCCCAGATTAGTTTTACTAAAATATACACATATATAGCAGTTTAAATCTTCAGTTTTTTCATCAGAAATCGGGTTTTCGAAAGTGTGCGGATTGAGTGAGCATAAGAAATTATTTGTAAAATCTTAAATACGTTACTAGGTGATCTACAAATTATAAAGGTAAGTTAGCACAGGTTTTACTAAAAAATCGTATATAAATATTATATGTTAAATGAATACATTCCCTGATTTCGTTGGTAGTTTGTGAGAACTGAGTGAGCACACGTTAAAGGTTATATCTTTTGATTTATCTTTTTACAAATACAGAGATTTAGTTTTACAATTGTTTTAGAACTTTTACTAAATGAACAGGATGTTTTTTTTTATTTCAGAAGGGTGCTCACTCAATCCACACGCACACTAAAAGTTAAATAAAACAAATAAGTAAACACTATAAAAATTATCATCATCATCATCATCATTTCAGCCATAGGACGTCCACTGCTGGACATAGGCCTCCCTCATAGATTTCTACTTAATTCGGTTGGAAGCAACCTGCATCCAACGTGAGCCAGCAGCCTTAACCAGATCATCTGTCCATCTTGTTGGTGGACGTCCGATGCTGCGCTTGCCGATTCGTGGTCTCCATTCGAGAACCTTTCGGCCCCATCGGCCATCTGTTCTACGTGCTATATGCCCTGCCCATTGCCACTTCAACAAGCTTATCCGTTTAACTATGTCGGTGACCCTCGTTCTTCTACGTATCTCCTCATTTCTGATTCGATCCCGCAGAGAAACCCCGAGCATAGCCCTTAAAAATAAAAAAAAATAAATAAAAATAATTTTAGTTTTGTATAGTAGTAGTGTTGATAACGTATCAAGTGAGTACCGATTTAAAAAAACAACTGGACAAGTGCGAGTCAGACTCGTCCACCGAGGGTTCCGTACGTTAAATAGACTAAAGTTTTATGATTTAATTACAAATTGAAAGTTTTCAGATTTTTTCCTATAAGTACTTGTAGTAGGTATAAGACGGTATTACTTGCTTACTTGCCAAATTTCATACTTAGTTTTAGGTCAACGGAAAGTACCCTTTAAGTGTTGGTTCCCTTGAGAGACTCGAAATGTACTTTTTTTGCGACATAAGCGGCCATATCTTTTTTTTACGTTTACTTAGAAGTTTAATGCCCCTGGTGTAGGCTGCGGTGACTGCTTACCATCAGGCAGGCCGTACGCTTGTTTGCCACCCTAGTTGTATAAATAAAAAAAAAACACAGCTTCAAGGCATCATAGACCTGGGTTTTATTTTCTACTCGATACCTCCACGCGTTCCCGAGATAAAAAGTCTTGACATACGGGCAGACAGACGGACGGACAACAAAGTGAAAGATCACTTTGCTACGGCAGTCTTCTTATGGTCAGCTTTGTAAATGCAAAAAAAAAACAAATATATTTGTGTCTACCGACTCATGACTTTTCCTATGAATCAGCTGATTTCTTTTGCATTTACGAAGTTGACCCCATAGTAAAAGCTGTTTAAAATCATGGAAAGATTGAGGTTTTAGTATCATTGTTCACGTTATAAATTTCACCCAGTATTATAGGTGCACGGGACTGACGAGTGGCAAGAACTATTGACAAAATTTGACTCTGCCTCGATATCGCCTTCATTCCATGAAAGACTGAATCTTATTCCTTGCTTTATATTTGCTAGAATGTTAATGGCAATGAGCGCCGCAGTAGAATAGAAACCCTGAACATTGACCCCTAAATGTAAGAAAAGACGATGGGAAATCGTTGAGAACCTGCTTTTTAAGACTCCATAAATTCACCGAGACTGGTTTTTGTTTAGCCAAATCATGGTAAAAGGTTAGCGTCTCGAGGATCTTGACGTCATATGCGCTTAAGATGCCCAAAGATGGCAAAAATAGGGTCATTAAAAAAAGGTGGCAGGAAAACCAATGTTTAAACATTCCTCCTGCGGCTTTTAAAGTCTAATTGTCTACTACACGTCGTAATCTATTGTATTGTGAAAGACGCTCAATTTCTGGAATCTGTACGACCCTGAAGCCACAGAATATTAGCAGTAATATTTCTTCTGACAAACGGCAAGTATAGGTACATCGCGCCGCTTGCATATGCACGCGCCGTGTACGAAAGCACTACAAGCAAACTTTTACGAATGCGTAGCAATGCTCCAGTTGGGATGGCACCGTCGCTGCGTTCGCTCGCTCCCACGAAAGGGGTCATCCATATATACGTCATACCCATGGGGGGGGGGGGGGGGGGGTCTAGAAGTCTGAAAAATCGTGTGACGTACTTTGTGGATGACCCCAGATGGATCGTAAACGTGTATACTTGTACTGCAGTGCGAACAAAATCGACGGACGGCAGCCCTGCACCTCGACCTTGAATAGGTATCGCACTCGTAAAGGGCCGGAGTGTGACTACTTTTCTTATACTTTGATAAAGCTCTGTCGCGCCGCAATCGAAAAAGTGGCCAGTTGTGCACTGATCCTTTGCCATAACTAATACTCCAAAACTAACCATAGGAATTTAGGGACACAACATAACGACTTGATTGATACGTTTTAAAGAATAACTATGCGAAATATTCAGCCTGTAATTTTATATACTTGTCACAGTTTCGTTCTGTAAATCAGATATTTCGTCATTTGTGGGCTTTTTGATGGGTAATTCACACCTATTTAATTAGGTTACACAATATTACAGGTCCATTATCCTTGATAAATCTGTAACACTAGGTAATAAGTCCAATTATCTAGTCGATCACTTGTCAACTCCCATGTGCGCCCGCGCACGGCAAGGGCTCGCCGAATCTCTGCGGGTCCTTCCACCCGCTGCCCGCGCCCCAAAACTCTTGAGAGCGCTTCTGCGAATTCCCGACATACTTAACATATTAAATTGACATATTACACGATTTAGAAGCCGCTTTTTTCTATTTAACATCAACTACATACAAGAAAACTACTGTTATTATTTTTGTTGCCAGCCACTCGCTCTTCACAGCTTAAGTAGTTATAAAAATGCGGATTTTGATGCAATATAATATGAATAAAATGTTCAAATATTTGTCAAATTAGTTATTTAGGAAACCTTCAAATGAACGCATGGGACGAAGCCGAGATTGAGGTTAAGGGCAGAACTCTAACACTGAACTAGTTATAAAACCGGTAAACGCCGTGTATTAACACGGCGTGTATTAATTTAATCGATTTGGTTTCGACACTAAAACCAGTTTGTCTCATATTACGACATATAACAGTCTGGTTATAAAATAAAATAAAATAAAATTAGATTCGCATTCTGTGTGACCTGCGTGATAATCTAAGATACTGTTATTTTTATGCTGTACCTCTTGGTAATCCAAAATAAATAAAATAAAAATTTCATAAAAATATTGCTTTGCTAATCCTCGATAGCAATATTTTTGTTTTTAATTAACATGGATTTCCGCAAAGTATCGCCTGATTCTATCAATAATATAAAATAAAAGTAAAATAAATATCTGAACAGTGTATTAAAATCATCGTATCAACCCGAATACGTCCACTGCTGAAGGTCTCCCCAAAGACTACCACAAACTACACTCACACGTTTTTTATCTCCATCAAATTCCAGTAACCCTAAACAGCTCAGACTATTTTGTAGGGAAGTGCTGCGACTTTTAGTTCGTCGTGACTATTCGAGAATCTTTACGCTTGTCATCGGCCATCGATTCTTCGAACTATACGGATTGTTCTCAATGATGTTTACTCTCTTTAAGTCTAAAGGTCTCGACATGTCCAGCCCATGGCCACTTCAACATGCTAACTCTAACAGCTATGTCGATTATTTTAATTCTTCTAAGGGTTTCCTCATTCATGTCGATCACGTGAAGAAACTCCGAGCATCAATCTCTCCATGGTACGTTGAGTGACTCTGAGCCGGTTCATAAAAACCATAGTGAACACACGAAGATATTTTGACAAAAATCACTGAAATAGATTATTTAAAAGTCCCTGGGTGGAAAACAATTTATATATATTGTATTTTTTTATGTTCACTTATATATATATAAGGCTACACGTGGAAACAGCTGGACTGCATTTGAACTATTTTTGAAATAAGGTTAACCGGATATTTAAGGAAGGAAGCTCATTTAACTTAAAGGAAACATTCTTTTAATTTTCCTAAGATCAATGACTGCATTCACAGATCTTGTGAAAAGCTTACCTGAACCGGGAATCGAATTAACTAAACACGCAAAAAATAGGTGCGATAGGATGATAGGATCCAGAATGTTAAGGACTTTTTTTTCAATAAAAGTTAGGTTTCAGGCAATTTTTTAATGTCTATATAGGTACAGACGGGACGATTTAATGGCCTTCAAGAAGTTCAGATCTTTGACCACGTTTAACCACGAACGCTGAAATTTAAGCTATTTAAACTGTGTTAGTGATAATCGCGGAAAGCGAAGACAATATTGAGTACTACCTGTATTTTCTACATTAGTTAAAAAGAGAACAAACCAAAATAGATACAAGTACCAAGATGAAATTAATCACTTATTTATTTCATGACGTGACGTTCAGAAGTTCACGGCTAGGTGCAGCTACATTGCTATTGTACATTGTTTAAAGGCTGTGCATAATTATACCTGTTTATAAAATTCATATTTTTGCGTATTGCGTATTCATAGGGTTGCGTAAAAATCAAAAGGAGAAAAGGTGCTTATCCTTATCATGATAATTTTGCTAACCGCCTGTCTGTCCATAGCACGTAATAACTCCTTTCCAGTAACGAGTTGAGTTATCAAATGTAAATCAAGAGGTTGTATAGCATAAGATCATTAATACCTAATTGTTTACCTCGACGTGTTGTAGCCCGGCTAGAGTCGGGAGTAAAGCTCGAACCGTGGTTTATAACGATATAATAAAATTAAGCAATAAACTATATACAATATGAAATAAAGGTAAAACGGCAATCAGTCAATACGCAGTATTTAGGTATTGTATGGTCACTGGCCTTAACGATGCTGAGAGACTTGGTGGCGGTGGTAGGACAGGACTTCAGGATGGGTCTGAGGACAGGACTTCAGGATGGGTCTGGATCTGAGGGTTTCAAGTCGGCTCCAGTTCAGTTCAAAATCGACGCTACACAACGTCGGTTGGTACAATATCCGCAGGCGATATTGCAGTCTTCAGTCCAATAAAAAGGACTGCAAAGCAGCAGCCCTTACGAGTATTTATAAACACAGTAATTAATATTTAAGCAGTTTAAAATAGCATATGTCAGTATATTTAGCGAATAACAAGATATCACGGCGATATGAAAAGCGACCGAAAAATGTACCCGTGAAAAAAAAGACGATCGTAAATGCTGTACATTCGAAAAAGGTTTCTAACCGGCCAGTACTGCGCCAAGGAGGTTTGCCGTGTTACAGTGTAAAAAATCATAGTTTTAAGACTTGAAACAATTGTTACAACTTTCATTTTCATCCTTATTGTTCATTTTCATGACAGGTATAGATGAATTATCGAGAGCTTCGAATTGCATTTGTACTCTACAAACATATTTGTACCGTTCGCATGAACAGGACAATAATGTAAGTAGCTTTTTTTATGGCATCGCGCTCTTGGCGCATATGTAAGTAGTTATTTCTCTTAATTTAAATAATATTTAGAAGTTGACACTTCGGGTGTTTATTTCTTTAACATATAAAAAACCTTTTACGATAGTACGAAAAAACTGAAAAATCAAATATAGATTTCCTGTAAACACACAATCGCTACATTAAGGTGGGTTTAGACCAAACGAATTCTAACACATTCTAACTCCACTCTACCAAATTCTTGTGTGTTAGAATGTGTTAGAATTCGTTTGGTCTAAACCCAACTTTACATATGCAATTCCGTGCCTTCGGTGATTTATATATGTATACTTAATAAAATAAACGTAATGCAGCAAATTAAAATAAGAACTAGTAAATTAGGTAAATATCAGTGCAAAAAATTATTAGTCACATATAGATGTAGAAAAAATATTTCGAGCCACGATATACAATCGAATCTATGCAGTCGGCCGAGTTAAGTTTACACCTTGTTTTCATACGACATCTTAGTCGTAAGTCAACCCTTTTTAAAGCTTATTATAAAACATTTTACACGTGCAGCCTGTGGGCGAGATTTACTCAGAGGGTATACAACATGTTGCGTGTTCAGTATAACAAAATACTCAGGATACTGTTGAGGCTGCCGAAGCTCTGCGGTGCATCAGGTATATTTGCCGTAGCTCGGGCGGACACCTTTTTTGCCATTTGGAAAAGAATAGCCTCGCTGCTGAAGCAGGTGCGGAGCAGCAGCAACAGTATGCTGAGTACCTTGACTGTCCGCTCACAAAATACTGGGTCGAAGTGGTTGTTGGCAGGGCCAAGTAAATCACATCACGCCATACTGAGCAGTTTTTTCTAAATTATTTAATTGTTTTTCTTTTGGCTATTTTTAATACAACTGACATAGTTTTGTAATGCTCAAATTGTTATTAACATTTAAATTTATTTTTCTATGGATTTCATATGGTCTGAAATAAAAGAATTTTATTATTTATTCATTATAAGTTTATATCGGTTTGTAGAGGTACGGAACCCTCGGCGCACGAATTCGTTTCGCACGTGGCTGTTTTTTGGCCTTCAAGAAACAATACCCATGTTATTCAAATTTTAAGCAAGGAATCTTCTTAACATTAAGTAATTATTATATGGAGCTTCCATAATAGTAATAATTAACTTATACTCCGATTTAAAATTAAGTTTATACGGTACATAATATTTATAGTGAACTTCCATCAGATAAAACAAATAAAATTAATAAAAACCGGTCAATTACGAGTCAGACTCGCGCACCTAGGGTTCCTAGGGTTGAAAATCGTAGGTAGATATTTACCTAAATAGTCCGAGATAAACTGTACTGAGGAACAAACTTAACTTTGCTGTTGGAAAACGGTTGTCCCCATACATCGGTTAGTTTAGCAACTGCAAAAAAATGTGTGTAACGATTTTGTGAATTTCTAAAAAACAATGGAAGTTATTAAAATCAAAATTGTTTCAATTTCCTTTCCAAAAACTGTTTCGGTATACATTTTTACCGCGAATATTTAGATGAAATATTTTAAATGTGTATTCTTGTAGTTAAGCTTGCAATTAAAAATTATTGAATATTGTTTATAATGTGTTATTTGTTATGTTCATGACGAATTTATATAAATAAAATAGTTTATTGTTTTTTTAATGGCTGAACGCTGTGATGCCGTGGCACAATCGAATGTGCAACGGAAATTTAAAAAAACACATGAAAAATTGATAAATGTTGTATGAAATTCCATTATATGCCAAGTGTCAAGCCGCACCGGAAATTAGGTACTTTGCGGCCTGGATTGTCAACATATCATTGCATGTTTGAGAAAATTAATTTTATTCTGTTGTTAACGTAGTTAACCGTAAATTTTTAATGTTATATAATTGCAAACATAAAAAATTTGAACTTTTTCTTGGACCCCGCCGGACTAGTTACAATAAAACTCGAGGTTGTTGAAGACGTCAGTTCTGACGTCATTTTGTGAAACTCGTTTTTTGGTCATGAGAAAATACAGTCAACAGGAGCAACCTCGATCTCAATCAATCGACATTCGTTTATTTTTTTTAGGAAATAATTTTTCATCGTCTAAATTACATAAGACAAATTACAATAAAATCTTGTCTCAAAAATATATTACTACAGGCAAGTAAGGTAAAAGTCCTAGTCCGTAACATGGGAACGCTGAATGCTGTCGTCACTTGTGTTGCTAACGACTTAAAATTCAAGATGGCAGCTACACGTATTCTTTACTTAGGGTTGCCAGATGGTCGGGATTATTCTGGATTCCCCCGAAATCCTATGTGATTTCCAGATTTCCGCCAAAATAAAAAATGTCCCGACAACATTGCAAACGGAACCAAATACTAGACTAATGTTAAATTTTACAATATAATGTAGTCACTTGGATTGGAAAATACTAAATTATCATAACACAGAAGAAATAAACAAAATATATATGTAAAAATTAAGCTTATAAATTAATACTAAAGTAATAATTAAGATTAAAAATTTATAGCTTAAAAATTTTTTTTTGTCGTCTTAATGAAAAATTTAAGTTAATTTGAGAATGTTTTAACACTGAAAAAATAAATTTATGTATGCCCTTAAACGCACTTTTTCATTCTTAAAATGACAAAATGCTATTTTTTTCATACAATTACTAGTACAGCGAAGATGACGTTACAGAGTGCGTCCGTTTTGTAAGGGCCGTTTTTAACGCTCAGTGCGGTCGTCTACTTTTGATTGCAATTTGTGGCTGTTATAGTTATCCAAGAGTAGTAGCTATAGGTATATAGGTATTTCTTCCTCATAAATTGTAGAATCTATTTACACCAGAAACAAAATTTAGTACACAAGCCTACTGCTGTTATAAAAAAGTTTATTAGATTTACTTCTTCCGCAAGGAAGCCCAAAATTCCAACATTTTAAATTTTTGTCCGCATATTTGGGTTCTTACCTACCCCATTGGTTGTTTAATTAGCTAGTGACATTTTCGGCCCTTTAGCATTTAGACAAATCATTTTGGAGTCAACAGCTGGTCAGTTTTGAATAAAAAAAGCTATATTTTTCACATATCAAATCAGCGCCACCTCTCCATGCAAGTAAAACCGGTCTTGACAAAAGGTTGGGATCATTACAATAGACGTCAATGCGGACGTCATTATAAGTAACAAGGAAGTTGTTTTTGTACAAAAATATTTCTTTTTAATTAAAGTTCCGTACGCAAAGAGTTCCGACGGAACCCTATTACTAAGCCTCTGCTGTCCGCCTGTCCGTCTATCGCAGGGATCTATCTTTTGAACCGTAATAAGGTCGAAACTTGAAATTTTTACAGAATGTACATTTATATTGCAGGTATTACAACAAATAATAAAAACAAAATAAAATGGAAACGAAAAAAAGGGTCCCTCATACAACATAAGTGTTTTATTGCGTCTTTTTGCTCAAAGGTGGTAGGGAACCCTTGGTGCGCGACTCCGACTCGCACTTAACTAAATACAAAAAGTGCTGACAAAGGTACACGGCTCTATAAAAATACTTTTTTGGCGCTCCAATCATTTTTATATTTTTGTTTACTGAGAATACACAAATTCAGAAATCACTCATAGACTTATCGATTAGCTCGTCGGTTTGTAAACCGAGACCGACGTAACTTCTCTGTTTACAAACATACTGTAGCAGAATGGCATTTTTTTTCAAAAAGTAGAGCTGATCTTGACACAATCTTTATAGCTTTACCAATTTATTTTAAAAGCATACCAAGGGCACTAAAATCATGTTAATTCTTACACCAATCTCATACAATTATGTTTCCAAATTTTCATCGATGTCAATCGATCCTGTTTTTTGTGCTGTATAAATGTTTGAACTAGTGCATTTAAAGCGCTAGTAAAGCCACATATGAGACTCAAAGGTAAGGTTTCCTTCAGTGCACTCACTTGAAACGGTTCAAAGAAAATGACAGAGGTTTATGATGTCATCGACCTGGTTCCGCTCAAACGAAATGTATGGGTTCACCAATAATATGTAATTTCGGAGGTGAAAAAGTTCGTTTAACTATATAGTTAGGGATTCTAAAAATACCATTTTGTTTATTTTAGGATAAAAAAAGATGCCTTTGTTTTGCTCGACTTGGCGGGGGCACTACAGTGCCCCCAGATATTTTTATACATAATATTTCTTAATATTGTCTTCGGTTTCCGCGATTATCACTCATAGTAATAAAACAACTTAAACGAATTAAATCGCGTAATAATATTTCTTTTTCGCCCTATTATTTCTTAATCTTTTTGATATATACTTAGGTTCCGTACCTCAAAAGGAAATAACTGGCCAAGAGCATGTCGGACCATGCTCAGTGTAGGGTTCCATAGCCGTAACTATAAGGGAAATTACAACAACAAAAGAGCGTATCTTCATAGCAATTACGTCCTTTTGTTGAGAAGCGCAGTTTATCGGCAATAACTCAAAAACAGTTTATCCGATCTTGTTGAAAATAATTTTCGTTGAAAGTATTAATTAAGCGTTATCTTTGCAATTTTTTTTATATTTTTCGGACACACGGTTTAGATGGAGGGGGGGGGGACACAATTTTCACAACTTTCGGAGCGATTATTTCCAAAGGTATTCACTTAATCAAAAACATTACTTAAGAACCTTAAAATGTTTTTGAAAGAGCTGTCGAACTATGTAGCACACGTTGATATTTACTGAAAAAAATTTTTTTTAGGTTCTGTAACATGTATGGAGTGCCCCCCCTAAAAATAATTATTTTAGTTATTTAACTACCAAACTAAGTAGCGGCTCATACAAGACACCTATATTCCAAATTTCATCAATATCCATCGTGTAGTTTTTGAGTAAAATGCCTGTGACATACGGACGGACGGACATGACGAAACTATAAGGGTTCTGTTTTTGCCATTTTGGCTACGGAACCCTAAAAACGGAACCCTTATAAGATCACTTTGTTGACCGTATGTGTATAGGTAATAATCTGAAAAATATACATTTGTTATTAAATCATAAAAAATATAGTCTTCACTAAGGGAATCAAATTCATACGGAACCCTCGGTGGGCGAGTCCAACTCGCAATTTTCCGTTTTGTCAATTTGCATTGTATTAAGTATAAGATATAGACAAAAAGGAGTTTTCATCCACATAACTACAAACTTTGTAAAATTCGTCATCCCTTCTACGTATTATAAGACATAGTAACTACGTCACACGCAGGACGATCTACGTAGTTTCGTAGTACATACCTGCTTGATACGAAACCATCACCTGTCATACCCATATGGCATTCACTCGTTGACAGTGCGGTATCCTCGGTGGCTCACGCACGTTTTAAGGCCGCAGTCAACCAGTCTGTTTCAAAACTTTCGACCGTGCTAAGGTATTTTTGTTAATATTGAAGTTTATTAAATTTAATGCGGTATAGAAATAAGTTTGAATAAAAAAACAAGGATTTATCATCTACAATCTGCTGCTGCCTAGTCAAGGTACTTTTTTTTATATTAAAGTTTATTTTTTTATATAATTTTAATGTACTCGTAATACTAATCTGTTATTTAATGTTTTGCTGCTAATATTAAAAATAGTACTAATTTCTCCGCACATTTTAACAGTTTCAAAATAATTATAACCGTGTAATGTCAGTATGTTGCGTGTTAATAAAAACATGATTAGAAGAATTTGAGTAACTAAATAAATCTTCTTCTTCATCGTTCCCTCATTACTGAGGATCGCGACCTCACATTGTTGATCTCCGAAGAGTGCGGTCGTAGGCCGTATGGACCGCATGCTGCCGCCAGCCAACTTTTTAATGGAGTCAGACCATCTTGCTGGTGCTCTTCCTCGAGCTCGCCTCCCATTTGTTAATGGAACATACATAATAATAATGCTATTCTGCTAACAGGCCTTTAATTCTGTTAAGGTAGGTACAGGTATTTTTTGTTGACATTTCAATATAAGAAAACACATTTCTAACTAATACATTTGACACTAATACCTACATATGTGTGTAACAAGCCGGTAAACTAAAGAATGACCCATATAGCAGGTGTTTGTAGCCGAGCCGCAGGTGAAGACCATAAAGCCTTAAAAACATTACTAAGCCAAGTTCACTTCTGTTGTATCATATACTTTAGACTATAAATTGTTTATAAACATACGTCTCAAGACAAAGCGAGCATTTTCCTCCTTAGAACGTTTAATTGCCCTGACTTGGACTTTCCGGGTGATTATCCGAATACCGGACGTTTAAAATCCGGATATCCTGGTACACATCGTTTACTTGGATAAATTGTTTCCGTGAGGTCAAATAACTCTTGCAAGGGGTAAAATCAACTAGAGTCTGTGCGGAAAGAGAATAGGATTTAGATTTGGGGCCGCTGTAATGCTTTTCTACCGTATTTGCCATACTGGTTAGGTTAGTGCCAGCGTGTCTCCACGCCTATTCTCTTTCCGCACAGACTCTAGTAAAGCAATCTTTTGTTTTAGTATTTTGTCACAATAACGTAACGAGTCGTGTTGTATGTAACGAAGCGAACAAAACTCTTTAGTAACTCTACACGTATGATATGAAACAGTTATTGCTCCAGGTTATTTCATTTAGTTTTTGATTCAAGACTATCTAAATATTTTTATATCGTTAGTCCCTCGTTCAAAACTATTATGATATATATACATTGTATTTTATAAATATTGTGTCTAAGCTAAGATCACTCCAAATCGGGGCTCGGAACCGGTGTTTTGCAAAAAACCCGAAATAGCCCAATATTTTGAATTACACTCAAGAACAAAAGTTTCGGATCACCGTTATTTAAATAATAGAAATAGGTGATTCTAAAAACGGTGATTTTTGCGATATTTCACTCCGTTAACGTCTTTATTACCCGACTGCGGCGAAGCCCAATGGAGGGTTATGTGTTTGACCTGTATGTATGATGTATGTAATGTATGTCCGTTCCTATGTCCGCTCGTAACTACTCAACGGCACAACCGATTTTGATAAATGATACATCATTAGATTCGTCTTGATGGTGCGAGTGTCACTGGGTATGAAGTTCATTAAAATAAACAAAATGGCGGATTTTATGCAGTTTCAAAGTGCACCGCGGTCGGGTTTTTTTTTTAGTAAAAATGTGGTTATTTTTCCTGTGTTTTTACGAGTTCGATCTAGAGCTGAAATTGCTGTTACTTTCAGTGTTATTTTTGCAGATAATCTAAAATTAATTAAAGATCAAAACGGGATTCAATCATTTCACGACCCTGGAGTATTTTAGGAAACATGGCGGTATTTGACTGACCCGAAATTTTCGACCGCGAGTGTATTTTATACTTTTTATGTAGCGCAAGCATGTATTTAGGTAATGATTTCGTATTATTAGATTGTCCGATTAAATAATGATATAATAAACCAAAAAACAAAAAGAACGGCAAAAATACCGCTATTTTGTATGGAGACAATATCCAAGGCCTGCTAAAATTGCTAAAATTCAAACAGGAGTCTAGTTTTCTCCACTTACATTCTGTACACAAAATAAACCAAATATAATTCTAGTCTAGTCCTTTTAACCCAAACAATACGAATATATACTTTATGCCACACCTGGCCATAAAGTGGCTTTTTCCGCACGCTGCGCGTACGGAAAAAGCCGCTTTCTAGCCAAGTGTAGACATAAAATGATGTACAAAACACGGGAGGTAATAACGAAAGCCCTCGATCGCATATTTACGTCCCTGCAGCTCGGGCTGCAAACTTCTGCGATCTCGGCCTTTCTTTTTATTACCACCCTAGTTGTGTAATGTACTATTAACCGGTACCTCTTGTTTAGGTTATTATGGGTAGGGATCATAACGACTACATTGGTTAAACGACCAAATCATCATAAGGTCCAGATCTCTAAAGGACCACCTCTTTAGAAAGCCCATATCTCCGAATGACTAGGTAGCAAAACGACTACTTCTTGAGAAGACCACATCGTTAATAGTCCACATATCACAAAGACCAGGGAGCAAAACGACTAGTTTGTGAAAAGACTATTTCGTTAATAGACAACATCTCAACCCTTTTTTATTTGTTTGTCCAAAGGTATAGTTGGTCCGAATATTCTTTCCGCGTATTAATCAGTTTACAGATGTCATCGACTTTTTGGAAAAATTATAAAAAAACGACCCTAACCTAATTATTACATTTACTAATTATAGCACTTCCAAAATAGTTTATCCTGTATTTCTATGAAGATTTTAACAAACATAGTTACATAAAAAAATTGTTTCTCCAATTAATTCTAGTAGATCTCATCAAGGGTTTTCCACCAATCATAAATGTTGACTAAGCATTTTCCCAGCGATGTTAGTACTTACCAGTAATGTTCCAATCATATTTCGCTGAGAAAACAGACGGACTAGATACATTTGTATGCTAAGAATATTTGTCGTCATAATGGATACTTAGTATGTTTATTCACGTATAGCTACTATCTTGTCAGTTAGGTCGTTACAGTTAAACGAGTTATATAACTGGTGGTTCTGTGAGCTGTCAACCTCACTCCGCACCGCCATTTAAAAAAAAATAGCTAAACCATCGAAATAAAATGTATGGAACGAAAACGCTGAACAAAAATGACGTTGTAATAACATATTAACGCCCACTTTTTAAAATCAATACGTCTTATGTAATGTATCAGTGGAGCTGATAAGATAACCAACTTTTAATGTTTACTATGTTTGAGTCTAAAGTCATTTATGACAAATATTAATATCAAGTTTGAGAAGGCGCAATTTCAAAAAGATTGCATATCATTTAAAAGAGAATAAATTGAAAGAAAGAAAGAAAATACGTTTAATTATGACAGCAGAGGTTACATAGTAGAGAAAAAAATAAAAAACAAGAAAACACAAGAAAAAATAAAAATCTCGCTGCCACAAAAAGGTCCCACCTCAGTCTAATGCCGACTCTAGAGCCAGCGCTGGTGGTGGTATTGTGATTTAACACACTCATAGCTCACTTAAAGGCTTGGCCACATCACCACGGCACGGCACTGTCAACGTGAAACGGCGCGGCGCCGGATAAAACACGTTGCCGCGTCAGCTTTAGACCATTCCGCGTCTGAAGAAATGGAGAAACCCTTGCGTGTATCTTCACGACACGACAACATGTTTTTTCTCTTTGCGTCGTTTCACGATGACGGTGCCGCGCCGTGGTGATGTGGCTAGGCCCTAGCTAAAACTAGGCTAAAGCTAAAACTCTATTGTAATCTTAATAACTATGATCCTTGCCCCTAAGCACAATTATGTTAAGATCAGCTGTAATCGCGGAGTCAAAGGGAATGTAATACTTAATTATTGTACGTAATGTCACAGACTCTCAAGAACATTGTAACAATTTCTAGTCACTAAATTGACTGCATCAATTGAGATTTTCTAAAATATCCAAGAATATAACTATGCATACACATATAATAAAGTCGTAGTAAGACTGTATTTTAGATATATAGGTATCCCTGAAAATATTATATTTGGTTTGACATCCGATACTGAAATATTGTATTTTTACGTGTTTCAATAAAAATTGTCGTCATTCGTTTACTTCGCCCTCGATTTGCACCTGTGGTTATCACTGAATGTCAAAGGAATGCTTACATTCATGCAATCAAGTTTTATTTGAATTTTATTTTACATGTTTCTTTGAAATATAATCTTACAAGGCTAAAATAGTGTACTTTACATTAAATTAATTACTTTATTTATAAACGACGTGATGTACGATATCGAATATTAATTTTAATAGTTTTTTTAACCCCCGACGCAACGAGTTATGTTATGAGTTTAACCGTTATATGTGTGTGTGTGTGTCTATTTGTCTGTCAGTGGCATCGTAGCTCTTAAACGGGTGAACGTGAAACATTTCGTACCTACCTATCTAATCTAATGACCCTTGTTTTTAAGATAAATTGGATTTTTTTTTTGTCGGAGGCAGTCTCGTACGTAAGTACGTAACAAATGCTTATGATGCTACGCTTTGTCGCGTGGTCAATAAATGATAAAGCATCCGTCACTCTCACACACATACTGTCAGAACTTGACGGATGCTTTATTATTTATTTATCGCGTGACAAAGCGTAGCATGATAAGCCTACAGAAGGTCCGCCGATTCCAAACAAAATATTCCAACTTATCTTAAAAACATAAAGGGCCAATAAATTGGTAGGAAAGTATTGTTTATTACTTTTAAGGATTTTATAGTCAGCGATATTTTTTTAATTTTGGTTTAACTTTTAACTAACAAAAGAAGTTAAAAGGGAAAGATTTGAAATCAAAGGTATTGCCAATTAAAAGCCGATTATTTGCATCAAACACAAACGCAGCTTACGTGCAGCTTAAATTATTTTTAGCATTACCAGTATTAATTTTAGCAATAGTTTAAAGTTTCTGTATGAGAGATTTAGTTAGGCTGCAAATATTACTGACTTACTGAAATGCCTGACTTTGTCCAACCCACCCACCCAATGAGGGTGTTTAAAAATCATAAATCCACCAGGTGGCAGCAGGGTGGCGAATGGTCTATTTGGCAGTAGATGTCAAAATCAGGTGATGTGATTGGTGGATTTTGACACCTACTGTCAAAAAGACCATTCGCCACCCTGCTGCCACCTGGTGGATTTATGATTTTTAAACACCCTCATTGACGGTTCCTCTTTCAAACAACCATACACGTACTCTGTACTTTTAGGTACCTATTTAAAAAAGGTAAACAAAAAAACCACGTGACACGTGTCAGCCAGTGGTATTGTGCCACAGATACAAAACGTTACTTTGATTGGCTGAACGATCCGAGTCACGTGGTTTTTTGTTTACATTTTTTAAAATACCTAAAAGTACAGAGTATAGGACTGGCAGTGATGACTAGTGTCCGAATGAATGAACGTGTCAATGGAAGATAGATTAACTGATTATACCTATGTATAGACGCATGACGATTAAAAAATACAAATTCAATATTAGTGTTGCCAGATGGGCCTAATGTGTAAAGATGTTCACAGTTCACACACATGCCAGAAGGGCTTAAAAACCTAACCTTAGAAAAAACTAGCGGCGCTTCCAAAAGGCATACTTGATAAGAAAGAAGGCCAAGGAAACTTATCAACCACGCCCTATGCAAAAAAAAAAAAAAAAACTGGTTGGCTTTTTTAAAGTGGGTAGGTTTGCACAACAGTAATTTTGACAGAGGAAATTTATGATTTTCTCAGTCTACCCGCGACCACGAACGCTGAAAAGGGTTACGAAACGTCGGGACTTAAAATGTAGTAATATACGCGATTTAATCCGTTTAAGTTGTTTTATTACTATAAAATAACCTTACTTAACCTAAATAAAATTGTAAAGTTAGCGTGTTCTTTGAACATGACAAATAAGAGTAAAACAGAACCAGCGTTTCAAATTTAAAAAGAAAACCATTACGCCCTAGGGCGTAATAGGTCATTTACGGCCCGCAAAACCTACGTGTAATGACACCATTTTCGAGCAAGTGTGATGAAAAGGTTTATTACTTTTACCATTTTAATTTTAGAGGGACCATGATTGTACATAATTAAGTTTTGGACTTAGCAAAAAGTAAAAAGAAAGGAAAAAAAACGTGGGGGTTTCACTTAAATGCGGTGGTGAACCATCCATTAACGTTTACTGAATCCGTAGGGTTGATCCTGCTCACGTCTCCCGAATCTTCCTGTATAATATCAATAGGGCGCTGATAATTTTTTATCAAATAAAATTTTCACATTTATAGCATTTTGTTCAGATTGTGGAAGTAAAAAGTGAATTGCGTTTTATGTGTGATATGAATAATGATGTCCCAATTTTATCAAGTGCAGACCCGATTTTTAATAAAATTGATATGGCAACGCTAGTTTTGGGCCTGTGTGGACGTCCGTGCGAAAACCCGCCGTGCGCGCTTGCGCAAATTAGCGCTGTTTATATTATTTATAACCGACTTCCAAAAGAAGGATCCCGCGGCCGTGTACCTAATATTCGATCATTCACACTTGATACACTATATTTTTCTCTTGTTTCGAATAAAATATGCATTAAATGGAGGTGTTTTTAAGCTAATGGGGTGGGGGCACTTAGTGGCCAAATGGTGGCCATGTATTTTCTTTATACCACAAGCGGTCAAAATTCGATCACAATCGTCAAAAAAATACTCTATTATGTTTGAAGCATAATATTACACACAAATGATACTGTACATCTTATAACACATTTATTTAAGATTACTTTTAAAAGGACCAGAGCGGTACCTACCGGCAAAAAAGTAGACAAGGGTATAAATTTTGAGAACAATTTAAAAAGTCAAAATAAGATTTTTACTAGACCTAAGTTAGCTTTATTTGACGGACTGAAGTGCCCTCTGTCACCAGTTTACGGGTTATCCATTCATTACCTAACACCCTGTATAGGTACTATTTGAGTAAGTCATACGAGTTAGTCAGTAATATGTCAACTTAAAAGAGTAAACAGTCGTATGTTTATTCTGATTGTTTTGAAAGGTTCTGGAGGATAAGTACTATATATACATATACTAAACAATCATAATATATACTTAAGGCTCGTTGACACATATAAGAGTCTTCCCACATTATCGACGCAGAATAAGGTTAAACTAATCATAAAAAGTTTTATTTCCATGCAATAAGACCGAAAAAGACGTCATCATCGACTTAAGTTGTAAAATAGACAACTAAATAAACTACATTTTAAGTGACTTTAAAGCATGTCCACAATTAATTTAATATAGTTATTAATTAAAATTTTGTGTGCGAGTAAACAAGCAGAACTGAATTTTACATAGGTTTTATTTTTGTTAAATTGGTGGGCGTGGATCTTAGAGCAACACGGACAATGGCGTGAAATTTCACTTGATACGATTGGACAGCTATTTAATTAACCATTTATTAAGTGTACCAGTGAACCCCGACGTAACTTCGCTTGCGGTGGTGAAATAACTTAAATGTTTCATTTTGTTTTAACCACAGAAATATATCGAGATATACTCTGTACTTTTAGGTATTTAAAAAAAGGTAAACAAAAAGACCACGTGACACGGGTCGTTCAGTCAGTGGTATTGTGCCACAGATACAAAACGTTACTTTGATTGGCTGAACGACCCGTCACGTGGTTTTTTTGTTTACCTTTTTTTAAATACCTAAAAATACAGACTATAAAATGAAACAGTTCGTCTATTTGTATGGGAACCAAGCGTGTAATGTTTTGCGTATAGCGTTTGACGTCAAGAGTGTAATTTAGTGATGGAAAACACACATATCCCATTTCATTTGGTGGTATTTGAACGATTACCATTATTATCAAATTACATTTCCATTAATTTTAGTCTATATTTTTTAACATTTTTGACGCCTAGAGACCCCTAGACGCCTAGAGATCTCTAAAAGTGTAATTTTAAGTCTTGTAATGTAACGGATCCGGAGATTATATACGTCTAACGATAAAAGAAAAAAAACTGTGCCCAGTTATTTGCTTGTTGCATTTTATAAATGTCATTTTATTCAATCATGTCACAATTATTGTAATGTTTTTTTGAAAGAAGAAACTGTTTAGTTTCTTCTGGCGCTTCTTCTCACCGGAAGGTCACCTACCGAAGTGTTAAAAGATAACCTAACCTAAATTAAAAATTTAAAAACCCCGACCAAACATAACAAACGACCTGATGACCTTGAAGACCTGAACCGATTTCTACTAAACATAGCTAAGAACACTCTCGACTAATATACCTTTCAAACAAAAAAAACCGCATTAAAATTGGATCATCCGTTTGGGAGCTACGATGCCACAAGGACATTTACACATTTACACACACAGACACGTCAAACTTATAACACCCCGTCGTTTTTGCGTCGGGGGTTAAAAAGAATCAGACATGTAAAAGAGCCCTTGAGGCCTACTTGCAGAAATAAATGAGTTTGAGTTTGATTTGAATAATCTGATGATAATGTTGACAGCGAGCAAAGAACGTCCCTGGCTCTTCATTTTAGCACGCGAGGTACATACACTATTTCCTTTTATCTCGATATATTTCTGTGGTTTTACCTGAGGGACCTGTATTATACCAAATTTAATGGAAATCGGTTTGGTAGTTTTTGCGTTATGCGTGCAAACAAAGTCTTGCTACGATTATATTATATGTATATAGATACATTTCGTGGATCGGGCGCATTTGTAGGTCGTGCGGGCGTTTTTTTTTTATTATATTGGTCAGAAACTACGGTAAGGTCTGAAACCTTACTTAATACGAATTTAATTACGCGCCGTTGATCATCCATCTTGGACTTGGACAAAATGAAGTGCCTTAAAGTTAAAGAATAATTTAGTTAACTACCCACTTACTTGCTTTTGGTAGCTATAGCTACCTCTCAAAACCCCTTATGTCAATAGTTATAGAGTTGAACGGAAAAATCGAAAGCAACTGAGTGGCTACGTGACAACTGAATTCGTGTAAAGAAGCCTTTTTATTGGCCCAAAAACTTGAAAACTCTTTGGCGAGTCACCGATGGGCGACGGCAAACGCAGCCACTTTTTTAGACGCATGAATATTTTGTTTCTTGTAAAATGTTAGTTTATGAGATGGTCCCCACTGAAAACCAGTGCCTCGGCTTACCGTGGCACTATAGTATAAATGTACCGTATCTAATACCTTATTTTGACTAAACAAATTACAATTCCAGGTAAACCACTAAGATGGAAATAACGCAAATAGCAAAGAATCCATTGCTGCTTTTGACCGAGAAGCAGATCGAGGGAATCCGTGCTTATGGAGGAATGGACCTACAACAACTCAGAGAAGCCATTGACACTGTTCATACGTGGTGCTCCAAGGAAGAACATCTAGAAGCCGCCGCAGAAACTTTGAGTGAGTCATCGCTTTTGCATTTTTATCAGTTCATTTCAGACTATGCGTTGACCATTGCTCCCATATTTGGGGATCAAGTTATTATGGCAACTGCCATTTGATCTCCTTAACTCTGCGAGAAGCCCCACCGTTGGGATCAGATTAAAAGTTACCTCAATGGGTAAGTTTACTCACGATACTCTTTCGCGTACTTTTTGCTCTCAGTATCAATGTACACCATTTTTCCCTGTTCAGTTTGTCACTAATCGAAACAAATTTTTTGAACATGCCAGTTCTTTTTATATAAGTACCGTATAGTAAGTATAATTCATCGATACTATGGGCCATCCAGCGTTATAATTTAGGACATTTCAGGTATTTCATCCCGTAAATATCCTAGCGGTACAGTAGATTGACTAACGGTTTTTTTGATGTAATAAGTGGCAAACGAGCAGACGAGCCACCTAATGGAAAACAGTCATGGCCGCCCATGGATATCTGCAACACTAGACGGGTTGCCTATTAGGGTGTCCCAGGAAGCAAATCTCCATACTAACTTTGAAGCCAAGTCGGCACGGGTTCCCATCATCACAGAGGGCTGAAATTTTTTTTTTTTTTTTTTTTTTTTTTTTTTTTTTTTTTTTTTTTTTTTTTTTTTTTTTTATTTTAGAAACTGACAAACTCGCAGCCCCTCCTGGGCGTAGCGATTGTCGGACCGGGTGGTTGGCCGTGGCGTTCCCTGGGGTCGAACCAGGTCGCTAGCCAGACCACCCTGAGTTGGTCGGACTGGGGCTGAAATTTTATACACCATAATATTTTAGTAGTTCCATCATTTTTAGGCGTTACAAAATAATAAAAAAAAAAAAAAAAAAAAAAAAAAAAAAATATATATATTTTTGTTGTATGGGCAAGTTTTTTTTTTTTTTATATATAATACATACCCCCTAAAAATGTTAAAACTAGTAAAATTATGGTGTATAAAATTTCAGCTCTCTGTGATGATGGAAACCCGTGCCGACTTGGCTTCAAAGTTAGTATGGAGATTTTCTTTCTGGGACACCCTATTGCCTATACCTTGTCGACCTTTGAGTCCCCTGTTAACACGCTTGTTGAAGTATCCAAATCATAGCATCATAGCGCTTTGGGATCACCTCAGGAGGGAGCACATTCCATATTTTGCCAATTCGTTCTGCTGCTAGTAATATAGCTGAGCTCGGACGTTCATCATCAACAATCTCCGATATCTCTTGTTGCTGCGACCCAAAATATTTTGATGGATCTTCCTTTCTACCCGTCATCAGCATCATCATCATATCAGCCGAAAGACGTCCACTGCTGGACATAGACCTTCCCCAAGGATCACCACCACTGTCGGCATTGTGCTGCTCGCATCCAGCGGTTTCCCGCGATTTTCACCAAATCGTCGGTCCACCTTGTGTTTCTATCCGTACTAGCTTCTTATTCTTCAAGGTTAGGTCCATTAGCTTCGTGTGGAGGATCATGTCGTAAAATCATTCGTAAGTTTTTGTTAGAAGGCCATGAGGATTTCCAGATTTATATAGGACCGGTTAATTTTTATTGTTTATTGGTTTATATTATGAAACTAGCTGTCACGGCGAACTTCGTTCCGCTAATAATTTTTAATTTTTAGAGGTTTTATTAGTTATTCTATTATTCAGGGCTGAGACAAACCCAAAAAATCGATGATCATAAAAATCTGTCCATCGGTTCTCCAGTTATAAATGGTGTAACGACCCGACTTTGTTTTATGTATATAAGATAGATGATACTATTCGACAACTATTTATTAACTTGTTTATGATGCTTACCTTGTTTTGCTGCTCTCCGCTCATGTTTTTCTCATAATTTCAATGCTGTGTTTTTATCTTACCACGGCCGTAATCACCAACATTCAGCAATTCAGTAAATATCAGTGTAAAGTCTAACTAATTGACAAACATGTCTTCTTTCTTCTTTAATATAATGTTATTATATTTGAGTCATCATTACTGTGCGTAACTGGAGGTCTAAAGTGTTGGTTTGTCAAAGTTCTCAAAGTTTTCCCAACTAAGCTCCAGAGTTTGGACCAAATACTCAAGGTTTACCTGTTTATCAATACCCGTGCATTTTCAGAGATGCCTTCTAGTTCGTACCAATGATATTGAGTGTTTTTCGGCGAATATATTTCTGTAGAGCTAGCACAACTAGCCCCAACTTCGCCTGCTAAAGGTAGCTGACACAAAATATAACTTATTTCATGTCCGCACACAAAGTTGCAGATATCCTGTAATATTATATACCTAAGGCAATGACTGAACTGTCAATATGGACCTTTTCAATAAGTCTGTCGACAAACTCGTCTTCGTTTTCCATCAGGTAATAAATACCTACTAAATTCAAACTAAAACCTATCTTTCATCGTATCAAAGTATGAGGAGGTATTATAATAGATGTCTAGTAACCCTAATCAAAAAATTCTTGGTAAATACATTTGAACAAAGTAATTAATCACACGCCATATTTTAATAATATAATGATACGTCGGCCTTATTAAAGAGCACGGTGAAAATGCGGAAGGCAATTTACGAGATCTTTATGAATACATTGACAGGTAATTTTGTAACATTATTTACTATCTTGTTATCTTAAATGTCACTTGTTTCCTAGTCATACCTGTCGTCTTCTTTTGTGTTCGTGCAATTATAGTGAAATGTGATATAAAGAAAAAAAAGGAAACAATGAAGGCAAGCGATAAAGAAAAAGGCTAAGCACAACCTACATTTAGAGAAATAAAAGAGAAGGTAGCCATCTAGGTAGGTAGGTAGTCTTACAGGGACATCACCGAGGGTCTAGATGGTCACATTAGAATAACTTTGATAACTATTGACTAGAATCATGATACGATTTCTAAATCCACATCATTTAGTTGCATATAAAAGACAGCACTATAATTTAGGTTTTTACACCATTGTTAATAACTAATATGAATTCCAAAAAATAGTTAAAAATCATAGATTAGAATAACAAGTTTTCTAAGTAGAAAATACTTGAAAAGTAACGCAGGAGAGAAATAAATAAAAAACAAAAACTAAAAATAGATATTAACGACACAATAATTTTACAATTTCCAGAAAAGACGCGGTTAGTAGAAAGAACTCTGCTGATAACAAAGGGATCAATAGAAGAGACTAAACGAAGGATCGACGCTGTTTTAACGTCCAGAGGCCTGATGTCAGAAGTGGTTATGAAACGTTCTGTTGAAGAGTTCAAAGTACTCCGGGGCTGTGTGTAAGTAAATCATTGATTTAAATCCAATATCATCATAGGGCCTTCTACGTCTTGACACACGATTTTAGCAGCGTATGTCCAAGAAAGTCACCGCCTTTCGTGACTAAGCAGCCCGATCCAAGAATGACATATCCCTTCGCATTTATGGCACGAGAATCGTGAATCCCCTACACAGGGGACATAATCAGGATTGTGCCTTACAGCTCGCTTTTCGGCCAGATCTCGAAACCACGCCTTGTCATGAGTTACGCAGCCTTCCAAAAGAACACCCCTCCGCGGTCTACCGCAATATCCTCCCAAACGTTGCAATCGATGCCAAATGCAACCATGTCGCGTTTCGCACAATCTTTAAACCGCAAGATGCGTCGTCCAACGTTGCGTTTTTTGAAAGCAACTTGGCACAACATGGTCTGCCTAGCCAAACGAGTGCTGTTTATGCGTTGCACATGTCCCAGCCACCGCAAGCGTCTTTGTTTCAAAAGAGCCGTGATGCTAGGGTGCAATCTCCAGCATTCTTTCGTTCGTAAGCCTGTCCTTCCATGTAATATTCAGGATACTTCGATGACAGCGCACGTGAAAAACGTTGAGTCGTCGTTCCTGCTTTGCATACGACGTCCATGTTTATAATTTAATACTTATATCGCAATTTACATTAAACATGAACCACATAATATTTCGTACATAAATTCCGAAAAGTTCGTTGGTACGAGGCAGGATTCGAACCCACGACCTCTGCTTGAAAGGCGCACGTCCGAACCACTTAGTTACCATAACGTAATGCAGAATTTCAATCTCGTGGACTTGTAATTTGGCTGTTTATCGATGGGCTGTAAGTGCTCTTAGTTATTAAAATTTACTCAACCTTTTATCACTATCCACAACCACAACAAAGATACAGGAGTTGCAAATGTCCCCAAGTTACCCAAGGTATGCCCGTTGTTTGCTCGACTTGGTGGGGCACTACCAGATATTTCCAGTGTTAGAATAAAATTGAATAAAAATGGTCGAGAAATTATAATATGTAGTTTTACGTTTATAAATTCATTTTTTATTTCAGGAAGTACATAAATATGCCAAAACTATGCCCAACAGACAATTCCAGAGTCATTATGCTAAGTTTCAACAAGGAGAACATTGACGATTTTACCCTGTTGTCCTACTTAAGATACGCCTTTTATGTAAGTTTGAAATTGCCCGTTAATGTGTATTTTTTACTATTATTAAAGTCTTATTATACTTTACTTTATTACCTTATAGATGTAACACATTTCTTTCATATTTAGTAGTACTGTAGTCTGGTTTCATAGTCCAATGCATCCAACTATGATCCAAACTATTTTGCTTTCTCGCATAGAAACCTAAGTTAAAGATACTAACAGAATATTTTTTTTATAGGTTGGAGAGTACAGACTATTTTCTGACTACACTATAAACGAAAGACACGTTATAGATTTGGAGGGAGTCAATTTTGGACTATTAGCTAAAATCAACCCCCTTTTGTTAAAGAAAGGTGAATTATTGTCCTCGGTAAGTACCGAATATATTTTTAGAATTATTATTCTTTTTAGTACCTATGACTAAATTATGTAGAAGATAATTATAGCACATATAACATCTCGGCAACGGAACGGCACCACCTCAACTCATCATTTCGCCGTCAATGAGGCGTCAATCACACTCGAAAACGTATGGGATGGGAAGTAGATTAGCAACTCCAAGCTGTCATCACACTTACGGTTAGGCGGCACCGCGGCATCAGGCTATAGCTATAGCTTGGCAAATTCGTTGGTGACACTCCCATGGTCCGCGGGCGACGGGGGACGAAGTACAGCGGGCCGTCATAAAGTGTGCGCGCGGCGGAGGCCTTCTGACAGATGCGCCAGTCGGCCGCCGTTCATGTTGGCGGTAACTTGTGACTATAACGACGGCTGCACACACACACACTGCAAAAAGCTGCTAAGATAACTACGCAAAGATGAGCCTGCCGATTGGCAAAGCTTGTCTAACCAAACAAATAGTACCTATTTTAAAAATATCTTTCTGCTGCTAAAGTGCAGTTTGAAGGCAGATTTTTCCAGGTTTTTACCTGGAAGAATCTGCCTTCAAACTGCACTTACTGCCAGAAAGCATCGAAAGACTGCTCGGCCTAAAGGGATATCGGCAGAGATATCCGTACGTAGCGTACCACGGGAGTGTCATCAACAAATTTGCCAAGCTATAATGAAAAGCAAGCGGCGAATGGGCCGCTCACAGTCCCCGCGTAAAACGCGGCGGCTGCACGATGTAAGCACGGTGACTAAGAGTTGCTCTGGTGCCGGTTGCGGTTCATTAGCTTGTGCCGAGGCCAGGCATTCTAATAACTGTGCGTTACAGTATGTAGTTTCTTACAAAGAATACTGAGCGGCTCGAGTTGACGCGCGTTCGTTCCGGTGTCGAGCTGTTATGTATGCGACAACCTTTAGTAATCATTAACTAGCTATACGTCCCACTGCTGGGCACAGGCCTACTCCCATAGACGAGAGTGAATGGACTATAGTCCCCATGCTAGCCCATTGCGGCTTGGGGACTTCACATCCATCTTTGAATTTTTTCGCGCATATCTAATAATATTTCAAACATAAGTTCCGAAAAACTCATTAGTACGAGCCAGGATTCAAGGGTTATTCTTCAGAAATATGTCTGCGACTTATTCCTCTGTCTCCATACATTTAGTATGAAAAAGGGTCAGAGGAATAAGGTGACCGCAGACATATTTCTGAAGAATAACCCTCAAACGCACGACTTGTGCTTGAAATGCGCTCGTCTGAACCGTTCGGCTACCATATCTTCTACCTTTAGTATTAATATACAAAACTGTGCGACATAAAGGGAAAGTACCTCAAATATTTAGATAGCATAGGTTGCTGAAACAAGACTTTATTTTATTTAAAAAAAAAATGGTACTGCATACAAACCTTTTTGAAAAATCGCGTACCTACGATACCATGTAATACGTAATATTTCAATTTAAATGTTCAATTTCATGGTCTTTCTTTTGTTTAAGATGCTGTGTTATTTAAGAAAAAAATATTCCATTGGGTAACCCTTTCGATCCGTATAGTAATTTTTCGTATTTGGTGGGGTCGATTCCTGGTTAAGGCAGGTGATTTTTCAAAAACGTTTGAATGCATTTCCAATTATTTTTAAAATCAAAATGAAGTATCCTTTCAGCAAAATATTCTATCTACAATAATTGAGGTACTTACTTGAGGTACCCACAGGACAGCAAATGTAAAATTTTGAATTTTTTATTATTGAAATAAACAATTTGTATTTGTATAATTTCCTTTCATGTCGCATAGTCTTGGGACACCCTGTATTAGCATACAATTTGCACCCTGTTTTAATATAGTGATTTGCCACTTTTTTCTGTATGACTTAAATTAACTTTATATGACCCCCGAACACTATGTCAGTCGCTTCAACTTTGAAGGACCACAGTGTGACCTCGAATTACGAACTGCTATTACTAAAGCACGGTTCAAATTATACTAGTAACCTTGAGACTTCGCGAGTCAAGCCCTACGGCTCCACCATTTTGAAAAAATTCAAAAACTGAATTGACAAAAAAAAATATGTTATCATCAAACCCCCACAAAATTTTACGAGAATCGGTTGAGAAACGCAACCTACAGAGGAGATCAAACGGACATCTATAGCTTGGCAACTTAGTTGGTGACACTCACCTGTGTGCTTTTTGTTCTGTGCAGCCGTAACTACTTACACAAGTTACCGCCAACACGAACGGCGACTGACGGAGGCTGCCTCCGGAGCCCCCCGTTTGTGTTGGTGGTAATTTGTGTAAGTAGTTACGGCTGCACAGAACAAAAAGCACACAGGTGTGTGTCACCAACGAAGTTGCCAAGCTATAGTCGGACATACGAAAGTATTTTTGCCCAAACTGAAACGAAGTTTAAACGCTCGGCTGATATTGATGGTGAATAAGCATACTTAGCCAGGCCCGGTTTATACTAAACTTATTTTAAAACTAAAACAATAATATTGCTTTGCTAATCCGCGATATGAAAACGTTTTAGCCAATAATATTATGCTTGATGTTATGCTTACTAGCATATTTTTTCATGCATTTGCAATTTAATGGTCTCACCCTCCCGCTTCGAAAAGAAAACTTATATAAGCAAATAAATATAACAAACTACCACCAAAAACACAAAACTCGATTCGTGTTGCGCCTCCCTACGAGACATCCTCAGGCGATGCTGTTGACAGTCCGACGTCCGTTGATGGAAACAACGCGGATTAGCAAAGCGATATTATTGTTTTTATTAACATGGATTTCCGCAAAGTAACGCCTGATTCAATCAATTATTTATTTTAAAACTTTCAGGAAGGATACGGCACTAAAATAAAAGGTATCCACATACTGAACGCGCCATCTTGGGTGGACAAATTTGTGTTTATACTCAAACAGTGCATGAAACCGAAGGTGGCTGGCAGACTGTTCGTCCATAGCAGCATCGAAGATTTTCACAAACATGTACCTAAGGAGATCTTGCCTAAAAACTACGGTGGTGATGAGCAGTCTCTTGAGAAACTAGACGGTAAGAGTTTAAACAGAAATTGTAAAACATTATATTCGAATGAAAAATAGTCCTATTTGATGCACTTTTTTAAAATAAGTAATGGGTCATCTACCATCTTTTACAAAAAAACTGTGATCGCATCACATCACATGATTTGTAAACGCAATAAATGAATTATGATATGAGACTGTTTTCCTATTTAGTCTCATTTATTATTAATAAAGATAACATTTGGACAGTGCACATAAGTAACTCCAACAAAACTCTAAATGTTTTAGGTGAAATTATTAAAAACCGTTTCATTTGATTTTTTCAGCTGCATGGACCGACTTGATGAGCACCGAAGATGCTAGGCAAAAGATAAAGGAACTAGACAATATGGTATCTGACGAGTCCAAGAGAACTGACAACAAATTTAATGAAGAATACTTGGGCATGCCCGGAACCTTCAGAAAACTTACCGTTGACTAAACATATCATTGATATATTTGCGATATAAGACAACGAGTTTTGACTGCATTAATAAAATTGCTCTATAATTGTTTTCAATTTGTATACATTTTTGGCATTTTAACAGCAGATCATTTTTTGCAAACATTACACTTATTTAACGCTTTTGTGCAATAATATTTTCTAAGTACCTAATTCTATAATATGGCAGTGGCGTGGAGTCCAAAGAACTCGATGCCTACCGGCTTGCCTAATATCAGGCATTTGAGCACCTTATTCTACAGCTCTTAAGGATAATGTAGGTCAAATCTGCACCAGCTTGCCCAAGGGTATCTTTTACGCCACGCCACTGTAATATGGTAATTTATCTTGTGACCATGTCAAAAAAAGTTTTGTACAACATTTTGTATAGACACGTTAACTGTCGCAGGTCCTTAACTTTGTTATTTTGTTCCCAATTTTAATGACAAACAATACTATTATTAATTTTCATAGTTAAGATTGAATCAGGAATATTTTTCGCTAATTATCCAAATAAATCAACAAAGAAATAACCAATAAAAAAGAATTATCAAAATTATTGGTAACAAAACAGCAATCGATTAAAGATTACTTAATTCCGTACCCGAGAAGCATAATACTGTAAGTAAATAGAAAAAATAGAGAACTTACAGTGTTATGCTTCTCAGATACGGAATCAACTAATCTTTAATCGATTGCTGTTTTGTTACCAATAATTTTGATAATTATTTTTTAATGGTAATTTTTTTGTTGATTTATTTGGATAATTAGCGAAAAATATTCCTCATTCAATCTTAACTATACTTAACTACTAACTTTTTTAGACATGTCTTTGCTGAACGGCAGACACACAAAGAAATATAAAGAGACGAATATTATAAGTAAAAAGAAAAAATAACTCAACAGATGTAAAAATACGATGTAATACAAATGTGAATATATAGAACGCTTACAATTAAAAACATCTTAATAAATACAATACAATACAATCATACTTTATTGCACACCAGACAAATACAAGGTTTTTTTGTAAAATTTTTGGTTAAAGCAATACGGAGTATGCCAAAAGTTATTAATCAAATTGAGCACGGTCAAAGTTGAGGTCATTTCTAATGATTTTAATGGTATGAATGTTAGCTTCTTTTTATTGTTCATGTTCATTTTAATACTAAGAAGGTTATATAATTTTTAAGTGTTTTTATGAAATCGAGTTTTGGTAGAATCAAATGTGAATAGAACTTTTTTCGTCCCTGCTCAATTTGATGTCATACTTTTCGTAAAGATAATATTAACTATATTTCTCGAGTTTTAGAAAATTTATTTGCTCAAAGTTTTAAACGAAGATGTGTTTTATGCAAGTACTCCATTAAAATAATGAATGATGTATTACCTATTCATACTATTAATTTTAACATATTCGCGCACATAATCTTAGTACTTGTAAACTTATCAGAAATTGTTGAAGTCTGAATGCATCCTTCTTATCATATCAGAATAAGTTTATTACTTCTTTACAATTTTATGGTGAAATAAATATCTTGTGTTATAATTATCTTGCAATATTTATCGACAAGGTATATGGATTTTTAGGATATGTGGTGGATTTCTTGTGAATAACATTCACTATGATTTTATCGAGGTGAAAAGAAAGAAAATAGATAATTATATATTAAAAAGAATTTAACTATTTGTATTCAATTTATTTACCTTACTGTTTTATTCTTCTAAATGAGAATATATTTTAAATGATATAACTGGATTATGAAGATAAATAAAACCGTTGTGTCAGGAGCAGAAATCTGACGTCGGAGAGAGTCAGCAGTCTAGCTCACATAGTGCGTCGGTACATCAAAAAATAATAATTAGGCATCCTTGTGATGTGATGCCAAAACTCAACATGTTAGTACTGAGTGACGGCAAGAGAAATGACACGCCTTTCATTATTTCCTGTGAACGGCCTTAAATCATAGTTCCTACATAGGCACCACTTTCCGGACGGTTCCTTTACAATCGTGCAATTTACTTTGGAACATTCTGTGTACACGCAAGTCCTTTTTTCGTGATCGGGACGATATCGATCTATCATACAGACGTGCTACAGACACTATAGCTTGGCAACTTCGTTGGTGACACTCACCTGTGTGCTTTTTGTTCTGTGCAGCCGTATACCTACTTACACAAGTTACCGCCAACACGAACGGCGACCAACGGATGCAGCCTCAGGAGGCCTCCGTTCGTGTTGGCGGTAACTTGTGTAAGTAGTTACGGCTACACAGAACAAAAAGCACACAGGTGAGCGTCACCAACGAAATTGCCAAGCTATAGCGCCGCGCTCGAATAGTTAAAGGTTTTTTTTGCTTGAACGGGTACTATGAGCTGTCCCAACAGTCGGAAGTTTTCATACAACAAATTTCCCGTCCGGAAAGGGATAAAAGAAAATATTAAAAAGCATACCTACTTTTCTCTATTTTTCTTTTTGTTGGTCATTATTATTGCACCCTGTATATTCAGGGATACATTTACAATCTCATAGGTCTGCTTTAGTAAAATAAACATGAAGCAAGAAACTATTTACGACGCTCGTCTAAAATCGTGACACGAACAAAACCTCAAGGGACTAGGCTTAAAAATATGTGGGTCCACATCAGGTGTGAGCTAGTGAATAAAATATGCTGACGTCTATTACTTCGATACTTCGTGCTTGCCCTTTGAACTTTGAAGACTAGGTTTTTTCTATTTCCCAGGAGGCATTTTGTGGGATGATCTCGAATTTGTCGTTTGAGAAATGAGATATACTTAGTAGAGGCGTTAAAGACGAGCCTGACGTGGCTTTTCCAAAAGTGTGTGAGGTAGCTAAGGGGTGAACTAACCTGTTCCCAGTAAGTTGAATTATAAAAATAAACGGTCCTAAATGGTGAATATTATATTATGTACAATCTAAATAAGTACGTTACTTCTTATTCTTAATTAAGTAGATTTTTATTTCCTCATTTGGTTGTTCACCAGGTTAGGACAAGTCAAGATACATAAAAAAAACTGTAGGTGGAATTACAATAAAACCAATAAATCTGCAGACAACTGCAAAATAAAGAAGCATGGGTAAAATTTATCAGAGAAGCTTATTGTTCCCTGGCCTTATTTACATTAAGGGCTTTAAATGATCCAGATATTCCAAGATGCTTATTGATTCTATCAAACAAACGGAGACGTGTTGATGTTTCTTTGTTTTTGTATGACTTGTCCTAATTTAGTGGTGCAATAATGTTAAATAGTGCAATTAGACCACAGTAACATCAACTGTTGGTTGTTACTTAGGGCGTGCAGAACCGGGAAATTTTAATATGGCAGTGCCGGGAATTCCCGGTTCTCTCATACTAATATTTCCCGGTTCTGCACGCCCTAGTTACATTTTGCCAAGGCACTTCTAGATTTTGTTACGGTCAGACAGGATAATTAAAGTATTTAAAAATATGTTCAAACCGCGATTGTTTAAATCATTATAAATAATTACTTGCCCGGGCAAAACACCGGAATTGTTTAGTTATTTTGAACATATTCTTAGGTTATTTATGTAGAAATGAAGAAAGTAAACATGAAGTAATCGTGCTTAGAAATCCATCTCCATATGATTGCTCAAGTTTAACAAACACGTTGCAAATTGTATTACTTGTTTTTTTTACTAGCCTTGAAAATAGTCTCTCACTGGGCAATGACCATTCATTTGACTTGCACAACTCCCTATTAACGAGTCGGCTAGAAACGCATTTACATCGTCCCCCGCCATATCCGTTTTGGCCTGCCCTACTGTCGCCGCCAATCCTTAAGGCATCCAGTTGGTAATTATGAGAACCTTCAGTTAATCCGGAGCAGGTGACCGTGAGCAGTCCCACTTGTGCCTGGCAGTTTTTACTCCAATAACACTATGCATGTTCTGCCGCAGCGTGGTGTTCCGTACACGATCTGTCTTTTTAATACCCAGTATACTACGTTCGATTGCGCGTTGGCAAACATTCGATTTGTACTCCTGACTAGAGTCTGTGCGGAAAGAGAATAGGATTAATTTTGGGCGGCGCTGTAATGCTTTTCTACCGTATGTGCCGTATTTTCTGTTCTGTGGCCATACTGGTTAGGTTAGTTCCATTTTTCGCCACGCCTATTCTCTTTCCGCACAGACTCTATCTGTGAGTGACCATGTTTGAGCACCGTAGGTTAGGACGGGTAGGTTGTTATGATTGTCGATTAAATTGTTTCGCTGTAATATCTTAGCTGCTTACGTAACCGATAACATCTAATCGGCTACGTAATAACGTAATAATTCATAATAAGTTTAGTGAACAATATGTAATGATAGGCTTAAATTCTTACATTCTAGGTACCTAAGTCTATACAGCAATTTATTTTATATACAGCCATGACTCACGATAGTTAATGCACGTTACATAAGGCATATTACATTGTCGTTACCTAGAGTACATCTATCTGTCTATCTATCAACCACGGATGTCCACTGCTGGACATAAGCCTCCCCCCTGAGATTGCTACAGAGGCGGTCCTGTGCAGATCGCATCCACCGGCTGCCCGCTACTCTCACGAGGTCTTCTGAGCAACAGGCGGGGGCGTCACGCTGTGCTAACCTATGCGTTATCATCACAATTGGTCACACAATTTAAATGTTCGTCGATTTCTTAATAATAGACAAGTTTGAAATTTAACAGGGTTTCATTCCAAATAAAAGAACTCAAGGTGGTTTTCTCATTAATACGTGGTTTTAGCACCTCATTAATTTGCTTTAAGTCCATGACCTGATATAGTTCTTTGATACCCTTCACCCTATAGGCATTGCTTTACCGAGAGACTTTTAGATAAAGGTAGTCAGTGTTTGGCAACTATACGAGTATAATAAATACTTTCTGTGTTCTAAGCCCTAAACTTCCTGTATTTAGCTATATTTAAAGGAAAAGATTTGTATAAGAAGAGTCAAGACGGGATACATAAAACTTAAATTTCTATTTGAGGAATAAAGCGAAATAACAACAAAGATAATATAGGTACTTAAATATTTGTATCCCTTTCTTTTAAGTAGGGTAACCACATTGTTTCCAATTTATAATTTACTTTAGAACTTTGTGTGATTACATAAATACAGCAAGGCATTTACTAGTAATCTTCTATATACTTAATCCCGTAATCCCATTTTAAATCTTAATTAAGTGATATCAAAACCGACTACGTTACCGATTTCACCCTGTATTCGCAAACCATTGCAAAATAAAGAAGTACTTTATATCTTGCATGATTTATCAAAAAAAATGTGTCAAGTTTTGTGGTCTAATCTACATTTAATATTTTAAATGATCCAGGTATCCCAAGATGCTCATTGATTCCATCAGATAAACGAAGACTTTCATCGGTACACGCTCGTGTCATCTCCTTCACATATGCCACGTGATTTTCAGAAGACAGTTCGTCGGTCCATTGATCTGAAATTGTATGATACTCGTAAAATCTTAAATTTATAAGTTTTAAGAGTCTTTAACCCTACTGCCACATTATCGGGAATTCACAAAAAAAATGATGTCTCTTTCTTTTTGTATGTCAAACAGGGACGACATAAATCTTCGCCAAATTCCCAATAAGTAAGAAGGGGATTACTAACGAGAGTCTATTAAGACTTTTAATGACTCGAGTTTGTAATCCCCTTACTGCCCGTGTTACACACAATGTTTTTCATCACATTTGCGAGGAAAAAAAAATAAAACATAAAAATCAAATAAACTAAACGCACCCGCTAAGAGACAACTTCAGCTGTCAACATTTTTCAATATAGTCTTCCACAGATAATGCTAAGAACTGCGTTTAGTTTTTAAACTTGACAGGCAATGCCGCCAGATTGTACCGATTTTCAAAATAAAATTTTAAACTAAATTAATTTAATTGCATTAAAATAATTGCAAAAATTACTGAAATAATAGTAAAATATACCATATAAGTTTTATATACTCTAAAATTGGTTTTGTAGCCAAGTTTTGAAGATGTGAAATAAACCTTGGCTGATTTGAAACCTCCTTAGTCTGAAGTGACGTACGGGTTGGTTCTATATTTTAAAACTAAACTCATAACTCCCACGGGAGTTATAGATTTTCATACAGTTTTTCCTCCCGTGGGAGTTATAGATTTTTATAACCCACGGGAGGTAAATCGGCTCGAGCTGGTCTATAAGCCCGCGTGTTATAACACCCTTTACGAGCAAGTGTGATGAAAAATAATTTACACACTCTACATAAGGACAGGTTGATCCGCTTCAACCTTCCCGCTGGTCCGCTGCTCACTTTGAGCAATCAGCGTAACTTCAAGGTGGCCTTGGCTTAGCGTCCTGGTTCGATCCCTGGGAACGCTACGGCCCATTGCCTGGTCCGATTTTTGCAATAGTCAATAAGGCTTGCAAGTTTGTCAGGCTTCAAAAAAAAGTTAATGTTTAAATAAAAGAGCGTCTGACATTAGTCAAGGTATTGAATTAATATAACAATGTCAGCACAGAAACTCTTACGCCGACCACTCGCTTGCTCGCTAGTTTGCGTTGAACTCTGTTGCTATAGAAATAAAAGTGCTTTCGCAGGAAACAATTGTAACCGAAAGCAAGAGCCGGTTCTTCACGGGGCAGAGGTTTTACATAGAAACCGGTGGTAAATGTTGACATTCATAAGTGCATTTTAATATACCTAAATTGAAGAATTCTTTGGCCAGATCTCCAGAAATGAGGGATCGATAGAGCGGTCGGCGCACTCACCAAATCATCTGTGGTTGAGTGCTCTCGCAACACTTTCAACCACCAGAAATGGAAAAACATCGCGAAGGAAAGTTTGAAAGTCCACCAACAAGAAACCGGAAGTGAAGATCAATCATGATACCACGTCCGAACAGCCACAACCACTCTGTCAAGAGAGAGAGGTGTAAGACTTAGAAGAATTGAAGAATAAAAAGACCTTTGGCTTTGACTTACCATAGAGTTCCATGAGAGATTTCTGCTGGCCCCCATAATCTTTTGGCAGCAATTCCTTAGGCAAATGATCATATAAATCTTCCACTGTTTTCACGACCGAAATTCGGCCTCCAAGTTTTTCGCTGAGAACTTTCTTCAGAAGATTAGAGAACAAATCGATGACCTTTGATGTGGATATAATTAAAATATTCTTTATCCTGAATCCAAAGCCCTCCTGAAAGAGAAAACAATATCAAGACACGTGTTATAGATGGAATTATTATGGGGTAACTCAGTGTAAGTTGACAGAGTGTTTATTATTCAGAAATCTTTTTCTGAATGATAAACACTGATGACACACTTGTGTCAGAGTCATTTGTAATGTTCTCAATTATGACAACTGCATACTCATTTTTAAGAAACTCCACATACTCCCTTTGGCTTGCCTATGTATTAGAGAAATATGTGTTTTTGTTAATAGCCACCAATCATTCTTTAGGAAACTAGGTGAAGTCAAAAAATTATGAATCTGTTGTATAAGCCACGTGCTTACAAATCAATATATGGGAGAAATGTTTTTAATATGTGCATTAAACTATTTAATAACTTACCTGAAGACATCAAAATGCTTCAGGGAAATAGCTTTAAAAACAAATTAACCAAATGGCTTCTTGAAAATTGCTTTTATAGTGTTAAGAAGTTACTTAGACCGTAAGTGACCTGATCTGTTATTGTGTATTGTTGTTGTTTCTAGTCCTGATTGAGAATTGACATTTATATTTGAATCGTAATTTTATCATTTTTAATTTAATTTCTATACTATTATTAAGTATTAATATTTTTTTAGGAATTGTTTCGTGTATTAACTTTTTTTTACTTAAATAATCAGTATTTCATTGTTAAATAATGGAGCGCGCTTGGATATTTACACGCCTGCTTGCAAGCTGAATACACTAGCAATATTTTTCTTCTAAAACTTAGAATTAAGAATTTTGAATTTGAATTGTTGAAATAAACGCGTATTTATAATGTCCTATAATGGTTTTCAGTTTATATACTTCCCGTTATGATTGGCAGCCCGGTCAAGTTATTTACCAGTTCTTCTTTGTGGAAGAACGCCTTTTAAAGCCACATCGCAATTACGCTGATCGAAGAGCATCTATCAGTTAAAACGATTCAACTTAGCCCTTTGAGTGTGAACCTGGAAGGTTTCAATTCGCTCCTGGCGGTTCGTACATCAAGTCCTCCTAACAACACCCCGAGTTATTTACTCCTTTCCCCTCGTAGTTAGTATGATTTTACTTTTGCAGTTTATACATCTGGGCAGAAAACTGCCGTGAATTGAATTATCGGATCACTCAAGTTGTAAAATGACAAGACTTTCACTCGACATGTTTCGGGACCATTCGGAATTTCCTTAATAGGCTTTCTTTATTACCTCCCGTGTTGTGATTTTATGGCCAGGTGTGGCATAAACACATTTTCTCAACTCTTACCGTATACATAACAGCCACGTTATGCAAGTCCACGAAATTCATCTGAGTGACTAACTCCATAATATTGGCGTCTCTTAGATCTATGATCACAATAATGCCGTTCGCATAATCATTACGTTTTAAATACTCGCCAAACTGAAAAAAAAACAGATAGCTATAAATTTCACGTAACTAAATGCATAGAGCTTTTTTTTTGTATACTGTATAGAAAGTACTCACAATCATATTATGTCTGTAAGCATCTAGGAAAATAGAAGATGTTATGTTGCTCTTCATCTGTACCACGTATACTCTGTAGTGGTCTTCAGTGAGTTTTGGCATATAAACATTTACGCTGTACAAAAAAAAAAACAATAAGGGCCGATACAGACGGACTGCAACCCAACTGCAACTCCCTACGATTTGTATGGGAACTGCATCACAACTGCACGCCGAAGGCGCGACTGGCGCGTCGGCGTGCAGTGCTTTTACATTTTGGGAATTAAAAAATGAAGTGTGAGTGAGCGTTTTCCAAAAAAAAATCCGGGGTAGCTACTTTCTCAAAATATGGACTTGTGAGGTTTTTTGGCTCAGAATCGTTAGTACTTTCGAACCTTATACGTAAAAATAAGTGTCCCAATGTTTTTCCATTACGTCACCATTTTGCATAGTGTTTGTATGAACGTGACGTAGTGGAAAGACAAAAATCCCATAAGTACAAATTTTGGGACACTTTTTTTTACGTATAAGGTTCGAATGTACTAACGATTCTGAGCCAGAAAAACCTCAAAAGTCCATATTTTGAAAAAGTAGCTACCCCGGTATTTTTTTTGGAAAACGCTCGAGTGTCACAATAAATAAATAAAAATATGAACACTGTGTTAAACCTTTGTCAAAACATAAGAATATCTCATGTTTAATGCTAAACTGCAACGCCAAGAAGAGTTGTTTGTTATTTAATGAATTAGCATTATTTTTGTACATTGGTATAATTATATTACCTTACCAAATAAATAGAGGATGATAGAAGGAGGGTGCTGGAATGGGAATTACATACAGAAGAGACCGTCTAGTCTCGTGAAAGAGGATAACCGGCATCAAATAACATACTGGATCATGGTGGCATAGGAGGGCTATTCTTCAGAAATATGTCTGCGGTCACCTCATTCATCTGGCCCTTTTTCATACTAAATGTATGGAGACAGATAAATGAGTCGCAGACATATTTCTGAAGAATAGCCCAGAACCGGTAATCATAAAAAACAAACTCTAAAGGTGAACATAAAGTTACATAAAGGTGACCGACTTAAGGATAAGTTCGCTTTTCTGACTTCTTAATTCAAAAGGACGCAAATAAAAAAAAAAACAAATTTAAACATTTAATATTTTTGCATAATATGCAAAAATATTAAATAAACATATACATATTATATATTATATTATTAAATATACATATTATGTAGGCAAAGATAAAAGATTATTTATATGAGTAGGATTTTTCAATCACTTTTGCGTCGTCATAAGCTAAACAATAAATCAAGATAATATTAATTATAATATAACGTTTATATCAATTGATCATACGCCGTTAAGGAAAACAACTTAGTAAAATTATCCATACTTAATACATTAAGGAAATTTAGTACATCTCCAAAATCATACCATTTCCTAAGCCAGTTGGCAGTATATGCCTTATACTATGCAATAACTCCTTATCTCTAACTTTCCTAATGACTCCAAGACGCATATGCTATATACTAGTATATAACATACGTTTTTATGGTTTAGTGATTGCAATTAATCCACTCTAAGTGTAGATACATAGATAAGATGGCACTACACTTAATCGTTGTAAACTGTTATCATTAAAAATCGTAAATAAACTAAGAATCGCCGTAATAACACAAATTCCGTCAATTAATTGGTGATATTAGAATTTCTTGGGGTTTTACCTTGAATTGTGTTTTGTTATGGATTGTTCGTTAAAATACTCATTAAAAATATGTAGTAACACGGAAAGTACGCCGACGACGACTACTGTCATCTACAACATCCATCGGTTAGCCATTTATTTTATTCAGTTGACTTCTAAACAAAAACCCAAAGGACTTTATCCTATTTAACATGTTTTTTTTGCTATATACCTATTATATGGCCGCAGAATTTTCTTAATAATGATCTTATAGAAAATTGGGTATGAACCACAGTATGAACTCTTAAAATATTTCGTTTTAAGCCCCGACGCAAAAATAAGTATTCTTATTAGTTTGACATGTGTGTCTATCTGTGGCATTGTAGCTCTCAAACGGATAGGCCGAATTGAGATGCGGTTTTTTCCTTTAGAAAGTTAGTTTGATCAGGAGTGTTCTTAGCCTATGTTATATAGGCTTATTTTCCGCAACTCGACGACAAGTATGCGCCTATTTTGCGTGATTTTGGTTTAGCCTATGTTTTAAAACAATCGATTAAGTTAAGCCGTTCAATCAGCATTTTATGTCGCGGTCGCGGGTCATTAATTGACCATAGTTATGCAGAAAGAGAGCAGAGGTAACCTTCGTATACTAGGATTATATACGTTACGCAGTTAAGCAGAAATTATATAATCCAAGTATACGAAACTTGCCTCTCTGAATAACTATGGTCAATTGTAGACTTTGAAACTTAACGGTGAAATAGCAATATTGTTCTCGTTTATTCATAAATAAATATTATGTATTCCAAAATAAACCGATCAAAGGAAAGACTCCAAATTCTACACGGTTGTAAGACACGCAGGACAAAACCTGGTGGAGGCAGATCATCCGCTCCAGATAAACAAATCGAGGTTTTCGCTTACTACTTATTGTATTTTAGCTGTAAGTTTGAATGAAATAAATTAAAAAATTAAAATAAACCATTGTTTTGTTGCGAAATAATAGTACATTTGGTACATGCGGAAAAACAAAATCCCATCAAAAACATTACATGTAAAAAGATGCAAGTCTCGCAACGCAGTTCTCCTACAGCAAAAAAGTTTTGAGATGTAAAGTTAATCCAAGTTAGTACCGGGGGAGTATCAACAGAACTCGATTTCCACCGATTTGCCTATTATTAGATCTATAAAATGTGTTCCTCCACGGTTAAATAAATGTTAAGTTGGTTTGGTACCTCTTTACCTAGTCTACCTCCAGTGTCACTGTGACGTGTCAGTTATGGGACACCCTGTATATAAATACATAAAGGTTGATAATGACGATACTATCTAGATACTTACTACCATTTCGATAAGTCTGTCAATTCTTCTTTTACGTTAACTTTTGCGAACATATCTGGTGCCACAGTGCGCAAGGTGCATATTTTGTCCACTCTAACTTTAGCGCGCTCCACGGAACCTTTAGTGGAAATTATGACACGTTCCAAATACTCCCTGCCTGTAAATGTATCATTATTTACTGAAAGGTTAAATTAAAGTTATCAATTACTTTTAAATCTATATATACAAGGTGAATTTACGTTTAAGGGCATGTTCAGTATCGTGTTCTGATTAGGAAAAAGCAAAAGAAAATTTTTGACGTAAAAAAAATTGTCTTTTGTATAGAGGGTCGGCTAATTTGAATGACCTAGAAAAAAAATTTTTTTTCGGGTTAAAAAAAAACTCTTCCACTTTTTCCTAATCAGAAAATGATACTGAACATGCCCTTAAACGGAAAACAACCATTCAAATTTCACCTTGTATATGTATAACAAAAACGAGTTAGTTACACCATTTATTACTCGAGGAAGGGTTGACCGATTTTTATGATCTTTGATTTTTTTGGGTTTTTTCTGCCCCGAATAACAGAATAACTAAGTATTAAAACATCTAAAAAAAAAACAAAATTCTGAGGCGGAACGAAGTAATTATTTATACTCGTAATAGCGGCAAGATGCAGGGGGAAGAAACGATGGCCGATGGAGCCTAAACTTTGACGTATACAAAGGACAGGGCTAAGCGAGTGCGCAGACGGATTCAACACTTTGGCGGTAAAAATACCGCCAAATCAGTAAGTGCGACACGCTGCGCGTGCACTGCGCAGCTAGCTGGTCTTTATAGCTGCATTTTTTGTTACGGGAAAAATAGTTCCGAACTGTTCGGATGGGTTTATTATTCTTGATACGCACATAAAAAAAGAACATATTAAATTGTCAATTATATTATATGAAAGCTAACAAACCAATGTATTTTGTGAAAATGTCACATTAAACTGTTTTCTTGACTGATACCTACTGACACGACATATTATGTTCGTAATAGGGTATTTGACAACAATCAAAATAAATTCATTAACTCTAACCAGCAAATTACGCTTCCAAAGCAGCCCGGATAAAATCATTCAAACTTATTTTCATGCCATCAACGATTTTACAATGACGAAAACTAAAAATAAGGCACCATGTTGAGCATGACGTCACAAGATAGTATTTCATACTAAACTGCATACTTTCGGAGCGTTTTGACACTTCATAAAAAGAAGCTGATTTGAACTGTCATCAAGTAGCCTATTAGAAAAACGTAGTGATATAGCTTTTTGCAAAGAGGTTATCATTTCAAGGGTCGATTCGATAAGACATTATATGTCTTAACTTGACATTCAACATTATCGAACTAAAGTTTCGACCTTATTGCATTATGAGTGTTCTAACAACATTTAATGGAAATGGGTCCCAAATTAAAGCTCGTGACGTACCATACCAGTGACGTGGCGTAAAAAATATCCTTGGGCAAGCCGATGCAGATTAAGTGTAGGTACATTTTCCTTAAGAGCTCTAGAATAAGGTGCTCAAATGCCTGGGAAGCCGGTAGGAATCGAGTTGTTGGACACCACGCCACTGGTAGGTAGGTAGGTACTTGTGTTTGATATAAAAGTATCTGTGACTGCACAGTGAGGGAATAACCCGTGTCGTTCCAAAATGACACACGTAGGATATTAAAAAGAATAGAATTACTTTAGGTAAGAACTACACCTTCTTGGAGATATTTAGATTTTTTAACACAAAGTATTTCTAATATTTAGAGGTAAATTTTAGTTGATCCAGAGTTGCGTTGGCGTCACGTCAGTGTCATTTTTTTAGGCACTAGGTAAGTGTCCAAAAGTATATTAAAGATTAAATATTTTTAGGCACTAGGTAAGTGTCCAAAAGTATATTAAAGATTAAATATTTTTAGGCACTAGGTAAGTGTCCAAAAGTATATTAAAGATTAAATACAACGTAGATTTTATTTGTTATTAATAATTTTAGTTTTATCGGTTATTAACAATGGGTATCATTTAATCGATCAGCAAAATATTCATATTTTGGTCAGCAGAAATATGTATTTGGTCAGCCAAAATAGCTAGTTGGTAAGCAACTTATGGTAAGCAAACATTTATAAATCAGGCTGCAATTAATGATATACCGATCTGCTCTAAATTATTTTGGTCAGCAAATTAAATATTTGAGCTGCATTAAGCGATCTACGGTAAATCAAATTTTGGTAAGCAATCAGTAGGTAAGCAAAATATTTCATTTTGTTCATCAAAAAAAAGGGGGCAATAAAACCTAACTGGGCGCAACTATTCTGCCGCCAATCGTGTGCGCATTTTGTCATTCGGTAATTGTCAGCTGTCAAGTAGCAGGTGTCACTGTGATATATACAGGGTGTCACTGTGATATATACAGGGTGTCACTGTGATATATACATAGTGTCACTGTGTTAT
Organism: Eudemis profundana; assembly: GCA_947034925.1. Classification (NCBI taxonomy): domain Eukaryota; kingdom Metazoa; phylum Arthropoda; class Insecta; order Lepidoptera; family Tortricidae; genus Eudemis; species Eudemis profundana. The sequence goes on from OX344812.1 coordinate 10,936,703, forward strand.
ATACAGGGTGTTACTGTAATGTATACAGGGTGTCACTGTGATGGGCTCATATAAAATTGGTATTTCGATTTTTTATACATCTCATAATGTTTAGAAGTTATATTATTTATTCACAACGTGTATCGTTTCGTTTTTAGGGTCAGCAAAAAAAATAACCCTAACCTACCTATTTTTGAGAGCCGTTTCGTTTTTAGGGTGATCAAAAAGAAAATAACCCTAACCTACCTATTTTTGGGAGCCGTTTCGTTTTTAGGGTCATCAAAAAAAATAACCCTAACCTACCTATTTTTGGGAGCCGTTTCGTTTTAGGGTCATCAAAAAAAAAATAACCCTAACCTACCTATTTTTGGGAGCTGTTTCGTTTTTAGAGTGACACCCTGTATACATTACAGTGACACCCTGTATATAACACAGTGACACCCTGTATATATCACAGTGACATCCTGTATCTATCACAGTGACACCCTGTATATAACATAGTGACACGCTGTATATATCACAGTGACACCCAGTATATATCTCAGTGACACCCTGTATATTTCAATTAAACTGCTTACAGACATGTTTTCTCTGCTGACAGTGACATCCTGTATCTATCACAGTGACACCCTGTATATAACACAATGGCACCCTGTATATATCACAATGACATTCTGTATATATCACAGTAACATCCTGTATACATTACAGTGACACCCTGTATACATATAACACAGTTACACCTTGTATATATCACAGTGACATCCTGTATCTATCACAGTGACACCCTGTATACATTACAGTGACACCATGTATATAACACAGTGACACCCTGTATATATCACAGTGACATCCTGTATCTATCACAGTGACACCCTGTATATAACACAGTGACACCCTGTATATATCACAGTGACACCCAGTATATATCACAGTGACACCCTGTATATCTCAATTAAACTCTCTGCTGACCAATTGTAAAATCTTGCTACCCAAGTAATTATTTTGCAGCTCGACTGTTTATTAGGCAGCCAAATGATAAAAAAAGCAGATTAATATTGGTTAAAATGTTAACCGTTTTTAAACTGTTTGTTGAACAAGAGTTGCCGCCCGATTTTATTTATTGCCAGCCAAATCTTTGTATGCTGCCCAAATGATTTAACTGCTTATTTTTTTTTTGCGGATCAATTTAAATAACGGCTGACCAAAAATTTACTTTCCATTAACAATTACAGTACGCACCGATATAAAAAACAGCACTGCTTCTTAAACGCCGGTCACATTATTTTTACGTTTGACATTTGTAGCTTTCATTTTAGTCTACGGAATAAAAAATGGACTTTAGTAGATAGATATAAGGTGCTAACAAAATTAGGTTCCAATATTTTAAAATATATTAACTTACATCAAAACAATTAAGTTTTTATAGAAATGAAGAAAACTTTTTATACAATATTTTTGGTATTCTACTAAGTAGATCCATTCAAACAAGCATTTTTCAAATCCAGCCGTCATTGCGCAATCGAGTAACAAACATAAGTACAAAAATACATACCTAGACGAATTGAGAACCGTCCTTTGTTTGGGAATTTGTTAAAAATAGTGTCACAGACTACTTACTTACAAAAATCTTTTTTCACAAAATGCTCCTGCTTTTGAATCCAATCGTCCAAAATATCAATTGCCTGGTCCATCATTCCTGGTTTATCTAAATTATATTCTTTTCTGACATCGTCTACAGTTGTTGGATTGAATTCCAAAAGGCTTTTATTTGAAATTGACATTATCACGAAATAATAATGATTGGACCGCTCGGTTCAAGATACGAAATAGAAGTGGTTGGACGAGTATAATTATAAGGAACGTGTTTAGTGTGTGCGAGCTTGCAGCCATGCATTTGGACGTCAGAAGTCATTTTATCATTAATCATTTTCAGGGTAACCATAGAAAATGGAAAAACCGGAGTATTAAATGTGTTTTTTAATAAAAACTAAATAAGCGTTATTTAATAATAAATTGGAAATAAACCGCAGTGCAATAGTGAACAGTCTTGTTAGCTTACTCCGCCTTTTTCACGGCTTTGTATTAAGGGAACTAACTGTATGTGGTGAACTTTCGGCAAAACATATGTAATATACTTTTGTATAACGTGGTGAACTAACTATATGCTACGTTTAGCTTAGTGGGAGTGACCGCCTGCGAAGCTAGAGGTCGCGGGTTCAAATCCTGGTAAGGGCAAATATTTGTGTAATGAGCACGAGTATTTATTTGTTCCTGAGTCATGGGTGTTATGTTTTCTATTTATTGAAGTATGTATGTCGTCATCCTAGTACCCATAGTACAAGTATTGCTTAGTTTGGGACTAGGTCCATTTGTATAAGATTGTCCCCCCCATATTTAATTATTTATATAGTGCATAATATCCTGTTAAAAGTGCAACGAACGAGTCTTAAAAAACATCCTAATAACAAACATAATTTTAACCATCTACCTGCAGACAAACTCCGCGTATTCACAGTTTTTGACGCAAACCCGTAAGTGCCGGGATCTGCACGGCGCTTGCGACCTTTTTGCCAGGCGGCGTGCTGCGACACTGTTTTTACGAATTCCTAAAAATTGCTGCAAGTTAGGAAAAGGGTTTTATTTTTCCTGTATTATATAGGTATGATATTAATAGAATCGGTAATTATTACAATTTTGACCCGACTGCGGCGAAGCCCAAAGGAGGGTAATGTGTGTTGACCTGTATGTATGTATGTCCGTTCCTGTGTCCGCTCGTAACTACTCAACGGCACAACCGATTTTGATAAATAATACATCATTGGATTCGTCTTGATGGCGCGAGTGTCACTGGGTATGAATTTCGTTAAAATAAACAAAAAATTTTTTAGTAAAAATATTTAGTTATTCTGTTCAGTAATTTCGGACATAAATGGTATTTTATTAAACGTTTTTTTTATATTTAACCAAAAACTACATGTCTAAGAATGCGTTGCGCCTTTCATTTGATGTCCCACTCGATACAATAGCTCTACTTTTGATTTTCGACATTCCATTTCGGTGCCGTTTAAAAAAAGTAACAAGGTATAAAAAAAAATCTGTTTTCATCACTATTCTAAATTTCATGTCGATAGTATCAGTAGATTACGAGTTTACGAGATATCTTGCTGTGACAGACGGACATACAGACAGAGTCGCACCATAAGGGTTCCTTTTTTACCATTTTGGTACGGAACCCTAAAAATTAAATATCCGAACCTCCAAACATCTACACAAACTTTGACAGGACACTAGGCTTATTACTCCTCAAACTAAACAACATTTGTTCAGCAACATTTAAAAATAACTTGTGTCTTAATTTTTAGTACACTTTGAAATTAATTTGAAGGCGCAATGTATTGCGATTTTTTTGTGTTTGTAGCGTGACAAGCGACGTCAATTAGACTGATGTTAACATACATTGAATATATTATTTAATTAGTATGAAAATGAGCAAATCTTAATTCTACATAATTTTTCAAAGAGTTTGAACAAAAGTTACATTGTTTGAGGAGTAGAATCTACGTTTTAATTTTTGGATCGTGTTACAGGGCCTACAGTGTATAATAACAGTTAATTAATGAGCATGAACGTGTTAATTACTAGTGAGCAATAAATACATAGTGGCAAATGACTTCGTAAGTATCACAATAAACGTTAGTAACAATATACATGAACCAATCAAGCTGTCAAGCAATCTTATTGAGGGAACCGGCCTTTGTAATCTATTTAACAATGGTTTGATTAACACTAAACATAGCTCATTGCTTGAGTAATTGATTTATGACACCTCAATAGCACAGACAATTCTTATTGCGGTTATTTTCCATCAGCCTGGCTAGCACAAGAAGGCCGCAGCATATTGCATCTGTAACACAGCGCAATGTATACGCGTGGTCATTGGAGGTTACTGTAGGTACCTCTAGCACAACTGTGACACGCGACTCTTTGTCGCGTGACAAATGCTAACTATCTCTTTCCACTCAATATCGTGTGACAGTGACAGGTGATGCACTGTCGCGCGAGAAACGAAGTCGCGGCCAGTTTTGCTAGACGTGGCTGTTACATGTTGTGTCGCGCGCGAGATAAGTCGTGGCCTTCTTATACTAGTCGTATACAGTTCGAGAGAAATTTATATTTTAAAATCTAATGTGATATCTGATTTTCTCTTAATTTTATATATTTTTATGCCACACCTGGACCGCTACGCGTACGGAAAAAGCCGCTTTCTGGCCAAGTGTCGACATAAAACGATGGAAGTAGGTACACAACACGGAAGGTAATAAAGAAAGCCCTCGATCGCATATTTACGTCCCTCGCTTGCAGCTAGCTAGGGCCGCAAACATCTGCGATCTCGAGCTTTTTTGTTTTACCACCCTAGATGTGTACTGTACTATTAAATACACTGCATAATGAGGGTGTTTAAAAATCATAAATCCACCAGGTGGCAGCAGGGTGGCGAATGGTCTTTTTGACAGTAGGTGTCAAAATCCACCAATCACATCACCTGATTTTGACATCTACTGCCAAATAGACCATTCGCCACCCTGCTGCCACCTGGTGGATTTATGATTTTTAAACACCCTCATTCGTTTTTACAATCGTTGCATAACTCCAAATTATTATAGTTCTCTCAAAATGTTAGCTTATTAATCTTATTATGAATATTGTAGTCCAGTTGGCAGTGCCATAGAGTATTCGACATTCAAAAGTACGCTATTGAAGTTTAGTCTATGACATTCTAATGGGAGAATTAAAGTCGACGAGTAGAAAAAAGTATTATATTATTACGATTAATAAAATAAGTTATCAGTTATTAATGTATGGTACTGGGTATGTATTTAGATGAAGTAAGTAAGTAATTCGAGAGCATTGAACCATTGAAGACCCAATAAACTAACACCATTCAATTTATTAATTTAGTCCGAATAGTTTTATTTTATAGCACATTTAGTTTTTTTTAACTATTTTATAACTCGAGAAAATGCATTTGGATCCGTTCCGGTCCACCCAGACCGATTTTTATGACCTTTGATTTTTTGGGTTCGTCACTGCCCCGAATAACAGAATAATTAAAACATTTAAAATTCTGAGGCGTAACAAGCTTCGCCGGACCGCTTGTTACTAGTTGTATTGTATAACGTTTTAAAATTTTGTAATAGAAAACTTAGTAATCGTTTTGGATAAGATTACTAAGCTTACCATTTATACAATTTATGAATAAGTACTTAATGAAATATTGTCAGAAACATTCAAATCACGCATTATGTTCAAAACATTTACAATGTTCAATCTAAATTAAGAATTTTAACTGATCCAGGCATTCCAAGGTTTTCATTGTTGAATTGGTTAATTAGGCGAAGACTTTCGTCGGTGCGTGCTTGCACCATCTCTTTCATGTATGCGATATGCTCTTCGGAAGACAGTTCTTCTGTCCATTTATCTGAAAAATGTTAAGTTTGAAGTGAAAAAATGACAGTGCGTACTTACTCTGTGACAAGATTAACTCAGTAAAAGTTTGTTTACTTCTGAATTTGATTTCTTAACTCTACTCACGGAAAATAAATTCGGGTCATATTCTATGAACATATAGAAAATGACCCGAATTCATTGTCCGTGAGTATAATTAAATAAAATTTAATGACAAAAAGACACATTAATGTATATTATCTTAAAATACTACACAAAATTTTAAAGGACTCCACAATTTAGTGAATAAAGAGGACGATGAGTAAAATAAAAAAGAAATTTTTAAATGACACAAAATTACAGAAGAGAATAGGGCACTTACTGCAGAACGACATTATTAAAAGGAGGAAAGCGGAAGAGAAAAATACAAATAACTTGAAAATAATCGTAACCTTTAAGTAAGCCTATTGTCGGAAATAACTGTATACTTAGCTAATTGTGTACGTCAATCAATCTATATTAATTAATTCATGTATGAATCTAGTAGAATAAGTATAGGATATCCAATAAGATTATACTAAGAATCACCTAGTTATAAGTAATTTTTACCTATTGTTATGATCACGTGTTATTACTTACCTTTTTGAAATACACTTTGAAAATACCTGATTATCATTTACCCCTTATGATAAGAAATAAGAGCATTATATTGTATTTGTTTCATAATGAAAATAAATGATATGATGTTCTCTCATTCGCACGATTTGGGGAAAAAGAGACAGTCCGATCTCGCTCTGATTCCGCCCGCCCTGAGCAGATATAAAAACGGCGCCCACGCCGCCTAAGATCACAAACTTTACAGCAGTCAGCAAGAGCGGACACCTCTCTACTAGAATGATGCTAAGTGGGAAAGCACTCACTATGGAAACTTAAATAAGTGTATACAATCCTCTTAAAATCACCCCTGCTTCACAGATCCCCACACCTATTAAATGAATAACCACATTTTTACCCGACTGCGGCGAAGCCCAAAGGAGGGTTATGTGTTTGGCCTGTATGTATGTATTTATCGAAATCGGATGTGCCGTTAAGTAGTTACGAGCGGACACAGGAACGGACAAACATACATACTTACATACATACATACAGGTCAAACACATAACCCTCCTTTGGGCTTCGCCGCAGTCAGGTAAAAAGTATGAATTCACAAATGAGGAAAATATGCACCCTCAAAATTTTCGTCCTTTATCAGAACATGGTCAAAGATTTAAATGATAAGTCCTGTTCCTTTACTTTTCAGGCCAATTCTCGGTTTATTAAATTGGCAAAGATACTGGATAAAAACACACTAAGTGCAGTATCAACATTCAAGTACTAAAATTAATCAAAATATAGTACTCACTGTATAATTCCATCAGAGATTCTTGATGACCCCCGAAATCTTTTGGCAGCAATTCCTTTGGTAGATGATCATATATATCTTCCACGGATTTGAGGACTACAATACGTTGCCCAACTTTTGCACTTAGTACCCTTTTGAGAACATTAGAGAACAGCTCGATAGCCTTTGAATGGGATATGATGAATATATTCTTTATTCGGAACCCAAAGCCCTCCTGTAAATGACAACAGCTTAATAATAAGTTAAAAAATCTCTTACCTTATAACGATCGAAAGTCATTATGCCTTTTTTAATTGAAAGTATCTGCTTTTTGATTTGTTGGTTGGTAATTTTTTTTCCATTAGAACTCGAAAGTATTACAATTTTAGAAATAAAATTGGGAAAAAGGCGTTAATGAGGTACCTACATCGTAGGTAATTTTAAGTGTTTTGTACATATCGTGTGGTTATTCATTAAATTTTTCCAATATTGGAAAAATTATAGTTATTCAAAGGCAATAAAAACGTTGATGATAAAAGAATCGTAACACGTTATTGTTATATGAAATTTTGGAAACTAAGTATATAAAAATAAAAGTAATAGTATTTTATGCAACAGTTGTATAAGAAGATTCAAAAAATGCGAATTGCGTGAGTTGCGATACGAGCCGCGAATGCGGCGAGTATCGCAAATAAAGACGCAATGAGCGTTTTTTGACTTAATTATACAACGTTGCATACAATACTTTTTCTACGACTAGGTTTTTTTTAAATATAAAATACAAACAAGGCATAACCTGCAAACAAGGCAAATATGACGTATGACTGACAGTATGTCTCCATGGTAAACTTTTTTTTTAATTTTAAATTGACACGCAGTGAATATATTAAAAATACTTTTTTTTGATGTTGGCATCAATGAATTTAGTTCGGAAAGTTTTGTTTTTCTTAAAAGCCGTAGGAATTTAATTGTCTGTTAAGTTGGTAGTTGTGCATTTTTATCGTAAAGTTAGAATTGAGCGCTTAATCCTTGACCTAAGATTAACCTAGATTTAGAAGTCTGTGGCTGCTAGCAATAACGTAAAGTGACTATAACGACACTAGTGCTGTTATGGGGAATAGAGTATAGACTTCTCTGAACTCATATTATGTATGTTCTTATATTAGTGTTCGTGACCAAGTAAACCACAGATAAAAGTACAGGAGTAGAAAAACGTGTTTTATTAAAACTTTGAAGCTATGTTATCCTACTCTTAATAATCTAAATATAATTGTTTACCTACAATGTTATCATTAGCTTGTTGCTAAATGTAAGTGTAAATTGTATTGTATTTGGATGAATTAACTTTTCTTTGTCAACAAAATTTTACCTTCTCCGACTAAAATTGAAAGGAAATCTTTATTCAGTTATTTTTTGAATATATTGTATGCTTATTTAAAAGACAGATAATAAAACTACGGAATGAAAATATTTTTTATTATAATTTCTTTATTATAACTTGTTTATAAGCAGTGACCCGGGGGACATAGCAGTCCCTCACTTTTGTATGAAAATAAGGGTTCGTCCGCTGGGTCACCCTATTTATTTAACAAAAACGATTTTTATTTTTATATTAATATATCTCTAGATGTAAGATCTTGTTCCATTTAAATCATGTTAAAACATGCAAAAGGTGAACAAATAAGGAGAAAGGGCAATCTTTGCATAAAGCAAAGAAAAGTTGATTCACCCATTTCACGATGGGCAATGCCTAGTGTGGGGGTCAGCATAAATGTAAAATTTTGAAATGTTTGTTTTGAAATAAACAATTAATATTTATTATTTGTATTAAATAATAACACTATTTAGAGTTGTATCAACTTTTACCGTATACATAGTAGTCACGTTGTGAAAGTCTGCGAAATTTATTTGCCTTACTAGATCCATAATGTTGTTGTCTCTTAAATCGAAGATTCCGATAATACCGTTTGCATAATCATTTCGTTTCAAATATTCTGCAAGCTGAAAAATGCAAATGGCTATAAGATCTGATAAGAGAACATGCCACTATAGCCCAAAATGGCCGCGATTTCGCGTGACGCGCGACAAATCCCTTTCCATTTAATATAGGTAGTGTGAAAGTGACAGGTTACACTCTGTAGTGCAGTGGTTCCTAACCTGTGGGTAATTACCCCTTTAGGTGTAAAATTAAGTTTTCTCAGGGGTCATACTCATATTAGGTCGTTTTTCTTTGAGTACTTTCATATACTTGTCTGTATTACCTATTTTTTGGAAGGGCAACGATACAAATCTAGAGGGAGCCTGTGGGTGATGTGGTAATAAATAAATAATAAATAAATAAATATTAGGGGACAATCTTACACAAATCGAACTAGCCCCATAGTAAGCTCAATAAGGCTTGTGTTATGGATACTAGACGACGATATATTTAATAGATACAAATACTTAAATACATAGAGAACATCCATGACTCAGGAACAAATATTCGTGCTCATCACACAAGTAAATGCCCTTACCGGGATTCGAACCCAGGACCTCCTGCTTCGTAGGCAGGGTCACTACCAACTAAGCTAAAGCGGTCGTCAAAGGTAATAAAGGTTAGGAACCACTGCTGTAGTGCAATAAGCGAAGTCGCGGTCAATTATGCTAGCCATGCTGTTAATTCTGCACTATATTGAACGGTAAGGGGTACCTTTTTTTTATATGTCTGTACCTATCTCGCTTGGTCAATTAATGGCAAATTTGAGTAATCGGATGCCGCAGGAGAGAGGCACAAGGGCTTGGGGTACTTACCGTAAACTCAGGTTTCTATGGCACAATACACTCAAATTTGGTCCAAACTATGGAGAGTAATATTAATATGTTATGTCTTTTAACCGACTTCAGAAATACGAGAGAGGTTCTTAGTTCTTCAGAATCTATGTTTTTACAAGTTTCACCTGTCCCGGTGTGTGTCTGTGACACTTAACTTGCAACTTACAAGATTACAGACACACAGACTCTGTGAGTCTGTAATCTTGCAAGTTAAATTTAAGACACATGCCAGCTCCCGATTTAGCTGAAATTTTGCAGAACATTGGATGATGATGCAATATTATTATGACATAGAGCTAATCTAATGGTGGCTTCATTATCAGATCAGCTTAAATGGAGAGGAAGGTAGTCATAGCATCATCTCATTACATAAATTCACCGTGTTTGGTCTCATTTGTATAAGGCTTGACATGCAGTTTGCGGAAAAAAGTACAGTCGGCAATAAAAGCTTGTCTCAATTTTTTTTTTTAAATTAACTTATTTTTAACGAATGTTTGCCGATTTGGAAAATTCTTTGTTTGAAAAGGAATACCTCCCAACTCCCAAGTCGATGGGATCTTAAAAATTGAGAGCTCTTTAAATATTACTTTTAAGAATTGTTATGCAATATTTACGGTAGATAGTTTATGTCAATCTAGCATTTTAGGCGCTTGGTAAAAAACTGTAAGCCTGTTATGTATTTTTATAAATAAATAAATAAAATTACAGATACCCCTAATGCGCCACTAATGCGGATATTTTTATAGTAACTCGTGATTCTGTTATTGAATATTTTTTTTGCACCGTGTTATTTTAATATTTTTATATTAAATGTTGATTGATAAGTACTTACCACCATATTATGTCTGTAAGCGTTCAAAAAAATAGATGAAGTGACACCACATTTTACTTGAATAATGAATACTCTGTAGTTATCTTCTGTGAGTTTTGGCATGTAAACGTTTACACTGATGAAAAAGGAAAAAAGAACAATAATAATTAGTTGCATAGCATTTGGGAAAAAAATGCCAGAAATCATAGGTAAAAAAAATCGAGCGTATTTTTTTTCATGAATGATCTCTTCTTTATTGGGAAAGTATGTCTAATTATAGTTTGTAGAAAGCACAAGTAGGTATATGAGAAAGCGTTGCTTTAAGTATAAGTTGTGGGAGATATGATATTAAATCAGAAAGCAACTGAAGGCTACACGGAAACCACATTGACTAGTCACCTTTTTTGAAAAATGACATTTTAATCTCAAAATGTAGATCTCGTAAAGTAGATACTATAAACTTACCATGGGATTCAATATTTTTTTTAAAGAATAAACCGTTTGCATTAGTCTTGCTAGAAAACAAACTATTGTGTCACTATATGAAAGAAACATGTTCCTTTATTCGTTTTTTTAATGCGGGTAAATTACACTACATTTTTATGTTACATAACAGATACAAGAAAACAAAGTACATAGAAAAAATCAAATGGCTCTCACCTATGGATCAGGACTCGAACCCGGTACCTCTGGATTTCCGGCCCAGCGTCTTTACCATTCCGACCACCGGAGCACCCAGCAAGTGCCTTCAATTTTACCACCTACTTTGACTTTTGTATCATTCTGGTTGTTGTCATTGATTAAAAACTTCAATACTATAAGGTCCCTCACTACAATGGCATTTTTGGTTGCATGGCAGATTCTACCTACACAGTAACTAAAATGCCAATATGCCAATATGTATGGATATGGGAATGGTATTTTTGAAAATTAACCCTTTTTTACCCGTCTACAGCGAAGCAAAAAAGTGATATTTAACTTACCTATTTCACATCCGAAAGTTGCACGTATCGTAGCTACTTACTATGATTGTGATAAGTCCGGTAAATCTCGCTTTACGTCGATCTTTGCGAATAGCTCTGGGAGCATAGTACGCAAAGTGCATATTTTATCCACTCTCACTTTAGCCCGTTCCACGGAACCCTTTGTGGATATGATGACGCGCTCCAAGTACTCCTTACCTGTAATTTTACAATTTTTATCAAGGGGTGAAAGTTTACTTTTACATCTGAAATGTACTAAACAATAATGAGTATCGTAATAAGGAGAGAAAGGAGCATGCTCCTCTTTAAATAATCACATAGTTATTCCATCGCAATGATAGTTTTTTCCAGTTAACCACTTCTGAAATTCTTAATTTTGGAAAATAACTACGTTAAGTTTGTTTTACACCAATCCCGAAAAAAATAACGAATTCAAGGAATAGTACGTTACTGCAGTGGCCGGGAAGTGAGGGGTTGCCGGCCGAGTACATATAGCTGGCCGAGCGAAGCGAGGCCAGATAGTTACGAGGCTGGCAACCCCATTTCCCGCCGAGGTATGTATAGTGCTTTTCTCAAATATGCAATGAAATAAATAAACTTACTATAATAACCTTACTTAATATTTTATAACACAAACCACAAAAACTTTCTGTCAGAAGGTGACATATTATATCCATAGACAAGACAATGCAAAAGCTGTTTCAGTTCACTTTTTTACCGCGAATATTTAGATGAAATATTTTAAATGTGTATTTGTGTAGTTAAAATTGCAATTTAAAATTGTTTATAATGTCTTTATTGTTATGTTCATGTCAATTTGAAATAAATAAAACTGCAAAATATAGCAAACATCGTTTTTTGTTTTTTTAATGGCTGAATGCCGTGATGTTGTGGCCCAAATAAATGTGGAATGGAAATTAAAAAAATAAATACATTGTAAGTATGAAATTCCATTACGTGCCAAGTGTCAAGCCGCACCGGAAACGAGGTACTTTGCGGCCTATTTTTAGGCACGTAATGTCAACATTTCATGCCATGTTTGAGAAAAATTATTTTAGTATATAAACAAAGAAAATATATGACAAATGTTCCATTTGACAAACTTACAGAAGTCTTTCTTCAGAAAATGTTCCTGTTTCTGAATCCACTCGTGCAAAATATCAATCGCTTGATCCATCATTCCCGGCTTGTCCAAATCGTACTCTTTTCTAACATCCTCTACCGTTGTAGGGTTGAATTCCAAAAGGTTTTTATTAAAAACTGCCATCGTAATAAATCTAGTAACAACCACACGAATCAGCAAAATGTATACAAGTGATTGGATACGTCTTGACTGTGGTAATTTAAATATGTGAACAGTTTGCAAATTTTTTGCACGTTGTTAATAGTAATTTTAGGGTATCGATGGAAAATGAATAAAATAGATCGAGACAAACTTGGCTTTACTTGTACGTCTTATATTTGCAACCTATTCAAAAAATAATTTATTATGTCACAGAGTTCTCAAATCCAAAACCAAATCCAACTCTGCAGTTATTCAGGCTCATCGTTTAATTTTATTAATAAATGAGGCATACTTGTACCTACTGTGAACATCAGAACCAACGAATTCCATTCCTGTACGTAGGTACGTATAGTAGAGTCTGTGCGGAAACAGAATAGGCGTGGCGAAAAACGGAACTAACCTACCCAGTATGGCCACAGAACAGAAAATACGGCACATACGGTAGAAAAGCATTACAGCGCCCCCCATTCTAAATCCTATTCTCTTTCCGCACAGACTCTAGTCATATTTTGACGGAAATTATTGAAGTAGGACATTGAAGGCCCGTTGAACGACTTTTTATTTTAATTTGTGTATGTTTTGTTTCCCACCATTCTGGTGAACCATTTTAAATATACGAATAGATCGACTAATAGTTACCTGTGGTTCCTGTTTTTCAATCACGGACCACTAACAATATTTCTAAAATCTTACGGACTTACGGACCCTTTTAACCGGTACGTTGGCGTTGTATGGTTATAGTTATAGGATACTTTTTACCCGACTACGGCGAAGTAAAAGTAGGCCTTATGACTACTACTACCAATGCTGTCAAAGTTACAATCTTTTAGTTATTAAATACTAGCTTTTACCCGTGGCTTTGCCTGCGTTATTCTTGTTACTATCTGAAAGGAACTCTTTACCGCGGTAAAATGAATCCTATGCTTCAATTCAAGATTTAGTCTTCTTGCACACCAAATTTCATCTCAATCATTCAGTCAGACCTCTAAATATCCAAATATTTTCACAAACTTTCACATTTATAATATTAGTAGGATACTTAGAATAAATGTAATATTTTCAATCTGACAGTTGACGATCTGACAGTTTTTACAGAACAATAGCGTCTGGAAGGAAGTAGATGTCCCATTGATTGCAAATGAGTTAAATAATTTATTTGATAAGTTTTTCATTATGTATGCCCTTACTCACTGTATTTGATGCTTATATTTATGCGTCTGGGGGCGAATGCCATGACACCAAAAATAGTATAACCAGGGGTCGTATACCGGTATTTTCTCCACACAACAATACCGGTATTGTTTCCGTTCTTTGGTTTATTATATTGCTTCATATTTTAATCGGATAATCTAATAATACGAAATCATTACTTAAATACATTATTGAGCCCTACATAAAAAGCATAAAATGATTCAAAACTACTTCGGGGTTTTTGCAAAATACCGGTTCCAAGCTCTGAGTAGAACCAGAAAAGGTACCAAATTACAGTAGCTTGCACATGCTTACAAATTTATGACCACATAGCATAGCATATTCTTATTATCATAATATTTTAAGCGTTTACAAATAGACAGTTATCTATGAAATATTTTATATAAATTTTTTTTATTTTTGTTGGGTGTTTAATTAAAGAAAAGTGCTGTAGATAAGCTCAAAATGCATTTATTGTAACAAATAGATTTGAGCGACAATAATCCATTATCAAACTTAAGCACATTTCCTGATTTTACTACTTAATAAATACATTACACTACACACACACTCACTAACACACACATTACTAAACACACACTTACTAAATAAATATATTTACTTTTCTTTCTTTTTCTTTCTAAGAATATTGCCCATTTGGTTCATTCCACGGTGAGAGGTAACAGTTCAGCACTCGTACGGCCGTTCCGACGTGCTTGATATATATTTTTGATTACTCTTTCCATAGAAAAACTGATAATATAACCTGCAATCGTTTTTTACATATTATATAAAAAGTTTTGATTTTGGGTTTCGTAATCTTAAATGATTATTTGACAAATGTACATTCAGTAAATGTAACACTTTGCAAATATATTGAATGTTAAATTAGTACATTGTGTATCTAGGGCGGTAAGTAAGGAATTACAAACGAGTATTTGTTATAACACGAGTTTGTAATTCCTTTACCGCCCGTAGCACACACAATGTTTTTCATCACACTTGTGAGGAAATCTGATTAAAATAACCTTACTTAACCTAAAATAAATTGTAAAACAGACAGTGACATTAGTGATATATGTCCATAGACAATGCGAATGTCAAGTCACGTTCGGAAACCATAGCGGCAAAGACCTAAAACGGCCATTTTAGTTGCTTTTATATTTGCAAAATACTGAAACACACTACTTAAACATTTAATTAATGTTACCGAAATATGTGCTTACATGTATTTGCAATAACAGTTATCTTTAAATAAATATTTCAGTGATAAAATTTAAAAAAGTTAGTTGGCGTTTCCTTTGAACATGACAAATAAGAGTAAAACAGAACCAGTGTTTCAAATTTAAAAAGAAAACCATTACGCCCTAGGGCGTAATAGGTCATTTATGGCCCGCAAAACCTACGTGTAATGACACCATTTTCAAGCAAGTGTGATGAAATAGTACATTGTGTATCAAGGGCGGTAAGCAAGGAATTACAAACGAGTGTTTGTTACAAGGCCGAGGCGAAGCCGAGGGCTTTAACAACACGAGTTTGTAATTCCTTTACCGCCCGTGGCACACACAATGTTTTTCATCACACTTGTGAAGAAATCTGATTAAAATAACCTTACTTAACCTAAATAAAATTGTAAAACTGACAGTGACATTAGTGACATATATCAAGACGACAAGTCACGTTCGGAAACCATAGCGGTAAAGACTTAAAATGGTTGATTTTATATTTGCAAAATACTGAAATACACTATTTAAACATTTAATTAATGTTACAGAAATATGTGTTTACATGTATTTGCAATAACAGTTCTCTTTAAATAAATATTTCAGTAATAAAAGTTAAAAAAGTAAGTTGGCGTTTCCTTTGATCATGACAAATAAGAGTAAAACAGAACCAGCG
Source organism: Eudemis profundana (assembly GCA_947034925.1). Taxonomy (NCBI): domain Eukaryota; kingdom Metazoa; phylum Arthropoda; class Insecta; order Lepidoptera; family Tortricidae; genus Eudemis; species Eudemis profundana. Next base: position 10,952,494 of record OX344812.1, read on the forward strand.
TTTCAAATTTAAAAAGAAAACCATTACGCCCTAGGGCGTAATAGGTCATTTACGGCCCGCAAAACCTACGTGTAATGACACCATTTTCGAGCAAGTGTGATGAAAAATAATTTAACAAATGTTCAATTCACAAATAAATCTTTTTCAAAGTAGTTATTTTGCAAAACTCAGACGGATTAATAAATTATTGTTCGATTAATACTGTATGTCTGTAATTTTTATTAGGGACAAATAAAAAACAGGCAAGTAATTATTTCATACAAATACTCATTGTACATGTACTACTCGAAAATTATTTTAAGCCCCGGTTGGGGAGGATTGCGGTGACTTCAGTGCAGAAAACTAGTTACAAAATAGTGTTGCTGATATCGTTTTACTTTAATGCTCGAAATATGCTTGTAATATTGTCGCAAGATACCTAACACTCCTCCTCGTTTCGCTTGATAGATACTAAATTAATACTGATATATTTATTATGAAAATAATCAATTGTTAAGGTGTTTTACAATATTAAAGAGAATGTTTTGTTCATTTAATCCGTAACGGTCCAGAATGACGTTTCTTGTCTAAGGTTGCCGCGAGTGGATCAGTTTAAGTCGTGTTATTACAATTTATTGTTATTATCAGAAAATAAACATACAATTAATTGTATAAATAATGTTAATAATATTACATTAGGATAATTACAAATGTTCGCCTTATTTGTTAAATATTTGAATATAAGTACTGGTTTGATTACTTGGTACCAAATGGTTGGCTTGTCCTCTCGTCGTTGATTGGTCAGTGAATCCTATTGGTGTTTAAACCTGATTGGTTGATTCCAAAGTTGGATCACGGTGGGTTTTTATGCTATAAAATGCTTGTTCAAAGCATAATGTGACACATTTTTGTGGAGTCAATCAAGCTGAGAGGTGCTGAGCCGAAAGTTAAGTACAGTCAAGGAATTTAATTTCCTACCCGTTTCATTGAAATGTTGTTAAGCATTCACGATGCATTAAGGTCGAAATTTCTATTTCAGCAATAGTATTTAAATGTCAATACGTATTATTTGTCACAGCACATTGCAGATCTGCAATGTGCTGTGACAAATAATACGTAAGGTTATCTATAACCTCTTTGCGAAGTCATTTGCTCATCTAATTACGAATCAGTGGGTGTCAGTGTCACTGTCAATCGAGAAAATCGTTATCTGCGTTCCTTTCATTCGAATATTGCAAGAGGGAGAAAGATGGACTTTCTTCGAATTTCGATTCCGCGGTTGTCGTCCTTTTTTGGTAGTGCCTTGACGTTCCAAATTTCAGTTCATTATGTCAATGTTGTTAATCTGTTACCTAGTTACTGACACAAAACAATGCGTGTGATATGTCAAAGTAACGTCGTACTCTAGCTAGCTCTTATGATGACAGTATGCTAGACGATATTGGACCTTAGGTGGGTTGGAAATTAAATTCCTTGACTGTACCTTATTTTTAATAATTATTATTTGTTATAATTAGACTGTTTAATGGTTGAATTACTATCTAGTTAATTTAAATTATACACTTGTGTGTATATTAATTAGTAAATATACGTATTTTAATGTGTGTCTTGGACAATAATATCTAAAAAGTATTAAAACTATTGTTAACAGTTTCTTATGTTTTATTCCTCATAAAATACCTTACTTAGATACAAATCTAGCTGTAAACATAATTCACAACCACTTTCATAGCTTTACCTTAATTATGCATCACCTTATAAATAAATTCTAATACGCTCGTCGTCGTACCTAATGGTGACTCTGGAAATATTTTTCTTTATTGGCAGTAAATCGGAAGGGTTACGGTTAATTACAAATTTGTACTGTGACTAACACTACGCAAAAAACACAAAATACATTTACAATTTTAGATATTGCCGTCGTTTCATATATTATCTCAATGGCTAAACAAAAACTATGCATTTTATTAAACATTCATTTACCAAACGTTGTTTTGCCAGTAGTTGTAATTAATAAATGAATAATTTGACAAAAATGATGATTTGTAATATGGGTGTTTATCAAGTAAATAATTTATGTAATGAACAATTTGTAAAACGTTATTTTGCGAATCGACTAATTTGTCATTAGTTCATTTGCCAAACGTTGTTTTAAAATGAATATTTGTGAATTGATTAGCTACCCTAAAACCCACCTTAGGTTTTAGTTCTGACACTGACTGTACCTATGAATTCACATGAATAAGGAGCAAAACGCCCTTGTTACGGAAATAGAACATTTCTAACCAACTTTAGTATCATTATATGGTACTTTATCGGTGTTTTGAAGCATTACAAGGCATTTTTACGTCCCCGAACGATATTAAAGCCGCCATCAAAGGGAAAAATTAGAAAAAAAACCTACGCTAAACAACAAAACCAAGAGTAATAAAGCTTAATAATGATGTTGCTGTAATTTAATTTTTATTAAAATACTTTTCGTGTTCACGGAAAGGTTTTTATTGCAAAAGTAACAATATAAGACATTTAAGAGTATGAATATAAAAGTTACTACCTCTTTTGTTGGAGTTTTAATTATTGAAGTTAAGGAATTATTGTGTTTTTTGAATTTTGTTAAGTGTAAAGTTCTTTTGAGGATAAAGGCAAGTCAGATACAAATATGGATTATGAAAACAAAGCAAGGAATACGTAAAATTATCAATCATTCTGTATATATACAGAATGATCGATAATTTGATTTATTCCTTGCAGGGACTTTTACCTAGGTACTATAGCTAATTTGCAATGATTTTAACCCGACGAGGGTTCTAGATTCAGTAGTTAGTTTGAAGTTGTTTTTTTTATAAATTGCCTTTTAAACTAAATACTGTGAGCCAATTATTTCTATTTGTATAGTAAAAAGATAACACTTTTCTAATGACCAATTTTGGCTATTACTAATAAGTGGACTACTTCAAACAAAAATTCCAAAAACCTTAGGAATAAAAGGGTATTATTAAAACACAAGTTACTTGTTTAAGTTGTTGTGTATATTGTTACTATAACAATAACTGCCGGCAATGCACTTGTGACTCTTTTGGTGTTGCAGGTGTCTATGGGCGACGGTGATTGCTTACCATCAGGCGACCCGTCGGCTCGTTTTCCCCCTATTTCATAAAAAAAAAAAAAAAAACTGTTACATATTGTTAAATGGGTCAATTGAGATTTTATTTTTTCTCAGTTTCGTTACGATTTTCCCCTATATTTAGTTTGGGCGTAACGAAACTGAGAAATTCAAAATTTGTACGGAAACGTTGGGACTTTTTGCACTACTTTTTTTTATTTTATAAATGAAAAGTGGTCGTGATTCTGAGTAAAATGGTATAAGACACACCATGATCAGACAAAAAAAGTAAAAGGTACATTTTTTCTGCAATTGACCCAAATATCGTTCCAATCTAAAGGTCTCTGCCGACTACACCGTATCATACTATGACCGTACTAAGACCTCAGAAATATATCGAGGTAGAAAGAAAATGGTCGCGGATTTGTATGAAAACCGGCCGTGTACGATTTCGCGTCTGACGTTTGATGACAGAGCGTAATTTAGAGGTGCGAAACATAAAACCGCGCGACACCGATTCGAAGCCATCGATTAGCACGCGGCAAACCGATTCTATTACCGATTATTTTTATTATATTTCGATACATAATAGATATTAATAGAAATAAATTAATAAGCCTGAATATGTGAAAATAATATAGAGTAAGAAGATAAGCGGCATAGCTGATAACATACAAGTAATGTGACAAGATTGGTATTGCGTAGCTACATTGCTAAAAAGCTAAAAAGCATTGATAATGACTGAAGCTAAAAAGAAAAAAATATATATTTGGTTATAGACCAGATACTTAGAATAACATATTTCGCTTAATGATTATTGACGATTTCATTACATAATAATTATTAAGATGGCGGTCGGCAAAGAGCGTTCACGATATATCGGGGCACAGCAGTGAAACCTCATGTATTGCAAAATATAAGGTAACCTATTTTGTATAGCATACTTTAATTAAGACGGGCGGTGGTAGCAGAGTTTGTTTAGGCTAATGTCAAGGATATAAAAAAAGTATTCTGAATGTGCCGACATTTTAAATTTAAATTTTCCGCTATAGAAGTCAGCCGTCTCTTTTCTAATTATTATGCGAATACACAGACTCCTTATGTTTTCTGAATCATATCCAACTCTGGGAAGACCGTTGGTCGTGCATTGACCAAAATCACCAAGCAGGTTACACTAAAAAAAAATGCGTAGTCGATCATACCACTTGTCGACATTTTGCTTTGAGGAACACAGGCATTACTAGTGGCGCTGGCGGCCACTAAACGCGACCACAAGTGAAACAACAAACACCAAATATCACCAAGGGATAGGGAGAGGGTCAAAAATAGGCCAAATTTGATCACATGATTTCTGGACGAGCCCATACCATAAAAATAACGCAGGATAACATAATTAACAATTTGCAACTGTAGACCACTGGCGGTTTTCTTGCTGAATAGTGATCTGTAACTATAATGATGGATGACTACTTTTTTCACAAATTCATAATAATATGTTTTAAGAGTTAGTTTTAGATCATCCGCACCTTGGACCACTAGGGGCGACCACTAAAGTAGCGAGCGCGCACCACTCCCGCAGCTTGAGGCCCGAATGCGGCCACTCGAACGCCCGGTGTGCGCCGGTGCTATACAAAATATATGAAAAAACTCGCCAACAGCTTGGGGCGGCCAGCAGTGGCCGGGCTGTGGCCGCCACTAGTGCCCAAGGTGCGGATGATCTAAAACTAACTCTTAAAACATATATTATGAATTTGTGAAAAAAGTAGTCATCCATCATTATAGTTACAGATCACTATTCAGCAAGAAGACCGGCAGTTGTCTACAGTTGTAAATTGTTAATTATGTTATCCTGCGTTATTTTTATGGTATGGGCTCGTCCAGAAATCATGTGATCAAATTTGGCCTATTTTTGACCCTCTCCCTACCCCTTGGTGATATTTGGTGTTTGTAACGCTGCCCCCCCCCCCCATCCAAGATCACGTGTAATTTTTAAAATTGAAAATATTGTTGAGTAATTTCGGAGTTTTTGGCTTTCCCGTTGTGTAAAAAAATTACACGTGATCTCTTCTCGGACTCCCCCCTCCCCCATCGTGATCATTCGTGATATTTTTCTGACCCACCCCCCAATAGACGATCACATGATTTCTGGACGAGCCCTATGCAATAAAGCATATTTGTCTGGCTGGTTGGTATCTAAGATTGATAGGTAGGTAGAGAAGGACTTTTGGTATTAAGCCCGCTTTTTAGGGTTCCGTAGCCAACGTAGGGTTCCGTATGGTATGAGAGGTTTAGCCCTAAACTGGATTAAAAGCTACCTGCAAAATAGAACCCAGTGTGTACAAATTGAAAATGTAAACAACAGGACTGAAATTGGTAATACTAGGTCAAATTTTAAAACAAATCAAGTTGGTGTTCCCCAAGGTAGCGTCTTAGGTCCTCTACTTTTTCTTCTGTATATTAATGATTTACCTAGCGTGACCAATTATCAATGTATTATTAGTATTTTATGCAACAGTTGTATAAGAAGGTTCAAAAAATGCGAATTGCGTGAGTTGCGATACGAGCCGCGAATGCGGCGAGTATCGCAAATAGAGACGCAATGAGCGTTTTTTGACTTAATTATACAACGTTGCATACAATACTTTTTCTACGACAGGTTTTAAAATTATAAAATACAAACAAGGCATAACCTGCAAAGAAGGCAAATATGACGTATGACTGTCAGTATGTGTCTATGGTAAACTTTTTATTTTTTAAATGAAGTTGACACGCAGTGAATATATTAAAAATACTTTTGTTTTTATGTTGGCATCAATGAATTTAGTTCAGAAAGTTTTGTTTTTCTTAAAAGCCGTAGGATTTTAATTGTTTGTTAAGTTGGTAGTTGTGCATTTTTACCGTAAAGTTAAAATTGAGCGCTTAATCCTTGACCTCAGTTTAACCTAGATTTAGAAGTCTGTGGTTGCTAGCAATAACGTAAAGTGGCTATAACGACACTAGTGCTGTTATGGGGAATAGAGTATAGACTTCTCTGAACTCATATTATATATGTTCTTATATTAGTGTTCGTGACCAAGTAAAAGACAGATAACAGTACAGGAGTAGAAAAAATAATTTAAGCACTTACAATGATGACATTAATATTTTAGTGAATAATGTAATTAAATGGCTGGAAACCAACAATTTGAATGTGAATCTTGAAAAAACGAATTATGTACAATTTTATAACAGAAAAGGTGGAGTTGACATAAATGTAAAATATGGTGACAAATTAATACATGAGGCCGAGGAGGTGAAATTTTTAGGTATTATATTAGATAAAAATTGCTCGTGGAAACTACAAATAGAAAAAAAAATGTAAATCGGTTAACAGCTTTGTATTTCCACTCAGAAGGCTTGCTACCCTTGTGAATAGGGAATCTGCACTCCTTGCTTACCACGGTTACGTGACTTCCGTGTTAAGGAATGGGATTATACTGTGGGGCAATTCTTGTGAGGTTGATAGATTATTAAGAAGTAAACAAAAATGTATACGAGCTATCTGTAATAAACCCCCTCTGACATCTTGTAAGGAACTCTTCGATGAGTTGAAACTGCTTACCCTGCCATCACTATATATATTAGAAATTTCGAAATTTGTTAAATAAAATCCACATTTATTCACACAGCTGAAAAACGATTGCAATCTTAATACTAGATATCCTACAAGACTAGCTTTACCGAAAACTTTAACTAAGTTATGCAGCCGAAATTGTCATTGCATGGGCATTAATAGTACATTACACAACTAGGGTGGTAATAAAAAGAAAGGCCGAGATCGCAGATGTTTGCGGCCCGAGCTGCAAGCGAGGGACGTAAATATGCGGTGGAGGGCTTTCTTTATTACCTCCCGTGTTGTGTACATAATTTTATGTCTACACTTGGCCAGAAAGCGGCTTTTTCCGTACGCGCAGCGTGCGGGAAAAGTCACTTTATGGCCAGGTGTGGCATAAAATATTTAACCGTGTCCCTAAAGACATCAGTAGTTTGCCTTATAATGAATTTGTTAAAGTATTATATAACTGGCTGTTATATTAAAGACTTCCTGTCATGTACGAGTAACAGCCAACTGTAATTATGTATAAATTATTTGCATGCCACGGCGTGGTAAAATAGTTGATCATAGTTGTTTATACCTACCAACCTAATGTACAATCGAACCAACTGAATCATGACCCACCATAAGCTCATTTTGCTAAAACTCCTAAATGCAAGTAGGTCGAAAATTGCTTAAAGATAGATTTCCATGGTGAGGAACTTGTTATCATTTTATTAGACACTGACATTTATGGAGTGCACTGTCACTGTATTCCGAGATATATTCTATTCGCGTGATTTTTTTCGTATGCCATAGCCTTCCTGACTCGAGACTATAATCCGAGCTCTCTGTTCTTTTAAATTGGCCATCATTTAAAATGATTAAGCATTTTACAATTTAGTTTCTATTCTTTCACATTGACTGACAACTGATAACTTGACATTTGACGCACATTTAGAACATTGTATTTATGAAATATTATTTTTAAATCATCAAAAAGTTAAGGTTATCTAAGCGAGAGCTAGCGCGAGATTCAAACATTGACTGTAAAATGTGTTTCTATTGCAATGATAACAAAGGTTAAAATTGTGTCCGACCTATATTGACGTAATTTTGCTAGGATCTAAAACGTCCTAAGTGTGTCGATAGACCTTACAAGTTGGAAAGTTTCAAACGAATTGTCAGCAAAGTGGGTCATGATTCAGTTGGTTCGATTGTACACTATTTTCTGCAAATAAATAACTTTGACTTTGACTTAATTACGATTTAAGAAAGAGATCTGTCTAAATAAGCAGGTATGCAAAAAAATAGATTAAAACCATTTTTACCTTTTCCTTCATTTTATATCCGTGAGGATGCAACTCAAACAGAAAATCACTCGTCCCAAGCAAACAAGAATCGAGATAATTTGAAATGAGACATTCAGGAAACAGGTCTTTTTTTACTAATAAAACTTTCCCTGGGAAATTGCGGCTTGCATTTATACGGTGTTGGGAACGGCAGGATACACAAGCGATGGGCAACATTATTATTAGGATTGAAGCTCTGAAAACAACTTACATTATGTAAAACCTGACCAGAAATATAAAAGGTTTGTAATGGGGTGCTTTTGAGGTAGATGGCAACACCAACAGAAAACCTTGGAATAGTCCAGGAACAATTCCTTAAATTTATCAATAAATACCAAAAACTGCTACATAGTAAAGGATATATTAAAGATCATTTTCAATTCTTATTTCAAGCAAGTGTAAATACTAGTCGCCGTAAACTAACGGTTTTTTTTTTATTTTTTTTTAATATCATTAAAAAACAAGATATAACTGTTTTTTAATGATATTAAAAAAAACTCACATCTATGGGTATCCGAATCACACGGACATACCTATGTTACGATCTATGTTCTTCGTGATTTACCTATGTTACGATTTTTAAATGTCTTAAAAAAATCGACAGTGAAATATTCGAGGTTTGAGCTGGACGGAGTTAAATTGTTAAATGTGCAGTCTGTTTTCCACCGAGTGACTACTTATGTAAAAAATGGAAAATTTCTACCAACTACTGATGCACAGACAGCATGAAAACAACAAAAACTGCGTGATAGTTTGTTTTGCTTGTTTGATTGGATCTCGTGCCCCGACTATATATTGGATCAACCACTATGCAAGTTGCCTGTGTCACAGAATGGTTTTGAATTTGTTATAGGTCTGTGACTATTTTCATCGTATACCTAAAATAAAAATCATCTAATATTGTCCTCGATATCTCTGTGGTTGAATCTGTTTAAATTGTTTAATTACAGTAAATTCATCTAAATACACTTTTCATTCGTAGTTTTTAATAATGTTGTTACTTATTCCCTTTACATATCTATTGCCATGTACTAAATAAGTAAAAACAACCTACCTATTAATAATAAAAAAGAAATAGCTGCACAAGGGAAAAGTTGCTTAAAAAAAACGTGGTTAAAATAGTTACACTTTGGATAAACTTAACATCATTGAAAAATGTAATAAAGTGGTAATCGAAAATGATTTATAGCGAATTTTTATGAGAGATTCTTTAAATTGTACCTAGCAAAATTAGTAAAAAAAAACATTAAAATCATTTTAAAAATACGGAATCATATAAATAATCGAGTATTTTTATTTTGTTTGAAGTCAGCTGAAATAATGGAATGGTTAGATGTAGCTTCGATTTACTATATCTATTCAAAGCAATTTTTTTATACTTTTTCCTCCGTTGTGTTACCTAGAATGCTATTTAAAAACATATACTTATAAAACTAGCATAACATTTCCTTCTTTTTAGGAAGAGTATTTAACATACGGAGTGCAAATAAACTAGCAGCAATTATTGAAAGAGCAGAGGTATTATTTAAACAATTATTAAGCTGGCTTTGCCCATTGGACCAGCGAAATCAATCCCATCCGGTAGAAAGGGAGCCCATTATAATAAACGCGAGCCTGTTTAAGCGAACTCAAGCGGTTTACCGCTCGCATCGAAAAACCAATATTGCTTTAATTCCAACGAGCGAATTTCGCAAAAATACACATTGTTTTATTACTAACAAAAATTCTATGAATTTTAAGTCAGTTTAAAAGATTCTTGACCAAACATTGCTTTGATTGCGGTCAAATAACCGAGCAATAACGAATCTAGAATTCAATTTAATTAGTTGATTGTTTGCCAGTGTGTACAGCAGACTTAATATTAACACAATGGCATAACGGATGACAAACAAAAACATTGGTTTATTAAATCGCCTCATTCGATATGCATTAAACAAATAATTGTTAATATCTTTAGCTGTTCAAATTAACAACTGTTTGTTTGTTTCGATTTTGAGTTTTGTTTTGATCAAATTGATGGCCAATGTTGTGCTTACAATAACTTTGTATGAATTGATTAATTTGTTTATTGAAGTTTAATTAATGCAATCGAGTTGTTTAAGGGTTCCATTTGTATGTATTTGCTATATTTATATCTGTAACAAATGGAACATGGGTATGGATGGATGGTGTTATGGGTTTAATTTAACAAAATGTCAATCTTTTTCCTGGATGTGACGCATATTTACTATACAATTAATGTGTACAAGTACTACCTCGTATACTTAAAATTATTATAGTATTTTTGTCATCAATAAATTGAGTCCCAAGATTCAGCTAATAAAATAATACTTTTTCTTTTAATTTATTAGGCCAGGTAACAAAGTGTAAACTAATAATTACAAAGACATGCAATGCGTGCTAAAGCTACCACAAAATTTACACTTCAGTTCAGTAACTACCTAACACACCATTCATCAGTAAGTACAGAACTAATGTTTTAATTTAAACTGTTGTCAACTTACAGTAGCCTTCCCCTTATTCCAACTAAATCATATCCTATTGTGTTTTTTTTAACTTTTTTTTATTTACGGGACTTAAGAAAAATTGTACGACTGCGTAAAAAAACTTTTCGTCGACTGACACGAATACTTTATTACAAAGTTAAATTGCAAAGACTCTCATTCATTAACTTTTGTACGAAATTTGCCCTTTAAATGGTAAATTTTTATGACAACGATGTGACAGATTCGTTTTGTTTGGTAATTTACTTTTCGTTATAATTACCTTTGAGATGTTTTAGGAAAATTAACATGATAATTATTTGAAATGAGCTATCTTTTCCTCTTTACCCCACGTTCGAAATTACCCCAAAGCACTTTAATTATAAAATTATTATGAACGCAATTTAACTTCTCAAAATTAGACACCGTTTCTGCCAATAAGGATATAAACGAGGAAAAGATTGCTCATTTCAAATAATTATCATGTTAATTTTCCCAAAACATCTCAAAGGTAATTATAACGAAAAGTAAATTACCAAACAAAACGAATTGAACAGTGTCTTTATAAGACTAGGTAAGAGTTCAGTAGGCTGACAACCAACCCGTTGGTCAGATGATATCTGAAAGATAGTAGGGTTATTGTAGATCAGACTAGCACAGGACACTCAGGACAGGATCGGGCAAAGAAGCTTGAAATCAAAGTATAAAAGGGTATTTCTCTGCGATTTTTTACCGTTTTGCTTGCTTCATTACCATCGCCATTTATTATTGGCATTTTATAACATTTATAAAAGCAATCAGGATCATTATGATAAAAATAGCAGAAGCACGCGACTTCTACAATATAACCGAAAACGACTCCATAGTTTATAGGTAGCTAGCTCATCCATAATGTGGCGATGGTAATGATGCGATTGGGGCGACTGTTTAGTCGCAGAGAACTACCCAAAAACGTCTGTATTTATACTTTGATTTCAAGTAGTAGTCAAACTTAGGTCGTTTAGGAGTACGCGATACCTATTCAAGGTCGAGGCGCGGACGGTGCGATCCTTACTGGGGCATTCTTACGCATTCTTAAAACTTTCCTTGTTAGTGCGTTCATTCACTGCGCGCACAGTTCAGAGCGCGCGATGTACTTTTTGTAGGAAGAAATATTACTGCTATAATACTGTGGTGAAGGGGTTTATTCGGGTAATTCTTACGAGCCGTCACAACTACGGTCGCATTGTTGACGATTCCCCTGTTAACTCAACTATTCTGTAGAACTCGGAGCCGTCTACAATTCATATCAAAGCTGTACAGCTTATAATACTATCGCCAATCGTCAATAAGTTATCCACCCAGAAATTACCCATTCAGCAATGGTGAATGTCGGCTAAAATTATGTATATGTTAGCGTGCTATGATTGGAACTTTTAAAACCTGACATTGTTTCGGCCAATGACAGTAATGAGGCTATCCTATTTTATGGTATACGCGACGTTGACGTCAGCGTCAACGTTCTGATTGACGTCTGAAACGCAAAGCGTCGGCGGTCAATACATCCGCAGTGGACGAGAACGTTTCAGTCACAACACGACTTGACGCTGCAATGGTTCGAAATAACTAGAGACGCGACGCAGAGTTTGAATGCCGCGTAAGACGTCAAGACGCCAAAGTTGACGTGTGAAAAAGAGCGCAACAGTACATCTCTATAGTAAGGTCGTTATTCTGACGCAGCGTATAACGTGATGCTGTAAGCGGCCGATGATGTTTATAGGAGACCATAGCCTTAAACATAACAGCCAATAGTTAACGAACTTCTACTATTATACAGATTTTTGTGCCATGTTTGGCAACTGGTTGTCTAACAAGAATATTCAATACTTTTCAGCAACTGGTTACCAAACTCAGTTGCCATCGCGGCCGGAGGGATTATATGTATATCACGTCGCGGGCGCGGCAAACGAGTACTTATGCAGTACGATTCGCATCCTTCTTATGCTAGCCGTATTGGACACATGATATGTTTTAGAGATTGGTAAATCTGGACTTGAAGATTTAATTGATTCGAATCCGTAAGCGGTTCCGATTTCTTATCGATTCCTTCCCAATCTTATCGAATCCATGGAGTATTAACTTCGACTAGGTAATTTATCGGTACGGAGTCGAATGAATGCCCCAATACGGAGCGAAGCGCACATTATTAATAGTCAATCAAAATCAGTGAGTCCGGAGTGAATTGATCAGAAGGATTCAAAAGAGTTGAAGAGTCCCTAAGCGGAGCCGGTACCGAAAGCGGTTCCGGGCTTAATGATTCGAATCATTCATCAGAGTCGAGATTACCCATCTTTGCCAATATGGAACTACGATACTAAGAAATGTAAGGCAACACTCTAAATCTCAAACACAATAATTTGTAACTTTACGGCGATTTCGTTGAATAAATTCTCTTTTAAATTAAACATTCTCTCTGTATCTTACCCTGTAGATATATTTTAAAATAAAATATCTCCTGGCCCGAAGTTTAACTATCTTTGCGCCCGCTTCCAATCCTTTGTACGGAGCACAATAGAGGGCAATTTCTTTGCAAAGGAAACTAGTGGTAAAGATTGCTTATACCGGAATACGCTTATGTGTTGTGGTGACGGGCTTCATGGATATTAGGCCGGGTTCCGACACCAATTTTCAACACTAGTTTTTTTTTAAATGAAGATTATATGTATAAGAAAATTTAGTTCCTGAATACCAATTAAAAATCACTGTGTATATGCTATAAGTCAACCGGATTTAAATCATTATTATACAGGGCGGATTCAGCAAATGTTAATGGATGGTGCACCATCATATTTCAGTAAACACCCACAATTTTTTTCATTTCTTTTTACTTTTTGTTAAGCACTAAACTCTATAATCATGGTCACCCTAAAACAACTACATAATTAAAATTAAATTTCTATAATTATATTTCTGTTTAACTAAAAAAAAAACTAAGAAATAAAAACCTCTTTAACTGTTATGACAGCAATTTGATAATGAAATCACTTTGGCAATGTTAACGTTTACAAATATTCACAGGTAAAGCGAAGAGTATCGGTACTTGATGGAAGTATTCTAATTGTAGAAGAACCATGTATGTCGTAAATAATTTTGGTTTCTTTTGGGAAAACTTTTGGTTTCAACAAGAACAAAAAATAACAATAATTAATACTGGTACGGAGCAGTCGCTTATAATTTATTTAATCCTTGAGGTTGATCCCGCTCACGTCTCCCCAATCACCCTGTATACAATACCACAATAGTAAAAAATATATACACGACAATAAAAGTCTGTCTCATAGCCCCGGGGGTGATGATGTACTCAAGAGCCCGTTTGATCGGACTGCACGATAAGCACAAGACGGTAGCGAGATATCTCGCGCGCGACCCAGCGTTATAACAGCCAATAGCTGGCCATACACGTACGGATTATTTGCCCGCCGGACCTGCCTGACAGCTTCACAGCTGTGTCTGACCGGCACATCCATCAATGTGTGGCGAGAAATAGACACAGATTTGTCCGCCGGATGTCTGTCCGCTATCCGTGCTAAAAACCAACGGACAGCGGACAGACATCGGGCGGACATATCTGTGTCTATTTCTCGCCACACATTGATGGATATGCCTGTCAGACACATCTGTCAGGCAGGTCCGGCGGGCAAATTCGTACGTGTATGGCCAGCTAGCGACAACGCGCGTACATCGCGCTGCGTTACAGATGCACGTTCCCATTGGCCGTTACATGCTATGTCGCACGATAGGCTGTCTGGTACCAGCGGCGCAGAACACACAGACAAGCGCCATAGCGGTACGACGTGCAGGAATTTTTATTTGTATGTATCCTGTTTTTTCAGCAAAATGGCTATTTTGGGTATTCATAAGTGGTGCCTTAATCCGAAGGAAAGTGACACGAAGATTTTTGTGATAAATGATTGCATACACCCTACTCTTGCAAAATACACATTTTAGGTTAATTTTATCTAGCCTTTCTTTGTTTTACCACCCTAGTTTGTGTAATGTACTATTTAACTTCATAATTTCAATTATTGCTTACCATTTGATTTGTGTTATTGATACTAAGAACTGTTAAGTTAGGTACCTAATTAATTTATGCTGTTTTAGATTTAAGTTTTGTCATCTGTATTGTATTGTATTGTAATCAATGGCAATGGTTTTACGGTATTGAAGCACGTAATTATACACTATCTACTGTTATCTTATGAAAACGTAAAAAATAATAACTGTCCAAAAATATTTTTCCTTCCTTCACTTTGTTGAAACTCTTGCGGAACCCTAAAAAGTCCGGTGATCAAATAGGCACCGCTTGTTTCGGGTCAACGATCACAATTTTACAGGGTCCAGAATGGAGCGCCTAGATATGTCACCAGCTATATTGCTTGCGGGTGAATCACAGCTTCTGAAAAAATAGGTTTGCACTCGTATTGGTGCCTAGTTTGGCGGATTTAAATAATTATTCTCTAGTCATACAGAAACGCTACATATCAACATACAGAACAATTTGATACATAAACACATCGAAACTAAGATTAGAAACTCTAGATACATACAGTAATAACACGGTATACGGTAGTTTATGTTCCGGCAAAAGGTACATCGGGAGCGCGCATGTGTGCGCGCCGTGTACGGACGCACCACAGGCAAGCATTGCCGGCTGCGCGATTCAGGGCTGAACCAACGCTGCGAGCGGTCGAACGCGCAAAGTGAAGTATCGAAATCGTGTATACCTAGTGCAGTGTGTTCGGATGTTTGAGGAATAGTGTTTTAAGTGTATCCATTAATTTTACTAACAGTTAAATGAAGTTTCTTTTTTTATCACCTAGCATAAACGACGTTTTTCTAAGTAATTGATTATCCAAAATAAAAACTTTTAGGTACTAATAATTCGGACTATTCAAAACTTTTACAAATGATATACCTATACTTTATCTACTTACTAGTATTTACTTTCAAAATGTCGAGACGCAACTATATTTACTATTATTTCATATACCTAGTGACATACTTACTTACTAAAATTGTATTATAAATAATAGCATTGAATTTGCACTGAGCTCCTGGTCTATTGGAGTTCTTTGTAATTTGCCGCGTGAGACACATGCCGCCGTCACTTGGCATGCACAAAGGATGCCGCCGAGCTGTTCGTTCGAGGTCAACCTAATAAAAGTTACGTCGTGGTAAGTAGGTATTTTACAGAACCGACGGGCGGCAGCCCTGTGCCTTAGGCAACCATAGGCATCGCGCGCTCCTAAACGGCGAAGACGAACTACTTGGTTGTCTTTATACTTTGGTAATAACGCACACCAAAAAAATATTGAGTCCCTCAATACAACAAGGTCATATAAAATAATGGCTAGACAATAAACAATAACGGTGTTTCGCTACGCGTACGGTAAAAGCCGCTTTCTGGCCAAGTGTACACATAAAATTATGTAAGTACCAGTAGCGTAGCGTGGCATCCATAGAACTCGATTCTTACCGGCTTGCCTAATATTAGGCATTAGGCACCTTATTCTACAGCTCTTAAGAAAAATGTACGCTAAATCTGCACCGGCTTGCCCAAGGATATATTTTACGCCACGCCACTGGTAAGTACACAACACGGGAGGTAATAAAGAAAGCCCTCAATCGCATATTTACGTCCCTCGCTTGCAGCTCGGGCCGCAAACATCTGCAGTCTCGACCTTTCTTTGTTTTACCACCCTAGTTGTGTAATGTACTATTATAGTATCTATTTACAAATACCTCTATAATGTAATCTCTTGTATATGATTCTCAGTTTGTCTACCACCTCTCTTGTCTCATCACTCAATTGCTCAAAGGTTAACTGGAAGAGATCTCTTAAAGGGATAAAAACCATCTTATCTTTGTACATTATACCTTTATTTTGCAATCCTGTATTGTACTTTATCCTATTTTGTGCAATGAATTGTTTTCATAGATACATAGGTACTTTAAATGAAGTCATTTATTTCAGGAGAAAAAAAAACGTTGAGACATGAAAATCATCCGCTACATGCTTCGTCAAACTTACTTAATAATGCATGCAAACAAAAAGTTTATCCGCAACAAGCATCGTCAATCTTAAAAATAATAATTAAAAAAAAACCTCCCTCCCCCCCTCCCCAGCCCCTACTTAAATTAAACAAACAAATAAGCAAATCACACATTCGAGAACTTCATTGACTTTTTGTTGATTAATAAAAACCGCCGTCAATCAAACTCGTTAGCCCAATAAACTTCCAACAAAATTCACCCACCAGAATGCGAGTTACAAAATTACGGGAACCTCCGGAACGCCATACAGGTATAAATTCCTCCCCTGCATAAAGACCAGGGAATGTTATACCACAAAGGGTACCCGTATATAGCCCGTAGGGGCAAATGAAAAATCTAATATCACTCAACCTCGGGTAACTCAACAATTGCTCCTCATGAATTTTAACAAGGCATTTTCTTTGCGGGATGCCTAAAGTGATCCAGCCACTTAGTTCGCCACCTGAGAGGAAATAATGGGGTATAATATACATTGACTCCCTTTATATTGAACAATAATAAGTTTTAAATTTAATGAAGGATGAAATGAAGCGGAAGCTTTAACAATTTGCAGGAAGGGGAGAAATTTTTGTTCGCTGTAAGGCTTGATCAACGTATGGCGGTAAATGTTTTTTCATCACACTTGCTCGAAAATGGTGTCATTACACGTAGATTCTGCGGGCCGGAAATGGCCTATTACGCCCTAGGGCGTAATGGTTTTCTTTTTAAATTTGAAACGCTGGTTCTGTTTTACTCTTATTTGTCATGTTCAAAGGAAAAGCCAACTTACTTTTTTAACTTTTATCACTGAAATATTTATTTAAAGATAACTGTTATTGCAAATACATGTAAACACATATTTCGGTAACATTAATTAAATGTTTAAATATTGTATTTCAGTATTTTGCAAATTTAAAATGAACTAAAATGGCCGTTACCGCTATGGTTTCCGAACGTGATTTGACATTCGCATTGTCTATGACATATGTCACTAACGTCACTGTCTGTTTTAATATTTTCTTGTCATACTGGGTGGATTAGTAAGGTTATTTTTATTTAAGATTTCCTCACAAGTGTGATGAAAAACTTTGTGTGTGCCACGGGCGGTAAAGGAATTACA
Source organism: Eudemis profundana (assembly GCA_947034925.1). Classification (NCBI taxonomy): domain Eukaryota; kingdom Metazoa; phylum Arthropoda; class Insecta; order Lepidoptera; family Tortricidae; genus Eudemis; species Eudemis profundana. The sequence goes on from OX344812.1 coordinate 10,970,177, forward strand.
AACTCGTGTTATTAAAGCCCTTGGCTTCGCCGCGGGCTTGTAACAAACACTCGTTTGCAATTCCTTCGTTACCGCCCTAGATACACAATGTACTAATTATCACTCACTATACATAGTATAAAACAAAGTCGCTTTCTCTGTCCCTATGTATGCTTAAATCTTTAAAACTACGCAACGGATTTTGATGCGGTTTTTTTTAATAGATAGAGTGATTGAAGAGGAAGGTTTATATGTATAATAATACATGCATAATATAATAGAGAAACACCGTGAGAAGCCGGGGCGGGTCGCTAGTGTATAATAATTGAAATAATAGTACATTGTGTATCAAGGGCGGTAGGTAAGGAATTACAAACGAGTGTTTGTTACAAGGCCGAGGCGAAGCCGAGGGCTTTAATAACACGAGTTTGTAATTCCTTTACCGCCCGTGGCACACACAATGTTTTTCATCACACTTGTGAGGAAATCTAATTAAAATTAACCTTACTTAACCTAAATAAAATTGTAAAACTGACAGTGACATTAGTGACATATCCATAGACAATGCGCAACGTTCGGAAACCATAGCGGTACAGACCTAAAACGGTTGATTTTATAATTGCAAAATACTGAAATACACTATTGAAACATTTAATTAATGTTACAGAAATATGTGTTTACGTGTATTTGCAATACCAGTTCTCTTTAAATAAATATTTCAGTGATAAAAGTTAAAAAAGTAAGTTGACGTTTCCTTTGAACATGACAAATAAGAGTAAAACAGAACCAGCGTTTCAAATTTAAAAAGAAAACCATTAAGCCCTAGGGCGTAACAGCTCATTTACGGCCCGCAAAACCTACGTGTAATGCACCATTTTCGAGCAAGTGTGATGAAAAATAATGTAGACATCCATAGGCGCATGTTTTGGTTAAATATGCCGACGTCAAGGGGTAGGGGTCGCCGGATGTCCATCAGATTGCCAACAATCCGCAGTCGAGTGTAGGTTTCCATCAGTTGGACATAATAGTATCAACTAGCTTGTCATAATAAAGGAGGGAATGCAGTGAGGTTGGCTGCAATACAAAACGGCATGTCCCTTCGACCTAGGGTTGCTAGATTGAATTACCCTATTATCGGGAGCAGGAAACAATATGTCGGGATTTTGACACAAACAATATGTCGGCCTAGGCCGGCAATGTATTTTTTTTTTAATTTCCATTCCACATTTATTTGGGCCACAGCACCACGGCATTCAGCCATTAAAAAAAACAAAAAACGATTTTTGCTATATTTTGCAGTTTTATTTATTTAAAATTGACTTGAACGTAACAAATAACACATTATAAACAATTTCCAATTATTATAAATTGCAAACTAAACCACAAGAATACACATTTAAAATATTTCATCTAAATATTCGCGGTAAAAATGTAAACTGAAACAGCTTTTGGGCGTATATGGTTTCCGAACGTGAATTGATATTTGCATTATCTATGGATATAATGTCACTAACGTCACTTTCAGATAGAAAGTTTCTGTAAGTAAGGATATTAGTAAGTTTATTTATTTCATTGCATATTTGAGAAAAGCACTATACATACCTCGGCGGGAAATGGGGTTGCCGGCCTCGTAACTATCTGGCCTCGCTTCGCTCGGCCAGCTATATGTACTCGGCCGGCAACCCCTCACTTCCCGGCCTCTGCAGTAATGTACTATTTCAGTGTGGTTTTTAATTTCCTAGCCAAGATAGCAAAGGTCAAAGCATCTTTAAGAATGTAACAAAACGTTATCGTGCTATAAGAACCTGTCGTTTTGAAATGTTCAATTTCCATGTATCCTCTTTATCTCGTGACAATTTAGTTTAAGAAAGTCGAATGTAAAAAGGAATGACCGTGTGCATTAGCCAAACGGATGCTTACCCCGCTGCTGTAATACCAGATGAGACCGACTAGTGCTGGAACTATCGATACCTATTTAATATCGATGTAGGGGAGACCGGGTATGGTTGTCTCACGGGTTGGTTGTCACAGCAAGCAATTAAATAATACGAAACGAAGGAATAAGTGCATCGATTGGTGAAGTAGGGGAGGAGGTGAAGCTCTTGCGATCTTTTAACAGCGAGCGATGCAATTATTCCTTCGTTTCGTATTATTTAATAGCTGCTGTGACAACCAACCCGTGAGACAACCATACCCGGTCTCCCCTATTTTGGTTATTGACAAACTAGATCTAAGGTGATAAGAGCGCACACACTGGTGTATAGTAACTAGGCGGATGCATAATGCCAGATGAGACCGACTAGTGATGTGCTGTGACTATCGATATATAATATCGATGTTTACTGCAAAACTGCTGTGGTTCTAAGCACACACGGTGGTGTGTAATAAATGAGGGGATATTTATTTAATGTCAGATAAGACCGACCAGTGATGTGCTGCGAATATAGATACCTATTTGATATCAGGGAACCACGCTCCAGCTGCAGCTTTTTTATTTTTTATTTATTTATTAAATACACATTAGTTCTTACTTCTAAGGCAGTTTCCTGCTAAACTGTATAAACAGTTTGACAGCAGGTTATTTTCTATACATATTTAGATATATACTTCTGTAGTCTTAATTTACTTCCTTAATTAACATCACTCTATTGTCTCCAATAAATGTTTTTTTAACAACTTTTTAAATTTGTTCTTGTTAGCTTCATGTCGGATGTTCTCGGGCAAACTATTTAGTAGGTATGGGAGTCTTTTATGTAGTGTTCTATCTCCAAAGTAGTTGTATACTCTTGGTACTTCAAATTTGCCCGCGGACGCCGACCTTGTTCCGTACTTATTTTTTACTGTAATATTATTTGTTTATGCGATATTATCACTTAAGTCAGGGGTTCCAATCTTTTTCAGCCCGTGGCGCACATACATTGCTTCGTCACGGCGCCCTACCCTAGTTCGCTCAAAATAGGTATTGTTGCTTTTTAGGTACCCGCGAATATTTGTGGTTTTAGATAATGATAGAGGATCGACTCACGGCGTCCCTCTTTACTTTCTACGGCGCACCAGGGCGCCGCGATGCATGGACAGTTTGGGAACCCCTGACTTAAGCGTTACAGACTTTGTATACGAATGGCGGCTAAAAAGGGCTGATGTAAGCATGGTATATTTATGTTTCGCATTTTACGGCCAGAAAAAAATGCTAAAAAATGTTTCTGAAGATGAATGGATATTTTACTTATATTTTTTCTGCAATAGTCAGTATTTCAGCTCCATTACAAGGATGGTTCTTAACACACCTCGACAAACGATTATTGATACTGAAACGATCATCTTTGAAAAGTTTACTTTGTCGAATTGGCAACTACAAACAATAAAAATATTACTAAAGCATAAGGATAGACGTCCGAGTGCTCGACACTGTCCCTGTAGTCGCCATCTTGAATGTTAAGTCATTAGCAATAGAGGTGACCGCAGGGTGTCGACTACTGGGAATCAGCGTGTCGAGCACTAGGACAGTTTATCTCAGAAATTATGGCAAACGAACGTTCGTTGTTTTTTATTTCCCAACCAGGGAACCATTTAACAAAAGTCGCTATCGATACTATCAGAGGCCAGCTCTAAAAATATACGTGCCAGGGGATTATTATCTGACAGATTACCATGAGGACAAAATCGCGCCAAATACTAAAAAGAGCTGCAAATCTGCAAGACGAGACGCCGCAACAAATGTTTATGATAAAACCTTTTTCACATTTTCGTGTGTTAAACAATTTAACAACTTTTGTTTACAGGGTATTCCACACCTAGGGCGGTGATATAAAGAATGTTCCAGATCGGCCCGAACGGAATTGTAGCCGAATAAGTAGCTGTAGCCAGGAGTAGCTCACTCCGTGAATTCGCCGCGTGGCTCTGAGGCCCTCGCGGGGGGCCTTAGCCAGCAGTAGCGTGGCGTCCGAAGAACTCGATTCCTACCGGCTTGCCTAACATCAGGCATTTGAGCACCTTATTCTACAGCTCTTGAGGAAAACACACGCCAAATCTGCACCGGCTTGCCTAAGGATATCTTTTACGCCACGCCACTGTTGCCAGTGAACAGAAAGAACACGCGTTAAGCGATAGAAAGAAACGGTCGAATCCGGTGCGTCCGATGGTCAAACCCAAACGATAGTTATATTAGACAGAGAGACTTCTGTATGTAGTAGGGTTATTCTTCAGAAATATGTCTGCGGTTACCTTATTCCTCTGGCCCTTTCTCATACTAAATATATGGAGACAGAGGAATAAGTCGCAGACATATTTCTGAAGAATAACCCAGTACTATTACTTATTGTGTGCCGTAGCTATAAATAAGTACCTAGGCGATTTTGGGGCTATCCTTTACCACACGGGGTGTACAGGCCAGATAGCGACTTTGTCTTGTCGCGTAGTGGGAAGAAAAGGCCACTTACGGCCTAGGATGGCGTAGGTATGTATGTTCTTACACACAAAAATATAACAGATATTATTAACCGTAGGTAAAACAAACATAAGTATTTTTTTGAATTTTAGATTACCTACGAACATGAAAGAGTAAAAAATATTATTGAAGACGAAATGTAATTTCTTGCGAGTAAAATATTTATGTACCTTTGATATCAAACTGTCACATCACTTTGATCAAAACTTCGTATTGTTTGTGACAGGTAATGTCGAACAATTAAATAGTCGATATTTGTTCTTTTACAATTCAGTCTGCAAAGTTTTATTTGTTTTCAACCAATTTCAGAAAACTGTTTGTTTATTCACGTATCTATAATCCTACTTAATATTATAAATGTGAAAGTTTGTGAAGATGTTTAGAGGTTTGGATGTTTAAATGTTTGTTAATAAATAACGGGGTAGCAACTGGATGGATTGCTATCGGTTCGCTAGAAACAAATTTCACAGTACCTTATTTCCAACACATCCAGATCTCAAAATACCCTGGTATCAAAACACACAATTCTCATAATGACTTTTTTTTCTCAAAACATTTTTTTTTTTTTTTTTTTTGAATATAAATCAATTTAATATACAATACAAAGAATAACAAGATCATAGAAAATGTAAAATAACTTAAAATTTATCCTAAACTAAAATAAAATAATTAAACTACGTATAAGACTAAACTAAACCTCGACAAAAAGGTAAAAATAACTAAAACACCCCGCCCCGCATCGTACCTGGCTCAAAGGTCCCCATAATACCAGCAGCATTATTTTATTTTAGTTACAAAACATTTAATATTTTATTTGTACGAAGTGTAAATTGACGTTGTCGACTGAAGTTCTTTACATATCTTTGTCTAAATGCATGAATATCATAATGACACATTCTCTAAATGCCTAAAATTTAATGTCTCATCCAATAAATATATTGAAATCACACGTCAGGCATTTTTAATTGCGTGTTTATAACGATAGCATATATGCCCTAAAATCCATTATACACAACACACTTTTTCATGTTTGTATAGGTAAAAAAATTGTGTTTATTTTGCCTGACTTTGGTTACCTCCTGGGTCTTTTTCATTCAAAAGTTTCAAAACTCTATATCTAAAATTGCAAGGTGATACAAAATATATTTATGGTGATACAAATATATTTTAAAGGTTGTCCAAACTGATCAGAAAAAGAGTAAATGTACTGAAATGTAAATTTTATATTTTCAAAACTGTGGTACTCCTATTTTTAGGCTAAATTTTTTTTTAATACTACCGTTGCCATATCTTCAGGTGGTTCGGTTTCATTTGGTTTTTATTCGTACGCTTGTTTGAACTGTTCTAAACATAAATGAATAGAATATTTTGACTAATGAGCTACCATAAACATTTAAGGTACTTGGTTACCCTACAGGGATAATAATTTTTTCCACTCTACATATACAGTATGCACGTTATGTTTGCTATAATTTGAGCTCAACGAGACAGCGCAAGTATTTCGACGCGATTTGCATTTTTACTGTTTGCAGGAACGTCTTTATGCTTTATTTTAACTGTTGTATTTTAAATACACGCTCATTTGAAATTTTAAGCAGAAGTTTTGTAGCAATGTGCACTGTTGGACAAGAAAAAAGTTCGCTTAGCGAGGGATCCAGTTACATTGTAATCTATTAATGCAAACGCTGGGTTACGTAAGAAACAATAAGAGAAGGTATAAGTGAAATGTTTCATCGGCATCGTCATATGAGTTTGTGCGTGAGGGATTAAAACAACCAAGTTCTAAATAATACTCAATTTGTATAATAATATACAAAGACACGGATTACACGGACTACAGTACAATCAAATGGGTACTTTTTACCTGATCTTCTTTGTCCGTATCACTCTTGACAGAGTGGTCGTGGTCATCACTTCAAGTGTTGGTGGCAAGCTTCACAGCACGCCACACTCGATCAAAGAAGACATTGATATTTTTTCACCACAAACTATGGGGTCCTCTATGGGGTTAGTGAAACAATATTAAAGTTCACAAATTGTCTGGCTTGACTTTTAGAGTTTTGTACCTCAAAAGGAAACCCCTTATACGATTACTTTGTTGCCCGTCTGTCTGTTCGTGTGTTAAGGTAAAAAAATATGCCCGTTTATGCCACAAAAACGTATATATCGGCACTCTCAAGGAAACCAAAATTTATAGGGTACTATCCGTTGACCTAAAACTATGAAATTTGGCGAGTAACGCCTTTAAGATCCTGCTTTTAAATAAGATATTTGTATTACTATTATTTTGTTTAAAAATAATGAACTAATGCCTCAATTTAAGATTCACCAGGTGGGTAGTTCGTTCACCAGACTAAGTTCCATACATGGTGGGTCATTAATCATATTAAATAGACAATTAAAATTTAAGGAACGCAAGGATATTGTATCCTTGTCTGTTGAACGGACCATAGAACTAAGTGCCGTAGAATTAGATCAATTTATTGTTGTTTGTGTCTATAGGCCGCCATTAAGTGATTTCGAACTTTTTGAAAACGTAATGGAATCTGTGCTTCATAAAATAATTGCTACTTCTAGTAAGAAATTACTTATATGCGGCGACTTCAATGTAAATATTTTGGAAAATTCAACATTAAGTGTCAGACTGTTGAATCTTTTCAAATCGTGTAATCTCAAACACATATTTATGGAGCCAACAAGAGTGACTGCTACTAGCGCCACCTGTATTGATAACATTTTCACTGATATTCTTCCTAATACCAAACGTATAATCAGCAATTTGGAATCAGATCATTTAGGTCAATTAATTGTATTTGAGTCATTAAGGAATAATATCTTGAGAAAACAAATTACTTTTGTACCAGTAACTACGGACCGTGTCGAACGAATGAAACATAGTCTAGTTCAGGCGCTACCCTTTTTATCTTCCGACACGACTCCTAGCGACATGTACAATTCATTCTTTCACACCTTTATGGAACATTATAACGCAATATTTACTTCTAAATCGGTCGTGGTTAGTGGTGCACCAGTTTTTAGTGAGTGGGCTACTGTGGACTTACATAAACGTAGACAGGAATTGTATGCCTTGTATGAAGAACGGCGGTTCAATACGAGTGATGAATTTAAAGAGCATGTGAAACAATATTCGAAGAAATTTAAGATAGATTGTCATTTAGCTAAGCGTAATTACTTAAGCCAGAAAATAAGAAATAGTTCTGATATTATTAAAACAACCTGGAAAGTAATTAATGTGGAGACTGGTCGATCGAAGCACTCAGTAAACGATCTTAAACTAAAAATTGATGGCAAAATTGTAGATTCCAATTTAGAAGTAGCAACAGAATTTGAAAAGTTTTTTACCGAGATACCAGTATCCACAACTAAGCATTTAAATTCATCACCTTCGGCTGCCGTTACACTGTTAAAAGATAACGCCCCAGAATGTAGTAAAGACTTTCATTTTGAACATGTTAGTACTTCAGATGTAGTAAAGGCGTTTAAATCAATTAATGTCAAAAAAACTAGTGACCTTTGGGGAGTCTCTGTCCATGCTGTTAAATCCCTAATAGAAATCATAGCGCCTGACTTGGTAGTCGTGTTTAATAACTGTGTTGATTGCGGTGAGTTTCCTGATCTAATGAAATATAGTAAAATAACACCTTTATTCAAAACAGGTAGCACTACTGACCCCACTAACTTTAGACCAATATCTGTGCTACCAACTTTTAGTAAAATTTTTGAGAAATTAGTTTTGTCCCAATTAATGAAACATTTTAATACAAATAACTTAATGCATAATAAGCAATTTGGTTTTACTCGGGGTCGCTCGACAACCGACGCTGGTGTCGAGCTAATTAAACATATTTTCGATGCCTGGGAGGAGTCATGTGATGCTTTAGGTATTTTCTGTGATTTATCCAAGGCATTTGACTGCGTATGTCATGAAACATTGATCGGGAAGCTGCACTACTATGGAGTCAGAGAATCGGCACTGAATTTATTTAAGTCATACTTACAAGGTAGAATTCAAAGGGTTGACGTGAATGGACAGCACTCACCGGGGTCATTGGTCTCGATGGGTGTACCGCAGGGATCAATATTGGGACCATTCCTGTTCCTTATTTACATAAATGACTTGCCATACCTCGTTAAGACCCACCATGATATAGTATTGTTTGCAGACGACACCTCACTTATCTTCAAAGTCAAGCGACAGCAGCAAGCTTACAATGATGTAAACAATGCTATATCTAAAGTAGTGAATTGGTTCAATGTTAACAATTTACTGTTAAATGAAAGAAAGACTAAATGTATAAACTTTGTCACGCGTAACGTAAATCGCGAGCAAGCAAGTGTCATTGTGAAGGATGAGGAATTGGAACTAGTTGATAGTACAGTCTTTCTTGGTATAACATTGGATTCTAAACTCCAGTGGGGTCCCCATATTGGTAATCTCTCGAATAGACTAAGTTCTGCAGCGTTTGCAGTCAACAAGATCCGACAATTAACAGACATAAAAACAGCTCGATTAGTATATTTTAGTTACTTCCACAGTATTATGTCGTATGGTATTCTGCTGTGGGGCAGTGCTAGTGCTTCAGAGCTTAATACTATATTTGTTCTGCAGAAGAGGGCTATTCGAGCGATATATAAGATGAATTATCGAGACTCACTTAGAGATAAGTTTAAGGAAATTAATGTAATGACATTGCATTGTCAATACATCTATGAGAATATTATGTATGTACATAAAAATATCATGAATTTTAAGAAGAACTGTGACATACATAATATTAATACTAGGAATAAACATAAGCTCGCAGTGCCCACCACTCGGCTCCATAAAATAAAAACATCATTCATGGGTAATTGTGTAAGGTTTTATAATAAGCTGCCAAGGAATATAACTGAATTATCTATTAACAAATTTAAGAATTGTGTAAAGCGTAAACTCATGTCTAAGGCTTATTACAGCACACAAGACTACATGAATGATGAAACACCGTGGGATTAACTGCGACTGGAAATAGATATATTTTAAAAACAATGTTTGATTAGTTGTCTTTTTCTGTTTTTGTACTTGCCAATTGTTTTGACACTTAGAGACCATTTACATCTCTAAGAAAAAATGGACTTAATTTAGTAAATAAGTATTTTCAATTTGTATTTTGACGTTTGGAGATCCTTTACACCTCCAAAACATAATATTTTGACAACGGAGACTCTTTACATCTCCATTAATTCTAGTATCAATTTATTTTCTATTTTTTTTTATTTGTATTGTTTGGACGCATAGAGAGACCCTTTACATCTCTATAAATGTAGTTTTTAAGGTAATGTAATGTATATTAAATTATTAAAAGAGAAACTGGTGAGTTTCTTCCGGCGCTTCTTCTCACCAGAAGGTCATTACCCGAAGCGCCAAAAAGAAAAGAAGACAAAGAATGTAAGACATGTAAAAGAGCCCTTGAGGGCCTACTTACAGAAATAAATTATTTTATTTTTTTATTTTTATTTTATAAAGCATTTACCGCCTTATCATTACGGTCATAGAACCGATAATCCGTTGAAAGTTCATCAAGGCAGTTGTACTTTTCTGAAACTATATTCTCGTTATCCTAATTTGCGGTTAACCTCTCAATGGTATTGTATTCTTTAACAGCATTAGCTCACTTGAACGGATAAAATCTATACACAAATACAGTTAAAACAATCACTGGAGGCCGAAACAATGTTGTCAATAAAACCGGCATAAGGCAACAAGGAAAGAAACCATTCTTTTCACTGACGCCGCACTTTGTTTTATAGCCCTCGTAAATTATAAGAGCTGCCTTATAGCTCCGATCCGGTCAGTGGATGGGCTACTTTATTTCACGCGAACATTGGATGTGATGTGTTGCTCTATTCCAATATGTTGGATATTTTTATGAAACATTTTGTATGATCAGAGAGTAACTATAGTGTTAGTCTAAGAAATATTTGTGGTAAAAAAGTATATTACTATATGCAGCTTCCGTCGTAAATTTATCCCAGTTAACATTTATTGTATGTGTAAATTTAGATAGTGATATAGTTGAGCAGCTTTTTTTGCTACACCGATGTTTCATAGACTTTAACTCTCTTTTCATTTTATACTTTCTTAGTGAATTTTTTATAGAATCTTTCATTTCCTTTTGAGGTTACCCTTATCATTAATAAATTCGAGAATGTGCGTTATTTATATAATAATAATTATAAATCTTTTGTCATCAGGGAAATAATAGTTTCGATTTGTTCGTCAGAGGACCACATGCAACAATTTTTTGTTTAATAGGTACGAGCCATTTCATTTTGTAACAGATGTAGGATTAGGTACTCGTATTTTTCTGCAATTTCGTTGGCGTACGTTTAAAGGCCGAGCCACACCGGCTGCGTACACGTCTGCGTGCGCGTGGCGTACGCGTTGTATAGTATGAATGTTTTTCAAAATGGCGGCTAGTCACGCTCAAAGTCAAGGAGCTGCAGCGTACAGTGCGTGCACACGCAGCCGGTGTGGCTCGGCCTTTAAGGTTTTTAAAATTCTGTTCAAATCGGTAGAGCGCTCATCGCAATAATTTAAAATAAGAAAACAGTAAGCAAAGAAGTCAGAACGTGCAAATGGCGTATTGAAGTGATTACTACGCCACACATGTTGCCGCGCACGGAAGCGCCGGCTGATTGTTGTTTGCTAGCGTTCATTTGCTGCGCCCAATCAGCGTTGCCGCTTCTAGCATTAACGTTGCTTGATTAGTTAGGAACAGCACGGTTGCCTATTGCTGTACCTATATTCTATCATTTTTTTTTAGTAGAGTAGACACATCGTCATTTATCATTTATATTTTAGAACGTTGTGATTAAGCACAATTAACGCATTTAATCTCCTACATAGTGTTCCCATTTTAATTTTTAATAAAGTAATATTATAACCGATCACGTCTCCGTTTTCATCCTGTGTAAAGAATAGATTTAGGTAATTGTCTTATTTATCGATTATCTATCAACATGCTCATACATGCAAGTCGTTTTCTTTTCAGTATATAAAGTACCTATTATTGTATTACTTTGTATCGGTTTAAGCACTACACTAAAAAAAAAAACAAAGAATGCAAAACTGATTTTTATTATTCAAACACATTCATATAAATTCGAATCAATTCCGATATCATTTTGTCCAGTGTCACAGCAATTTAAGTGAAAATGACACGTGCCTCAAATGCAACTGCAGTCAACCCGGGGGTCGCAGCGTCAGTCTTTCTGACGGTAATTTAATAATTTGACGTCCGAGTGTCGTTCCCGATGTCTACTTTCTGTCTTATTGGCGCAGTCAGCGGCAAATGCAGTTACGAGAGCCAAGACCTCAAAAATATTGATATGAGAATTTAAATGGTAAAAAATGCTTTCGCGCATTCTGTTTAAGTTAAAAATAAAAAAGAGTTCTCGGAAAAGTAATATAGTTTAGATCTCTTTAACCTTTTGACCGCCACAGTCGGCAATACACGACAGAGAAGTTTCGTGCCCACGAACGCCAAGTCAGCAAATGCCGAAACCCGTTACCCGGCCTTTTAAGGTCAGCGCTATCTATTAACATCATTTGAAACCGAAGGTTTTTTTTGCTAAAAATATATATTTCTTTGGCTTTTCGAAGCCGAGACTTAATAGGCACAATCTAGTTAATGCTTGGTAATGCTACCTTATATCAAGGACCATTAAAACAAGAGGACTGTCATTCTCCATACTTTGGATCGTAACCCGACCGCTAGGGGATTTCCGGGCAAAAACTAGATGGCGCTAAAAAACTAAACATTTCACGTTGTTATAATTGAACAAAGAAACATAGTATGGTAACAATTACTTCGTAAACAGCTAATAATAAATAAATTCTAATATTTAAATACTGTGTCACGTTTGCAAAGTTGAATAATTGTAAATAATATCATTCTTATACCAAGCTTATGCATAGATGGCGTTGTAAATTTGGGGAACAGCTTTTTGTATGGAGAATGTCCTTGCTTATATTGTTGACTTTATCATCGCTTACGAGCAGCCGAAATCAAAGTAAAAACAAAAATCAAATCTCCAGGTTTTCAGTTTTGGTACAAGTAGAATATTTATGGTATAGCTTAGGCACCAAACCTATAAAATGAATATTTCATGTCTCACTACTCGACTCGTCCTTAACGTAAAAACTAGAGACCTTCATCAAGGGTGGCTGTTTACATAAAGGTCAAACCCCAAAGGAATCTCGTTAAAAGTTAAAATGCCACTCTTACTTAACTGAAATCCACCAAATTTACATTCCTTGTATTTCCATTCTGCAACTATCTTCTTTGCTGAAAATAGCTGAATACAGGAAGCTACAGCATAGTACATAGGAGACAGGACAGTAAAATTTGCGAATAAAAAAGTAATAAATCTTTTTTTTTTTACTTTTTTGCACGCATATTTTAATTGAATGGCAATGCCATACTAAAGACATAGAGCTGATCTGATGCGGAATCCAAAGGCCGTAGGATCAACTAAATTATTACATGAGTTATGATGAAGCGTCCCCTAGATAAGTCAAAGCGCCCAACGTAACTGAGTCTTCTTTTCGATTGGTCTTGATGAACATTGATATCTCAGTATCATATCATATGTAAGTAAAATTTACAGGTGGTTTCTTGTATTTTTTCATATATTTTTTTGCTGACATTGACTGGACCTATTGCTCGTAGTTAGCCTATATAAGCACGTCCCACTTCTGGGCACAGGCCAACTCTCATAGATAAGAGTGAATGGGCTGTAGTCCCCACGCTAGCCCACTTTGGATTGCGAACTTCACAATTTCTTTGCGGATGTATGCAGGTTTCACTGTGTTTTTCCTTCACCGGAAAGCTAATGCTAAATATCTAACAATAATTCGTACATATATTCCAAACATTCATTGGTATTAAAACCCTCGGCTTGAAAGGCGCATGTCCGAACCACTCGAGTACCATAACGTCTTCATTGCTCGGTTAGCTCTTGGATAACATTTCTGACCTGGGGGCTTACAGTCTGCAAGTACGTTTGCTAGCTAGTGACTTTGTTGACCGCTGAAAGGGGCCAGCGGGATTGGGTGAAGTGAAACCTAACCTAACCCTTTCCGGACGGGATGTATGAAAACTTTCGACTGTTGTGACAGCTCATAGCACCCGTTCTAGCACAAAAAACCCTTTAACTATTCGAGCGCGGTGCTAGTGTCTGCACGTTAGATCGATATCGCCCCGATCACGAAAAAAGGACTTGCGCGTACACAGAATGTTCCAAAGTTTATTGCACGATTGTATAGGACCGAAAAGGGCTAACCTATCCTTATTGTGTGTGTAATCGAGCAAGAGACAACTGTTCGCAACCTAACCACTGTGCAACAGTGGTCGCCGTTGTATCTTTCGAGTCGGCGGCTTGACATCTGTAATTACTTTATTTTATTTTGTTACTGTGTTGAAATAATATTCGGACAAAGCTTGAGTTTCAGCATGTTAATGAACGACTCTGCGAGTTTCTTCAACAGTCGTGATGCAATTTTAAAGGAATAACAAGATTATGCAGAAAGTTTGTTAGGCGCCTCACTGGGTTTTTTGTTGTTCTGAAAGCCTAGTGTTTTTTTAGAGCTGTTTACGATTTCATGTGTAAATCTACAGAGCATTAAAAAAATATAGACTAACCATTCAGATTTTTCGTAATTTACTCATAAATATTAGTGCGTATTGATGATAACTATCATATTTAATATTGGTCTATAAAACTATGCGTAGCTGCGTTATTTACAGAGCTGATTTAAAAACTTGAATTTTTAGACATATTATTCGGCGTTCCACGTGATAGTTGTTTGTTCATTATGCAACCCTTTGCTTTATTTCTTCACCAGATTAAACAAAAAAATAAATCATTCTCCGTCTATTTCTAAAAGCTAAATCCTCCAGTCTAAAGTAATCCCAAGCGTCCATCTTAACCCTTCTAAATAAGGTCCGAAGTGCAATAAAAACCATTTTTCCTCTGAACCAGAAACAATTTAAGCGTTAATCCGGTTTAAGCCGGCGAGACACCTATATTTAGGTAAGTATCGTTTATGCGAGGGCTGTTTACCGCCCTCCCGTGCGAAGTGCCTGTAGCGTAGCCACTACTACGACAACCAGCTTTAATTTAAAGACAGCACAGTATAAGTAGTACTTTTTCTTCCTAGAAAAGGTACATCGCGCGGTTTGTATGTGTACGCGCTGTGAACGAACGCACTACAAGCAAAGTTTTACGAATGCGTAAGAATGCCCTAGTACGGACCGCATTGTCTGCACCTCGATCTATATCGACGTATCGCATGTTCCTAAACGGCCTAAGTTTGACTACTTCTCTGATTTTATACTTTGAAAATGGTGAGACCTTATGAAGTCTGTCACTGTCACGCAATGAATTTTGACAGAATATTTCCAGAACGCCATTAACAAAGAGAATATGGAGAAGAGAAACGTTGCGAAAGTGTCAATTTCCCTCTGCAAAATAGTGTCGACTGAGAATAAATAAATAAATAAATATTGGGGGACAACCTTACACAAATCGAACTAGCCCCATAGTAAGCTCAATAAGGCTTGTGTTATGGATACTAGACGACGATATATTTAATAGATACAAATACTTAAATACATAGAAATTAACATCCATGACTCAGGAACAAATATTCGTGCTCATCACACAAATAAATGCCCTTACCGGGATTCGAACCCAGGACCTCTTGCTTCGTAGGCAGGGTCACTACCAACTAAGCTAAAGCGGTAGCGGGTTAGAAGAGCAAGAATTTAGAGATAATTAAAGAGACTCGATCACGTGGACAGACTCTATAGTACAGCTCTCTCCGTATCACATTGAGTGACTTTGAGCCAGTTCAAAAGGCCCATGATGAAAGATCACACTTTTCTACTCTGTCATCAGATCACTGTCACTGTCTATTGAAACACTGGTTAAAGACTTATTCTAGAGGTATTGCGGAATTTTAGGCTATTCATCAATATATTTGTAAAATCAAGGTTGATATATAAGGAATAGTTTTTTTACATCCTAGAATCAATCCAGGCCATGTATCTTCCTGATGATTTCTTTATGAACTCAACGAAACGAAAACCTAAAGTTTCAAAGTTAGTTTAGTACATACACAACTAGGGTGGTAAAACAAAGAAAGGCCGAGATCGCAGATGTTTGCGGCCCGAGCTGCAAGCAAGGGACGTAAATATGCGATCGAGGGCTTTCTTTATTACCTCCCGTGTTGTATACATAATTTTATGTCTACATTTGGCCAGAAGGCCGTACGAGTAGCGTGCGGTAAAAGCTACTTTATGGCCAGATGTGGCATAAAGATATTTATTACATCCTTAGAAAACTTTGCAACATCTTCATTGAAAGAATGAGAAAAATAAGCAGCATTATAAGTTAAGTAATTAAGCTAAAAGCGTGAACGAAAGAATGTAGCCTAGAGTGAGAAGTTTACTCAAAGTAGCCTAAGTAGTTTACCGTTAATACAGAAAGGACAAACATCAACGACAAAATGTTTCCAAAACCGTCTTAGGGTGATGTTAAAATTCTTAAGAGAAAATTCTTAAAATTTCTGACACCCAAAATCATCCCAACAAATCAACGTATGAGAAAATTTGTCTTAAGAAAATATAAAGTAAATACTGCCTACCCACTGAAATAATAAATATTGGAGACATTTTTAAATAAATGGACCTAGTCCCAAACAAAGTTGATTGTATATACTATGGATACTAGACGACGATAAACACATTTTTTTAATTAAAAATATAGCTATACCTATTTATTATTTAAATAACTTATAGGTAATTGTCAACTTTGTGCCGAAATGTATGCGATTTGACATTAATCATCAGTTTTGTGACGGCCCCTATTTTAAATGAAAATGTAGTACAATTATATTTCACGTTCCCAAAATTTCCAATCAAATATCACCTAACAATTACAATGCGTTTCATTTTAGTCCAAAACGCTTTAAAACGACTGTCCGAACAACCCCCGCCGTGAAGCTTCTTCAAAATGATTGGTCAAATACGATTTCACCGCAAATATGATTGGTCAAATACGATTTGCGCTTGAGAATGATTGGAATACAATTTACGCTTAGCGTGACTTGACGCGAGAACCGAAGGTACGCGCGGGCGAATATGAAATCTGTTGACAGGTGCCCGGAGCGGAGTGGATTCAATTTGTGCATAATATTCAATTTGGCCCATGTCAAATCGTCTGCCGAGTGCTGGCCAAACATATTGAACTATCAGCATTTGATTATTACTTTTTATCACCGATTTATTGCTGAAATTGTGAGGAAGTTTTGTTTGCTTTTGCTTCTATTTAGAATTAGACAGATAGATAGATCATCATTGGCGAATGATATGTCGTAAATGGCTAAGGCGACGTACTGCGAGGGGATGGATGGAAGTAATTGTTCTGTGATTTATTAATATTTCTATTGTATAAATTGACTTGTAATGCACAGTGACTTATTAAAAACTGTGATACTGTGTTGTAATGTGTTAATAAAAAAAAACATTTAAGCATTTCATGTGAAAATAACAGTATACATTTGTAGTTCTGACAAAGTTATAAGTAAAGGTCTTTAAAAATGTATTTTTGTTTTGGGCATATCTTTTAACAACCGGCCGGGGAGGTCCTGGCCGGCCGTGAGCTCCTGAGGAGCTCCGGCCATATATGACATGCAGCAACAGGCCACTGTTGCAAGCGCCGCTGCAGAGGATCATTATAAAAATATATCTTTGGACTATTAAGGGCAGACTGTTCTATATCGGAAAAATATATCTTATATGAAATATATCAAATAATAAAATATTTTGTTGTACCTATATCAAATGGAAACTGCCTTCCGTATTGTTCTAATGTTAATCATTTTAGCGACAATCGCACACAATAAGTGCCAACAATAAACTGATTCCTCTTACCCGTAAACAAAAACCAGAAATCTCTATAAATCATTTAATTATACAAAACTTATTCCTCTAAAGAAACATCCTCGAACCCAGTTCAAGTTGGACAGTAAACTTTAGCAATAACTCGCGACATCGTCGTAATGTGAGAACTTAGCATAGTTCCAATCTCAGCTAGGAATTTGCGATTCGGTTTAATATTTCATTAGGTAGGTTAGGTACGATCGGGATTTGAGGGTTCGGGAAATCTTTTAGAACTTTAAGTTAACGAATGAGGATTGAATATCTTCGAGATTTGTCAATACGATGATTTGATTAATGGTTATAGGTATCGGTGGGTTAGTGGTGTAGGGGTTGACTCGAGACTTAATAAACTACAGCTTTAATAGTCTATATCGATCATCCTTCGTCCGTTTTCTTAATGAAACCAATTTTGTATATAATAAGAAGTAAAAACACACGCAATCCGCTAGGTTTACCATTAAATATCCTTCGAAGGCTATAATTTACTTAAAAATTATTTAGTATAAACTTTTACATGACTAGGTGACTATTTTTTTTTAATATGACAATCTATAGTAAAAGGCATAAATAAAATAATATATAATTATTAATGATTGCCTCTTCTTTTCTAAACGTAATAGTACATTACTACAGAGGCCGGGAAGTGAGGGGTTGCCGGCCGAGTACATATAGATGGCCGAGCGAAAGCGAGGCCAGATAGTTACGAGGCTAGCAACCCCATTTCACGCCGAGGTATGTATAGTGCTTTTCTTAAATATGCAATGAAATAAATTAAAAACACTCCTTTATTTTCTACAGACATTAAAAGTAAAGTACTTAGACAAAAAATAGAATTACAGAATGAAACATTTTCAACTTAATCCTTTCCAAAAACTGTTTCAGTATACATTTTTACCGCGAGTCAAGTCGCGCCGGAAATGAGGCACTTTGCGGCCTATTATGGACTTTTTTATTTAAAGTGCGTTCTTAACTGACAGTTAGCAGGTCGTCACAGAACTGACGATTAGTGTCAAACTCCATACATTTCGTCTCGGACTGACAGGTTAGACGGTATTTGAACATAGCTTAAGTTTCGCCTAACCGTAGATTTTAAAATAAAAATGCCCTTATACGGCACGTAATGTCAACATTTCATTGCATGTTTGAGAAAAAGATTTTGCTAATGAATATCAAAACTCTATTGGCCCCAAAATACTTGAATAGGGAATTCCCAATGGCGGTGTTTGTGGCCGTTTTGAGCCGATTATGTAGGTGCCAGATAATGGCATTCCGAGGCAAATTTGCAAACCCATGGCCCACAGGATTCGAGGGGTCCGAGTTGTAAATGCCAAGTTATTTACTTAAGTACAATCATTAGTATAGTCATGTCGAAAGCTGATATTAACAGAATATGATGACGATTTTAAAGTCTGCTATTTAGATTTGGTTGGAAAACTGTAAGTGATTTGAGAAATTGCAATGATTGGGCAAGTAAACGTTTGGTCACGTGCATATTTTGAGAAAATGCCTTAAGTGGGAAAGTATTAGTTTGTGTGGTAATTTTGAGTAAAGTAGGTACACTTTCTTCTAAAGTGTACTTTTGGAGAAAGTGCGTTTACGATACTAAGCCCACTCATTCAAAAACCGTCACCCAATTTACAAAATCAGTTTTTTTAAGGTTGTCTGTGTCCCGTTTGGTCAGAGTATGGGGACGTTTTGGGCAATCAAAAATGTTGCCTTACTCCGAAGGTAGGCAAAGCAATATAGCGCTATAACTCACCGAGAATATGTAACAGCGGCTCAGCATTGCTTCACACTGAGAATATGCTTGGATGGCTGTAGATGTAACTCATGTCATGCGGCCGCAGTGCGCATTGTGTGCTCTAGGCATAACGCTATACGTTAACCAAACAGGAATTGTCTGTTGAGTTCAATGAAGGTAAGTGGAAACTGGAAATACGTAGTTCACTGGAGGCACGAGTATATGTAAGAACTGAGTGAAATAACTCGGGGACTCGGTGATTAATACAAGGCGATATATTCAGATGGTTTTATTGAACCTTACGTTGCTAGGTCTACCACAGAAGTCATCATTTGTCCTTCCGCCAGAGCGAGACAGACTCAATTCGATTAAATTTGAATATTTAATAGTTCCAAAGGCTGCCAGTCTGTCATACAAGGCGGTAAGGTTTGCATGGCATGGTACAAACCTTACACATCTCGCCGCCCCGGGGAGAAAATGGACGTTAAACTAAACAATACTACTCCCTACCTAACAGATACTAGTCCCTACCTATGTGGGGCACCCCCTTACAATTGACATCCCAGGTGGCCTCATGCTATGAGGTAACCCGGATCGGGACAGGCATGTTCACTAGCCTATGGCCCTTACGGAAACTTACTGCCATCCTCAGCCTGCTTACTGAATAGTGTTCACAAAGCTAAAATTATGAAGTTCATATAGCGACAGGCCAGCCAAATATTCTGACATGACCTAATTCAAATCTCTCCATAGAACCAAGGCATCAGGTGCTAACTAAACGGGATACAGGCAAAAAAAAATTGAGCCTATTGCCGATGAACTTCATGGAGTACCTATTTAATTTCATCAACATGCTTTCTTGTTTTGTTGCTTTCAATAGAAAGCATTTTTCTCGTAAATTGTTGACTTTTAGGGTTCCGTACCTCAAAAGGAAAAAACGGAACCCTTATAGGTTCACTTTGTTGTCCGTCCGTCTGTCCATCAAGACCCTTTATCTCAGGAACGCGTGGAGGTATCGAATTGAAAATAAAACCATATTTACTCAAGTCTACGGTCCCTTGAAGCTGTGAAAAAATCAAATTTCTAGGTTAACTAAAAAAATCTTATTTTATGGCAGTTTATGCCGCAAAAACGTATATTTCGACACTCTCAAGGAAACCAAATTTTATAGGGTACTTTTCGTTGACCTAAAACTATGAAATTTGGCCAGTAACACCGCGTTATACTGCTGAACATCGGGTTATGGTCGGTTTATGGATAGCTTTTAATATACGAGTATAAGTCAGTTTATTTTGCTACTTAGACAAAGCCAATGTACCTAAAAAACACATTATTTATAACTTACTAACTAAATAAACCTGTGTTGCCTTGCTGGATAGCAATGCCTATCCGCTGAACGAGGAACGAGCCATCACCGGAGGACCGCATAAGCAAGTACTTAAGTACAATTTTATTTGAAGACCATAGGACAAGAAATCGAGGACTGATGACCTGGTTTATTTATTTATTTAATCTTTATTGCACGATACAATAAAATACAAATGGCGGACTTAATGCCTTAAGGCATTCTCTAGCAATCAACCAATGAACTAAGCAGAAAATTAACTTGGATGGCTTCTGGAGTCCGATGGACGCGGACAGCACAGAACCGGCAATGGTGGCGTTCTATGAGGGAGGCCTACGTCCAGCAGTTGACGTCCTTTGGCTGATGAAGATGACGTTTTTATGGAACCAAAACTTGAAAATAGCAAGCGGAACTCGGATCCGGACAAAGAGGACCTTGTCAATCAGTGCCACCGAGACCTGTGTCATTAAATTTTTCAATAGGTTTTGTGCAATTTCACAAATTGCTATGTATGTTATCTTATCTTGTCTTCGCAGTAGGGGTCCTTTCGGATATATTATGCTATATAATATATAGTATATATGTTAGTAGGGTAAATAAATGTAGCAATTTATGTGATTATGCACCAACGAATTGTAACTTCACTTAGTAATTTTCATAGAAATATTCTTCCTCTTTTACAACTTCCTAATTTTTGCACGATACTTAATGCGTATTTACGTACTCCTTTGCTTTTCACATGCGACATTCTTTTATCAATAATTCCACAAAATAAAACCACTCCACACAGTGCCCTCAAAGCCTCCGTGTGTGTTTTGTCACAGCTATCTCCGGGCGAGTCTTTGACAAATCAGGAGCGCGGATTTCCTGAGCCGAAGACACTCTGAATATTAGCTTTGACTTTGGAGATTCCACTGATCCGTGGGAAACGTGGACATGAAATATTTATGGGTACACTTGGGGGGTAAATTAAATGGTAGAAAAGTTAAAGGGAACGTGTCTTTTTTAAATATATTATATCATTTCATGCGTCTTGTGTGCGAAATTATTTTTACGCAATGCGCCTCGCCTCACCCACCTGCGAAAAATAATATTGTAACTGACTGGGCCGCCTAAGTTTAAACTATTTTAAGGCAAAAAATCAAAGGACAAAAAATAACATGTCACTCGTAGTTGAATGAGGCGTCCTTTTTATAATTTGAAAGAAAATGATACACCTAAAATTAACTAATAGATATTGCAAAATCAGTAGGCTTATGATGCTACGCTTTGTCACGCTATAAGTGATAAAGCATCCGTCACTCTCACACACTATATGCCAGAACGTGACGGATTCTTTATCATTTATTTATCACGTGACAAAGCGTAGCATCACAAGCCTACTGCTTATATATAGGAAGTAACTATATTGACGCTTGTGAAATTAAAAACGCATTGCTATATTTTCCATAGAAAGTTGATTTGAAACGTAGAATTAGAGAACCGCAACTATATGCATCCCTTATATTGTACATACCTCGTATTGTAAAGTGTTTCTAAAATAATATATGTTTTAGATCTTACTTGTATTGTAAATGAAAGCCTTATCAGAAGAAAACACACGAAGAAGATTCCGTAGAATTTCTTAAAATAAGATTGACATGAGAAAATCTAATAAGATCCGTCAGTGGCTTTTAGGGTTGTGCCTATATTCTCTTGTTTTTTATTATCAAATGCTAAAGATTGTTGTTGAAATTAAAAAAATCAAATTACACTGAAACATAAATCATCCGCGACCACGGCACATGTAAGTGTGCTGAAACGACGGAGAGTAAAAAGTAAACAGTTATAATCGCATTAAACCTGTAAAACTATTTAAGGCGAGGTTCTCTGAGTAAATCAGTTATTTAGAGCTCTCAGACGCGCTGGGCGGAATACTGAAGCCAAGCACGTGAGCCACTTTGTAAGAAAAATGAAGTTATTTAAATAAAAATATCCATAGAAAATGCTCTAAAACCTTATCACCTATTTTTTGATAAGTGTTTTGCTGATAAAAGGCTCATACATATTATCAAATGAAACTGGAATAGATATGAACATTTTCCTGTATTCGCAATTTTTTTATGATCGAGCAAAGTTGCAAACATTGTGTTTTAAACCATAGAATTAATAGAAGAGTTACCGAACCATGACATATCATTTTAACTTCATTATTTTATTTCATTATTTAGATACCTACCGCTATCTCTCCCACTGGTCGGTTTCGAAGATTTTAAAGTAGGGTAGTAGTAAAAGTACGTCCCCATTGGTCGATCCATTTGTCTTGATCTATGGTTTCCTTATTATGTTTATTTATGTTTATGCTGCATTATTTATGTTTTTACTTTACTTATAATGTCACAATAAAATATAATTCATGTTTTACTTTAGGGTATTTGACAACCATAAAAATAAAATAAAATAAAATAATTTATTTCTGCAAGTAGGCCCTCAAGGGCTCTTTTACATGTCTCATTATACTGTTGTCTCTTTTTTTCTTTTGGCGCTTCGGGTAATGACCTTCTGGTGAGAAGAAGCGCCGGAAGAAACTCACCAGTTTCTCTTTTCGACCATATTAAAAGTCTTACAACAATATGACATAATAAAATAAATTTTTATAAAAATAAATTAGCTAACGTTAATAATCAAATTATGTTTCCGAAACTGCCCTGATAAAATACGAGTAAATTACACTCATTATATCGCCACCAACGATTTTAAACTAACGAAAACTAAAAATAAGGCGCCATGACGTCATAAGTCAGTACTGCATACAAAACTGCATACTCTATGAGCGTTTTAACACTTCGTAAAAAGGAGCTGTTTTGGTTTGTCATCAAATTGCCTATTTTTTTTATACCGCACATCACTAGCTCCACTGTGGTTTCTCATTGAAATTCATGAGCAGAAATTGTCGAGAAGCGAGCCTTGCAAAAGGCTGAGCCGTGTTTCTTGGTTGACAATAATGAAAAACTAATTACGATTCTCTTTGATATCACCTTGCTTTTTTTACACGTTTTAGATATTTAATGAGAGCGCAGCAGTCTGCCAGAACGGTAAATGCAATGCCGTGAGTATTGTATTTGGGTCAATTGCAGAAAAAAATTAACTTTTACTTTTTTTGTCTGATCATAGTGTGTCTTATACCATTTTACTCAGAATCACGAGCACTTTTCATTTATGAAATAAAAAAAGTAGTGCAAAATGTCCCAAGTTTTCGGTAGAAATTTTAAATTTCTCAGTTTCGTTATACGCCCAAACTAAATATATGGGAAAATCGTAACGAAACTGAGATTTTATTTTTTCTTAGTTTCGTTAAGATTTTCCCCTATATTTAGTTTGGGCGTAACGAAACTGAGAAATTCGAAATTGGTACGGAAACCACCTGGGGTTGGGGTTGAAGGTTTTTTATTGTCGAAAATTGAATAAAAACATTTTTGTCCAAACTGAAATGGATACTCTCGCGCTTCGTACTCGCTCGGTCAATGAATTAAGTAGTGAACCAAGAGCATACTTCTTAACGTACATGTAAAGGTCATGCATATGAAATCATCTTAATTAAAACACATTATGATGCGTCGTTACGCATTATTAAAACTTAAACCTAACGTCACACAGTCTTTAAGCTGAGATTGGTCCATTAATTAATAACTCTGCTAAGAGGTTTAACTCCATAAGTTAAAACTTTAGCACTAACAACTTTGCTCCTGATGAGGGTGCTTCGTCAGGTTTTTGTTGCAGTTATAAAAGTAATTTATTTTGTCGGAGTATGAATTTAGTTCCCGAAGCTAAGTCATGCCTTGATAAAGTGAAAAAGATAAAAGTTAGACGGAAGCCAGATTAAGGCAAATGCAGTTGATGGATTTATAAATACACCTCTATTTAATACTATCGTAGTCTATCATGTTTTTTCTTACACACTGGCGTTTTTTGCCATCGTAGATAATGAGATTCTAGTGATGTTCATTATTAGCAGTGATGGCGGCAATGGTACTGACCATTCTTTATGTACAAATTGTACAAAATCATTATGTTGTTCAAGCAGATATAGTCTCTTTTAAAAGTAGTACTCAAGACTCTTCGCTATTTGTTTTCTGGATTATAATGGAGTCGTTAAACAGTCCAAGTACTTACGTAGCCTATTTTATTAATTTTCTGCCGTCGCGTCAGCTACATCTTGTTGACATGTTTCGGGAATTTTCATTACTAAATAGAATTAAAAACACAATACTGAATGGAAACAAGTTTGACTAAGAGAGCAACAGTTACCGTATTTTGTTTTATCAAAGTTTATTAAAGTTAGGTGAAGCCGAAGCTAAAGAGCTGCGTCATGCGAGGAGATCAGTCGGGGAGCCGGGAAGTGTCTTACACTTTTAATTAAAGGAGCCCCGCTTTCACGTTGCCAAGTTATTTTGACGACAACGGCGTTGCCACAGTCGAAGCGTTACGCAGTAGGCACTTTGTTTTTGTCAATTTCATGTTTTTGGTATTTTTTGCCCGAACTTAGGTTGAGGAAGTTCTCAGGCACAGGTTAGTCGGCAAGTGAGAAAAACTTTATTTCTCTACAATCTTTCCAATTACACCGGGGCCTGTATAATAAAGGACTTGTATTTGTTCTTGTCACCGATTATGCATGTTATTTATAATGAGTATAAATGAATTGTTTGAACCTACCTACTTCCCATCCCATTCGGTGACAATGACAAGTTAAGATTTCATAATGCGATCTCAGACAACTCGAGGGAACTCTTCAAATATTAGGCACGCTTCCACTTGCAATTCCGATATTTTTTATTGTAATTCGTGCATTTGTTACTGAATAAGTTCGTTAGAAGTCGATTATCTTAAAATGTTTAATTTTGTTATAATTATTTCTACAGAGAGTCGTGTAAGTATGAGTGAAGTCGAGGCGTAAACTATAAAACTCGAGTTGTAACTGCTGAGTCTAGAAACCTCGAACCTTAAAGCCTCGAGCGAGCGTTGAGCCTGAAACTAATAAGTTCGTATTGCTGCTTACGAGCGCAGAAACCTCGAGTCTTTAGGCCTCAAGCTTTGAAGGTTTATTGTACTTAGATCAAATCATGTCATATATTTTCAATATATTTTTTTTTATATTCAACTTGTAACTATAAGTGCAATTGGGTAATTGGACTATATGGGGTAATTACACAAAAGATCCCATTGGGTCGAAGTGTATCCGTAAGGACCCCTATTACCAATACAATACAACTATAAGTGCAGTCAAATGTAACATTATAGGTGTATACAACTTACTCAAAATACGTCCCATAGTTCTTAATTCGCCGACATGAAAAAATGTGAATTAGCTCGCTGGCAACATTGAATCGCCCGGTTACAGTAAATCAAAAGTAAAAATAGTACCATTCAAAATAAAACAGTCTCTATTTACTTTAATATGATCACGAGTCTTAGTCAATTTCTTTACCTCACCTTCAATATATACAGTTAGCGTCAAATAGTCTGTAACATCCAAAGCGCCAGATATATCGTCATATATCTTTGTGCATATAGTAATAAAGATGTGTTACGAATGTTACGATATACATACGAGTATATGGCGCCTTGTATGCTACAGACTATTTGATGCTGACTATACGAGTATTATTAATCTGTGTCTGTACCACTTACCCGCCGTTAAGCAACGTATCCGATATAGATAGGTTTATAATATACTTAAATAAATACATACAAATAGTTAATGCATAGAACACTAATTCTTTGAGCTCCTACGCTTGACTCAGGCCTTCGAGGTTTGGGCTTGAGCTTTCAATAGGCCTTAGTTCTTAGGCCGAGTTCTTAAAGCTTGAGCTCTCTATGAAGGCCGAGTCCTAAAGACTTACTCTCATAAAAAGCTTGAGTCGTTAAGATTATGAACCGTTCTTGAGCTCAAACCAAACGCTAGAGTCTTCAATGCTTGAACCTTCACGGTTTACGAGTCTATAAGGTTCGAAAGCCTTCAAGACTAGTCTTCTAACAACACTAAATTACCTATACTGCAAGACGTACTGTTGCATATTTACTGCGACGGATGAAGCTTATAGGAAATTAATTTACTAAGGGTTTTCGCTCGCGCTAGATGGAATTTTGAATGGCTAGTTAAATGCGTCCTCGGAGCGTGCTTCGTTTGAATTACTCAGTAACCTAATGTCACACCTGAGTAAGTTTTGATAAAACTGCAAGTTTTAAAACGGTTATAGTGCTAATTTAATGGTAAACTGTTTTGTATTATTCAACAGATTTAAACAGGGCCAGGTTATCACCAGCACCGCCATAGTTCATGAAAAAACGAAACAAAAAGTCAAAGATTTGTTCAATAAAACAGGTGAGCAAGCATATAAATTATTCATGTAGCGCATAGACAGTAGGATACTAAGTTAGGTGTTTCAAATTTCAGATAAACCAACGAGAATATCATGAATACCTGCGTATTTCCAGTTTCAAAACGCTCCCGAATTGAATATTAAAGACAATTTAAAATAATACCTTAATCCGTGTTTGTCTAAAGAGAGGAAAGTTAGTAATACAGTTACGAAAACTTTGTAAAACGTGCCGGAATAATTTTCTATAGCTGACAGTTTAAGTTAAGAATCGACCTGAACCTTAGACAGGAGTGGCTCACTCACTCCGCGATATCACCGCGCGGCCTTGAGGCCCCCGCGAGGGGATGATGCTACGCTTTGTCACCCGATAAATAAAATGATAAAGCATCCGTCACGTTCTGACAATATGTGTGTGAGAGTGACGGATGCTTTATCATTTATTTACGCCACACCTGTAGACTTATGATGCTACGCTTTGTCGCGCGATAAATAAATGATAAAGAATCCGACACTCTCACACACTATTTGTCAGAACGTGACGGATGCTTTGTCATTTATTTATTGCGTGACAAAGCGTAGCATCATAAGCCTACTGGCCATAAAGTGGCATATAACATAGACACAAAATGATGTACACAACACGGGAGGTAATACAGAAAGCCCTCGATCGCATATTTAAGTCCCTCGCTTGCAGCTCGGGCGGCAAACATCTGCGATCTCGGCCTTTCTTTGTATTACCACCCTAGTTGTGTAATGTACTATTATCACGCGACAAAGCGTAGCATCATAAGCCTACAGAAAGAGCACGCGTTATGCGATAGAGGGTGTTGGTCGGATCCTGTGCGTTCCGTGCAGTGGTCGGACCCGAGCGACAATTTTGTTACAGCGTGAGACTTCTGTACGTACCTATTATTATGTACCGTAGAGTGAATACGCTGCACCCAAGGACCTTATAATAAATAGCCTGATGCAGCCACGCTTACAAAGAACTGAAGCATACCTAATAAGCCGGCTACCTATGAGTGTGTGCTGCTCGCAATAGGAAAATCTAGTTAATGTGTGCGTGCTAAAGTACAAGCAGCCGGCTTATTAAAAATGGCTTCCATTCTCTGTTGGCGAAACTCCGTCCGTTATTTTTAGGTCCTTGGCTGCAGCTTAAAAGTCTTAAAACAGGCATTGTCGGTGTTGGTGTAAACTTCGCCAAGCTCAAATGGGAATGGGTATGGTCATGTAGGTATGCCGTAGCGTAGGTAAGGAAAATACTAATCAGAAAACCAAACCAACCTTTGCTTTGCAACCTTTGCATTGTTGAAAGTGAAAATTTGTGAAGATGTTTGGATATTTAGATATTTAGAGGTTTGGTTTTATTTAATGTTTGGATGTTTGTTACTCAATACCGGGGTATCAACCGGATGGACTGAGCTGAAATTCGGTATGCAGGTAGACCAAGTCCTGGATTGAAACATGGGACATTTATATCCCGGTCAAGAGTTCCTTTAGAACGATAATAATAACGGAAACAATGTAGGCGAAGCCGTGGGTAAGCTAGTGGTTAGTATATGACCAAGTAACCCGTTTACGTAACTACGAATTACAATTCAGTGCCTCTAGTAAGAATGGGAATAAGTCAGATTTAAACGAAGTACAAAAGCTTGCAAATAGGACTTATGCCTCTTTGCATTAGGTTCATGTATCGATCGTGGCGAAAAACGGTACTAACCTAACCATTTTTTTTTTTGCAAATACCGTAGAAAAGCATTACAGCGCCAAACCTAAATCCTATTCTCTTTCCGCACAGTCTCTAGCAACATTGGGTAAATCGTGTTGTTGTTTTTGACCAAAGCTATTTTAGACTCGTAATTTTGTCACTTGTAGGTAAGGTAAACGTCCTAGTGCCCGATATGCTGATGCCCAATAGTCGACACCCTGCTGCCTCCTCTATTGCTAATGACTTAACATTCTAGATGGCAACCACTGGGACAGTGTCGACCACACAAAGAGAAGGCAAAAATGGTTGAAACGCTGTAAGAGCTAGCTGCATTTAATTGATTGCTCACCGGTCAAACTTTGCAAACAGAATGACAGGAAATCTGTACTCTTAGTGGGCTGTTAGAAAAATTGCAGGTGCATTCAGTTCTTTAGCTGAATGTAGAAACTACTCAGATGTCTGCCCTCATTTTTTTACCTACTTGTGTTCTGACTCCGTTGCGCTTATTCTGCAATACTGCAACAAACCTTGTATAAAACTAAAGATTGTAAAATCTTGCCTTAATACTTACATATTTAAAAGGTTGGTGACGGATTCAAAATTCCTATTCACAAGCCGATTGTTTGCTTTGAGTCGATTTGAAAAGTCGATTAAAATAGAATACACCCATTCATAGTAGACAACATATAAATTTACCCATGTTATAATATTACCATGTGTACAAAATTAAAACGTGTATTGTAACTTCGAAAAAATGTAAGTGTAATATAAATTACAGTTAGAGTAATTCCGTGGGATTTGCATTTCTTCTTTGCTTTTTATATTTTTTTACCTTAGCCTTAGTTGAAACGAAGCAGGATCATTCCACGAAACCATCAACTTTTTGTCCCTTACGAAACGCTATGGCAGCTACTCTAATAAAAGTATTAGCTGCTAAGAAACACGACCAATCTTAAAGCCGAGTAATGATATTACAATGCTGATAATTAGCTTCCTGAATGTATTTCTCGGAAGTATTAAAACGGACACTCTTACGAAATATTTTCATGGAATGCTCCAGCAAACTAAATTGTTCAATTTAGTTTGCTTCGTTTGTTTATTATCAGTAAAACTTTTTTCATTGGCCATTTCTCCCGCATGGCCGTTTCCCCCGGAATTACTCTATCATTAAATATCCCCCAGGCTATTCGATATTCGCCTAAGGCTCTTATTAAACAAGTGTGTCATATTGATGCTGTTAAATACATAGTCGAATATAGCCATCGCCAACGGCAATATTTGATGCATCGGGGACAGTTGTCACTACTTGTCAACGTCGGCCATCGATGCATGCATTGGTCACCATCGTCGCCACTTGTCGACGCCAGTCTTTGACGCATCGGAGTTTGTTGACTAGTATAAAAACTCTGGATCATCTGTTCTTTATTTCTAAAAAAAAAAACTCTATTCTTCTTAGCCAGAATAGGGCTCCGTTAGGACTGTAGGGCACTCGACCCAGCCATCGGCAACGGCAATATTTGATAATTTGGGGACAGTTGTCACTACTTATCGACGTCAGTCATCGACGCATTGGTCACAGTCGTCACCAATTGTCAACGCCAGACTTCGACGCATCGGAGACTGTTGTCTTATACAGGGCCGGATTTGGAGGTGTGAGGGCCCTGGGGCAACAAAGAAGCGGAGGCCCCTAACGGACTAGTAGAGGCCCCTACTTATTAGGGAAGTGTTGTGGAGGCCCGGGGCAGTAGCCCCGCTTGCCCACTCCCAAATCCGGCCTTGGTCTTATATAAAAACATCATGAACTTATCTGTCCTTTATTAAAATTTATTATTTTCTTCTCAACCAGAATAGGGCTTCGCTAGGACTGTAGGGCACTCGACATCTCGCCGTTTTGCCTGAGCTGTTTCACCTCTCTCTTTCACTCGCGAAATGACGTTAGTTACTGCACACCTTTCATTTATTTTTTGTCTGTTTCAAGACAAATCTATAGAGATATGTATTATGAGCCAAACGCATTTTGGTTCTATTTTAAAATGATACGCAAGACTTTCTATGGCCCTTGTATCGTTTCCTTGTTTTGTTTAAGTATGGAGTGCAATGTAATCTTTTGTTCACAGTTATACTTAAACACAAGCACGCGAAAAAGTACTGTATATCTGAATTGCAAATGAAATGAGATTTTTAATGGGCTACGAACTTTTCAAGGCGTCTAGTAGTTTCCGTAATTACCTCTCTTGAACCCTGAGGGGATATTTTTTCTACCTCCTTTTCTCTTTCCTTTCCTTTGCCCTCTTCAGGTGCCTCTTTAAGAGCAGCTGTAGGAATGCGCTGGTGCGGTGATTAAATCAGTATTTAACTGTAGGTGCGATACTTCGTTTCATTTAAGTATGTATATCGTCGTCTAGTGCCCATAGTACAAGCATTGCTTAGTTTGGGATTATGTCGAGATTGTCCCCCAATATTTATTTATTAATTTTAGATGAGAACAAACGGTAATTTTTCTATTCGGTATTTTTTTGTTTATTTAGGATATAAGAGGGTAATTAAAAAAATAAGTCTAAATTGACAACTGCGGACGTGAACGGCAGACGTTCACGTTCAGGCTCCAACTATATTTATAAAGTTTACAGTTTGAGTCTCCTGTCTTAAGTCGTCAACAAGTTTCCACTCTCAATATGCACCCAAAATTCAAACGTTAAAAAAAAACCGGACAAGTGCGAGTCGAACTCGCCCACCGAGGGTTGACAGACGGACAGACAACAAAACGATCCTATAACTGTTTTTCGTTTTGTGGTACAGAACCCTAAAAAGAAGCTAATCATCGGCAAACTGATTTTTAAACTGTTTCTTTTTATATAGGTATAAGAAAATAAAAGGCTATGCGCAAAAAATAAGTTTTCTGTAGATAATTATTTACTACTTATATTCTGGCAAAAAAGAGTAGAAATTAAAAAGTGACAACACTGTAGTGTCATCCATTTTTTCTGAGATTGATTTGAAGGGATGACACTATGATGTTGCCACTTTTAATTTATACTCTTTTTTGCCAGACTATAAGGGCCTTATCACACTTGCGATTTGCTAGCGAGTTTTCATACAAAACCAGCGAGCGACATTTGTATGGCACTTCGCTTGTAACTTGCCCGCAGCTCGCTCGCAAATCGCAAGTGTGATAAGGCTCTAATGCCCGGGCTACACGAGGCTAGTTTTCAAGCTAGGATAGTAAAATCAGTGGTGGGGGGACGCTACAAGCCTAACTAACCTAAATTAAAAATTTAAAAAACCCCCGACCAAACATAACAAACGACCTGATGACCTTGAAGACCTGAACCGATTTCCACCAAACATAGCTAAGAACACTCTCGACTGATATAGGTACCTTTCAAACAAAAAAAACCGCATTAAAATCGGATCATCCGTTTGGGAGCTACGATGCCACAAGGACATTTACACATTTACACACGCAGACACGTCAAACTTATAACACCCCGTCGTTTTTGCGTCGGGGGTTAAAAATAGAACGCCATCCTATTAAAAAGTGTCCTGGCTTGTAAACTAGCTTGAAAAACTAGCCTCGTGTAGCCCGGGCATAAGACAGCATTGTAGGTACGTTTCCCCTATTGCTAACCAAAGCCACGAGCCAACAGAAATCAGAATTCTCGAGGCACTTGACCCGCCAACAGGTGAGCTGACAACGTACGAAAATTCCCTTTTAAAATTCATGAGGCGAAATTGTCGATGCCAACCCTCAGCGATATTACCAGCGATCGCGATACCGTCTTTATTTACAATTTTTAAGGCAAGACTTTTTCGTTGAATATTTAGGTGATAAATCTGAAAGTTTCGAACGAGTATTGGTTGTTTGTTCTGGTGTTAATAACCCCCGACGCAAAAAAGGGGTGTAATAAGTTTCACGCTAATGTCGCTCTGGCGGTGTGTGTGTCTGTTGCATCGTAGCTTTCAAACGGATGGACCGATTTCGATGCAGTTTTTTTAAGTGGAAGCAAATTTCCTTGCGGCTATTTTAAGCTATGTTTGGTAAAAATCGATCCAGCGGTTTGAAGAGTATCTACTCTTTTCTAAAATAATGTTAGGCATTTTGTGCAATAAAGTATAATTGTCTTGTATTGTTTTCAACGTACGGAACCCTCTGCACGCGAGTCTAACTCGCACTTGTCCGGTTTTTTAAGCTATGGTAGCCGAGTGGTTCATATCACACCTGCGCTGTTCAAGCAGAGGTCGTGGGCTCGAATCTTGGCACGTACCAATGACTTTTTCGGAACTTACGGATGTACGAAATACCATTAGCTTTTCGGTGAAGGAAAAACACCGTGAGGAAACTTGTATACATCCGCGAAGAAATTCAGAGGTGTGTGAAGTCCCCAATCCGCAGCGTAACTACATCCCATTCACTCTCATCTATGAGAGAAGGCCTGTGCCATTGACGTATACAAAGGACAGAGCTAAGTGAGCGCGCAGACGGTTCCAACGCTTTGGCGGTAAAAATACCGCCAAATCAGTGCCAGTCGGCAGTGCGACACGCGGCGCGTGCACTGCGCAGCTGGTCTTTATAGCTGCAATTTTTGTTACAGGGAAAATAGTTCCGAACTGTTCGGATGGGCCTATCCTTACTTTTGAAATCATTGGCCTGTGCCCAGTAGTGGGACGTATATAGGCACATGATGATTATGTATTTTTTTGCCGCAAGGGAATCCGTTAGTATTCACTAACACAACTTCCAATCCAGTGTGTAACGTAGCCGAGCCTGATCCCATAGTAAATCTGCCTGCAAAGATCAAGTGGCGCATTAGCTTCCATTGACATTTGCATAACGGCTGCCCGAGGAGACAGGCAGTAATCAGGACGCATGAGCAACAATCTCCATTTACACGATAACATAGGCACTACAGTAGGTTTGCTACTTCTACTATAGCTTGGCAACTTCGTTGGTGACACTCACCTGTGCTGTGTGCTTTTTGTTATGTGCAGCCGTAACTACTTACACAAGTTACCGCCAACATGAACGGCGACCGACGGAGGCAGTCTCCGGAGGCCCCCGTTCGTGTTGGCGGTAACTTGTGTAAGTAGTTAGGGCTGATACAGACGGACTGCATGCCACCTACGATTTGTATGGGAACTGCATCACAACTGCACGCCGACTGCGCAGTTGTGACGCAGTTGCCATACAAATCGCAGCTGGCATGCAGTCCGTCTGTATCGGCCCTTACGGCTGCACATAACAAAAAGCACACAGGTGAGTGTCACCAACGAAGTTGCCAAGCTATAGCATAACTGGCCGCGACTTCGTTTCTTGCGCGACAGAGCCCTGTCACTGTCACATTTTATTGAGTGGAAAGTGATAGGTAGCATTTGTCGCGCGACAAAGAGTCGTGCGTCGTACTTGTGCTAGGGGTACAGGAGGCTTATGGTCCTAGGCTTTGTCGATGGATAAATAAATGATAAAGCATCAGTCACGTTCTGATAAGTATGTACCTAAGTGTGAGAGTGACGGATGCTTTATCATTTATTTATCGACCGACAAAGCCTAATATCATAAGCTAGAGTCCGTGCGGAAAGAGAATAGGCGTGGCGAAAAACGGAACTAACCTAACCAGTATGGCCACAGAACAGAAAATACGGCACATACGGTAGAAAAGCATTACAGCGCCCCCCAAAATAAATCCTATTCTCTTTCCGCACAGACTCTACAGGATTGTGTTCAATAGCGAACGTGCAAGAAAGGAAGGTGGCAGTACTAAATCGACAAAAGAGACACTATGCGGACAAAAAAGGAAACTTATGAGACGTAAAAAAAACCGGTATATAAATGTTAATGTCAAGTATTGTAAGTAAGTCGTTGCTACACTAAAGTTAATCGTCCTTCATCGCGATATAACGATAAATAAAAATTTCAGGTTAATGTGGCCCCAGCATGATAGAGTACAAGATTCAGATGACGTGCAGTTAGCAGTTCCTTCATTGTGCACATAGATTATACTTTTGCTTCATAATATGCATTCATCTGTCTCCATACATTTAGTATGAAAAAGGGCCAGATGAATGAGGTGACCGCAGACATATTATTACTGGAGAAATGCCCTATCACACTTACTTACGAGTTAGAAGCAAAGTTCCATAATGCTGTTTTAGAATTTTAGAAATAAACAACATTATTTTAGCGGGTTGACCGATTTTAAAATGGCCAAAAACAGAAAGTAAGCAGACTGCTAGACTACTGGGAACAATGACGACAAAAAAGATTTTTTTTTTCATAAAGTCTTCATCCGATCACAGCGTTTTGATTCTACTTACATAAAAATTAACTGATTTGGTCAGTAAGGAAAATGCCTTTTTATTAAGAGAATGAGAAAGAAAGCAAAGAGATTTTACCCTTTTTCAAACAAAAACAAAAATGTTCGTTACCTTAGAACTCCGTCCTTTATAAACATTCTCAAAAAAAATACGGAATTGAAATTCTCCTAGATTCTAATGTGGTAGTAATTCAATGTTTGAAGCAAGGACCATTAAAACAAGAGGACTGTCATTCTCCATACTTTGAATTGTAACCCGACCGCTAGGGGATTTCCGGGCAAAAACTAGATGGCGCTAAAAAACTACCTAAACATTTAACGATATTATAATTGAACAAAGAAACATAGTATAGTAACAATTACTTAGTTCGTAAACAGCTAATAATAAATAAATTCTAACATTTAAATACTGTGTCACGTTTGCAAAGTTGAATAATTGTAAATAATATAATTCTTTTACCAAGCTTATACATAGATGGCGTTGTAAATTCGGGGAACAGCTTTTTGTATGGAGAATGACAGTCCTCTTGTTTTAATGGTCCTTGGTTTGAAGTATTTTTTTTTTATTCTGTTACATAATGTGTTGGTCTACTGTTCTCGTGTCTACTTGACTATTACACTTTGCGTCGGGCAGGAATTCAAATCATGGCTAAATTGCCCCGGCTCTATACATTGCTGATTATTTCATAGCACTCAAACTGCCATCAGATTATTCCTGGTTCCCTGGTAACATCCTTTGAGTGTCTTAACCCTCAATCCACTAGGTGAAATGTACTAACGTAAACACTTTCTATGAGTCCTTGGGACTCATATATTTTTTTATGTGTGGTTTTCCGAAATAACACAATGTTTTTTTTTAATCAGTTTTATTCTTATTTAAGCACTTCGTAAGGCACTAGAATAAATTAACAAAACTTTACAAACTATTGAGATCCTCTCAATAATTAAATAAACTTATTTTAAGAGTTTAACAATCATAAGGGTTTTTCAAACCTTTATAAAAATGAAAAATATTCTTAACAATAATTTCTTTTGATCGTTTTTAGAGTCTCAAAGATACATGAAATCTGAGTAAAAAAACAAAAATGTATGCTTCTATACAAGAAAAAAAAACGTGCAATGTGTTTTTCCACTGCTTACAGGCAACATCGGCATATCTTTTTTGAGCAGGTCAAACATATTGGCTTCAGACATTTGGTGCATAAATATGCCGTCTTTGCTCTTTTTTTTGGAATGGCATCACAAACAATATTAAATTACATGATTTATAGCAATATTGACAACTATTAGTACCAACATTTGTAAATTGTAATATTAAAAAATAATTTTGTACTAACACACTAGTATTAGTCCATGGGACTCATGTGACTGTCCTCTAAGGCGGTACACAGGGGGCCCCGCCGCCGTAGACCTGATCAATCTCAACGACGACGCCGTCAAATGGCTAATGAATCTCAAACTGAATTCATAAATTGTATTCGACGTGTGATATGCCATACGATTAAAGAAAAATGGGACTCAAAAATATTACACATTACACTAGTATGAGTCCACGGGACTCACTCGACGTAATAGCTCACCAAATCGGCATGCGCGGGCGCACTTCATCTCGCCACCGCGGTGCCCGCGTCACTGCAGGAAGGTACTGGGACGGGGGCGAAGCTAGGCGCTCAAACGTTAAAGTAATGGCAATTTGAAATTTTGATGTGAGTCCAGTGGACTCAGGTAGTGAATTGAGGGTTAAACATAAAGTCATCTTACATATATAGATACAAGAAATCAAAGTACACAGAAAAATTAAATTAAATGGCGTTTAGGTTAATATCCTATTAAACCAGAATGATAGAGAAGTCAATGTAGATGGCAAAATTGAGGGCGCTGGCTGGGTGCTCCCGTGGACGAGTGGTTGAGTCGCTGGGCCGGAAATCCAGAGGTACCGGGTTCGATTCCCAGTCAGGACACAGGTGAATGCCATTAAATTTTTCTGTGTACTTTGATTTCTTGTATCTATATATGTAACATAAAAATGTGGTGTAATTTACCCGCATTTAAAAACCAATGAAGAGGCAAAAAATGTTTCTTTCATGTAAAGTATAGTCATCTTATTAGATAAATTCATCGTTAAGGTAGTTTTGCACCATACAAAAGATACTGCACATTCACATTGCAATGCATATTTAAATGATAACATCAGGGTTTTCTAAAAAAACTTCGAAGAACATTTATTAAGTGATATTCTATCTTCGGCTTCAAATACCATTTCATGAATATCCCAAAAATTAATTTATTAATTTACTATGGAACTAGGTATGTATAGTATGGTATATTACGTAAGCATAATCGGTGCTCTACCAAACAGTTATATTACTAATTTGTGTTAATTATCATTATCACCATTGTTAACGTACTATCAATTAACTATAAATTAGCCTTTGATACTATTAATGGACTACGTGATCAAATCATGAGCAAAATAACTTAAAGGTACCTAGTTAAGTAATTTAGTTATAAACTCGCGGTCAAAGAATTCGGGACACCGTAATTTAAATAATAGAAATAGGTTTTTTTCAATATTTAGACACTTGTTTCATTTACATAATTTACTAATATACTATGCTTCAACACTTGCAGCCGGAACCGAAATTTCAGTCGGAGTCTAGATACCTATTTGTGCCGTCGACTGTACAAAGAACAAGGAATGAGGTATTTACAACTTTTCAGTTTATGCAAATTGTATTTGTAGCTCCTTAGTTTGCAAAAAGAGAAATGTAACGCTCAACAGTACCGTGTTCTGAATTTCCAAGAATCTTGAAAAGAAACTTTATGTCCAGTGGGATTTCTGGTTCAATTCAAGTAAAAAATTGCATAAACAAATAATAAACACGAGTAGTTATTCATGAATCGGTTTCTTTTGTAAATCCTGATGGATTTGGTTTTACATTTTAGTTATGACTTACGTTATTTTGTAAAAAAACAACATTGATTTATGGTTTTTCAGTTATCAGGGCAGATTTTATAACTTTACATAGGTACTACATAGTCTAAATAAACTAACAATAGATACAAAGGTAACCCAGCTTTCGCAACCCAAATATTAATAACAAATCTGTATCACATTTTAGACACTTGGGAACCGTCTGAGATTGACTAAAATTAATTGAATTTAGTATTTAATAGGAAAAACCGCAGACCGCGGGAAGTTAGGCGACGAAGTTGAGCAATTGTAGACGCGACGCTAATCTCTGCGGTGAGCGGTTAGCGTTGACGCTTCGACTGTGTTTTGTTTGCGTAAGTGTAACGCTTGGTTACGGTTAGGCATTTAAAGAAAAGTTATTGTTATGGTGAATCCACACTTATGCACATGCAATATTGCCTTTTTATTAAAGTTCCGTACCCAAAGGGTGGAACCACAAGGAACTCTCGAACCTTAATAGTCCAATAGGTACCTTAATAGTCAAATAGAACCTTAATAAAATGCCAACTGTCTGTCCACTTAAATTTTTACGGAATGTGTATTCTAATAGCTGCTACAACAAAATAAACGAAATGCCAAAAAACGTGTTTTTTGGCATTTCGTCGAGTGCTAATGTAAACGTCCGAGTGTTCGGTACTGTCCCAGTAGTCGCCATCTTGAACGTTAAGTTATTAACAATACAGGTGACAGCAGGGTGTCGACTATTGGGCACTAGTGTGTCGAGCATTGGGACGTTTATCGTACCTACGAACCCCTTCGTGTACCAGTCTGACTCGAACGTTGCCGATTTTTACACGTAAATGCTGCCCCGCGAGCCCTAAATTGGACGGTAATACGTTTGTATTATTATTAACTTCCTCTTCCAATTCGCTGCATATTGCCATCAAACTTATCATCATCCTTCTACATCGGAAAACAAATAAATTAAGATCCCACCTAATTCTTAGCCCGCAAAATAATGAAGGAAATTTTCAACAAACGATGGTTTCCTTACCCGTCTGTCTTATTAAAGCAAAGTAATAAGCAGTATCATTAATTTGGTAGCAATTCGGTCCTCCGACATTTGTTTTGCTTAACAATCAACAATTTGTTAGGCTGTGACGTCACACGGTTAGAGTTATTTGGGTATTAGGTACTCCGTTTTAATTGTTATTTACGAATACGTTTACGCCTGATGATTTGCATTTGGGATGTCGGCGCGCGGAAAATGATTGCTATTAAATAACTGTAGGCGTTTGAGATTAATCGTTTTCTGTTCGATATAATATTAAACCATTATAATGAATCCTTAGCACTTTTCCGTTTTACTAAGATACGATTAACCGAATGATTTAGTTTGTCTTATGCATTAAATTCGTCGGTTGACAATCAAAACTCATTAAAAAAAAAACCTCAAAGGAAAAACGACCGTGTTAAAAGAGAAATAAAGTTGTCTATCGCTGTGATTGTATTGTATAAGTAGTGTATTTAGTGACTTTTGGTTGTGACCTTACGAAATTCAAGTGACGTCATATGACCTTCGTAGCATCGTATCAATTGTAGCTAGGCGTGCTTACTCCGCAATAGCGCCATAGCTACTAGGCACTAGGCAGATCCAGATCCTCTCCCACATAAAACATACCTATCCAATTTTCATTAACATATCTACGTCATCTACCTAATTCATCTAATCTGAATAGTGTGTGCAGCGGTGTGGCGTAAAAGATATCCTTGGGCAAGCCGGTGCAGATTAGAATAAGGTGGTCAAGTGCCTGATATTAAGCAAGCCGGTAGGAATCGAGTTCTTTGCATGCCACGCCACTGATGTACATATACACCGTGGGCCCGTATAACCCGACCAACTTTAACCATAGATTCTAACAACTATTAGAAGTAAAAAAAGTTATGTGACGTATAGTCGATTAACGCTTACTTTCCGAGATATTCATAATTTTTAAAATAAAAACTCCCAAGTGTTTAACAAGCCCTAATAAATGTGACTAAGATACTTTTACTGATTTTTTAAAATCTTTTAACTAAACAGCAATTAACCTTCGCAGTATTAGATGGTAAGCGATTACAAAGCCAAAATATTGACCTTTCGTTTCCATTTTAGCTCTTTTTTCCTTTTTAATAACTTTTCCTCCAGTAAGGACATGTCTATAATGGGACTGAATTTATTGATTTGTTTTGTTCCATAAGACTATTAATGTAAAATGACAAAATTCGACCTTTTTTATATAACGTTATTTAGGTACTTGTAATCATCAGGAATACGTGGTTAAAGTTGGTCGGGTTGTACGGGCCCACGGTGTATAGTGTTACTTAAACTTGTCCATTCATCCCTTGTCCTCTCCTAGTTGCCCTGAAAATCAACGTAATCGACAACAGTCGTTCAGCTCATGCTGGGTGCACTTTTCGGTGTATTAATTATCTAGGTTAATTTGAAATGTGTGTAACAATTACATCAAATAAAATATTA
This sequence comes from Eudemis profundana, assembly GCA_947034925.1. Taxonomy (NCBI): domain Eukaryota; kingdom Metazoa; phylum Arthropoda; class Insecta; order Lepidoptera; family Tortricidae; genus Eudemis; species Eudemis profundana. The sequence continues at coordinate 11,010,512 of OX344812.1, forward strand.
CCGCAATAGCAGTCTCTCTTTCACTTTATAGCCTTGTCAAACAATATTGAGCATGCCTGCTTTTGTGAAATAACTTTTAATAAAAAAAAATATACAAACACGCGGAATTTAATAAAGTTCTTATGAATCAAGGAAATTTCTACAATATCACTTCAAAGTATCTATTTAGATAAAAAACTAAAGTGAAAAAAAGCCTAGGTACTTTCCTTCCGAGCGAGCTACTCCAAATTTAATTTATGTACAATATTATTTAACAACAACTTAAATGAAAACTTCTTTGAAGAATCTTCAAATTTTTATTCGGAAAACAGAAAATATCGAGCAAATATACTTTTAGCCAAGGCTGTACATCTTGGGACTGGGCGGGCTAAGAGCGGTTACAATTTAACACCCAAGCAGGTGACCTTACATCTTATTAGTTATAAAGCGGACAGTCCCAAATTACCTTGTCCCTTTTATAGGGTTGTTAGGACGGACACTACGGACAGGCCTTTATCCGATAGTTTGTACCCTTGTTACGTCCGTACACGCTCGACTGAATAGTAACTGTTTCTTACGATTCGGTGATTCTGGGGGTCAATAGTTTATGAATGGTGAAAAGTGTCATGCATTCACATAGCTTTAACACGAGACTGTCAACCTTTGGCTTGGCTTTGCCATTTTGGAAAAATTCCATACGCTGAATCGAAAAAAATCTAATATGTATTTACCGAACTTGCTCACAAAATTTCACCACAAATGTGACCCGTAGAAGAGAACATCTGGACAGCCAGACAGACAGACCAAAAAACACCAATAAACGGAATTTCATAAATAAAGGAGGACCACTTACAAAAATAAATTATGAGATACCATCAAAAACTAACACTTCTTTCTTTTGGCAGTCGTGTAAAAACGATGCAAGTCTCGCAACGCAGTTCATTCATCATTTCCCGGCACGCGTCGTTGAACGACCTCATCCGCCGGGCCCTTGGAACTGTGTCTGTACGAGAGACTTTGGAACCCTCCGGAATGTCCGCTGCAGATGGAAAGAGGCCCGATGGGTGCACTTTGGTGCCTTGGTGTTTGGGAAGGCCCCTGGCGTGGGACGTCACCTGCACAGACACGCTGACTCCGTCCCATGTTCAGGGTTCTGCCTGTAGGCCAGGATCTGCCGCTGACAACGCCCAGACAGTCAAGTGGCGCAAATACGATTTCTTGTCAAGTGATTACGTATTTGTGGCACTTGCGGTAGAAACCTTAGGGCCATGGTCGTCTGACACCAAAAAATTTGTCCATGAGATATCGTAAAAGTTGGTGGGAGTCTCTGGCGATCTCAGGGCTGGTTCTTTTTTGGCACAGAGGCTGAGCCTGGCGATTCAGCGAGGCAACGCCGCGAGCATTCTTGGCTCTTTGCCCAGGGCGGGGGAGTTGCAGGGGTTTAGTGTTTTATGTTAGTTAAGTTTAAAATTGGTATTCGTTGAGTTTTAGTTTTCAAGAATTGGTAGTAGTAAGTAATGTGTTAAGTTATTTTAGATTTAAACTTTTGTAATCTTTTGTTTTGGTACGCAGTTCATCTAGATACAACAAAAAAGTTTTGAGATGTAATGTTAAACCAAGTCAGTACAGGGGGGGGAGGTGTCCACAGATCTCGATTTCCATCGACTTGCCTATTATTTTACCGTGGAGGAACACATTTTATAGTTCACAAATAAAAAATCCTCCACGGCTAAATAATAGGCAAGTCGATGGAAATCGAGTTCTGCGGGCACCCCTCCGGTACTGACTTAGTTTAACATGACATCTCAATTTTTTTTTATTGTGGAAGAACTGTGTTGCGAGACTAGCATTTTTTTATATGTAATGTTTTTGATGGGATTACAGTCTTCAGTCAGTCTAGATATCGGCAGACTGTAGGGGAGAGGGGGGCTAGTTTTAACAGATTTTAAATATTGTCATTTATCTTCTTAATTTGAAAATGTTATATTATTATTTTTGTACCCGAGTAACGGAAATTTATATGACTTGCATATACTAAGCTAAAAGTTCATCTAACTTACTCGGATTCAAAGGGAGACGCATTTTTTTTAAAAAGTCAGCGGTTAAAACTTACCCCGTTTCGGGGGCAAATATTAACAGTGGCGGGGTAAGTATTAACGCTAGTAAACTTGTAAGAATTTCGTTAAACCATAGAAGTAAAAAACAAAACAATATTAAAATGGTAATTTATTTATAGTTTGACATACCTAGGTTAAAGAACAATGAAAACTTCTCTCAAATAACATACATCTTTACCTTACTTCAGGTAACTAAGTAATCAGTCTTAGAAAAGGTTTAATTAAATGGTTAATACTTACCCCGTTCATTTTGTTAAAACTAGCCCCCGAGGAACTTTTCAAATATAAGTAATATTAAAAAAATAACTATACGCATATTTCATTGAATAACACGCAAATGTAATAAACAACTAAATAACCATTTATTAGATAAAAATCTGCAATCGCAAAACTAAATAATTAAAGCCGAAGTCGCCCGAACTTATAACCTTGAACTTCTGACCGCATCGTCGTTTAATTTAGTAGTTATAGACTTGTTAATACTTACCCCGGTTAAAACTAGCCCTCCTCTCCCCTACTGCCGTCCTCAGACTAAAAGGCCGCTAATTTGTATGAACTTCCATACTAAGTAGCGGCCTTTTAGTTTGAGGACGGCAGACTGTACTTCTCTTGTATGATGAATGAAAATTATTTACTACCGTTATCGTACATAACGGTAGATGATAGCATAATGTTGTACATTGGTATATTGGTAATGATTGGCTCACAATTGGTAAACCAAGTCCGATGAGGGCTACCGCGAAAGAATTTCGCCGGTAAATGCGCTAGTCTGCCGTCCTCAAACTAAAAGGCCGCTACTTAGTATGGAAGTTCATACAAATTAGCGGCCTTTTAGTCTGAGGACGGCAGTAGTGTAGCGTGAGGTCTCCGAAATGTCAAATGTCAAATGACACTGTGTTTGTGGCGGGTTACACGGGTTTATTTATTAGTAGAATAATGTTATCAATATTTTGCAATATCTGTGATTATTTATGGCAAATTTATGAGTTTCGGGGCAACGAATATCAGTGCTATGAGCAGGCATCGGAAATTCGGATGCTTATATACCTAAAATTTGGCGTCGGTGTCGGTGTTCATTAGTGTGGAGGCGGACACAATTTAATTTTATTATTAAATTTCCCGGAGTTTCTAAATTAACTTATTATTGTTAAACTATAATAAACGCTTACACTGTTAAAAATTCTCCTGGAATTTTACATAAATTTATGGCAACTTTCGTTGCCATAACTTTTTTGTGTTTTTACATAATTATGTAATTTTACAGGGCTATGTAATTTTACATAATCAACGATTTATCAAATATGTAAAATTACATAAAGCAAATTTTACATATTTCTCAGATATGTAAAATTACATGTTATGTCATTTTACATATCTGACACATGTCAGATTATGTAAAATAATATTTTCTGTAATTTTACATACCTTTTCGTGTAATTCTACGATAAATGTTAATTATTTTTAAATTTTTTTTTGTAATATCTCTGAAGTACTATGTGTTTTTTACAGATATTTTTTTGTATTTTCACATATATTCAGTAATATTACTGAAATACTATGTGTTTATTTACTGATATGTTTTGTATTTTCACATATATTCAGTAATATTGGTCCATTAAGGTCCTGTACGGTTCACTGAGTGTGCGCATATAACTCCTACTTTTTGAAGCCTGACTAACTCGCAACCCTACTGGGCATAGCGATTATCTGACCGGGTGGTCGGCCGTGGCGTTCCCTGGGGTCGAACCAGGTCGCTAGCCAGACCTACCCGAGTGAATCGGACTGGGTGGGTGCCGGGGGCGCCTGGGGTCGAACCAGGGCGCTTGTCCCGGTCCACCTTGACTTTTCGTCGATTGCTCTAAGTGAGCAGCGGATCAGCGGAAACTCAACAAATCGATACTCCTTACATAGGGTCATTAAATCAGAAAAAATCTTAACATCGCGATCTACGATTACAAGCTGCTCGGTACAGCGCCATCTCTTGAGTATTTTGTAAACTCGTTATTGCACTAACATAGTCGTTTTATACATGTTTAACGATTAGGTTACATTCCATATATTTTTAGTAGTTGGCTACCATATGTACTGAAACTTTACAGGCTTCAGAAAGATAGTTTTACAGAGACTACTAATGCCATCTATGTGCATACGGATGAACTAAACATTTGGTTTAACTGGTCATTCACTAATCTGAATTTACAAATACGTTATGGTTTTCTAAAAATCTAAGCAACATAAAACACGAGGTTTCGTACTTTCAAAACAACGAGAAAGGTGAAATTTGCTTACTTCTAACATAACTACTAGCGCCATCTAGTTGACCTAATTTTTACGATTATTACTGATTATTTATGTAAACTCGCAGAATATACTTGAAAATTACACGATTTTTTGAAACATAAATAAAAACTGTAAATTTACATAATATTAAACGTAATCTTACTGATATTTTAATGAATATTACAAAAGACTTAAGTAAACTTACATAAAAAATATGTTTTTTCACAAGATATGTAAAATCAAGAGTTTTGTCTGTAATTTAACTTTTAACCGTTTGAAGCATTATAAATACATATTGATATGTATTTGTCTCAGACGCTACATGTAATTTTACCGATTTTATGTAATCGTCCAAGTTTTTAGTGATTTTTACATACCTTTTATTTAAAAACACACGCTATTATTAAAAATTACACTATATATTGAAAAATAAAAAAAAAAACAGTATAATTACGTAATATTGTATGTGATCTAACTGATACTTTTGTGAAAATTACAAAAGCCTCAAGTAAATTTACATAAAAATGCGTTTTTCAGAAAGTTATGTAAATTAACGAGATTTGTTATGTATATTTACCGTTTCAATCGTTATAAATACATGTCTTAATGTACTTTTCCCAGACATTCCATGTAATTATACAGAATTGATGTAAATATACATTTTTTTTACGATTATAACTCATTTTTTATGTAATATCGCAGAATATACTTGAAAATTACATGATTTCTTGAAACATAAATAAAAACTGTAAATTTACATAATATTGTACGTAATTTTACTGATATTGTTATGAATATTACAAAAGACTTAAGTAAACTTACATAAAAAATTGTTTTTTTACAAGATATGTAAAATTAAGAATTTTGTCTGTAATATCACAGTTTGAAGCCTTATAAATACATATTGAAATGTATTTGTCCCAGACGCTATATGTAATTTTACAGATTTTATGTAATCGTACACATTTTATTGATTATTACATATTTTTTATGTAATAAGACATAAAAATCAGTGAATCTACAGAAGATATTTAAAATTACCAAAAATTATGGAAAATTACCAAAAATTAAGGAAAATTACCAAAATTTTCGTACTTTTCCCAGTTTTTAGGGAATTTCACAGGTTTCTGTAAATTTTTTTTATGTAAAATTCCGGAAATTTTTAACAGTGTACTACCTATTTGAGTATTTAAATGAGCTACTTATTTGAAGCTATTTTCCATGTGTTTCCACTCGTTTTTTGAAGTCAGGTTAAAATAGCCAAAACCTAAACATATCTGCGAGGTACTAATTATCTTGACGTTTTGTACAATCGCGGAATCCCGGAATCTACATTATTAAAATCAAAAATTCAAGAAGCCGATTCCATATTTGCTTAAGTTTTTCCGAGATTTTGCCAACAATAACAAACTAGCAGCTATACTTCAGGACCCTACTCGACAGTGGCGCCAACTGGTGAGCACAAAAATGGTAGCCCTCATTTCGATGACAGTAGGTATGACACCGAACCCTCTGGAAATTTCCAAACTCACGAAAGTAATTAACGACTCATCTCGACCGATAACGAGTTTCTTACACGAAAATTTTAATTAGCTCTTAAACTTCCACCTTGTTAGGACTGGCTCGATTTAAATTGGACCGATTACTTACTAAACCTCGTATCTATAACCGATTGAGCTAAGATTGCACCTGATGTATATCAAGTCTTTAACTAACGGGATGCAAATTTAACTCAACCGGGATCAATTTGAACGTGGTTTTGAAAATTGTAGTTTATGTCAAGGCGTTAAGGTTGCTTATAATATGACATACAGTATAACTACTAAGGTACTCGGAGTTGCATAGTACATATACCAGGTTACGGATACCACCGGATACTGAGTATAAATACTTTATACTGACAGTTAAAAAATTGATTGATTTATTTGTAAACCTTACCATCTACCGTATCCGCAAAATGCCCCCTGGAGTACGGTGTATGCTTATAAGATCACTTTGTTGTCCGTCTGTAGGTATGTCTGTCAAGAGTGTCAAGACCCTTCATCTCGGGAACGCGTGAAGGTATCGAGTTGAAATTAAAACCATATACTCAGGTCTATGGTTTCTTGAAGCTGTGAAAAAATCAAGCTTTTAAGTTAGGGTTAGCTACCGTCTTATACTACAAGTGTATAGGGAAAAATCTGAAAACTATCCATTTTTAATTATATCATAAAAAATAGACTTTTACTAGGGGAATAAATTTTTTTCCGTCATTTTATTATATGTACCTACAAATTTGTACGTAACCGTCGGTCGGTGAGTCCGACTCACCCTTGTCCGGTTTTTTTGGTTGAATAGGTATACTTTCTTTGCATGTGGTCCGGCTAATACATTTTTTTCCCACCAGGAACTACTAAAGAAGACGGTTCATAGATTTTTACACGTCCTTAGGGCCCGTGCACACGTCGACGCGCATTTCGTAGGGCTGTCTGTCGCTCTTTATTTTTAGGGTAAAGCGACAGCCCCTCGAAACGAATTTGACATTCTACAGAAAAAAGTTCCGAAATAAATACACCATTAGACGTGCCGTAGACGTGACAGTGTACTATACTTATAAAGTTATTTCAATTTCCTGGTACAGAGTTCACTCCCTGTGATAAATTAGCACATCTATGTGAATAAATATTAGCTGATTTAAAGTTTGCATTGTGGCAAAATAAATGACTATATAATAGGCTACTTGATGACAGTTCAAATCAGCTTCTTTTTATGAAGTGTCAAAACGCTCCGAAAGTATGCAGTTTAGTATGAAATACTATCTTGTGACGTGCTTGTGACGTCATGCTCAACATGGTGCCTTATTTTTAGTTTTCGTCATTGTAAAATCGTTGATGGCACGAAAATAAGTTTGAATGATTTTATCCGGGCTGTTTTGGAAGCGTAATTTGCTGGTTAGAGTTAATGAATTTATTTTGATTGTTGTCAAATACCCTATTGTAAAGCAAAGGAAGCACGTCCGTTTCTGTCACGTATTGTTTACAATACAAGCATGTAACATACTAAGTACCCATATACCAGTACCGTGGCGTCCAAAGAAACCCCAAAAGAAGCCCCATACATAATAATGAATAAAATATATACTTAGGTACTTATACTTACATTATAGCCAACTCTAAAATAAATTGTACGATTTTGAATTAAAAGTACCTACCTATCCCATCAAAAACATTCCATGTAAAAAGATGGAAGTCTCGCATCGCAACGCAGCTTTTCTACACCAAAAAAGTTTTGAGATGTAATGTTAAACCAAGTCAGTCAGTACTGGGGGGCTGTCCACAGAACTCGATTTCCACCGACTTGCGGATTATTTGCCCGTGAAGGATTCTTTATTTAAGAACTATAAAATGTGATCCTACCCGGTTAAATAATAGGCAAGTCGGTGGAAATAGAGTTCTGTGGACACCCCCCTGGACTGACTTGGTTTAACATTACATCTCAAAACTTTTTTGTTGTAGAAGAACTGCGTTGCGAGACTTGCACCTTTTTACATGTAATGTTTTTGATGGGATCTCATTTATTATTGTAAGTGGTCTGCCTTTATTTATTTTATTCCAATCTTTTTTATTTCCAATTTGAACTACAAAAGTAACTTTGTAATCGCGTGTATTTGTATCGGATTACAAACTTATGTGTGCAGTTGTGACTGAAATTGCAATATTTGTAGGTTTTTTAGGACTTGATTGACTAAAAACTAAGTTTAAAATTTGGAGCTTGTAGGTCTGCTAGAAGTACCTCAGAATTATGATGATGAGTCAGTGAATCAGTCGGTCAGTCAGTCAGTCAGTGACAAAACTAAGGAACTTTGACGTGCAATAGTTCTTAAACTACACGTTCAAACTGAATGTTATTGAGAATATACTTAAGTCTTATTGTGCCCCCTATATATCCCTAAAAATTCAGGGTTCTAGCTTTAGCCAGCACAAAATTAAAGGAGGTTGAAAATGGCCTGAATGGCTTCGAGAAAAGGTTAATACGACCGTGCCTTTGTTTTGCTCGACTTGGCGGGGGCACTGTAATAAATAAAAGAAGACCACTTCCAAAAAGAAATGAGGCAAGTCGGTGGAAATCGAGTTCTGTTGATACCCCCCCGGTACTGACTTGGTTTATCTTTACATCTTAAAACTTTTTTGTTGTAGGAGAACTGCGTTGCGAGACTTGCATCTTTTTACATGTAATGTTTTTGATGGGAAATCTTTTACGCCACGCCACTGCTAGGTACGTACATATCTAAGACACAAACATGAAACCTGGTCGGGTGTAGCGAAGACTTACATACTAAGTTATGGCATAAGATAAAGCATACAATTTTTAAAGAGGCAGGTTAATTAATTACATTATTGTCTGACATACATAATATTCATTTATGGTGTAATAGCATTTCTGGATTAGCAGTAATTTTAACTTGTTATAAAACAGTTTATTGCTTTGCTCACTGATTATACAGGGTGTCCCATAAATGACACGCCACAGTGACACTGGAGGTAGACCAGGTCAAGAGGTACCAAACCAACTTAACATAACCCCAGTAAAAGTGGCACGGTTTTTGAGTTATTGTCGAATTAAAGTTTTTCATGAATTTTGACCGTTTTTAACATTATTAGTGCCAGTGTGCACTCGGAAAGGTGTCAAGGTTAGTTTTTTTTATGTGTACGGTAACATGAATTGTTAATTAAGGTTACAGAAATGGTATTTTATGCAAAAACTAAGTAAAATTAAAAATAAATACTAGTTCGGTCTTGAATTCATTCACAGCGAAACATTAATTTCGACTCTAACCACCAGTAGTGAAAAAAAAAAATTCGGTCGGCGGGTCATTTTTTGTAAAAAAATATAATTATCTCAAAAACTATTACAATATTTAGTAAATGTTATACAATTGTAGAAACTTCAAAAAATGCGCCATTTTTTTACTTCATGTTCCAGGTCGTGTTGGTACATTTTTTTTCACCACCTTCGTTCGAAATCAGACGTGAAATTTGGAAAAATCTGAAAATTATTTTTTGATATTCTACTGTGGCCACACCATGAAAAAATTAACAAAAATAGGAATTACGTTCAATAGCATAGTTATCTGGCTACCCATATTAAAGAACAGATTTGAAAAATACTTGATATTTTAGTCATGACACTCAAATAACCGAGTCAGGGTATCACTTAGCACGAGTTTTGCAAAAACGTCAATATCTCGAAAACTAAGAAATTTTTACTGAGGTCAAATTTACTTAATCTGGTGTCTGATGAGCTGGTCTATTAGCCCTTTTCGTATCAAAGTTGGTTTTAGGGACACCCTGTATATACAGGGTGAATTTTAAATCGTGAATCGTTATAATTTTTTGTAGTCTATACATAGTTAACAATAACTTACAATGCTTTTAAACCTAAATTAAGTAGGGGAGACCGGGTATGGTTGTCTCACGGGTTGGTTGTCACAGCAGCCATTAAATGATACGAAACGAAGGAATAAGTGCATCGATTGGTGAAGTAGGGAAGGAGGTGAAGCTCTTGCGATCTCTTAACACCGAGCGATGCAATTATTCCTTCGTTTCGTTTTATTTAATGGCTGCTGTGACAACCAACCCGTGAGACAACCATACCCGGTCTCCCCTACGTTTTTATTTTGTCCACTTTTAATTTGATTTATCCTAATTTTTAAAATCTCGTGGTCACCCTACATTCATGTTTCGTATTTGTCATGAAAATTTCAACATTAGATATCCAACCTCCTAATATTGAAGTTGGCGGATAGAATTTTGGCACATATTGTCAATAATGTCAACATCGTCGACATTGTCAACATAAGCACCTATTTAAATCGTATTTACACATAGAATAATTCAGTTTTATTACGATTAATGGTATAAGCGCCTCCACCGTTTTGTTCATAATTAATTAAGCGGGTCTTTAATTGTAATTAGTTAACACTAGTGCCTTAAGTAGCTTTACCGGTAAACGTGGTTACGATTCACGATTTAAAATTCACCCTGTATATATTATCAATCTGTAATTAGGTACACATTATGTGGACACTACATGTGATAAGGCTCTAACATGAATAAACAATTATTCTCAATTTTGACTCATTAATTAGCATGAATTGCATTGAAGAAAAGAAGTTGCGTAAGTAATTTAATCAATAACTGAAATTACAAATAAAATGTAACTACTTACTAATCTAATCTTAAGTAAAAAAAAAAATAACTAATCGCAAGAAAATTAAACTAATCGTAAGAAAATAAACCTAAATTAAAATGTAATAATACGTACTTAATTTACATCTTGTCATCCCCATCTTATACGCGCACCGAAATATCTCCATCTCGCTTTATTTCGGAAGCCCTGTCGGGTTCGGGTGTTTTCGTCATCGTTCGCTCATTTCGGTTTCGGCTTATCGCTAACGGCTGCGCGCATGCCCACTTTCTTTGACCGCCAGTACGCATGCGCGATCAGTGTCAGCCGGTGTCGCGTAGCCCTGTCTATAACCTCAATAAAAATATAATTCGCGATTAATTGATATTTCGTGTAGTTTCTGTGAAAAATGGCCCAAATGGACGCTTTAAGCAAAATCGGTATTATCGGTTTGGTGTTATTTGGGATTTGGCTAGTGAAGTTTCTGTTTGATGTGATTTTCACTTATGTTATCGGTCCTGCTGTGAATAAAGTGGACTTTAAATCCAAAGGGAAATGGGCACGTAAGTATATTTATATTGTATTTAAAGTAGCTATTGCATAATTTGCATGTTTTATGAGCAATTACGTGTAAGTACGTTGAATTGCATATTAAATGCATATTAACATTTTTGCTGTTGCTGTCATTCTGACTTAAGCCGATAGGTAGGCTTAGGTCGCATTCACAAATCTTAAATAAGAGAAAGTGGAGAGAAATTGGAAATGCTGACTGAATAATGTGCTGATAATCATACAATAATAGATATCCTATCGATTTATCATACGTATTTTTAAAGAATGATTAAATCGTCTCGATTTTCTTATTCGGATTATGTAGTTAGCTATATTTTTTTATTCAAATGAAAGCTGCAATAATTTGTATTTTATTTGCATGGACAAGGACAACTGACTGTCCTGCTTATTAAGTGACATAGCTTGTGAAAGTTACTTTTTTCCGCGACTTCGTTTCTCGCGCGTCAGAACATCGCTTGTCACTGTCACACGATATTGAGTGGAAAGAGATAGGTAGCATTTGTCGCGCGACAAAGAGTCGCGTGTCACAGTTGTGCTAGAGGTAGGTACGTTATCACAGTCAAGATAGGTTATTTAAACACTTCTTATCAAATGTTGCCAATCTCCATCTACAAATGTGGAGTTGGTGGGAACTGTAAGCAAAAAAGACTTTCAAAATGAGGTTAAAAAAAAACTAGAAGCGGATTACAGATGGCGCCTCTGTGGATTGTTGCTTTTTATTATTTAAAAACCTTCAATGTGCTAGTCCTTTAAGCCTAGAGGTGATCCTTAAATAAAATAAAGAAACCAGCAAAATCTGTGTAATAATAGTACATTGTGTATCAAGGGCGGTAAGTAAGGAATTACAAACGAGTGTTTGTTACAAGGCCGAGGCGAAGCCGAGGGCTTTAATAACACTCGTTTGTAATTCCTTTACCGCCCGTGGCACACACAATGTTTTTCATCACACTTGTGAGGAAATCTGATTAAAATAACCTTACTTAACCTAAATAAAATTGTAAAACTGACAGTGACATTAGTGACATTATCCATAGACAATGCAAAGACAGTCACGTTCGGAAACCTAGCGGTAAAGACTTAAAATGGTTTATTTTATTTTTGCAAAATACTGAAATGCACTATTTAAACATTTAATTAATGTTACAGAAATATGTGTTTACATGTATTTGCAATAACAGTTCTCTTTAAATAAATATTTCAGTAATAAAAGTTAAAAAAGTATGTAGGCTTTTCCTTTGAACATGACAAATAAGAGTAAAACAGAACCAGCGTTTCAAATTTAAAAAGAAAACCATTACGCCCTAGGGCGTAATAGGTCATTTACGGCCCGCAAAACCTACGTGTAATGATACCATTTTCGAGCAAGTGTGATGAAATAGTACATTGTGTATCAAGGGCGGTAAGTAAAGAATTACAAACGAGTGTTTGTTATAAGCCCGAGGTGAAACCGAGGGCTTTAATGACACAAGTTTGTAATTCCTTTACCGCCCGTGGCACACACAATGTTTTTCATCACACTTGTGAGGAAATCTTAATAATATAACCTTACTAATCGTCCCAGTATGAAAAGAAAATATTAAAACATCAAAGTGACATTAGTGACATATGTCATAGACAATGCGAAAGTCAAGTCACGGTCGTAAACTATAGCGGTAAAGACCTAAAATGGTTGATTTTATATTTGCATAATACTGAAATACACTATTTAAACATTTAATTAATGTTACCGAAATAAGTGTTTACATGTATTTGCAATAACAGTTATCTTTAAATAAATATTTCAGTGATAAAAGTTAAAAAAGTAAGTTGGCGTTTCCTTTGACCATGACAAATAAGAGTAAAACAGAACAAGCGTTTCAAATTTAAAAAGAAAAGCATTACGCCCTACGGCGTAATAGGTCATTTACGGCCCGCAAAACCTACGTGTAATGCACCATTTTCGAGCAAGTGTGATGAAAAATATTTTTGAATGATAACTCTTCTCTCGATGTGCTTATCGAAATAACAGCGCGAGTTGAGAGCAGTCGATTAGCTGATGTCCGAGAAGGTCAAGCATACTGGTTATAATTTGTGTTACGTTCGGTAAAATTGGACAGAATATTGCCGTTTTTTACCCGACTACGGCGAAGCAAAAAGGAGGGTTATGATTTTAGCACCGTATGTATATATGTATGTATGTTTGTATGTTTGTATGTTTGTATGTTTGTATGTTTGTATGTTCGTTTGTTCCCTCATAACTCAAAAACTACTAAACCGATTCAAACATGTGGGGTATCGTTAGATTCGTCTTGATTCTGCGCGGGTTATAGGCTAGTTAGTTGAAACTGAAATTTAATATAAAGGCCGTGATTCTCAAAAAACTCAAGGATTAAAAAATAAAAGTCATCGAGTAGCATCGAGTTACATATCAAATTAAAGAACTTTAAAAACCTATTGCAAATATGTATCACACATGCTGATACAAGTATATTATGCAACAATATTTTCATTTTAATAACAACAAGAACGATATTCAACAGCTTGATCTCCGACGATTCGTTACAGAAGGGCTAGCATAATGTGCAGTTATGGCAGTCGTGGCACGAAACGTCATCACCCGTTACTTTCATAATATATTTGAAAGAAAAAGAAAAAACATATATTGATATTTTGACACCTGCTAAATATCCTAATGGCCTGCTATGCTAGACCTTTACATGTGTCATTCGTATTGAGAGATATCGGGTAACTTCGTATTTGCGAACATTGCCGAATACATGTCATTTTCATGCCGCCAACTGACGCGTGTGTTGTGTCACATCAAAAATGTTGAAATAAAATCGTTGTAATGCCGTAAATATGCTGCCTCACTGCGAGCAGATTTAAAAATATGTCTGAGGAGGCATATATTATCACCGGTACGTATTATTGTATTAATATTGAAATAATTGTACATGTCGATTTTCCCTATCCGCAATGACAGTTTGCTAAGCTACTCAACTAGAGGTGTGGCTAAGATGAAGTCCATATTTTGTATCGACATTGGTTACGTATGAATTGAATAACTCAGTGCACCTAAAATACAAACTTAACCCTTTCAGATTTCCGAAAGATCCGCTTCTAGAAAAAGAGTGAATGAATACTACCGGCCGGGATAGTTTGGTTTCCGCAGCCCTGTAGCAGTAGCACAGTATGCGGTAGCCAAGATATTTTTCATAATTTCATACAAACAGAGAAACATACTAATCTAATTAAAAACTTCTTTTAATGTAGCAACATATTTGAAAAAGTAAGTCTTGGACTCAGGCAAACAGCAGACATACGTATAAAATGCACTCAAAAATATCTACTCTTTAATTGCAATAAACTTCAAGGAAAGATGTTTCTAAATACGGTAACCATGTATTATCTTTTTACAGCTGACTGTAAGAGCCTTATCACTCTGGTGATTTGCGAGCGAGCCGCGGGCGAGTTTCCATACAAATGTCACTCGCGGCGAACTCAAAAAATAGTACCCAAATAGTACCCTAGGGCCCTAAAATTTCATTTCTCTAGCTATCGTAGAAGCCGAGATATAGTGAGCTCTTTCTATAAGAAATTCCCGGGTACGCCAGCTTGACGGTGTGAAATTTTGTACACCGTTAAGTCATGGAATATCTCGGCTTCTACGATAGCTACGGAAATGAAATTTTAGGGCCCTAGGGTCCTATTTGGGTACTATTTTTTGAGATATAAAGCGTTTCCAAAAACAAAGCCGTTCCAGAGATACAAACGGTGTACGCCTGCTTGACACCCAGTAGCGTACACCGTGAACAGGCCTTATATTTCGAAAAGTTTAAGGGTACTATTTTTTTCACCAAGGTATTTCGTCGGTACTATTTGGGTACTATTTATTGGCTGCATCAGATTCTGAATATCTTTACGGTGTACGCTATCTTGACGGACACGTATGAAAACTCGCCCGCAAATCGCCAGTGTGATAAGGCCCTAAATCGATATATATAAATCACTCTAGTCACACTTAGTCGCACCCCTATAATAATTATTTCTTTCTACTCAATAACAGATGACACTGTGTTGTAAACTGCTTTAATCCATCTGTTGGCGAGGAGTGGAATCATATATGACAACATTTAGTTACGTTGAATCACGATATTCAAATAGGTGTTAGTGAAAGATATCTTTTCTTTGTACCTATTTTGCAGTATAAGTAAAACACGTTAGAATTGATTTTGATAATTCTAAAGTTGTTCCAATTAAAAGCATTTTATAAAAGTGTGGCATGTACATATGTTTTGGTACGGTTGTATGTCACCGGTTTTCATACTTTTTGACTAATTAACATATCAATTCATGTTGTTTCTCCTCCGCAAGCAGTACCGCACAGAGCCAAAGGAATGAAGCGCTCCTGGTTTCTTCGCGCAAACTATATATAAATGTCTAAATTTTGCGAGCCCGAAGGGCGAGCTTTCAGGCTTCGAGGCCAAAGGCCGAACCCCTCAGCAAACACCCAATAATCCAGTATCCCGCAATAATTTTAAGCGGGCAAAGACCGAATACCGCGTCGGACCAAAGTTACCGAGCGCCCCTGGTTACTTACGTATACCTATTAGTTTGATTTTTGCGAGCCCGAAGGGCGAGCTTCAGGCTTCGAGGCCAAAGGCCGAACTCCTCAGCAAACACCCAATAATCCAGTATCCCGCAATAATTTTAAGCGGGCAAAGACCGAATACCGCGTTGGACCAAAGGCACCGAGCGCCCCTGGTTCTTACGTATACCTATTAGTCTAATTTTTGCAAGTCCGAAGGCCGAGTTTCGGGCTGCGAGGCCGAAAACCGAGCTCTTCCGCATACACCCCGTCTCGTAGTAATTTTAAGCGGGACAAAAGCAAAGCATAAAGCTTCTTATATCGTTGTAAGCAAACCATGTATCTAAGTGTTACTGTTGTAATTCTTGACATTAAATACTATTAAATGGAGGGTGCTCATGAAAGAGCTCGGTCGTTGGCCTCACACCCTGATATGTTTCTTAGGAAGGAAAAGGCGCTTAAAACCGTAACTGAATAATAACTAAAAATACGTAAATAAAATAAAGTTAAAAACTAAAACCCGACTACGAAAAAGTCTAAAACAAGAATCTTAGGTTTTAGTTCGCCAGGTACAGATAAATTGCAATTTTTTTAATTTAGAGAACGTTTCGAGTATGCCATCAATCGTTCGTAGTCGGAGGCCCCTTTTTTGTTTGTCTTCTTGCCGGGGCCTCCGACTACGAACGATTGACGGCATACTCGAAACGTTCTCTAAATTAAAAAAATTGCAATTTATCTGTACCTGGCGAACTAAAACCTAAGATTCTTGTTTTAGACTTTTTCGTAGTCGGGTTTTATGAATTGACAACATTTCATTTTAAGAACACTTTAAAATGTATATACGATTCGAAAGCATTTTGTCTCCACTACACTGTCTGAACACTACACTATTTTTATATTTTTTTTATATCGCTTAATATAAAAAATTCAAATGAATAAAAAATATGTTCTCATTTTACCAGTTCTAGGGCACAATAGATGAAATACACTGCCTTTTGCCACAGAAAAAATAAGCTGTCATAATTTTGAATTTGACATTGTCAATGCATACTGTGAGATCGCTTATTTTTTTTCGATCGCGATAAGACTAAAGTAATGGTTTATTCTACCGTAGAACTGTAGTTACGCCCTTTTAGAATAAGTAAATAGTAATATATTCATTATAAATTAATTACAAATCCTGGTAAAACAAATAAACTATCAGCGTATTCGTCTTTTCAAACCAAATACCTACAGTGAACCAATAAAATTAAAGGCTCATGAAAATGAAAGGTTGTCAATTGATGCAACATTAAGATGGAGGGGGGGGGGGGGGGGGGGCTGTAATGCTTTTCTACCGTATTTGCAAAAAAAATGCAATACCTACTGGTTACGTTAGTTCCATTTTTCGCCACGCCTATTCTCTTTCCGCACAGACTCTAGAGACTTGAAATTTTGACAGAATGTGTATTTTTATTGCCGCTATAAGAACACATAATAAAAACAAAATAAAATGTAAAAATGGGCACGCCATACAAGTAACGTGTTTTCTAGGCGTCTTTTCGCTCGACGGTGGCACGGAACTCTTCGTCTGGAAATGCCACTCGCACTTCGCCGGATTTTTTTCTTTCTTGTTCGATTGCGATTATACAGCATTAGTTCATTTATACTATAGCCAGTTTATGATTCTGTGACTAGGTACATTACACAACTAGGGTGGTAAAACAAAGAAAGGCCGAGCTGCAAGCGAGGGACGTAAATATGCAATCGAGGGCTTTCTTTATTACCTCCCGTGTTGTGTAGGTAGGTACATTATTTTATTTGTGCACTGAGCCAGAAATCGGCTCTTTCCGTACGCGTAGCGTGCGGTAAAAGCCACTTGATGGCCAGGTGTGGCATAAAGAGCCTTATCGGTATCACACTTGCGATTTGCGACCGAGCTGCGGGCGAGTTTCCATACAAAACCAGTCGGCGACATTTGTATGGAACTTCGCTTCTAACTCGCCCGCTGTTGACGCTGCGCGGGCGCTGACAAGACTTACGACGCTCGAAAAACGCTAGTATGGGAGAGGGTCTCTTATTGGTGTAACTGGCAAACAAACGAAACTCAGGGCACCACACATACCTGCTTATCAACTTTCGTTTTCACATAACATACTTACCGATCCAGCCGTGTAAAAACGGTCAACAATATTACTTCCAAAGATTGCGTCATTGAAGTAAAGTCTTTCATTTTGTTTTTCCGCCTTGCACGATAAAAGGGCGGACGTGGTGCGGAGGGTCGAGATGTATACAATTTTATTGAATCCAACCTCCAATACCTGCATAGAGGGCAAGATTCTGGTTTGTCAACATTTTTGACAACATAGCTAACAGATTTTGACCGTTGAGTCCGATTTCAATATGGGATTTAATTGAATCGATATCCTCACCTCCGCCTCCTCTTTTGTTAAGCACGTTTTTGCTGCTTCAATAAAAACGTGCTTACTTGAATAATAATGAAAAACAACACTGACGCAAATCCTCCAAGTTTCGTTTTGAAGGCCAAATTGCTTGACCATTGAATCCATAATGCAGATAGGCTAAATAAACCACGTATTTGCTCATGAATAACAAGTTTGCTGAGTTTGTCTGTGACGCGATTTGACCGATCGTAATGACGGAGTGGAATTTTATTAGATTCTTATACAATTATGGCTGCCATCCGTCCGGGTTTCCCCGGATTTGTCCTAGTTTAGAGAGCGTCCGGGGAATGTCCGGGCGGGGTTTCATTTGTAGTCCGGGTTTACTACTCGCGGCCCGAGAGCTAATGCAACAAACAACAAATAATAAAAACAAAATAAAATATAAAAATGGGCACCCCATACAAGTAACATGTTTTTACCCGACTGCGGCGAAGCCCAAAGGAGGGTAATGTGTTTGACCTGTATGTATGTATGTCCGTTCCTATGTCCGCTCGTAACTACTCAACGGCACAACCGATTTGGATAAATGATACATCATTGGCTTCGTCTTGATGGCGCGAGTGTCACTGGGTATGAAGTTAAAATTTAAAATGGCGGATTTTATGCATTTTTAAAGTGCACCGCGGTCGTGTTTTTTTTTATTTAGGCATCTTTTTGCTCAACGGTGGTACGAAACTCTTCGTCCGCGAATGCCACTCGCACTTGGCCGGATTTTTTCTTTCTTGTTCGATTGCGATTATACAAAAAAGTACAGTCGGCAATAAAACTTGTCTCAAAAAAACATTTTTTGGCAAAAACTTATTTACTTGGCTAACACACTCCCTGTATGTATATACTAGCATACATTGATGATGATATTAGGTGTATTACTATACTGCTGTCAATTTTTCTACATTACGAAAGAAACAAAACCAGGAGTTTACAGTTTATAGCTATTAATCAATTAATCAATAAGATTGTGTTACCCTCTACATGACCCCAATCATCAGTCTAGTTCTAGTAGATGAATGATATGAGGTTACGACCTAAATACAGACTTTATATCTATGGAAAGGCATTCGCTCTAATATTGCCCTTTTCAAGCTCTTGATAGACGAAATTGCATTTATGCCACACCTGGCCATAAAGTGGCTTTGTGGCGCTACGCGTACGGAAAAAGCCGTTTTTTGGCCTCGATCACATATTTACGTCCCTCGCTTGCAGCTCGGGCCGCAAACATCTGCGATTTCGGCCTTTCTTTGTTTTACCACCCTAGTTGTGTAATGTACTATTAAATTATGTCTAAAAATAATCATTCTGTGCATTGACTTACAAAATGTTTAACACTTTCTGCCAGTTAAAATAGCTTCCAGAAGGTGTTGTCAAAGAGGTCTCAATTAATCATCTCATTTACAGGATGTTTTTACGTAGCAAATTGTTTCCCAATTTTCTCCAAAAGAACATCATAAAACCCATTATTTAAGTGTACTCCGAGAGCCGAGTACTATTAGCTCTAAAAATATTGGTAGCTAAATTCTTAGCACCTTATATATTTATCTATATAAGTATGTAATATCGTCGTCTAGTACCCATAATACAAGCATTGCTTAGTTTGGGACCAGGTCGATTTGCGTAAGATTGTCCCCACAAAATTTTGTTTATAAATTGCTTTAGTTTGCCATCTACTGATGTATCATGTCTGTTCCATTAATTTGACAACGTACACCACAGTGTAAGTACACGCTCTTTGACCATCTTTTTGTATTTTCCAACTCCAATCGTATGTTAAATTGAATTCCGGTGAGGCTTGAATTATGCACGGTATCATTTGCGTTTTGACCTAAACCTAATGTGAAGCATTAAAACTAAATAAAGAAACTTCACACTTCTTTCACTTAATCTAAGATCTAGATTAAGTGAAAGAAGCCTGACATTTCTCTAGATTCTAGAGGACATACTACTACCTTTCGACGACCGCTTTAGCTTAGTTGGTAGTGACCCTGCCTACGAAGCAAGAGGTCCTGGGTTCGAATCCCGGTAAGGGCATTTATTTGTGTGATGAGCACGAATATTTGTTCCTGAGTCATGGATGTTTTCTATGTATTTATTTGTATCTATTAAATATATTGTCGTCTAGTATCCATAACACAAGCCTTATTGAGCTTACTATGGGGCTAGTTCGATTTGTGTAAGATTGTCCCCTAATATTTATTATTATTATTATTTATTTATTATACTAGTAGTTAAAAAGGGTTGGGTCCTGAACGCCTTACTTGCATTTAGCCTTAGAGAGCAGAGCACCTTAGTTGTATTTTTGTCCGGGGAGTAAAATGTCTTGGTCTGTAAAATGCCCTCACTGTTATAAGACATAGTAGACTGAATGACTTGACTGCAAAACGGCTTAACGTCATAATGTTTTAATAGGTATATGGTCTGAATAATCTTAACGTCCAATATTGTAGAATGTCTTTATAGTATAAAGACTATATAGTTAAATCGTAAAGTAGTCCTTATCACAACTAAGACTATACAATTAAGACATTCTGCCTACTTGTGCATTTCACGACCTAGGCGTTTTGTTCCCTAAGTCTTCTTGAAACTTGGACCATTTTGTAATCATGGGATTAGATAAACAAGTCATTTTGCATACTTGGCCAGTGTACAACTGAGACGTTTGGAATACCAAGGCTAAATGCAAGTAAGGCGATCAGGACCCAACCCGTTAAAAATCTACTGCTGAACATAGGCCTGCCTCAAAGACTAAAAATATTCGCAATATATTCGCATCGATTTTTGCGAATACGAATGCGAATATTGAAAATCTTGCGAATATTCGCGAATACGAATGCGAATACGAATATTCGTTACATCCCTAAAGACTACCACCACGAACACGCGTTTTGCCTCCATCGACTTCTGGTGACATTAACCAGGTCGTCAGACCATCTTGTCGGTATCCAGTGCCCCCGGCAAGTCGAGCATTAGTTCTTCCAGTTCATGATTCTGTGACTATAAGATATGGGGCATATCCGTATATTTCAGTACTTTCATCCATCTCAAGTTACTTAATCTCCCATTTAAATTAGCTTTCTTCATTATAGAGGATCCAGTTTTAAAGAGATTTCCCGATACTCATAAGAAGTCGAATCGAGGGAACAAATTGAAAATGACCGCGAGCTCCCCAGATTCCGTCGCTTTGTCAAAGTTTCCGTTAAGCTATCAAAGAGACCCGCTATACTTTACTTTAAACTAGTAATTACACCCGTGTTCCAGCCACGGCTTCCAGGGAGAACTTGAGATTTCGTAACTTTAAAATTAAAAAGCCAAGCATTTGGAATATTAAGGGAGATATACATAATTATATACATAGAAGCGCATGGTCCGTGGGTAGTAAAACTAAGAACTTGTTGAGCTTAGGGGTAAAAATGAACGAGACTTACGAAAGGTATCTGGAAGAGATCGCTTCTTTTGTGATATTACCGCTTGTTGCATACCAGTACCTACCTTTTAACAAACTTTCAAAATAAGTACGGTTCTCAATCATTCGTCTGTATGTTTTTGTATGCTTGTTACGCGATTACTCGAACCTGAACCGATTTGGATTTTTTCTAAAGGGTACACCTCCGAAAATGGTTTGTTTGCAATGGGACCATTGCAACCTAATCAGGATCTGATGATTGGGGTTTTGGAGAAATAGAACGAACTCTCAAATATTAAAGGCGGTATATAGCGTTGATTTCTGTGTCTCACTCATCTAAAAGCCTAATATTTCAAAATTCATCAAAATCGGTGTATATTTAGAGGTTTCGCACTTTTGAATCTTTAACTCGTACGATTTTTCGATGCTCCTAAGACAAAAATAACGTAACCATCACAGTAAAATAACAGAAACAATTCTTACCAAGAGTTGATGATTAGAACACATAAATAACTTGTTATATTCTGAATGTTATTATGTTTAGATTAATTATTACTGTAAACCAAATATATGTATTTCTTTAATAGTGTTTAATTAAACGTGTAAATAGTAGGAAAGTAAATATAAGTGTTTATTTTATTGTCTATAACTTGATTCTCTGATTGATTATTTGTGTGACTATTTTTGTGTATATCCCGTGTATAGATTAAGTGTTTGTAAAAATAACGGATTCCTAGTGAGTTTTGTTTGGGCTTTCTTCCCGCTAGTGTACCGTAGGAAACGCCTAACTAGAGTCAGTGATTTAAACAATATAAAAGTGTTAAATCAGAACCTTTATTTTTTAATGAGCCTTCGACATTCCCTTTATTTAAGAAACTATCGAAGTGCTTCCACCCTGTTAACCGCGGGACCCTGCGAGAGCCGTAGGTGCGTGGTTAACAAGGAGTAATTATTGTATGGTGACTTGGTACAACAAGGTCAATTAGTTGTATACATTGCTTTGCACGTCCCCTATCCCAATTGAATCGGTCTCGGTTCCTCATGACTGAGCTCATGACCACATGAGGCCGTTGCTTTATACACCAAAGCTCTCTACTTCTCTTAATTTTCCACCTTTCGAATTGACGTCAATTGAAATCCCTGATAGCATCCTTTACTTACGGCATCGTTCCATCGCTGGACGATATAGACAATTAAATTTACCGAACAGATTCTCTGGAGATGGAATTATGGCACTTCTAAAATAGTAGTCTAGTGCCGTAACTTCTCAAAGGTGATAGTTGTGTTGTGAGCACTTTACTTGTTCACCGGCAGTTAGAGATGAAGAAAATGTTTCCATTTCACATGTAACTTTTCTCTGGATACCCAGATATGGCAGTCTATTTAATTACTTAAATACGTTGGTTCTGCTCTGGATATTGTAATAGCGGATAGAACAGTTTTCTTTAACCACACTGCGTTTAAGGTTTGGTTGTAACAGAAAGTAATAATAAAGTTCACCATAAAGTTGCCAAGTTGTCGCGCGTTTTATTGGAAACTTTAAAATTAAAATTTGCCGAATCTAAAAGCGACAGCGTTATTTTGTTATATAGGTATAAGTAGATAAAACCATTCGCTAGACATGGAAATATTCCTGGTTGAATATCAACATATTTAACTACATTTCTGACATTAAACTCAACTAATCTTTATTATTATATTATATTTTTATATCACCAATACAACAAGGGTCAAGGTATAAACATCGCTAAATTATTGATTGTTGTTAATAAAAATATCGAAGCTCTTGATAAATAATAATAAAATCTCTTCCCCCCTATTATGTATTATGTGAAATTCAGTCTGCATTTATGTTATCATTATAGTGATAGTTGAGATTTAATATTTTGTTTCTGTTTATTCTATTAATGTACATATTTATCTAATTATTTTATACATCAAACTAGTGTTAAGGTACTGAAAAATCCTTCACAATAGCTTAGCGTTAAACAAGTATTTTCTATAAACTACCGGTATGACGTTCCTCTTTTGCGAAAACTTTAACGCATCTTCCCAAAAAATACACTGTTTATTTCAGTCTAACTAGACTGTGATCTCTGGTCATGAAACTGAACTAGCATGCGTTCTGTTTAACTTGGCTACGTTTGCACTTTAGATGTATTTAAACTTTTCTAGACTGTAGAGTGAGACATAAACTATATATACTTCGGGGTCCGGTATGTTTAGTTGAGTGAACACCTAGTGTGTACCTGAGGACGCGGAATAGGTACCTGGGGTGTTGTTGGTTGAACTTTTGTGTGGTTTATACGCGGTTCTTTGACCCTGAATTATGTGTGAAAGTAGAATTTTATCTGTCTATTCGTTTTATTCATTAAGGGCTCTGAATTCAGTCGAATGTAAATGCTGCTGCAGATATAGTGAATAATGCTTCGCTATCATATTTTATCGCAAGAGTTCGTATTTACCTTGCTTTCTCAGTTTACTTCAGTTTCAATGTCGCATTTGACACTGACTAATAAAATAAAGTTTCATATCAATGGATAAAAACATGTCAATCTATTGATACGATAATTGACTGATACTTCGGGTCCTGTCGTGTTCTGAGTTTTTCTGATGGCAAAACACTAGTCACTAGATCTGTAAAGTGCGATTTGAGTGAGATAATTTGTTATTTTCCTCATAATAACCGCCCTTGAACTTAGATATGTTTTTCGATTAAAATTACATACGAGTAGGTTGGTTATCTAAATTGGATATCAGACAGAAGCATATCGGTGGCAGACACCCAAGAGATTAGGTACCAAGTAATTTGTTTCCCATCTGAGAACTATTAGGGGACTCTATTTTATAAGTATTTTATTAACAGATAGCATTTATTTAAGGCTCGTTTAAAAAAATGTATAGTCACCACACAGGAATGTTAAACCACTTGTCACTGTTCTTAATTGAGCCGTGTAATCGTAATTCGTTATCAGTCGTGTGTCCGGGTTATTCCCACCTGTTACCACCAAATTGATATAGTGGTAACGGCTGGAATTTTTTTCCCATCTGTTTATTAAAACCATACATTTAATGGTAACAAGAGGGAAAAAAAATCCCAGCTGTTTGTTACCACTAAATCAATTTGGTGGTAACAGGTGGGAATAACCCCTACGCCCGATTTGCATTACACGGCTAAATTAAGAACGGTGCGGTGGCTCAACATTCCCGTGTGGCGACTTCACATAATAGTTAAGGGCTTATTTTAACAAAATGTTAATCTCGTTCCTTTGTGTAACGGAAATTAAGCATACAATTTATATGGTTAACCTTTTAAACACAAAGGAATAAGATTAACATTTTGCTAAATTTAGCCCTTAACTATGTATGTTTTTTTATACTTTCCGTGTTAGTATGTTTTTTTATTGCTTTAGACTGGTTACCGCCGACTAAAGTGGTTACCGCCGCCTTTAGACATTTCCGCCTTCAGTCTGGAAGAAATTTGATGACACTCTTTTAAAAAAATCCAATACTGTAGCGCAGTGAGATGCGCGCGTGCCAAATTAGAACCACTTACTGATATTCGATTGGGCTTATTTAAATTTGGTATACTTATGTATCTTCACCATGTTTGCTGCTAATAATATTAAAGCTTTTTAGCGAAATAATTATAAAATAATTTCGTGTCCAATCTTAATAGGACGCAAAGTTATCTATTTTATAATTATGTCTCCTATAAATCGTTATTAGATATTTATTATAAGAAAACTTTGTTGATGGTTACCTATAAGGCATTTAAGTGCATTAGGGATTGTCTTGGACTGCCCACTAGAATATAACAATTTCCTTCTGAGAATACTCATAGTTATTGCTTCCGGGATTGTTACGACTTGCTAAATTATGCCTTTCAGCTACATTGTGATGGAGGGTATGGCATTCTGCATTATTTGTGGACATAAATATCTCTCAAAGGCCTATTGGAAACGCTCACTGAATTATGCCATTTTCTTAATAATTTCGATGTTTAGATGATTGATGAACGTTACCTTTGAGTTTAGGGATGTTGTGTCTTCATAGCATCCAGTTGACGTGTATTTTAATTTACTTTATTAAAACTTTCAATGCCAAGTCCCCAATTTTCATATAAAATGAACGGGTTCATAGCCGGGATCGTCACACCACATTTCTCATCACGTCACTGAATTTTGCCCACTTGGACAGTGGGCAAAATTCAAATTCAAATCGTGTTTATCGCTCTTGTAGTTGTATTGAATTGCAAAATGTTCCGAGACTTTGAGTAGAAAAATATAACACCAAAATCCACATAATTTTCCCTAAAGCCAAGATTTGTTATTTTTAATATCCATGGCCCTGAGTT
Organism: Eudemis profundana; assembly: GCA_947034925.1. Classification (NCBI taxonomy): domain Eukaryota; kingdom Metazoa; phylum Arthropoda; class Insecta; order Lepidoptera; family Tortricidae; genus Eudemis; species Eudemis profundana. The sequence continues at coordinate 11,036,391 of OX344812.1, forward strand.
AATACAATATTTTAATTGCAACATTTTTGTTCCTTATCAGTGTCACTGTGATGTTCCATTAAAATTCCCTTAGTTTCAAATTACAAGGGAGGCTCTTAAAATACGGCGTCGGAATTTTAGAAATTTCATTATCACAAGATGTTTAATTTTTGTTTGAATAACGGCTCTGTAGACTACCTCTTTTGTCAAGATTGGGTATTATGAACTGCTATTGAATCGTTTGATATAAAATTCATAATAATGACTGTCAGATAATACACAGCCTGAAGCAATGAAATCATAATTTATAGAAACATGCGGTTTTGTGCAAGAGTTTAATATAAATTAAGTTACTCAGCCATTGAGAATTCAGCCCCTAGGGTGTTGAAAGGGGAAAAAAGTTTGTAAGAAATTCCCGACTAGCTCTGATCAAGAAAATTCATTTAACAGCAATACGAAAAAAGTAAATATCGGTTCATACAAATAAAGCATTGACTTTAAACTAACCTAATGCAAGAGTTGCTGTGAAATATCCAAATCGCTATAGAGTATAGCTATATTTGACGAAGTCCCTCTATTTCTACAAGGTGCCATCATCAGATCCTGACTTGGTGATAATGAGACCGCCAGGGAGATATATGCTCTTTCAAACAAAAAAAAACTATATCGGTATATCCGTTGATGAACTTAAAATATTCCGTCGAACTGAGAGTCTCTTGTCTGAAGATGGTTAAAAACCGGTAGGTACCTACCTAGTTATTTTAGGCTTAATGACATGGCTCTAATAGGCACACGTGTAAATCAAAAGTATATAAGGCAATGTTTGACTGTTTGCCGTCTAGATCACACAGAAACTACTTTAAACCTAAAAGAAGTCACTCAAAAACAAACTTTCAGTCCAAGTTAATAAAGTCCAATTTTAACTGCAGCACATAGAAGTCAAGCGAGATATCTGCTGATTCACACACAGCTGGCTTTCACCTTGATCAAGTTCAAGGCGAACTAGCACGTAAGACGCGAGCGCAAGGTCGTTTTTACTACGACGCGCGCGAGCGATGACAGGTTCCATTGAGAAAGTTATGCACTTGACAGGGCGTTTTGCAGTTATTAAAAGAGTTTTAACAGTTTTAAATATTAGTTTTATGATGTGAACTAAAATGCGTTTTAAATAATGGGACTAACGAGCTGTGTGCTGAATAGGATAATAGGCTATAGACCAGCGGTCGGCAACCAGCGGCCCGTGAACCGCTCACTTGCGGCCCGCGAGCCTCCCTGGCAATTTTGTATGTAAAGGTCGATATATTCAGAATTCTATAAAATCACCAATTATTAACATAGTGCGGCTCGCGTCAATTTCGTAAGCTACTATGTGGCCCTTGGCTGCGAAAAGGTTGCCGACCGCTGGGCTAGACCATTAAAACTGTTTAGTCCGTCAGTTAGATTCTTAAAACATATTTACACGTATTTTTTCTTTCGTTTAACAAACAAAAAATGACGAGGATAGAGTGCTTAGAAGTTTCGAGTGACGTCACTCCTTGGTACAAATTTCACCTAGGAGTGACGTCACAAGCCCAAGCCCCCAAGTTTGATGATCTATAACTTTGTCGATTTTTAATATTTTGATAAACCAAAAAATACGTGTCCCATATTTATCTGACGGACTAAATAGAATAATTATACATTTTTATCCCATTTGTCATCCCTATTCTCCACTTAAGAGATGGATTACAAAAAACAACTGTTTGTGTTTAAGTTTGAATATAAGAAACTTTTCATCACACTTGCTCGATAATGGTGTCATTACATCATATCTCTGTTCACTTTATTTACTAAGTTTTGCCTGCGGCTTTCCCAGTTTGCATTTTACGGGGTTGTTTGGATTTTACTTATATACCGTTTCCACTCTCTCTCCAAACCACGAAAAGTCATGTAGATCAGCTGAGTAAATAAAGATCACACATGCAAACACAAAAAAGAGTTATCTAGAGGGGTTGAATAGGGGTGGTCGGTTTTTTTCCTATAACATTACTAGTCTGTAGCTTTATGCCTAGGGCTTCCAATAGAATTGTCGCCAGTTGTGTGGGGAAAACTTAAAGAGCTTTTTTGGTCGAGAAGTGTGCGTATTTCTCAGAAATAACCCTGACGCCGAATTGGTTGGTGATACGAGGTGATTCGCAAACGCTCTCACATACCATAACAATAAATATAGATTAGGAATATGCATCCGAAATCGGTAGCGGCAGAAACTAACATAATATCGGATCGGAGACGCGCTAAGTCAACAAATTTATGTCTGGAGTGGAGCTAAGTCGGAATCAGCATAATACGTTATTGATAGTGAGTGTAACGTTGTTTGAGATAGTATAAACGGGAACTTCTGCAGATTTGCACGCGCAGTTAGCCTTAATTGCCTATGAGGCTATGACGCTAGCGGTACCTGATACAGTCACCACACGAGAATGTTACACCACTTATCACTGTTCTTAATTTAGCCGTGTAATCATAATTAAAACATAACTAAAAAATATGTATAGAAAATATCCTGCCGTCAAACTGTTTATACAGTTTGGCAGGAAACTGCCTTAGAATTAAGAATTAATTATGTATTTAATAAATAAATAATAAAAAAAAAATTCGTTAGCAGGCGTTTGCCTGAAGTATAGTATTTTTTATTTATATTTGTACGATCCACTTAAAGGAAACAATACTGTTGTGTGGTTTTGTACCTCATTATCGTCCGTCATAAAAGAGAAGCGTGCTTCACAGATAAAGACTACGTGCATTGTCATTTTAGTGGACTCTAAGGCCTTTGCCAAGAGTTAAAATTGCTTTAATAGAAATGTGACTTTAGACGTATTATGCACTTCACACCCCTGGCATTTACCTGACTACCTGAGATCCGAACAAAGCGAAGGCAGCTGGAACGCCATTATTCTATTAATGCAGTTGTAAACTATATTTCATGCAGATAGAGTTGATAATCAATTGAACTTTAAAGGTGGTTGTAACGACTTTTTACAATAACGTCATCTTGGTGTTTTTGAGGTTTACAAACAATCGCTTTGTTTCCTTTAAGTGGATCGTACAAATATAAATAAAAAAATACTTATACGCCCGATTTGCATTACACGGCTAAATTAAGAACAGTGGCAAGTAGCGTAACATTCCCGTGTGGTGACTGTACAATCGTCGCTAGAAGAAACTACACATTAATCCCTATCATCATAAATACCTAATTATCATAAAATCGTAGTTAAGACTGTTGATGGCTAATTATGGTATGTAAAAAAAGTAACCGGGGAGTGTTAAAAAAAAACTAAGTAATAAGATGTAAATAAATAGTTTAAAAAAAATGATTTGTTTGTCTGTTTATCAGATAATTAATTTTACGTGGATTTGGGCTACTTTGATGTGAATTGAAATAGATGGTGATGAAAGTAGCTCAATTAATTTAATCAAGTCTCTAGGTCAACAAAAGGTTGTGAGTTCAAATCCTTCACTGGCTTCTTTTTCTGTTTGATATTTGTATTTATACATTACTACTAGAAGCTTTTGCCCGCGGCATCGACTGCCTAGAATTTATGCTGTAACCGACTGACTGCAACCCAGCCGCAATTTATATAAAAATTGTGCAGTCGGCGTGCAGTCAACGAGCAGCAGTACCCATAAACCTCTATAGATGCTGGCATGCAATCTGTCTGCACTAGGACTTTCAATCCCGGGATTATTTGTATGGCCAAAGCCGGGATCCGGATATTGGCCATAGAAATAAAAGAGCCCTTAAGAGTTTTATTGAGCTTACTATGGGGGCTAGTTCGATTTGTGTAAGATTGTCCCCTAATGTTTATTTATTTATTTAATATTTATTTATTATTTAGTTATTATTTATTTATTATTTACTTATTATTTACTTATTATTTATTTATTATCTATTTATTATCTATTTATTATTTATTTATTATGTATTTATTATTTATTTATATCTTTTTCTTGAGGAATTATTGACTCCCCATACAAACTTCCACTTCCCTTTTCGCCCCTTAAGTTATAATTTCGGAGATAAAAGCCATCCTATATTCTTTCTAGGGTCTCAAACCATCATTATCACTAGAGACCGGATCTGATGTAGCGATCTCAATATTAATATGGATATGACTAGTGGAATTCGTTAAATACATGTCATGTTGGTTATATAAGGTCTTAATTTTACTGTGCATGGTGAAGAACTATTAATTGATATGTCTGATATACATATCATTATTAATATTGAGATCGCTACATAAGATCCGGTCTCTAATTATCACAGTATAATAGCAGCGATTTTTCTTCCTACAAAAAGTACACCGCGTGCTTGTATGTGTGCGCGCCGTGAACGAATGCGCTATAAGCAAAGTTTTAAGAACGCGTAAATTCTCCAGTACGGATCGCACTGTCTACCCTTCGACCTTGAAAACGTATCGCGTGCTCCTAACTGGCCGAAGTTTGACTACTTGTCTTTCTCTATACTTTGCCTCCATGGATCTCCAGCGACCTTAACCCGGTGGCTTAGTTTCAGTAGTTCGGTGATTTTAGTCCAGGCCCCTGTTTCACCACGGCTACAATTGTCAGTGACATATGTCGAGCGACAATTGTCAAGCGACAGGTTATATCTTCTTCTATATGCAAAATCATCAATATCACTATTGCTATCACTAGTGTCACTACTACTCGCATGGAGAGCCATTTTGAACTACGCGTGCCTACCACGAAATCCTACAATTGTAACGCAATTTGACGCAGCCTCGTCCTCATGTCAAGAATTATCTACAATTCTACAAATATGTCGACTAGAAAAAATAATTTTCGTTTCACAACATAATTGTAATACATACAATTATAGCAAAAGGCCTGTCACGTTTGTAAGAGCTTCTATAGAAAATATTTTATAAAATTGTAATATGTCACCTGTCGCTTGACAATTGTCGCTCGACAAATGTCACTGACAATTTGTAGCCTTGGTGAAACAGGGGCCAGTTCATATATATTAGTTCGAATAGATATGAACCGTACTAAAATCACCGAACTACTGAAACTAGGCCAACCCGGTCGACAGCTCCACAGACAGAGTTACTTTTAGCATTTATAATATTACTTAGGATTCAAATTAAATAATCACGCTTGCCCGAAAAACTCTCTCAATACAGTTCACAAATTAAAGAACACTCGTCCCAGTTAATTAAACATGCGTTCGTGAAAAGTAATCATGATTATAATTAATACTAATTAATAATTGTTTCAGTGGTCACCGGCTGCACAGACGGCATCGGCAAACAGTACGCGAGAGAGGTAATTAATCATGTTTATTAATTAATCAGTAAATATCACATTTGCGTGTGACACGCGTCTGTCAATATTATGTCTTTTGTACAAGCTTTTATTTACCTTGCAACGTTTGTGTAGTGTTTCAAAATTTGCAAGTAATTTTTTAACCACTTCCTGGTATCAGATTGAGCTGAAAGGGTATAGCAGGATTGCCTTTGAAAAATTGCCCCCAGCGTTTTTGGTTCGAAACTATAACCAAACGATGCCCTTTGATGGGGTTATACCCTGCACAAAGTTTCATCCTTCTGTTGCCCCCTGGGGGTTCAAAATACCCGATAAACTATAAAACTGTTTTATTTTTCTCTCCTAAACTATGAAAGTGACGAATATGAAATTTTGTACAAATATTACTGTGACTAAAATCTATATACTAAAAAAATATGACCCTTCTAACCATTTTAATTGTTGTAAAAAAATAAAATTTGATATAGCCTGTACATTTTTCATTTTTTCAATTGATGAAATCTTAATACGATGTAGATTATAAGTTGGTTCATATTAAAAAATAAATGGTGTTTGTACCACGAGCTGAACTTGTTATACAGATGTTTCAAATTTTATTTTTTATTTTTTGTTTAGTCCAGGGTATCACTTAGCACGAATTTTGCAAAAACGTCAATATCTCGAAAAGTAAGAGATTTTTACTGAGGTCAAACTTACTCTGGTGTCTTATGAGCTAGTCTATCAGCGCTTTTCGTATGTACGTTGGTTTTAGGGACACCGTGTACATATCTCGGCGTGAAATGGGGTTGCCTACCTCGTAACTATCTGGCCTCGCTTTCGCTCGGCCATCTATATGTACTCGGCCGGCAACGCCTTACTTCCCGGCCTCGGTAGTAATGTACTATTAACTTATTTCACCTCTGAGAACGAAACCGCGAGAGGGTGTACAGTCAAGGGCGCCAATATGTATACACCACAAAGTTTCAAAAATAAGTATACAGCTCTTATTATTATGGCAGTAAGGTATATGTATACATATTTTGGAGCTTTGTTTGGATATTTATCTTTGCCCTTGACTGTACCTAGGGTGATCCGGCTAGCGACCTGGTTCGACCCCAGGGAACACCACGGCCGACCACCCGGTCCGACAATCGCTACGCCTGGGTATGGGTTGCGAGTTTGTCAGTTGTTAAAAAAGAGGGTGTAACAGTAATAAATATGATCTTACAGAACAGAAGCTAAAATGAAGATTAAGTATGCCTTAAGGATGACTACGTGATCAACTTTTTAACTTAATTCGTTGGAAATCCCTAATCCGCTTCTTAATATTCTGAATCATAATTAAGTTTTAAGAACGGAATATCAAAGAATTACTCGCGGGAGTTCAATTGTCTAGTCTAGACCTGTCTTAATGAGCGCATTAAATTGAAATAATGTGTCTGCACTCGTCATTGTCTGTGAGACGTAACTGTAAAATTATGCAGATTATACGTGACTTGTGGGAAGGTGCGAGATCTAAAAATCATGGGTAGAACTTTAAATTTTAAGCAGTTACGACAAATTTTAATCATCTCATAACCTTTTTAGGGTTCCGTAGCCAAAATGGCAAAAACGGAACCCTTATAGTTTCGTCATGTCCGTCCGTCTGTCTGTCTGTCTGTCCGTATGTCACAGGCATTTTTCTCAAAAACTACATGATGAATATTGATGAAATTTGGAATATAGGTGTCTTTTATGAGCAGCTACTTAGTTTGGTATATAAATAATTAAAATAAATATTTTTAGGGGGGGCACTCCATACATGTTAAAGACAGTAAAAAAAAATTTTTTCAGCAACTATCAACGTGTGGTACATAGTTCAACAGCTCTTTAAAAAACACTATAAGGTTCCTAAGTAATGTTTTTGATTAAGTGAATATATTTGGAAATAATCGCTCCGAAAGTTGTGTAAATTGTGTCCCCCCCCCTCTATTTTCTAAACCGTGCGTCCGAAAAATATGAAAAAAATCACGAAGGTAACGCTTAATTAATACTTTCAACGAAAATTATTTTCAACAAGATCGAATGTACCGTTTTTGAGTTATTGCCGATAAACTGCGCTTCTCAACAAAAGGACGTAATTGCTATGAAGATTGAAGATACGCTCTTTTGTTATTGTACTTTTTTACATCGTATTTTTTACCTTATAGTTACGGCTATGGAACCCTACACTGAGCATGGTCCGACATGCTCTTGGCCAGTTATTTTTATTTGAAGGGAATTATCAAAATGTCAATAGAACAGATCGATAAAAAAAAAATACTGATTCCAATGGTAGAGTCTGTGCGGAAAGAGAATAGGATTAATTTTGGGGGCGCTGTAATGCTTTTCTACCGTATGTGCCGTATTTTCTGTTCTGTGGCCATACTGGTTAGGTTAGTTCCGTTTTTCGCCACGCCTATTCTCTTTCCGCACAGACTCTATATTTAGTGTACTTACGACAAAATGTCCCTTACTACATTTGAAATTGTAACTGTCGTTATGTAAGTATGCCAAAAGGTTGAACCTGGGCAAATGGATGAAAATGGTTTCTATCATTTGAACAAAATACATCGAAGAAGTAAAAAACGAGATCGCTAAAGCAAACGCTGTAGCTATAGGTATACCAGAAATTGAAATAATGTATGTAGGAAAGTATTATAAAAAAAGTATCGGTAAAAAATATGATAAATATACCGTAAGGTCGGGATACTTTCGCCCTGGGGGGTAACTTTGGCCATAGGGATTATCTCGATTCAGGTTTCATTATTGCATTTGAATTACGGCACATTGCCATGTGATGTGGTTGGTTTTAGGTGACCGTTCATGTTTTTATGTTTATTATCAGACCTTATAGATTTGAGATATGTGATTTACAAAGTGGGCAAAGTTACCCTACATTTGGCCAAAGTACCCCGACCTTACGGTAAGCCATTATTACCGACTGTAATTTTTCTTGTATAGCAAGCAGCATGTCAAGACTAACGAAATAAGCCCAAACGCGTGGGATTTATCTTATGTGACCACTTTCCATCAGGTGGGCCGCCTGCTTGCCAGTCTAAGGCAAAAAAAAAACATTTAATTTACATGACTCTATGGCCACCTTCCGGTTCCAACTTCAGATCAGCTCGTTGTTATAATAATATTGCATTGTCATCCGATTTGCATATGCATGCAAATTTCAGCTCACTGAAAAACTGGGAATTGGGTCAAATTCAACTTGCAAGATTTCATTACAGACAGACACCGGCACAGGTGAAACTAAATAACTGTAGGTTTTGTGAAAAGGGGTACACCAGCCAAGAAGTCCAGTAGCTATATAATATATTGGCGTCAAAATATAATAAACCTAAACGTGTTTACTGAGAAATAATATTATGATAAAATCAATCTATATATGGGCGATTCCATTATCGCGGGTGCAACATTTTGACTCATTCAAGGCCTCCTCCTAATAAAACGAAAAACATTTATTATAAAAATATTGTTTTACGGATTACTTTTTAACCTCTTTTCTACAGATTTGTGTATAAGAATTTAAAATAAATGTTTAAATAGCCACAAGAGATGGTTAAAGTGCTATCGCGGGTGCAACCAAGTCGGCCCACCTCTCCGGATCACAGTATAAAAACAGAAATATCTTTTAATTGTCAAATATTTAAAATGTTTTGCCTATTTATATTGAAAAACAATAAACAATCAACTATGGAAACATAAAAAAAGTATTAAAAACTGAAACTATCAATAAATTATTCACTGTTAAAACGATCGCGGGTGCAACATCGTATGCTTCGCAGTTGATCCTAAATCTTAGAATGCTAAGGTTTTCAAGCGCTTTAACAACCTGAATATGAAGTTAAGTCTATAACAATTAATTTAAGACCTTACCCTACACGATGGTATCAAAAAAAGTAATAAATTTTGGGACTTGAAAATTGATGTCAAGGTTCGTCTCTAGCGGAATCGCC